>OX638134.1:87739846-88939846 GCA_951804985.1 Dryomyza anilis
TCCTCATTCGTTTGTCCTCGTTTCTATCTCGCTAAAATGCGTCGGAGTGACTCACGACTGACTACTCCTCACGAAAAACACACACGTAACGACGCAACGTCTGGCGTTGGTCCTGCCAGACAGGCGGGTGTGAGGCGCCAGTCCTTGTGGCTGCGTTTGCAGGATGTGCGGCCGCTGCGAGAGTCACTTGGCGGCAAAACCGACGCACGAAGCAAATGGCAAACTGGCGTAATAATGTCTGCGAGTCAGTGAGAAGTGTGAGGGGGAGAGAGCTGTCAGTGGAAAGTGAGTGAGGTGTGCTCAAGGACGTCGCAGGATATGCGTGCGTGAGTGCGTGCGTGCGTGCGGGTACACTTGCACACGTGTGTTGTTTGTGTACGTGTTGCGGATCTCCGTGTTGACGTGAGACGACGTGGGATGGTGGTGGCGGCGGCCGATGCAGACATGTTGTAGCCTGCGGTGGGCGCACTTCGGAGCAGGAGCGGCTTTACGTAGTAGAGCAGAGTATGTTGGGCACTAAATAACAAATGGTGCTTGGAAGCACAAAGCAAGTGGCGGCGGAAGTAGTGCCAGACACGGCCGACAGACATTCGGAATAGCAGAGCAGAAGAAGTAGGTGATGGTGGATTCATTGGTGGCTGCTTCGATGGGCTGAAAGTAACGAGGAGGTGGAAGTAAATGCTCGCATAATTATGTTGAGTTTGAAAATTGTTTCGTGACAGAGCAGCCGCCATAACAATAGAAGCTTCACTGAGCGAAAAATCGAGACTTGTTAAGTGAGGCGGAGGCTGATTATTGTGATGGGTGGTTGTCGCTACTCGGTAGGCAACAAGTCGAGAAGTTAATACAGAGTAGAATATTAAAAATAGCAATGCTTAAATGCAACATATGTAAATAGTTTTTAGTGATTGTAATAATTACATAATTTTATTTTTTGTTATCAATTCCTAATATTATTAATTTTAGTAAAATTTGTATTTTTTGTGAACATTTCAAGGAAACATTATTTTTTTTAGTTAATTTTTTTTTTTTTTAATTTTAGTATTCATAGTGAACAAATTATTTTTTAATTGAAAAAATTAAATTTTAGTATAAAAAAAGGATGTTTCAAAAATAAAATTAAAAATTAATGTGGAGTAAAAATAAATGAAATTATGAATTTTATGTGAAATTATAAATTTGGAGTGAAAAAGTAATTTTGAGTGAAAAAGGTAATTTTTAGTGAAAAATCTGAATATGAGTGACAATATGAATTTTGATTGAAAATATGAAATTTTATTGAAAAACTGAATTTTGAGTGAAAATATAAAATTTGGGTGAAATTATGAATTTTGAGTGAAATTATGAATTTTGAGTGACAATATGTATTTTGAGTGAAAAAATGTATTTGAAGTGAAAAAAATAATTTTGAGTGAAAAAATGTATTTGAAGTGAAAAAAATAATTTTGAGTGAAAATGTGAAATTTAAGTGAAAATCTGAATTTGGAGTGAAATTATGTATTTGGAGTGACAATATGAACTTTGAGTGTAAAAAAGAAATGGACTGAAAGAAATGAATTAACATGATTTTTGAGTGAAAATCTGAATTTTGAGTAAAAAATAATTATTTTGAGTGAAAATATGAATTTGGAGTGAATTATGTAGTTGGAGTGAAAATATGGATTTTGAGTGTATATATGAATTTGGAGTGAAAATATAAATTTTGAGTGAAAATGTGAATTTTGACTGAAAATATGAAGTTGGGGTGAAAATATGAATTTGGAGTGAAATATGAATTTTGAGTGAAAATATGGATGTTGAGTGAAAATATGAATTTTGAGTGAAAATATGAATTTTGATTGAAAATATGAAGTTGGAGTGAATATATGAATTTTGGGTGTAAATATGAATTTGGAGTGAAAATATGAAGTTGGGGTGAAAATATGAATTTGGAGTGAAAATATGAATTTGGAGTGAAAATATGAATTTTGATTGAAAATATGAATTTTGAGTGAAAATATGAAGTTGGGGTGAAAATATGGATTTTGAGTGTAAAAATGAATTTTGATTGAAAATATGAAGTTGGAGTGAAAATATGAATTTTGAGTGTAAATATTAAGTTGGACTGAAAATATGAATTTTGAGTGAATATATGAACTGTGAGTGAAAATATGAAGTAGCAGTGAAAATATGGTTTTTGAGTGTAAATATAAATTTGGAGTGAAAAAATAAATTTTAAGTGAAAATATGAATGTTGACTGAAAATATGAATTTGGAGTGAAAAAATAAATTTTGAGTGAAAATATGAATTTTGAGTGAAAATATGAATTTTGATTGAAAATATGAAGTTGGAGTGAAAATATAAATTTTAATTAAATATTCTATTAAAAACATGACTTTTCTTACTATTCCCACTCGACTATCGTTGCCAACAACGATATGGAAAACAAAAAAACTGTGATAACACAAAGACAGTTTTCAGTTTATGTATTGTTTGGATTAATGCATTTGTTGCCACATTTTACAACATCGGCGTATTGAATCTAATAATAGTTTTATTATTTTTTACAACTCCTAATTAAGCTGTAACCAACATCGATAATGGGTCGTTATCGGCGCAGTCAATGCTACGCATTCCAGACAGCTTTAATTAAGCGTAGCCGATAAACGAAGGGCCCCAGTGTTATTGACTGGCGTGGCGAACGGACAGACGGACGCGCGTCTGGTTGCTCCACGATTTGCCACATGTGGCTCTGTCTGTGGCGAGGTTCAACTACGCTGACTGATAAAGAGGGAATTTTTGTTTTATCTCGAAGCAATGACAACGACGACGACGACAGCGACAACGACTACTACGACGAACTACGACGAACTACGACGACAATTAAGTGTGAATCAATAATTGCTCATGTTTGCCGACTGTCTGGCATTGGAATTGCGACAACATTTTTTCGAACACGATCACGAGCCAAAGCGGCGTCACAGCATGAGCGATGAGTCGGCCGGTCGGCGGTGCCGGTGACTCAAAAACTTCAATAAAATAAAATAATATAAATAAATTATACAAAAACTCGAAGCATTGGAAGTTGAAACCAGACAACAGGTGATTTACACTGAAATATTTTAATTTTCGAATTCTGATAAAAAATATTCACCTATCCTATAACAATAAGGCATACCATTTAACAAAGTCAGTTGACTCTGCAACCACTTGGGCGATTTAAATGATTCTCATATCTAATAATTGAATTTTAATTTACTATAAAATGCATTTAATTTTAATACTCTGCGATGCTCCATTTAGAAATGATTACAATTTATATCCAAAAGGTAAAATATTGAAAAATACAAAATTTTTTAATATAATTCTAAACAAAATTATATTTCTATTTCATTAAATATTAAACTTAAAATTAAAACTCCTTTATCTAGACATAAAAAATAACAAAAACATCTCGAAAAAAAGTCATCGACACAGTCGCCGCAATGCATAAAAATTGATCGCAAAATCATTAAATTGATCATGCGCTCATAAATCGGGTTTTATGCCCAACCTAAGTTATTATGATGACCGTCCGTTGGGGCCTGTACGAGCGCAGGCGCGCGCGCGCACCCCAGACATTGTTGCCAGACAGTCCTGTCGCTCAGGCGTGTAACAATGTTGCCAACTCAATGTGTTTGTTTGAGTGAGCGCGCGCGCGCAATCACAGCAACATTGTTGCATTAACTGCCCATCGTCGACGCCATTTCACCGGCCAGCCCCATGGATCAAGATCGTGGCATTGCCCTCGATCGTCGGAATTAATTTCAGCAAAGACTTTGTTGGATGCTGTTGCTGTTGTTGCTGTTTCTGTCGATGTTGATGATGACGACAACAGCAACATCAACTCGATTACAGATGACGAGTGACGTTCGCCGTTTGGTGCATTTTCCATACGACGAACAACAGTTGCAGCATCGTTTCACGTCACGTCGTGCAGTTCATTCGGGCGACACATTTTGACCCGTTCGCACTCATGTTGGTCGTCTGTGGCCGCTCGTCTGTCTTTTCGTCGCAGAACAGACCAGTCCGAACAAACAAACTTACATCGCCGGACAGACAGATATTCGTCTGGGCAGCCAGGAGTTGGTCGAGACATTTGAGCCGCCCAGTTTGTGGTTTCTACCGCTTTGGGAACGCATCGCGGCACAGCGGTTAAAAACGCATTTATCATCGCACGTTTGGAGGATCATCGTTTCTTTGATTTTGTTTTTTTTTTATAGTCTGCCGTTTTCTCTTTGGTCTGTCAGTCGGTTTTTGGTTTTGCTCGCCGCGTCTGGCTGTGGGCTGTGCGTCGCTTATTTATGAGTCTGTCTGACGTCTGACATTTTAGCAGATGTGCGAGCAATGCATTGTGACACGATATCAAGTCCAATGATGCACAAATATGAGTTGTGCAGCTTATGAAGATTCGATAGAAATGGAGGAAATGGGACAAGTACAGGAGGGCAACAAGAATACTGTAAAGAATGAACAGGGTTAAAAGATCAAATAGGTGAAGAATTCAAATCGAATAGTCCTAGAAAACATCCCATAGAAATAGCTTAAAAATTGGAAGATGGACGAAAGGAAAACCAAATAATTTAGATGATTTGAATGATTAATTTTGAAATTGTCTCAGTTTTTTTCTAATCGAATTTTTAGGCACTTCTCAGACACTTCTTAGCATAATAAAATTACAATTCTTTTTAAAACTAGTTTTCAAAAAAACTTCCCAACCAATATTTCTTTTAATAGTCAAGCCTAATTTTAATGTACTACTTAATACTACTATTCCTATATATTTTTTAATATATTTCGATCTATTTTTTTTTTGGTTTTTTAGTATTTGTGATCTAATAATAAAAGAAAATGATTTTTGGTTATCCAGCACATAGTCAAAACTAACGATTAAAATTATTATTTCTTTTTTCTAACAGTTATAATTTTAAAATATACTCTGGTCGTACGGAAAAAATATACAGTGACGTCTTAAAACAAACCTACAGCAATTACGATTTAGAATGATTAGAAAAAAAAAGTCAGAAATTCCAGTGACAGAATTTCTTTTAAATCAGTTGAAATAGTGTTAAAGAGATATATCTATTATTACTTTTAAAATTCTTTAAATAACCCATATCATTTTGCTGTTCGGATAAAGAGACCAGAAAAAATATGTATTTCTTCTTCATAAATTATCTCGACTTACAGAAGGAAGAAGAAGGAAGTTAAATACAAATAGGTACAAAATGTAAAAAAAATTGTCTATGGTTCTAAATTTTGAAACACCCATAAAATAGAGAAAATTATATACTCAGTAAAGCATTTTTGGAACAAAAATCAAAATTCTGACAGAAACACTCGAAAAGTCGAAAACATTTTTATCGATGTAGAAAATGTGTGTTTCCGCGAAAAAAAAAAGAAATTAAATACTGGGTCCATTCTGTGTTTAGTTTATATATTTAGAAAGGATATTAAACTCACCCTGGCATCGAACTCTTAGCTCATAGCAATGTAGCGGTATTGAACTGCAAGACAAGCAAAAATAATTGAAATATTAAAAATCACAAAACATGTTGGTATTTTTTTTTTGTATCAATTGTTGTTATCAATAAATTGCAAAAGTGTTGCCAAACCTAAAAGCAAACACATCACTCATTCATTAAATTCGCAAATATAGCCGATTTATTGTTGTCTCATCGTTTCTATATCTGTCTAGCTGTCTGTCTGTCTGTTCGTTCTGTTGTCTGTATAATAAAAATAAAACAGAGTTTAAACAAATAAAACATTTTGTAAAATTGCAACGACGTTATCGGCGATGAGTTGAAATAAATTAAATTTTAAACAAATATTTAATTTGCACCGTGAGTCGTTACCGGAGAGCGGCTATAGTAGCGAAGCGCGTGCGAAAATTCTATGACCTAATTTTAAAAATAGATTTTGTAATGAAGCCATGCAAACACTATAACCAGAATGCAGTCAACAGTCCGTACGTCCGTCTGGCACTGACGTTTCGTTACGTTAATGACTGCGGCTTAAAATTCTGTTTAAAGTTCCGTGAAACTGTTGACTGTTGTAATAAACACATAAAGGGTTTATTGTGTGTAAAATTTATATTCTGCAGATAGAAAAACAGGGAAACCGCGCATTTTCCAACTCGGTATAAAGTTGGAAATGTCAGACTATTCTATTTGGATCTTTAAGATATAGGTATTTATATCCATGTTGTGTTTTGCGGGCCGGAAATTTGATTCTCGAGACAATTTCTTTTCCGTAAATTTTCTCTTCACACAATTATTCCTCAGATAATTCTTCTTCCCCGTATAATTTTTCCCCGGACAATTTTTCTCCGAATAATTATTCCTCAGATAATGCTTCCCAAAACAATTCTTCTCTGGACAATTCTTTTAAATAATTAAAATTAGGGCTTTTTGGAGAAGATTTTTCCGAAAATTAACTGTTTGAGGAATAATTGTCTCAGACAGAATTCTCTTGGTAATAATTTTCATTGAAGGAATTCGCTGGTAAATGAATTGTCCGGGATACAAATGTCGTAATGTGTGAATTGTCTGAGGAAAGTTCAAAGAGGAAATATTGTCCGGCGAAGAATTGTGAAAAAGAAGATTTGTATTCGAAGAATTTTTTTTGTGAAAAATGGTTCTGGAATAAAATAACTCGCGAAGAATCGACTGGGGAAGAATTGTCTGGAAAAAATTTTTCCATAAGAATGGTAAAGATGAAGAATTGACTTAAAAAGTATTGTCTCGAGGAAGCAAACCGGGAAATTCGGTAAAGAAATGTTTGAAAAAGAATTGTACAGGAAAAAAATCAACGGGGAAGCAGTGTCCAGGAAAGAATTGTCCGAGGAAGAGTTGTACAGGAAAATAATCAACAGGAAAGCATTGTCTAGGGAAGAATTATACGGGTAAGAATTCTTCGAAGAGGAATTTTAAGAAAAATAATTGTATAAATGAAGAATGTGGGAAGAATTCTTCATGGATGAATTGTCAGGGGAAGAATTGTTCAGAAGAGTTGAAGAAAGGTTTTGGAAGTATTGCCTTGTAGAATATTTGTGGTTTCGAACTGTCTATGGAAGAATTGTTCGAGGAATAGTTGAACGGGGAAGTATAGTATGGGGAAGTACTGTCCAGAATTTGGAGAAGAATAATATAAGGAAAAAACGGTATTACGAAGAATTGTCCAAGGATAAAATGTCCGAGGAAGGATGTTCGGTAAGCAATTGTCCGGTGATGAATCGCTGGGGTTGTCGGTGGAGAATAATTGTCTGGCGCTGAATAGTTCGGAGAAAAATTACCTTCGGCATGAATTGTATTGTAATTGTATTGTATAATCAGTCGAGACCCCGATTTTTTTATATTGCAATCAACGCCTCATAACTACTTTTGTTCATTAATCTTTAACTAGCTGCAATTTTGATAAAAAAAATTTAATTAAGAAATAAAATTTCTCCATTTGCATATTTTCGGATTCATGAAAAAGTCTGCAAATTGACATTCTATGATATATATATTAAAAATAGATTTTTTACTCATCATCATTATTTGGTTCTACTTTCCATTGCATCATTTTCTGGTTTTTGCACCTTTGCATTTATATATACGGTGTATTTATTTAAACTAAAAATTTATATTAAAAAAATAAACAAAATTAAAACAACAACCACAATGCAAACAAGCGAGTCATTCAAGTGATAATGTCTGCTGTCTAGACAGACGAGACAGACAGACATGCATACGTACATTTTTTTTTTCAAAAAATATTCCGGATTTATAAAAAAAAAAATATCAACAGTTGCAATTGTTGTAGTAATTGTTGATTTTACACCACGAACTGCACGATGTAACGACTACAAAATGCCAGACACGGACAATGGCAAGAACAAGAACTGATTGTGTGGCACCTCGACTGATTACGACAGGCAGCACTCTTAGCAATGGCAAAATCATCACCTAGTGTGTAAAATTTGAACTATTCGATGGTTAGATAGCAGAGTTGACAGTAGCAATTAAGAAAGGATAGAGAAAGGCCTTCTATGTCTGGGTTTGAACCATGGGGGATAAAAAAAATTTGTATTTTCCGACTTCCAACTGAAAACATAAACTAAAATGTAAAATAAAAAATAAATTCAAATATAAGTTGGTCAATAGGACAACACAAATGTACAATTCTATCCCGGGAAATTCTTACCCGGTTAATGTTACTCCGAAAATTCTTCCCCAGACATTTTCCCCGAGACAATTATTCCCATAGAGAATTATACAAACATATCGTCGTTGTAGAACGTAAAGTCACCAAATACATTTTCAAAACGTCAAATATTCATTTACAAAAATCTGTATATATCTGTCAATTTTCAATCGATGATCTCAATTTTATTACCACATGATAACAAAATGTAAATCTTTCAATTGATATTTTAATTAATTTTTAAAATACATCAATTTCTTTTTATAATATTAATCAACAAACTTGAAATTTAAGATTTTAATAAAAATGTATTTGGTGACTTTTCGTTCTACAACGACGATATATCATAGTAGAAAAGTAAAAGCAAGGATATTCTTTTTTGCAACAAGAAGCAATTTTAAGGAATTATATAGATCCGAACACTATTTCATTGACAGTATTGTTAATTTAGTTCCGACTATATTTTCTCATTTGCTTCCCATACTTTTGTAACAAATATAATTGTTCGTGGAATAACTTTCCGGGGATGAATTGTTTCGGGAAGAATTGTCTAGGGATAAATTGTCCGGGAAAGAATTGTTTCTGGAAGAACTGTGGTGAAAGAATTTTCTGGGGATGCATTGTAATGGGAAGAGCTGTCTTTGGTAGGAATTGTCTCGGGTAAGATTAGTCCGGAAAGAATTGTACTGGAAGGAATTGTTTTGAAAATGGATCGGCTCGCAAATCATATTAAGTATTAGTGGTTATAATGCAAAAGAATACAAAAACTAACTGTGGTGTGCTTCAAGTAAAAATGTTGAATGCATAGAAAAATAATGTGTATGGGTCATTCCATGTCAGAAATATCAATATTGGCACGATGTCTTCCGATTTTGATGAAATTTTGTGGATATTTCTGACGTGGAATGACCCTACACTAAGTGTGAAATGGTATATTTAGTTTGGTACGCCGTTTGTAACACCCAGAAGGAAGCATTTGCATTGGTATGGAATAGTATATATATATTCTTGATCAGCATGACCTCCTTAGTAAATTCAGCGACGTCCGTCCGTCTGTCTGTTGAAATCACTACTACTGAAAAACTTGAAGATCTAGATCAATGAAACTACTAATTTAGACTACTTATATACTTACGCTGTATGTTTTAGAATTTGGCAAGATCGGTCCAATGTGACCTGTGAACCGACCACTTATGTTCAAATACCTCATACAAATTTACATTTACAGATGAGTTTTACTTTATAGTGGCTTAAGTGAACTTTTTTGGTCAAATATAAATTGAATTTATACTCAAATATATGAAAATAATATATGAACCGACATTTGGTTCCAAAAAAAAAAATACAAATTCGGTACCCATATATTGCTATCAAATAAAAGGAAGTTTTTTGATTATTTTTAAATTGTTTAAACTATTTAATCAATTAAAAGGTTTTTTGTTTTAAAATTTTGTGTGCATTATACAAACAAAATGCAATACTTATCAAGAAACAGTTGCAAAATTTGTTCACACTGACGCAAAAGCCAGACAAAACTATAACTTAAAAGTCTGAAGGCCATCCATATTTTATTGGATTTCCCGTCGTATCTATGGGGTCTGCCAGACGACGACGACTATTGCCGCTGATAAGCCAGTGAAATGCGTGAAATGCACTTTTAAAGGGCTGATAAAAAATCATCGTACGATCGATCGATCGTTCCGACGCCATCCATGAGCAATATTTAAATTAAATGCTTATCATGGTAGACAAAGTAAATGATGCAATACTTCAAGAAGGTTATAACATACATTTTACTATATAAAAAAAAATAGGAAACGTTTGCATAAAATAGAAATTTAAATAAAATAAAATATATATATATTACAAAAACTACGTCACAAAATACGCAGCAGCTACATTCTAAGCTCTGACATATTAATGGCCAACGTTTCATCCCTTTGCTTGTTACAAAATCCAAATTCGTTACAATGCAACGCGGTGCGGCGTTATCCTGCCAAATCAGCGGTTGCCATCTGCAGACTTGGCAAATCTACCAGAAAAAATTGCGAATAAATTCAATGCAAACAACTGGCAACCAAAAAACTATTTATATAAAACCAGTTGTTGTTTGCAGCAGCAACAACAGCATCTATGCGTTGGCAACACACGAAAATTGTAACCTCAGTGCAATGTCCGGCAGACGTTGCAGCCAGTCCGCCAATTCTAATACATACGATATTCGAGTGGCTGCTGGCGGTGGCGCGACAAGGTAACTGATCGAGAGGTGACACGGCGAGAAATTCTTGTATTACAGATGATTTAAACAGAGGGATGGCTGTTTAAATCAACCATAATTTAAAAAATAACCCCTGAAAGAATGGAATGAGCTAAGGTCAGGGGGGCGTGACTGTTAGTTGTTCAACTCCATAGGTCTGAGGTTTTTTCTTCTCACATATCCATCATCCTATTATTCCCTGTAATATTTCTATAACACCTGGGTTTCCGTAACGAAAATCGACCAGGACGGGGCCCAGTTCAAAAAATACCCCGTCGCAAGCTGAGGGATCGAATACCTGGTCACATTCGATCTTACTCTAGGCCCCCACCTGTGTATTGCGGATTTCTGCGCGGGCGGATCTGCTTTCTCCGCAGCTCATAGTCCTAATATAAAAAAAAAAAAAAAAAAACATCCGCAGACGAACTGTTTGTCTAAAGAATAGTCGAAATGAGCTTAGTTAATATCAGCCATAGTACGCCTGAGCTCAACAATCAACCACCACCTTTCCGACAGTACTGACCGCTAGTTCTGGTCGGTAAATGACACTAATCCTTCGGCAAGGTCATGCAGAGTCAGTACCAGAAGGCAATCTTCATGAGGAGACAGACGGCTCACGAAAGATACCTGAAGGACAATTCCTGAGACCTTTTAGGAAGTTGTCGAGAAGTACAACCCCTCAATAGAGTGCGCCGAAAATAGCAGGAATCTAAGAAGAGGAACCTATCTCATAAAGAGAGGCCCGCGACTCAAAACGAAGAAGGTTGCTAAGAAACAGGCTAACACCAAAAGGCCCTTTATTGAGTTGGAGAGAACCACTACCATATTGCATTTGTGGACGAGGCCTCAAACAGCGGTAAGAGAATCGCTGAAAGGCATCGTCCAAGCAATGCTATAACAATGGTTATGGATCACATTATTGCTAACCTTGGTGGAAATTTGTCCTGCTTTGATTCTTCCGAGATTTGTAGAGAGTGTCGGGTGATTAAGTGTGAGGATCAGGCCTCCAAAAACTTGCTCGGTAAATGCATCACGGAGCTCGGCTAATCGCAGCCACGAAAATTCCGAGGAGACTCAGAGCTTCTCACGTATAGAGCGCTGTGCGTATAATTCATAGGTAATATTTAGCACATTTCTGCGCATTAATACGAATACTTTTCAGCAAATTTTTCTGGGTGTATGCGATGCATGCAATAATGCTGGAGCAATGGGGCGTTTAATGGACTTTGTGCAACGGCTGGCAGGACGATGCCTGCGTCTGCTTCTACGCCGTCCGCTTCTGCGCCTGCATCAACTACAGATGCAATCGGTCGTTAATGCTGATCGCATTTTGCGCGTCTTCGTCTTCGACGTCGTTGCTGCTGCTGCCGCTGCATCCGTTCCACTCAATGCGGATGCAACATGCAACAAGGCGCAGCATGTGCTGCCTCGTCATGGCAACAGCAAACTGGATATTTAACTGACCCAGCCGATCGGTGTTGTTCTTGGTTTTTATTTCGTATTTTTTTAGGTTTATTGATCGCAGAAATAAGGAATTATTCTAAAAATAGCGTGAACAACTGGCTGGCAGCATGGACCGCGATTGGATTGAATTGGTTTGGATACGATGAACGGACAGACGGACGGCGGACATGCGGTCGAGACAGTTCGATCAACATTCAAACAGGGTTTGGCTGTGCAGCAGCAGGCAATAAAATGCAAAGAAACTTCAATTTATAAAAAAATGGCAAAAATATAAATTAGAAAAAAAAGAATAAAATAAAAAAAAGAATTAGAAAAAATAACAAGAAATAAAATGCAGCTTAAATAAACGCTTTATGCAGCAACAAAGTGCATTAATTATGATGAAGGGCCTCAGTTATAAAATATTTAACCCTAGGCAAAATAAATTGACAGGCAGTTTAGAAACATCTCTAGTCAAAATTTTTGCCAGACTCAGGGCAGTTTAAAAACATCCCTAGTCAAAATTGTTGGCAAGCTCAGAGCAGTTTAGATACATCCACAGACAAAATTAATGGCCGATTCGAGGCAGTTTAGAATTATTTTTGCGACATATTTCCAACAGACGAAGACAGAGTTTGTATCATAAACTCCGGCTTTCTTTTCTGCCCTTTCCCAAAATATGTCTTGAACCTGCCATTACAATACCACAAAATTTTATAAGCTGCTTCCCAAAATATTCCATTTTTCTGTTTGCCAGAAATATGCCGTAATATTCCTGAATAATGCCAAAAAAAAAATGTGCTCGGGATATTTTCGAAATATTCCAAAACGACAAAGCCGGAGTTTGTATCAAAAGCTGTCTGTTTTCTGCCCGTTTCCAAAATATGCCAGGAATATCCCATTAAAATTCCATAAAATACGATTCGCACAAGTGTGTTTAATAATGCCAGAAATTTTGTCTCGGCATTGTTTCGAAACCCGACAAAGGCGGAGTTTGTATGAACGAATTCTATTTTCTGCACGTAAACAAAATATATCAGAATTCTGTCTAAAAAAAGTTTCACAAAAGCACTACCCAAAATCTTCTATTTATCTTTAGAAGGACGAAGACATAGTATTTATTAAGTATTGCCTACATTCTGCCTGAACCCAAAATATAACAGGAATCTGCTTTGAAAATAACACAAAATTTGATAACCTTCGATACGCTTTGGACAAAATTTCTCAGCCCTGCCAAAAATTTGTTTATGTCTGCTATATGCTTTTCAAAAACATCCATTTTATGTCTGTTTGCTGGATATATTTCTAACTGTTTTTCTAAGACTGCTAAATTTGTGTAAATTATTCTACCCAGTAGCCGTTAATGGGTTAATGAATTTGTAAGTCATAATGAAAACCATTCAATGCAATTGCCTGCCATCAGTTAACCTGGTAAATTTCCAGACAACAGCCAGGCAAACAAACCGATATTTATAGCCTTTTATCGGTGAATTTATGCAGCACAAAACACATCAGTGACAAGACGAAGATGGAGCGGATGAAGAAGACGAGGAACACGAGAGTTAAACAACAGACATGTTTTTATTTTGTGACTGACTAACGAACTTTACAAAGTCTAAATAATGAACTACATCAACTGACGATCGTAGTCCGATTTTGGTGTTTTTGAACCGGGCCTCAGACGGTGCGTCACGTCACGCCACGTACAATGCACTCATTTGTCCGTGCATTGATCGCATGGTTATTGTTTGGCAGGAGCACCGTGCACACAATAAAAACTCCGAAAGCACAGTAATAAAACCTCCAAAAAATAACCTAACCGAAAATTAAACAAAAACGAGTCACAAAGTGACTAAAGTGCAAATTGCAATGCATGCGTTCAACGAACGCATCGTACGTCCATTCGCTCGCCGATCATTCGAACAAAGTACCAAAAAAAAAAGGAGAAAAAATAAAAATTAAAGTTCCAGACTTTCGACACAACAGACAGACGTAGGCAGTTTGTTTTGGCAGTCGAGTGAGTTTTGCGTTTAATAAAAAATAAAAGAAATTTTACGAGTTTAATGACTTTCAGACATTGCAAAGACGTTTTGTTGTAATGAAATGGAGCTCAGTCAGGTAAACTACAAAATACTTAAATGTTACAGATCAAGGCATGTTCCGTATAGAATTCCAATTAGTAGATCTTAAAAAAAGACACCGTAATAAATATCTAATACTTAGTTATTAACCATTCGATGTTAACCCTATTAGAGAAGAACTTTTTAAAGTGGGTTTTCGAATGAATCAATAATGGTTCTAATAATTTCATAGCCATTCTAGAACCGATATCTTTATGAATCGATATCTTCCACAATCAAGATCTTTCAAATACTGACATATTCCCAAGTTTTCGAAGCGACCAGCGTAATGACCGAAATATTCTAAGCATCGAAATATTTTAAGAGACTGAAATCATCTAAAAATCCAGATATTTCAATGTCCAAGATTTCCCTTTTTATATTAATGGCCGAGGTCTGCCAAGAGCTGAGGTTTTTCAAGAATCGAAGTTTTATAATCTCTGAGCTAATTTAAGAATCTAAAGCATCGAGATCTCATGAAGATCGATATATTAAAAGCACCGAGATCTTACGTAGATAAAGAACTAATAAACTGATTCCCATGGCCAAACTCCTGCCAATGATTGAGATTCTCCAAGAACCGACATACTATCAGACCCAGTTTCTTTCAAGGATCGATCTTCTAAGAACAGATACCCCAGGCAGGGTCGAGGCAGTTCAAAAACATTTCCTCCACATATTTCAAACAGTTTGTATTAAAAGCTGTCTGTTTTCTGCCCTTTCCCAAAAAATGGCGTAAATCTGCCATTAAAATGCCATCAAATTTTACAACCTGCTATACACTACCCAAGATATTCATTTCAGCTGTGCGTTTGCCAGAAATATGCCTGAAATATTCCTGAAATATGACAGACATTTTGTCTCGGGCAGTCAAAATAGCCCCAGACATAATTTTTGGCAGGGTCGAGGTAGCTTTGAAACATTTTTCGACATATTTCAAACAGACAAAGGCATAGTTTGTATCAAAATCTGTCTGTTTTCTGCCCATTTCCCAAATATAGCTTGAATCTGCCATAAAAATTACACAAAAATTTACAACCTGCTATACACTTCTCAAAATATTCTATTTATCTGTGCTTTTGCCGGTAATATGACCGAAATATTCCAGAAAAATTCTAAAATACATATTTTAGACGAAGGCGGAGTTTGTATCAAAAACTGTTGGTTTTCTTTCCGTTCCCAAAATATGTCGTGAATATGCCAATTTTTCAGTGCATATTTTCGGCACACAGATAAATTTAATATTTTCGGAAGTGTATAACAGCCCCAGGCAGGGTCGAGGAAGTTTAGAAACATTTTTTCGACATATTTCAAACAGACAAAGGCGAAGTTTGTATCACAAGCAGTCTATTGTCCGCCCGTTTCCAAAATATGCCGTGAATCTGCCATTCAAATTCCAAAAAAAATTCACACGTGCTACGAGAATCTTCCCACTTCCCAGAATAATCCATTTATATGTGTGTTTGCCGGAAATATTCCCGAAATATTCTTGAAAAATGTCAATTTTTATCGGGGGAGGTGTTAGTTATCTTTTAGTGAATAAAATGTTGCTTAACTGCTTCGACTCAGTCCAAAATTTTGTCTGTGGCTGCTATACACTTCCAAAATATTGCATTCATCTGTGTTTTTGCCAGAAATATGCCCGACGTATTCCTAAAAATAACTGACATTTTGTCTCGGGAGGTATTGTAAAGTGATAGAGATATTCCAAGGACAGATATCTTGTAAGGACTAAGATCTTCAAATGACTGAGATCTTCAAATAACCGAGGTCTTCATATATCCTTCAAATACCCTTCAAATACCCTTCAAATACCCTTCAAATACTCGAAATTTGATAAGAATTAAGATCTCATAAAGATGGTAGTCCTCTAAATAGCGGCATTCCGAGGATCTCATATTTTTATAGATATCAAGATCATATAAAGATCGGGAAGATCCGAAATATTCTAAGCATGGTGAACATACAAGGATCGATATTTATCTCTACGACTGAGATCCACCAATAACCGAGATCTTCAGAGGACCGTGCTCCATCAAAGTCCGATTTATTACATGCGTAAAGATCTTTTAAGGATTTTGATCTTTAAAGGATAGAGATCATTCAATGATTGAGTTCTACTATGGACCATGTTCTTACGATAATCGAGATCATCGAAGTATCAATTTCTTCTAAGGACCACGACTTTATAAAGACAGAGATCTGCCAAAGATCGAGATATTGAAACCAGAGAGATCATTCAATGATCTCGGTCTTTTAAAGATCTTTCAAGCACAAAATCGAGAATCGAGATTTTTTTCAAGCAAGTATAATCATCCAAGTTTCGATAACTTTTTTATAAGTTTTGTGGTAATTTTGAATAGTCTCTCACTTAACATAGAGACATTTTTTAAAAGAGAGAGTTCAACCAGAAGTAACGTTAGTCTGATGTGCGGTCAGCTATGCTGTCCTATATGTCAGTCTATCCATCTGTACGTTTGCCTGTCTCTAAATTTGTCCGTCTATCTGTCTGTCTCTCTGTCTGTCTGTCCTGCCATCTGTTTAACATTATTGCAGTGATTCTCGTTGTTTGGCACTTCTGCACATTTTAATGCATTTCAAATGCCAAGAAAATCGTGAACTGTCGGAGTCGAGTGCAAAGTACATTTTAAGCCATTTGAGGCTCATGTTTTTATTTTACTTCTATAATGCATACTAATGTTAAGTTGTTCTTGTAGTTGCTGTTCTTGTTCTTATTGTTGTTGTTGCTGTTATGGCTGCTGCCTGCTATATTGTTATAAGCTCTGTCTAGACTTTAGTCCGATACACATGTGAACTATGATCGGCTGTAGGCTGCCAGTCAGTCAGGCAGGGAGGCAGGCAGGGAGTAGCAACAGAAGCAGTAGCAGCGGTAGAAACAGTAGCAGCAACGAATTTATTTGAGCAGCAGCACACGCGAAACTGTTGCCAACTTAACGGCCGACTACCGACGTGACACGTGCTGCATTTTTAAATTGTCACATAGCACCACTAAGTTACACTGGGCAGCAATATTTTTGAGAGAAGATAAAATTTTGAAAGAATTGATTTTGAAATAATTCAAAATTCTTAAAATTTAGTGAAAGATGAATGAATTTAGTTTTGCAGCGCGTTTTTGTAAATCAATCGATAAATTGTCGATTTATGTGGTATCAAAAATGTTGAAATCTCAAAAAAATCATTTAATCATAAACCTTTGAAGTAAAATCGACAAAAGCAGTTGAGAACTTTGATCGAAAAATTTTCAAAAATTACCTACTGGTTCCTCAAACAAAAAAAAAATATTGAGATATCCCCAGACAAATTTTTTGGCAGGGTCGAAGCAGTTTAGAAACCTTTTTCGGCATATTTCAAATAGACAAAGACAGAGTTTGTATAACAAGCTGTCTGCTTTATACCCGTTCCCAAATATGCCGCGAATCTTCCGTTCAAATTGTACAAAATTGTACAAGCTGCTTTACACTTTCCAAAATATTCCATTTATCTGTATGTTTGTCGGATATATGCCGGAAATATTACTGAAAAATTCTAGAAATTTTTTCTCGGGATCCCGAGACAAAATTTCTGGCATTTTTCTGGAATATTTCGGGAATATTTCCGGCAAACACAAAGCTAAATGGAATATCTTGTGAAGTGTATAGCACCCCAGACAAAATTTTTGGCATGGTCGAGGCAGTTCAGAAACATTTCCTCGACATATTTCAAACAGACAAAGGCGGAGTTTGTATCAAAAGCTGTCTGATTTTTGCCCGCTCCCCAAATATAGCGTGAATCTGCCATTAAAATGCCATCAAATTGTACAACCAGCTATACACTTCCCGAAATACTCCATTTAGCTGTGCGTTTGCCGGAAATATTCCAGAAATAAGACAAAAATTTTGTCTCGGGCAGGTTGTAAATTTTTATGGCATTTTAATCGCAGATCCACGCCATATTTTGGGAATGGGCAGAAAATAAACCGCTTGAATCAAAAAGGTAAAATCTCTAATTTGGCCTTTTTTTTGGTCGATTTGGTATGGAATCTACAGACAATATTTTTGGCAGGGTCGCGACAGCTTAGAAAAATATTGTCGACATATTTCAAATAGACAAAGGCGGTGTTTTTTATAAAAATCTGTCTGTTTTCTACCCGTTTCCCAAATATGACGTGAATCTGCCATAAAAATTCCACAGAAATTTACAACCTGCTCGAGACAAAATGTATGCCATTTTTCAGGAATTTTACGGGTATATTTTCGGCAAACGCACAACTGAATGCAGGTTGTATAATTTGATGGCATTTTAATGGCAGATTGACGCCATATTTGGGGAGCGGACAGAAATCAGACAGCTTTTGATACAAACTCCGCCTTTGTCTGTTTGAAATTTGTCGAGGAAATGTTTCTGAACTGCCTCTCGGGTGCTATACACTTCCCAAAATATTCTATAAATCTGTGCGTTTTTGAAATTTGCTACCGAGTGTATAAAAGCGCATTGTAGCGCACAATTGGAATAATTTAATAAAACAATCGTGATATTTCAACAAACAAAAAAACAACAATTTTCATTAGATACACTGGGAACGCCATAGACAGACACAAAGGTACAAAAGACCATTTGGCACACATGTGCGCCAGAGACTGACAGACAGACAGTCAGCACACAGAAAGAGAGAGCGAAATACAAAATGAGATAACTAGAAAGAGACAGATAGACGCACTAGCACGCACGCCTTTGTCAAGTGACGTGGCGTTTGACAATTGTTTATGGCTCCATCTGTGAGTGGAATTATTAAATAGCGATAATTACCGTTAAGTTCTTTTGTGGCTGTTAATTGACAGAGCAGCGCAGTACAGAGACAGAGCCAGAAACAAAAAGAGATAATGTTGTCTGTCTGTCTGTCTGGCTGGCTTCGAGTGCATTTTCATTGCTCGTGTTATAAATGAATAAAATCTATCAAAAGAATAATTATTGAAATTTTAATTGCAAATACGTGACAGACGTTGTAAAACTTTTATTGCATAGCCTGTGTATTGTTGGAAAGTAAAAACACTGCGCAACACGATTTTTCATATGTGCTTTTCATAATTTCTTATAATTCGTGATACTTATTTCGTTTACGCCGTTTTAATAAAATGGCAGACGAATTCAAAATGACAGTCTGGACCCGTTTTAGAATATAAAACAATATAACTTTGCAAAATAAATAACAAAAATTGTTATACTCTTCGAAATTTATTGTAAACTTCTGTTACCACTACAAATTTATCAATTGACTTAATAGCCGTGACCATCTATAATATTAAAAGAGCAGCCTACTAAAAAGATCAGCCATAAAAATCCCATAATATTATTTTATTGCATTTGTTGTGTCCGCATTTAAATGGAATAACACAACATAATTTTAGGCGCAGACAACGACGTCAGACGCCGCAGCAGCAGCAGCACAAAAAACACATTTTACCGCAGGCGCAGCTGAACACAAAACAAAACCAATAAAAGTTTATTTCGGCAACACAAATAAAATTTTATGTATTGCTGTTTGTTGGTGCAATTTAGAAGAGCCCGCAGCATAAAACTACACCGAGCACAGATTTTTGCTTCAATAATATGGAAATCTATAAAAAGAATAAAAAAAAATATATCTGATTTTAGTTTTAAAATTATCATGGAGATTAAATTTTTAATTTTGGATAATTTTTGAATAAAGACTTTATTTTTCATTTTTGAATTTCTTTATATTTATATCCAAAATATCTGATACAAATTAAAAACAAATGCTTTTTTGAAATATAATAGATACCTACTTTTTCCATACGAATTTTATATTTTAAGGGTTTGTTTTTCAAAAAAATGGCTTTGAATTTGCAAAAACGATTTAGCAAATTCAAATTTTTAAAATTATTGAGAATTTTGAGTTTAACATTTATTTATTAAACTATTTTAGAATAATTTTACAACCTAATTTTATTATTAAAGATTTTTAATAACATCTCGGTTATATTATATTAATACGATATTCAATAAGTTTTTTTTTCATTAGTCTCACATCAGGTTTCATTAGGTAGACTTTAGATCAGTATTTTTTATGAAGTTTGAATCAGGTTACCTTACGTAGATTTGAAATTAGGATTACCCTAGTTGACCCTGATCAGTATAATCTCAGGTGGTCTTTTGTAAAGATGCCTTATCGTATTCTGATCGGGGACGGATACAAAATAATGCTAACCTATACAAATTTCCATTTGGGCAGTTCTACATAATTCGGAGGTACTGATTTTGGCTGTATACTCAGTTTTTTTTTCTATAACGTAACGTTTTTGATAAAATTGCAAACATTGGAAATGTGGTTTATTTCAGGGACTGAAGTTTTTTAAAACCGTTTCAATATAAGCTAAAACTAATTCCAGCTCAAAATCTTTAAATGGTTTTTAATTGTGAACGTTCAAAATCAATATTTTATATTTTATTCAGCTATAACATCTCCAGCGTCCAGGTTCCTTAGTATTTTGGCAGCTGTAAATTAAAATCAATTCCAGATTAAAGTCTTTTAAAATTTTACATATGAACGTTCAAAATCGAAATATAAGAAAAACCAACAGACTTCTTGTATACCATCCATAAAAAAGAAAAACTATCGTTTCCAGTAGAGATGGGCATGTGAGCGTGATTCAGCGTGATTCACGTGAATCACGCGTGATTGAATCCTAATTTTGCTCACGTGATTGTGAGTGAGTGTGAGTAGACCAAAAAATACCGTGAGTGAGTCGAATATTTCATAAAATAAAAAATCTCAGTTTTAATTTTTTGCGATTTTATATATTTTTGCTGAACTACAGAACAAGGCTCAGAACTCAGAAGACTTCGGGAAGGCGACTGCCCACATTTCAGAACTATAATAAATCAAATTTCTAACGACCGTCATATACCCACACCTTCTTCAACTCAGAAGGTTTCGATATACCCATTTTTGTAAAAAGTTGAATTTTCAGTTTCAACTATACATGCTAACTCTTTATTGACTTCCTTTTGTTTATTAACTTTAGTTTGTTCCAGAGGTTCGTGCTGGGTCCCGATTTTATTTGTGCTATAAATGTAGTCACCAAAAAAAAAACGCTTCAAAAATAGTTTTTCCCAAAGTCAATTTACCCCTGGTTAATTCTACCCTGAACTATTGTTTTATTGATAACTAGCTGGACCCGTGCACGACTCGTGTCAAGATTTTGTGAATACAAGGATAAGTAGTGATTTTATTAATATAAAGAACATTTTTATTATTTATATCTTCCCCGTAATTTTCCCGTAGAGTTTTTCCCAGTAGAAGTTTTAGTGCGGTGAATTTTGGTGAGGAGAATTTTGGTGTCGTAAGTTTTAGTGTGGTGAGTTTCGTTGTGGTGAATTTTGGTGTGGTGAATTTCGGTGTGGTGATAACTGTTGACATACACCATCTGGAAAATATAACTTCTATTGGGGGTACCACGCCCATTGGTCCAATCCCGCCCACATTCCGCGAGACTGTTTAGTATGGTTATGTATAACGTTGACCAAAATTTCATTAAATTTGCTATCCTAATTGCTGATATAATGTGTTTTTAATTTTCTTTGAGGCAATTTTTATATGAACAGCACATCGAAGGTCTTTCATTTTTCCATCTCCGTTAAAAATTGAGATATATTTTATCAAAATCCCTAACATCATAACGTCGACCAATCTCACCAACAAACAAAAAACAAGTGATTCAGCGCGATTCACGTGAATCACGCGTGATTCACGTGAATCTCAATTTTGATTGAATCTCAATTTTACTCACGTGATTGTGAGTGAGTGTGAGTAGAGCAAAAAAGGCCGTGAGTGAGTGAGTGTGCGTGATTAGAAATATTCTTTCGTGAGCGTGAGTGAGTGTGAGTCAAAACTCACTCACGTGCCCATCTCTAGTTTCCAGTATTTAAAAAAATCTTGCCTAAGCACAATATCTCTAAAACTCACGCAGATATTAGAACTTAAAGTGAAAAAACACAATTCAAAAATTCACAATTTTCAAACATTTTCAGAGATTCTAAATTTAAAACAAAATTACAAATATGTTTGGTTATATAACAAAAAAACTTTTAATGTTTTTAATTATTCTTGAAACCTAAGCCCATTAGTATTGTGGGTCAGTTCTGAAATCTGTCGTTTTTTTGATTCTCTTTCTTCTAATTCCAACAGATAGAACTGTCAAAATTATTAATTGTTTCTTATCACAGTATCCCGAGAGAAAATATCTGGCATGTTTCAAAAATTTTGTTGGCATATTTCCGGAAAATACACAAATAAATGGAATATTTTGGGAAATGTATAGCAGATTAATGGCATATTTTGGGAATGGGCAGAAAACAGACAGCTTGTGAACAAACTCCGCCTTTCTCTATTTTAAATATGTCGAGAAAATGTTTCTGAGCTGTCTCGACCCTGCCAAAGATTTTGTCTCGGGTATATACTATTTGAAGGCCTTGTGACATCCCAGCAGGAAATGTCATCAATGATTCCCCTATGTCAGGTCAGAAACATCGAACACCGATAGCATTTTCGCCCTGCGAAGCATCGATGATATTTTCATACAAATGTCCTCCGATTCATGCATGATGTAGCATTAACGATGTCATGTAGCATTAACGATTCATCAAGGAAGTCACAAATGATTGTCATACATCATTTTTTTTAGTATAAAAAATATTTTGTATTATTTTATTTATTTTTTCATTATATATTTTTTTTTATTTATCTCATTTAATGTATTATTTCAATTTTATTATTTTCTTCAGTTCTCGGTTGGAATGGTATGTGTCCTTGCTAATGTCAATAACGTACTTTACTAACGGCCGTCTATCAACATTACTACTGCTTATTATGCCGCTTTTATAAAAATTGGTCCCTCAAATTGGGCCTATGAATAATATGACACGATGACATCGAACCCAAAATTTCAGTTTTACGCGTAAATGCTGCCCCTAGACGTATGTTGTATGCATTTCACATTGCATTTCACAACGTAAATGCTGCATACCTTGAGGGACATGGGCGCTTGCCACGCCCATTTTTGTACCTTAGGGGGCGAATTTCAAAAAATCCCGCCTTAGTGCGCGCCTACGTCGGGAGATGAACATGTCGCCCAAATTTCATGTTCCTAGGTCTAAGGGTTTGGTCTGGGCGTTGATCGATCAGTCAGTCAGTCAATCAGGATTTGTTCTTTTATATATATAAATGACATATGGTGTATGACATCTTTAATGCAATGTCATTTATGAAATTGTTGTAGACATATTCCTCAATGACAAATATTCTAATATCCTCGATTCATCATTGATGACCTGGTCGCCAATGAGGCCATTTCCAGCTGGGTTACCTTTAATACTGAGCACTTAAAAACCCCCTTTTCGTAACGGTTAATTAATTTTATAGTCGTTGGATCGATCAAAAGGTCAAGAGTGATTATGCATCAAATTCTAAAAAATACTTGGCATACTTTTAGGGGTTCAAGCAAAAATCAGCTGCTACGCGAAAATTTATAAAAGCGCCGAAATTAACACTACTCCTAATGAGGGTCTTTCTCAAATTTCAAAGCGAAATTAAACAGTGCTTTTATTAAGTTGTCTGAGACCATTTTTCGGTGGTTTTGGTTTCGGTTTTTTTTTTCTTCATTTTAGACTGTCTACCAAAAGATGCGACCTTGTAGTAAAATTTATGCCATTTTTTCTTTGTTTTGTTTTACAGAGTCTTCTGAACAGTTACTGCCACTTCCTGCTTCGCTGCCAGACTTTAAAAAACTCAAAAAATTGTCAAATATTTCTGAACGGTCAACATGAAAATGGTTGAGCGCTATCTAAAAAATTACTGCCATAGAAGTAGAAGAAAAACATTTAAATTTGAAAAAAAAGACAGCTGTCTTTTGCATTTAATAAGCTCTACTTTGGTATGTAGCGCTGCCGCCAAAGGATGAAGTTTCCAGCGGTTCAAAGAAAAAGTACCAACCCAAAAAAAAATTCAGTAGTCTGTGCATTTTTTCTTTTGTCGCCCATGTCTGTGGGTTTCGTTTGCCAAAATTGTACTTCTTTTTTGCTGGTTGATTCTTTTTATTTCGTCGTTTTCGTTATTTTTACTGGCTTTTTGTTAGACCGTCTGGCCAACTTGGCTGCCAAGTGGGTTTATGGAAATAAACCAGACTTGGACAGGAGGCTACACCAGCCGTCCTAACGCCAAACCACCCAAAAGACCCTGCAACGCCAAGGGCCGATTGCTGCGCGGCGATGATGACGTTAAGACGTTGTGTCTGTCTGTCTGGCGGGCAGGTACTTATTTGACTGGTTTGTATATTTAAGCCTTGTTAGTTGGCTTTTCGCTGAAATTCACAAGATGTACCAAGCCATCGGAAAAATGTTCTTTTATCCTTGCTCTGTTCTGGCAACGGGGGGCGAACGGGAGCGCAAATTACGTCTGAATGCTTGCTGAATGTGGCTGAGCTGATTAAAGGTTTTATTTTTCAGATTTCTGAAATGGACTTAACGGTCGTTTATTTTTTCATGTTCTGTTTTAAGCGTATTGCATTTTCTGCTCGTTATGACAAATAATAAAATAAAATAAAATAAAAATCAGAAAAAATATAAATAAAATTAAGATGAAAAATAATAAGTGATAATATGCAAAATGGGAAATAATTTAAACAAAATGGAATTCAGAAGAGGATAATGTAGAATGTATTACACATTTGGGCACTTCCTGCGGGTTCCGGACGGGACATTTATAATAAACCAGCTGGACCCGTTCACAGCTTCGCCCGTGCTAAGTTTTTATAATTGTAAAACTACATCGTTTATAAAGTGTAGATACATATACGCCCCTTTTTCCCTTTTTAGTGCATGTCACATTGATCATAGTGCCATGCCCCTTTTTCCAATCTCGATCACATTCCACGTGGCTATTAAAATTTTTAAAAATTATCCTTTGTTTCGATTTGTACAACTCTGCTCTTAGTAAGTCAGAATTTTTGACATTTTTTAGATTTTTTGGTTATATGGGAGGTGCCACGCCCCATTGTCCAATCCCGTCCATATTCTACGTGATGATCGGAGTTTTAAATATGAACATTTGATTTGATTTGTATAACTCTACCCTTAGTATGTCAGGAGTTATAGCATTTTTAATGTTTTTGTTATATGAAAAGTGCCACGCCCCTTTATACAATCCCGCCCACATTATACGTGACGATTCTACTTTTTAATATAAACCTTTGTTTCCGCTCTCACGTCGGAAAATCAACACCCTGTCCGAATTTCAAGTTCCTAGTGTCAAATTTCGATTTTTTCGATTTTCCGGCTTTTCCTTTGGGGTTTTCCGACTTTTCTTTTTTCCTAAACCACTCTTGCGAACAAAATACAAAAAGAATCAGGCAAATCCGTTGATTCGTTCTTCCGTGATGCTCTGGCACAGGACAATTCATTTTTATATATATAGAATTTATAGAATTTATTAATAAATTTACTTGATTTAGTATTTAAATAGAACTAAATATCTGCAAAAAATTAGATAATTCTATACGGTAGATTAATAGATATATATTAAATAGTTGTCGTTTCGGACGGGACGAAAACGGAAGAAAATGTCGAGCTTCATATGGAAATTTTAAAAAGTCTGCGAATTTTGCGTACACATTTTTTTAAAATATTTTTGAAAATAGCTGAAATCATGTGCTTTATTTGTATATTTACACTTTGTTTCCAAAGTTTAATAATAAATCACAGAAAAATACCGGACGGGACAAAAAGTTCCGTATAGAAATTATCACTACTATTATTTTTCTAAAAATACTTTTTGCGTACAATATATTTTTTTGGATTATCTCAGAACATAGCTGTGACAATTTACTTTATTTTTGCGCATATACACTTTGTTCCTAAAGTTTATAGTTATTTCGTAATAAATCCCAGAATAATTTCAGACGTTCTGTATGAAAATTTGCACTTCGAATTTAACTAAAAATAATTTTATATCTGACAATATTAATAATCATTATTACGATGTAAACTTTTCAACTTTTCCCACTTTACCGCAGGATTCTTCAAGAGGTCCTCAAATTAGCGGTTTTGAAAAAATGCCCAAAAAATACATTAAAATCAATTTTTTACATTTCCCACTTTAGCCCAGGATATTTCCAGAGTTCCGAATATGAGCGGTTTTGAAAAATTGCTCAAAAATCAATTAAATTATATAATTAAAATATTTAATACAAAAAGTTTGATCACGAACCACTCTATGTAATAGAGTCATCAAAAGAATTTTAAAAAATATTTAAATATATTTTTTCAATGCGGATCAAAACGTTTCCCACTTTACCCAAGTCTACACTATTTTAACTATATCGAAGCGATTTAAAACCGATATAAAACAAAAATTGTTAAATTCTGATAACGGGTTCGGTTTTCAAACTACAGCTTCTTTATTAAATGAATATCGATATCGGCTACGGGTTTAATCAAAATTGAATAACCATAAAAGTCATGAATGTTATAAAAAAAAGCAACTAAAACAAATAGTTTAAACTGTATAAATAATTTGGCGCTTAAAATAAATGCAATCTGTCAGTCGGCTGACATTTGCACAAAAAGCGCCTGTTTGTTTGTCTGTCTGCTTCTGTACTTTTGTCCAACCGGGCGTCCGTCCGTCTGTCTGACATTTTACATATCTAAAGCGTTTTCGCATAAATCGCCAGCAAAGCCATGTTATTTTAAACTCCTTTCTTGCAGACGATATTCATTCAATAAATCAGTCGGTGCGACGTCGACCGCCACCCCACTGCCAACCGAATCCAAACGAACGCAGCCGGCGAACGACAAGTGCAGCGCGTTATTGGTTGCAGTCACTGCAAACGACGCCTTTGCGTTGTGTTGCATTACGTAAAACGTTAACGCGCGAAACGTCGAAAAATCAGCATCGGCGGACGAGACGCGACGTGGCGATGCGTTGCGTTTTGCGCCATTTTGTTGCTGTAACAGCGCAGCAAAACGTTGCGGAAGCGTGTTATATTTTTTTTATAGTTTTCGCAGACAAATTTATGAGCGCACCGTGGAAGCCAATGAAAACCTCAGCCAACAACAATCGAGAAACAACAAAAACAAGAAACGAAAATGAATAAAAAATTTCAAAAAAAATTGGAGCGCGCAACACAGTTTCTGGCGCGTCTACACATTAATTTTACGACGCGAAATGAAAATTCAAATGTCAAACGAAAACTGCCGCTAGATGGCGCACTTTATTGTCGATCGGGATTGTGCACCGACGATTTATGCGTCTCTGTGAAGAATTTAAATAAAAAGATTTGGCGCTTTTTTTTTGCTATATATTTTATTGTTTTACTAACTTAAGAGCACTTTTTAAATTTGTCTAAATTATGCAATTTCTTTTCAAGACCTCAAAGTAGAACCATTTAAAACAAATTTAAAATAGGATTTGTATTTTAAACAATTACAATAAATAAATATTTAGCATCTAAAAATGCAAAATACTAATAAATACTAAAAAGAAGTTTAAAAAGATTTTCTGAATTCAAAATATAATGTTTATGCAGTATTCAGACTTTTATGTAGTTTTCTAAATGTAAAATTATGATAATTCCTTTGTCTGACGACAGACACTTGTCTACAAAAGTCAATAAAGTCATTAAATAAAAATTACTGAACAGCGCCATCTTTTGACAACTAGGTGAAACCATTAAAATGAGTCGAAATTTAATTAAAGCCTGCGCCAGAGCAGCGACTTAATTGCACAGACAATGTTTAAATATAGCACAGAGCATTGGACACGGACAGCTGGACAGATGGGCAGACTTAAAGATGAACAGACAGACAGCTGGATAGACTCGGTCCAGTGTCAAAGTCAGTTAAATGAAGGTGCAGAACAGAAGAGTACAGGACTGAATAGTTTAATGATTGCCGATTGGGTAGCAATGAGGCAGACAACATGAGGACTCATGTGGACAAACATGGGAGACATATATGATAGACAGACATACAGACAGACAGACATGAAGTCATACGACATACACAGTACATGGCGACACAAAAGCAGACAATTTCCATTGATGAGTGCTGCCATTGAATGAATAGAATTAATTATATATTTTTTTAATGATTGCAGCACCAAATAAAATACGAACGAAAACATTTCGAATAAATTAATGAGCCGAATCAAAACAAGAGACCCATGATGGGAGGGGGGGCTATAATTTTTGTACAGAATATGTGTGGTGATAATTGCTGAGAATGATGAACATTTCAAAAATGAAATAAATTTTAATTGGTCAATGATTAAAGAGCATTTTTGTTGGCGATGAAAGTAAAAAGAGTCGCAGCTAAAAGTGTCACATAAAATTCCTAAACAGGGGTTTTTCAATAAGAGCGCTACAAAAGTTTTTTTCAAGGGTTTTTCAACAGGGACGCTACAAAAGTAGTGCGACAGGGACAGCAAACGACGCCATATTTATTGCCGCTCTTTTGACATTTCTCTTCAGTAAGGTTAGCCATTTCATGATGGAAAGATATACGAGCCAACAACGAGTTGAAATTATTAAAATTTACTACCGATTTTCGAATTCGTATAATGTCATTTTTGCTGAAAAATTTAATTATTAATGAAAAATTGAATTTTTAATGAAAAATTGAATTTTTAGTGAAAAATTTAATTATTAATGAAAAATTTAATTATTAATGAAAAATTGAATTTGTAGTGAAAATTGAATTTTCAGTGAAAAGTTGAATTTTTAGTGAAAAATTTAATTTTTAGTGAAAAATTAAATTTTTAGTGAAAAATTGAATTTTTAGTGATAAATTAAATTTTTAGTGAAAAATTGAATTTTTAGTGAAAAATTGAATTTTTAGTGAAAAATTGAATTTTTAGTGAAAAATTGAATTTTTAGTGAAAAATTAAATTTTTAGTGATAATTTGAATTTTTAGTGAAAAATTGAATTATTATTGAAAAATTGAAATTATAGTGAACAATGGATATTTTAGTGAGAAATAGAATTTTTAATGAAAAATTGAATTTTTAGTGAAAATTTTAAATTTAAATGAAAAATTTAATTTTTAATAAAGAATCTAAGTTTTAATAAAAATATTTTTTTTTGTGAAAACTTTAATTTTCAGTAGAAAATTAAAATTCTAGTTAAAAAAATAATTTTGAGTAAAAATTTTAATTTTTAGTGACTAATTTAGTTTTTAGTGAAAAATTTATTTTTTATTGATTAATTGAATTTTTAGTAAAATATTGAATTTTTATTAATAAATTTAATATTTAAAGAAAAAATTAATTTTTAGTGAAAAAAATAATTTTTAGTGAAAAAATTAACTTTAAGTGAAAAAATTTATTTTTAGTGAAAAATTTAATTTTTAATTCATTGTTTTCTAATTTCATTTTTATATCAATTTAAAGAAATTTTAATTGTTTTAAATGATTTTATTGCAATTGCAAAAATTTCGTACTTTTTCGTTTAGCATCGCCTCGTATAAAATCACCGCATTCGACTTAACACCAACTTTAGCATAGCTCTAAGTTATAATTTACATTTATGACAATTCAATGAAATTGCTAAACTTTTGGAGCCAACTTAACCAAAGTCTCCTGACAACTCTTTGATAATCCTTAGAGGGAGCTAGATAGAGAGAGAGATATCTGCTCCTACTTGACGCGCCTAAGGAAGGATTCTCCGTAGACTTACGTAGTACGTAGTTCGTAATACGTATTATTCTTCCGACATGTCTAGACAGTAAATTGGCTTTTGTTGCGCGTAAAGTTTTGCTGAATGAAACTTTTGTCTGGAAACCAAACCAAACCAAAAAAGAAACAACGAACCGTACAAAATGAAACGAAACGCGAAACGAAAAAATGTTTTGCTCAAATTCACGGAATATTTTAGCTGAACTTTTAACTCACTCGGTTGGTTGCCCGGGCAACACGTTGTTTTTGTTGTTGATGTTGATGATGATGCCGCCGACAGGTAATCAAAACAGACACCAGACATTTGTGGCAGCCAAGTGAAGCGCAAAAATACCGACGAACTGTTGCTGATAACTTTGACAAATTTGTCGACAACAACAATAACAACAACAACAAAAGCAGTAACAACAGAGATATGTTGCTGGAAAAATAACAACGATGAATCGACAACAATGCTTACCAACAATAAGCAACAACAGCAACTACACTCGGGAAGAAAATGTCACATTTATTATTTAATGGTACAACTATTAATTTTGTGGTACAAGTATTACACATTTTTTTACATTAATATAAATGTGTTTTTTAAATAAATTGAACAGCATTAAAAATTAGTAAGTAAAGAGCGCTACAAAAGAGCGCTACAAAAGTTTTTTTAAGGGTTTTTCAACAGGGACGCTACACAAGTAGAGCGACAGGGACAGCAAACGACGCCATATTTCTTGCCGCTCTTTTGACATTTCTCTTCAGTAAGGTTTGCCAAGATATACGAGCTAACAACGAGTTTATTAAAATTTACTACCGAAATACAAATTCGTATATCTTTCCATCATGAAATGGCAAACCTTACTGAAGAGAAATGTCAAAAGAGCGGCAAGAAATATGGCGTCGTTTGCTGTCCCTGTCGCTCTACTTTTGTAGCGTCCCTTTTGAAAAACCCTTTACTATGAATTGAATAATTTAAATATTATAAAATATTTTATAATGCCATATAATTAACATTTTAAGATTTACTATTAAATTTATGGTATTTTAACAATTATTTATATAGTATAAAAATAGATGAAGTACAAAATTATATAAAATTATTAAACATCTAAGTCAAACCACTCATTTACTGTAAAGTTCGTATAATAACTTTCGTGAATGCAAAAAAAACTGCTTTTCATTCTTCTTCATTCAAATAACGTATTTAGTTTCTTTGGGAGTAATCTTCAACCCAGTTACGGCATTGGACATTTTTATACCATAAACTTATGAGGCATACGACATATTAAGATTCTGCTAATCTTGTAACGCCCATTAGGGCATGGCCGGTATGAAAAGCATACTTATTCTTGATCAGCATCACTTACCGGGTCGAATTAGGCATGGTCGTATGTCTGTCCGTATACACGTTAAGTTTAAATATACTGTTCCGAATGTGATGAAATTTTGTACGAATTATTGAAATTCACCAAAAAAAAAGTTTGAGGTTACAGGCTTTCAATACTCATGAAATATGGAATTTTTCGTCAGGAATATTTAGAGAAATCATAAAATAAACACATTTTATTCGAAAAGTATTGAGTGTCCGTAGTAGAAATTTATTTCCATTTTTATTGAAAAATTGAATTTTTCGTGAAAATTTTAATTTTTAGTGAAAAATTGAATTTTGTAGTAAAAAATTGAATTTTTAGTGAAAATTGAATTTTAAGTGAAAAATTTAACTTTTAGTGAAAAATTTAACTTTTAGTGAAAAATTGAATTTTTAGTGAAAAATAAAATTTTTAGTGATAAATTGAATTTTAACTGAACAAATTAATTTTAAGTGGTAAAATTATTTTAAGTGAAAATATGAATTTCAAGTGAAAAACTGAATTTTTTGTGAAAAAATTAAAAAAATTCAATTTTTTTTTTCATTTTGATTTCAATTTAAGGAAATTTTAATTATTTTAAATGATTTTATAGCAATTGCAAAAATTTCGTACTTTTCCGTTTAGCATCGCCTCGTGTAAAATCGCCTAATTCAACAGTGATCTTGGTCATGAAGGTTCACACATCTTGGTCATGGGGTTTACACAAGGTACAAATTGTTCTGATCATGGTTCTACTGAAAATACTACTAGAGGTGGTAGATATTTGTATTTTAATCATAAACACTCTAAATATTATGAAGTTTTATAAAAATGAAACCTATAGGAATCCTTTAAAATTTAGGGGAATCAGTCGTTAATAGTTTAATAGTAAAAATTAAATGTATTTTTATAAAAAAAAAAATCATATAAATTTTGTAGTAATTTTTTCTCAATGTACCACACCAACATGTGTTGCGCGCAACAATGAATCCTTGGGTTGACAGCTTTGTCTGCAGGATATGAAAAGCATCCGTGGTGCTGCTGCTCCTGCAGTGGATGGAGTAGCTCTGAGACGACGACGCTTTAATTTATGTTGGCAGCTGAGCCAAAGGATTTGAGAAGTGCAACAACGGACGCCAAAGGTACGAAATGCGCTGACGTCGTCAAACGACGCCGCAGTTCATTAAATGCGAAGAACTTCAACAACAACAACTATAAGTTCTATAAATGAAAAATAGAAGCAGTAGTTGTTGCTTCAATTTAACTTTTATTTATTTTTTATTCAACTCATTCGTTGGCAGACAACGTTTTTAAACATCGCGCTGTATTAAATAAAATGAAATTGAACTGACTGACTGACTGACTGAAATCGTTGTCAGCAACAAGTAGTGAGTCCGACGGCACCGCAACCACCTGCCGCCACCACCACCACCGCCGCTATTGGCATTTCCAAGGAGAGCACCTTGAAAGTCTAGACACGAGCAGTCATTAAATTTTTGGCTGCCCCAGAGTCAGCGATGCGCATTCTAAGCAAATAGTAGGACTAACGCATAGAGCACACAGCAAAAACTAAAACAATCAAATAAAAATAATAAAAAACAAAAAATAAGTCAAGAACAACACAATAAATAATCGACAAACGAATTTAATATAAAATGCGCGCAATGTTATTTACACCCGACAATGAATGAACCAAGTTTGAAGACCTCCAAGTGGACATAATAGGCTATTACAACTATGAACACATTTATATTTTTTTTATAATGCAAGTTTTAAACAATTATTTATTGCAGCAAACATTATATAATTACAAGCAATTGGAAAGCATTTTAAATTTTATTCAAATAGTTTTCTTAATATAATACTCTAGTAGAAATTTAATCTACACAGAAAAAAAAGTTCATATTCATAATGTGTTCATCAATTTTATGAATTTTTCATTACGACTCAACCAATGACCAAATTTATCCAATTTATGAATCGTTCAAAAACCGTAAAACAAAAAACCGTTTATAATATTGATGAACGCATTCATAATATTTATGAAAAAATTCATGATATGAAATTTAAAAGTATTTATATTAATATATTAGGGAATACAGATCATGTTCAGTTCATGTTCTTCAAGTAATTGATCGGGTTCTGACAAGGAAAAAATAAATGACCAGTTCCCTATCATGATTCAATTACAATTTCTACCAGGGTAGGGAAAATTTCTACTAGGAAATCTCAAAATTGCAGGTTTGCCAATAGCAATGGATTTGCACTATCTGTTAATAGCATACAAAAAATAAATCACGTTTTTCAGAAAATTTAGTGAAATCGTATTTTAAAGCCATTCTCACCAACACTTAGAATAAAAAATTTAGTTCTGTGAAAAAATAGTTTAACAAAAAAAACTTAAACGCAGTTTTTCTTTAAATTGTCCAGATTAATTTTAATATACTAATGGATGTTAATATTCTCATACGTTCTCATAATTGGTTCTAAACTCGAAAATTTTTGATTTTTTTTGAGAATTTTTTTTACCATTTATGATTTAATGATAAACAAAAAATGATGTATGGTTATCTAGAACATAATCCAAACTAACTATCAAAATTACTAAGTTTTTTCTAATTTATTCCCTTTTTAAATTCCCTGAAAACTTCATTTTGGTACTCTTCAATCAATTTTCAACAAAAATACGAATACTCCTAATCTGAAAATATCATTACTACATATCTAAAGTATGCTCTAGAGATGCGCGCGTGCCGTGCTTTTTTCGTGTCACGCCCGAAAATCTGAGTTCGTGCGTGCAAATCTCCGTTTTTTTTATAGTTTCTACCCTAATTAAAAAAAACCCTTACTTCCTGCTTCAGAAAATAAAAATTTCGTTGTATTATAACCTTTTCTTAAAAATCTGTTGTTTTAGTTTTACTTATGGATTTAAGAGAATAAAACAGTATCAAACTTAATTTTTGAATTATTTATTACATAAACTAAAACCTATTGGATATCAGTTCCGGTTCCAAGATTTTTAAAATTGTGGTTCCGGTTCCGATTCCGGTTTCAACCAGCAAATTAAATGGGTTTCGATTCCGGTTGCATATATTTTTAATAACGGTTCCGATTCCGGTTCTTTGCGTTCCCTGGCAGGGACTATAATATCTGTTACGGTTCTGGTACCGATTCCAACCATAAAAAAATATATATGTTTCGATTCCAGTTCCGGTTCAACACATTTTTAATAACGATTCTGGTTCCAAAAATCTATACGGTTCCGGTATTATTTTTCACGTTTCGTTTGCTTTTTCATGTTTTTCCGTTCTTTTTAGTGTTTTGTCGTGTTTTTCCGTGTTTCTTCGTGTCTTTCAAAATACCGTGTTTTATCGTGCTTCTCGTGCGTGCCTGTTAATTTACTCGTCGGGCTCGTGCTCGTGCGTGTCACCTATCGGCGTGCCCGTGCGTGTCCGTGCCATCAATAACAGACACGCCCATCTCTAGTATGCTCAATGTTATTGCATACTTAGTGTTTTTATATTACTTAGCGTTTTTGAGAAAAATTCGGTTAAAAACGGGTATTTTTCAATAATTTGTAGTAAAATATACAAGCATTTTAAATTTTTATAGTAAACTGGGTTGATAGGACATATTTAAAAACTGAGAACTGATACAAAAAAGTTAGTAAATTTCATCATTAGTTCGAACTATGCTCCACATAATCATTTATCATTTTCCTATTTATCACTAGATTCACAATGCTAAAAAAAATCTTCCAAAAATAGTCTAAAAAAAAATCAATATTTTTCGAGTTTAGATTCAAATATCTTAAAAACCTATCGTAATAATAGTATTTATTGGTGTATTGTAATTAGTCTTGCCAATTGAAAGAAAAATTGCGTTAACAGTTTTTGAAAACTGTACCCAGTAAAAAATCATAGTAAATTAATAGTATTTAAAATCAATATTTTATACTATTAAAATTGGTCAATACGATGAGTCCCATTAATTCAGTAATATCGGAACTGTTAATATAATATTTTGTTCTACCATAAATTTTATAATGTGCTCCTTTAATTACAATAAGCAAAACCTAAAAATATTTAATGATACGTATTATTAATTTTATAGTATAATCGAATTAAAATTTTCTTATAATTTATTAAAACAAAAATAGATTTTAGTTAATTTACTTTAATAAAATTTTAATAAAATGTCGAAACTGAAATTCACTTTTAAAAAAATTACACACACATCAGCTTATCAGGTTCCAATAGTTGAGTTTGCATTTAGAGTCCGTCGCCATAATAGAAGTTCGATTTATTATTTATTATCTGTAATACCAATGTCGCGTTTAATAATGTGGATTATTACAAAAAATGCAAACGAACACAAACACGCAGAATGACGTACAAAACGAACAATTTTATATTCGTGATTATGTTTATTATTATAGGATTATAGGAGGAAACCATTAAAACTATAGTATTTATTCTATTAAAAATAATAATATTGAAATATTTAAATTTATGGTACTGAATTTTTCGAATACTATCAAATTAATTAGAAAACTTTTGATTTAAAAAGAAAAACCTATTAATTCATGAACCATAAGATTAATGGTCGTACCATTAAGTACTTAATGGGACATTTTCTTCTGAGTGTGGTTGTGTAAGTGTCTGTATTTTTTTAATTCTAAAAAGTCGCCTGAAATATGGTGTTTTTCTGAGTGCATAGACGTTATATAGAGTATGAATTCTGGTATATTTTTTAACTCGTGCACAACGCATTTTGTCGGTAATCGCAGTCATAAAAACTGGTTGAAGACTTCGAAATTTGGTTTTATTTACTGCAAAACAAAAAAAGTTATATATAATTGTGACACTTGAACTTGTGCAAAAAAGTGGTTTTAATGCTGTACCTATTTATTATGCAGCTTAAAATAAATGTATAAATAGAAAAATCTCCATTATACAATTTATAAATATAAGAATTCATTAAATAAACGTCTAAAAATCTACAAATGATCAGTAAAAAATACTTCAAAAGTTTACGCAAAACTTTTTGCATATTCATGAATAATATTAAATCGTATATTAATCATAAACTAATCTTGAGAATATGTGAATCAATAAAAATACCTCGTACAAAAAAATATAAAAAAAAAATCAAAATAATAAAGCGTATTTTGTCTTACAGTCTACTGATTTAATATTAATTTCAACAATGTTCTGTTTTTGAAAGAAACTCTGTTGAATTTGTCGACGATACAGGTTATGACTGTGCATAGTAAAGTCACAGACAGGCCGCAGAGCCGCAGACGACAGACAGAGGCAGAGCCAGAGCCAGACAAAAGGTGCCATGAAACGAGCGCATATCCCAATGACCCAGTAAGCAAATCTATATATATAGCCCCCTCCCCCGAAATTCTTGTTGGTTCCATATCAGCTGACGATCTATCTACCCGCATCGCATGTACGAGCAACAGAAACGTGAAAGCTTAGGTACCTCGAACAGTGCCAAAGAATTTGGGGGTTCCAAGGACACGTGATAAATGCCGTAATGCAAAAGAGCTGAACACGCACTGTATACAATAATTTGTATTTATTTAACAAAAATATAAAAAAGATATTTAATTCTGTTCGAATTCAATTTTTGATTTGAGATTAAAATCAAAAAACAAAAATTTATTAGAATAGAATTATATCGACGAATATTTTAAATATACAATTGGTCTTTTTATGTCCCAAAAAATTACCATATTAGGGTAGTGATAATGATGGCCAGATCATGTTTGTCATGTAACTGTTCGGGTTATTGAAAGAAACAAATCCCATGATCAGTTCCCTGTCAGTATCCTATTACATTCACCGAGATCGAATTCCGTTAACATCTAAAATATAAATATTTTTTATATATTCGAAGTATTAACTTTGTCAGACAATGATAAACCTCAGCGAGTAAAAAAAAAACACATTGCCTTTAAAAAAAAACCTTCGTAGATCACACAATTTCAGTGAAAATGTAACACAGAAAAATATACATAATATTGATGAATTCCGTTCCTCAAACCATGATTCATTGTATTGAAGAACCATTCATAATATTAATGATTAACGACAGCAATGTTACGACTGCGTTCATAAATGTGATGAATGCTTGGTAACTGTCGAAAAAATGTTCTTCAATATAATGAACTGTATGTGAAGAATACATTTCATCATATTAATGAACAAATACATAAAATACAACATATATGTACATTATATTGAAGAATGCTGTTCATCAAACCAAATTTCAATTAAAATATTTGTTTTTTCGTTCATGTTTTGCCATACTTCTCAGTTTTCAAGTAGTTCTCAGTTCAATAGCATACACTATTTCTTATACAATGCTTGCCGACATTCATTATTCATAAATTAAAAAAAATGTTATTAAAAAAAAATATTTTTTTCGGACAATTTTTTTTTCCGAAAAAGTATTTTTTTGTATTTTTTTTGTTGGTCGTATTTTTTTTTAATAACATTTTTTTCCAAAACACTTTTTTTTAAGAACAAAAAAAACAAATAAAAATGTTTTTTTTTTTAATTATAAAAAAGTATATTCATCCAATTCATTGTATTGATATTACGTTCTTCGATAGTGTAAACTATATATCATAATCTGATGTGATCGTCGCATTATACCAACATAAGGCGTATCATTAGAGCAGTTGGCAACTCTGCCCCAAAAGTCTCCAACGCATGACAGGCGCACGCATACACTCGCATAGATGAGCGAAAGAACAAACGTCAAAGGTGACATTTACCTCGTGGTGCGATGGACACTTCACTTTCAACAGCAGCAGCGCGACGTTCGCTTTTTATCGATAGTTAAAATACTTAAAATACTTAAACCTAAAACTTAAAATTAACTTACAATAAATATAATTATAACGTTTGAACTTAAACATAAAACTACCACGCGTGTTTTATTGAACTTTTACATTGTCTCAAGGAGACAAATCATTTTACATTGTATCATCGGTGCCCATTGGCAACAACAACTACAAAGCAGCGTCAATTCAGCGAAGCAGCAACTAGTGAAGTCACCCGTGTCCCAAGTGGACAGATAGTATTCATCAATATGTCATTTAATGAATGGTGGTATCAATATGATGAATCTGGTAGTTGGAGAAAAAAATTCAGAATATTTATGAATAAGTTCATCATATTGATGAATTTTGTTTTCTGTGAACACACATTTAAAATGATGGCCCATATAGAGCTCGGCCTAAGTTCTTCAGAACTTCAGTAATATTTCTAAATGGAAATTTTTAAATTATGTGCACAGTGCGACATTTACAGACTAATGGAAGCACATGCACCACAAAATGTTAGAATACATATTTTTAAATGCTTCCTAAAAAAATATAATTTTTAGCAGACAGGCATTTTTTTCTTACTAATTGGAAATTATTTTTCTGCCTAATATAATTTGACTGTTTTTGAAATCAATTATCAACATTTAACACATTTTATACAGATGATTTTTAAAATGTTATAATTTTTGGAAGAATACGTTAAAAATGTGAAATATTGCAAAATACAGTATGAACATAGGTGAAATGAATGGTTCATGTCTGGGATGATTACAGTTCGAAAACGAAAGCGCCTGGTTGATAAAGTAAAAATACTGAGGTTAAAATAGTACTGACTGTTTTGAAACTGCTGTTGTTTTCAAAAATAACCTGGTTGACATAATTTTAAGTCAGTTTACCCTAATATTAGGAACAGTTATCAGAGTGTACAGAACCAAAAATAAAATACGTGAATCTTGCATGAACTCGAGAATAGGAAACGTGATTTTGTACCTTGTCAAAAACCGACTACTCACATAAACGGGCCATCTCAATTTATTCCTATTAAGATTAATTTCGAACTGCTTCTAATAGGTGCTGTTATTTTCCCTAGTTTAAATTGTTATAGGGTCCCAATTCTCCAGACCAACACTCTAGACCAATTTTGTTTGAAAGTTTACTAACATTTTTTGTACCTGGTGTAGCCTTTTACGTATTTTGTGTGTGTGACTCAGTGGGACTGACGTGTTAACAAACGGCAACACGGGAGTCTAAAACCGCAGACCTGGTCAAGAGGTAGAGATGAGGTGAGAGGGTCTGGCAAAAGATTGCGATGCCTATTAGAGAAATTCGTCGAATTCTCCCAACGAACCTGATTAGCGTACAAATTCAATGCAAGGCAGATAGACAGAAATACGGACGGACAGCACGACAGACAGTGTATAAATTGATGCCAACTACAAAAAAAAAACAAAAAATTGCACCTCAGCAGGTGTTTTTGCTGTGTGTGTGGCTTCTGAATTATTGGGGGCGCGACGAGGCGATTTCGGATTGATTGCGCAATATTTTGGCGTTGCGCTTCGCAGAATTTGGCTAAAATTAATAAACACAAAAATGTGTGAAATGTTAACAGAGCAACAAAGTGTGTGTGTGAGTGAAAGAGGGGGGTGGGGGACACACAAAAGTAGTCGTTGTTGGTTTGGCAAATAAAGTGTGCCGCGGCGTGAGGAACGCGACACAACCGTGCGTCAGCAGCGCAAGTCTGTGCCAATGTCTAGACAGGAACATAAAATGTTGCCTAAGCTTATTTTCGACTGTCGGACGGACAGATATCATGACTGACGACTGTCAGTGTGCATGAATGTTTGGTTGACGTTTAGGTGGTCGCGATTTTTTAGCTTTTTACAATAGTATTTTGTGTGTGTTTTTTTTAGTTTTGTATTTTACCGACTGGCAATTTGTCGTTTTTAGTTAACTGTTACAAAGCACTTTGTTTTCAGATTTTTGTGGCGATATTTTTAAAAGTTATTTTATCTGTTGCACATATTTTCAGTTTAGAATGCAACTCAATACACCGTGTAACTGAAATGCAATACTGGCCACTTCCGTCTGGACGATCAAAGCGTTTGCCGCCGTCAACTGCACTCTGGCGGCAAAACATCACAGAGCCGTCAGAGTCACAGCCGCTGCAACATGCGACAATTGCAACAGCAATCTGGCGACCAGCCACCGGACAGACCTACCGACCGATACGACCCTTGCGTTGCGTTACGTTACGTTGCAGCATTTCGTGCACAGAACGCATTAAAACAACAACAACAATATGAACAACAACATGCAACTATCGGTCGGTTACTATAACAAAAACAATCAATTGAGAATGAAATGAACCATGAAAATTAAAAAACTTTTAGAGCCGCATCTGTGTCGATGTTTACAGTTAAAAAACGAGTACTCGGCTTGGGGAAATGGTTACTCGATTACCTTTATAAAATTTTGCAAAAATTGTTAAATGTTTGAACTTTCCAGAGAATATGTATTTTATATAGAGTTCCAATACAGGTGGTTTCTCTGTCACTTAAGTCAAACAAATACAAAGTTTGGTAATGTGGAAATTGAAACGAATATTTTGTCATCAGAGACATATCCAAGAGATAAATTCAGATGCTTTCTGTGATACGAAAAAGAAATGGTTTATTTCCGGTATATTTCGGGCATACAAACAGATAAATGAAATATTTAGGGAAATGCATAGCAGGTTGTAAAATTTTTGTGGAATTTTAATGGCAGATTCACGCATATACAAACTGCGCATTTGTCTGTTTGAAATACATATGTCGAAAAAGTGTTTCTAAACTGCGTAATTGAATTCGATTTTTTTTGAAATTAATTATCAGAAATTAACACATTTTATGCAGATGATTTTTAAAATGTTATAATGTTTGCATTTAAAAAGCCTGTAAAAATCTCCAACTCGTTGTGATTTCTGATTTATTATTGTTTTTTGACCTAACAAATTTAAAATTTCGACAAAATACTGTATGAAAATAGGTGAAATGAATGGTTCATGTCTGGGATGATTATAGTTCGAAAACGAAAGCGCCTGGTTGATAAAGTAAACATACTGAGGCTAAAGTAGTAGTAACTGTTTTCAAACTGCTGCTGTTTTCAAAAATAGCCTGGATTCAAACAGCCTTTACATATGTCGAAAAAGTGTTTCTAAACTGCTAATAACATCATTTAGAATGCTGTAAAAATGGCAAAAATTTTGTGAGGGGTCTTTTAATATAACATTTTTAAATTTTAGTTAAAGTAAATATTCGACCTAAAAAAATTACAACGAGAATATTGTGAAATGCCATATAATCCTATATAATCATACAAATATTATATGTAAAGCTCTAAGAAAAAGATTAACAGATATTAACAAATCTAAGTAATATTAAAACGAAAAGTGCTCGAAAAGTTATTCTAGAAATAGAAGAACACAAAATTCTTTAAATCTATAAATCTTAGAATATAAAAATAAAAGAAGTTTTGTTATTGTATACACTCCAAAGAACCTTCGAAACAACACGATATGAAATTTTTAAAAAGATGGTATTTTAATTCGAAGCCACTTCGAGAATGGAAGCTACGTGTTGTAGAGTACTGAAATATTTTACAAAACTTCCAAATTCAATTCATATTTCTGATGATATTAACGAAAATATATTTTAGTCAATCATAAAAGGGCTATATCAAAGATTATATAAGATCCATTGATAGATACAGTTAAGTGAACACTTTTTTTTTTATTTCATAGAAGTATTAGAAACGAAAAACAGGTTACTCGAGATGTACCAATTACTTTATTGAACTAATAACATTTATTGTTCCACTACTTTCAAAAAATTCTATTTTTAATTCTGAATGTATAATAATAAAAAAATATAAATACCGACTACCCATTCTCACTCAGGCCAACACTAACACCGCATTTATGTCACCGACTGTTTGCAAAAATGTTACACTCGGCGCGGCACACATGAAAGGTAAGCCGCGCCATTGATAAGCGCAGCCGCATTCGGAAAAAATCAGCGTCAAACACGACGTTGGCGAAGGGCGAACGGAGGGCGCCGATGCACACGACGCCCGTTCGCCGAACAACAAGCGCGACAAAACAAGGTTTTGAATTGCAATGTCGTCGGGCATGTTGTGCATGCACGGTGCACAGGTGCGTTAATTGCATTAAAATGCCTCAAATTGCAGTTGGCTGGCAACCGCAGCAGCAAAGGCGGCTCAAAGAAAGCGACAGGCGGCTGTCGAGAGGGAGCGGGCGACATTTGAGGCGACCGGCGGCAGTTGTGTGACGTTAGTCACATGGGTGCAACTGCAAAATAAAAGCTTCATTATGAGCTGCGGTTTTCTAGGCCATAATTGGAGCTATAATGAGCCAATAACGAAGAAGCGTCGAGGTCCAAATAAGTAGAGGAGATGCGCGCAGCAAAAAGCGGGCCAGACACAACAATAGTTGGGAAACCTTATAAGAGTATTTACAAAAAAGGCAAAAACAAATAAAAAAATAAAATACAAAATAAAATAATAAAAAAACCAAACAAAAATTTGAAAAAAATATGCCAAACTAAAGAAAAATCATTCCGAGCCCCTTAAATATCAAGGCAACAACAAATTGTCAGTCTGCGACTCTCCGTTCGTCTGTCTGTCTGTCTGTTTGTCCGTCCATCTGTCTGCTGTCTGCATGCAAGCCTTGTACACGGTTTGTATGTCTGACAAACAACAGCAATCATGCAACAGACGACCGACCGACCCAACAACAAACAAGAGCAGAGCAACAATAAATAATGAAAAAGGAGAGCACAAACGAACAACAACAACAACAAAAAAAGACACGCGAATAAAATCGGAATCAAAGCGAAAACAATGACACACAGTAGCCGGCTGCGGCTGAAACAAAAAAACCGTCTAGACAGCGACTAGACTCCATAAAAATAATTATCATCGGTTGCAATTTCAGCGCCTGCAATTCTTCTGTTGCTGCTGTTGTTGTCTTATTTATCATTGGTTTCTTCGGTGGTTGCTGCTGCTGTTGTCTGTGCTGATTGTGCTGATTGTTTTGGCCATTTCCAACAGTCGAACAGGTTGCTGCTTTACTTAAGAATACGATTACGTGTCGCCTGATGGGCCACATAATCGGTCACATGTTGTATTTAGGCCTTGGGAACGGCATGACATTTGCACAGCAGGGTTGCAACTGCACGCAGCGAAATATCTACTAATATATTGTAACGAAAATTCGGTCTACGGAAAACTGTACCACAAGTTCGTATCGCTGGATTGTGTACAAAATAAAAACACGCTTATGTTTGGTTTAAATTATAACAATTAACTTTATTAATTCACTTTAACAAATAACTTTATTAATAACAAATTCTAACAACTACTGCATGTCCACTATTAAACTTGACACGAGATGCACTCGACCACTTTCCAATCACTACTAAAGTGCTCTGCCTCAAATGCGGCGCCCTTATATACTGCATGCATCAGTTCGACACGTTTCGAGAAGCTTCGACATGTTTCGAGAACCTTCTACACGTTTCGTGAATGACGCATGCTATTGGCTATTGGCATCACATTCGCACGTATGTCTTCCTAATGCACTGATCTTCTATATCTTTCTCGCACATTGCCTCAGTGCGCTGAATGATCTTCCGTTCTCACATTGTTTTATGCGCTAAATTGTCCTGCGTCTCATTTACTCTTGCACAGTGGAGCAAAGTACCTCTCTTTGTAACAATATGCTGATATTAACACAAATCTAGGCTAACGTAATAAAATATTTGTTAACCTACGGTCAACAAAACATATTTGTTACATTGACAATTGAAGTTTTTCATTGTTATATTAACAAATTTAAGTACTTAATGGAACGCCTATTGATTTCTTCGTACGATTATAAATATGTGCTTCAGACTAATTCAAAAGTTGTCTTCTTAATTTAACAGAATTCAAATAAGTAAGTACCTACCATTAATTTAAAAAAATTAATATAGTTTTAATAGTATTAATACTACTGTGTTTATGTGTTTCCTACTCTTAAACATGTCACTCACGGTTGCCAGATGAAATTTTCATACAAATTCCCATAAATTCCCACGCAATTCTCACAAATTCCTACCGTTCGTGTGATATTTTTTTATCAGCATAATTAAACGCATCATTGGTAAGGACACAAAGTATTTAATATACAAATCATTATATATAGTCATTCTTATTTATTACACGAACTTCAATTATGGCAACCGACTCAAAAATAAATGCAAACTCAATTATTAAAATCGAATTTTGGAAACTGATTAAACATTACATTAAATCGACGCTTCTTACGAAAACTAGCACGTTTCAAATTTTTTAATGAAAATTTCCATACAAAAATTTTAAACGTAACCTTTTGCAACTAGAAGTGTCTTTTTTTATATTTGACATTTTTTAGATGTGAATTTTAAGAAAACAAATTGATATTTGATATATGGTGCTTTTCAGCTTCGGTACTCAAAGTTCCGAACGGCTCCACTTAATAAGCTGAAAACAATATTCTACATTTTCTACGAAGTCAGTTTAATATGATAATAAATGTATTTTTTTGGTGCCGAACAATAGAACACTCTTATAAAAAATCAACTTTCCGTCTCACGACGTAGACGTCCACTAAGACGGAATTTTGTTAAATTCGCCCCTAATGTACAAAAAATGGGGTTGACAAAACTGAACATTTAATACAAAATATCTGTGTACTTAAGATAGACACAGTCATGAAATTTGGCTCAATCATGTATATTGTGGTTGTGGACGGGATTGGAAAAAAGGATGTGCCACATTCCACACAACAAAAACTTTAAAAATACTATTACTCCAGACCAACTAAGAGCAGAGTTGCAAAAACCGAAACAAAGGTTCGTATGAAAAATTGTAATCCTCACGTAAATACGGAATATAATATTTATATTAGATATTTAAATTCAAATATGTAAGATTCCAAATCTAATGTGTAATTTGAAAGATTTGAGAATTTTGAATATTTCGATCGTGGTTGACATTTTCCATATCGTCGTTGTAGAACGAAAAGTCACCAAATACATTTTTATGAAAAACTTAATTTTCGAGTTTGTTGATTAATATTATAAAAAGTAATTGAGGCATTTTTAAAGTTGAAAAATCTCTAATATTTCATGTGGTAAAAATATTGAGATCATCGATTAATAATTGACAGATTTTTGTAAATGAATATTTGGCATTTTGAAAATGGATTTGGTGACTTTTTGTTCTACAACGACGATATATTAAGTGGAATATTTCAATATTTTGTTTATATTTTAGTACATTATCTATATTAATCTATTTTAATACATTCTTTAATCGAACAAATTTTTATATTAAAATAAATTTTGTTTTTTATAATTTTTTCTTTTTATTTAGACGAAATTCTTTAAAAAATGTTTGCAAAATTTTTATTGTTTTTAAACATTTTTAATAATATAGGGCCATTTTCTCTTCGTGCATCTGAAATGATCTGCTAAAACTCAAAAATATCCCTAGAACCAACGGAATTTGAGCCGCTTGTCTTTTGTAATCTCTAAGCCCGCGATCATCATAATGTCGTGCAGGAAACGGTCGTTAACACATTGTCGCCCGGTGTTGCCAACAACAAAACCAACAACAGCAGCAACCTTTTGATTATACAGCAACAATTGTTGGCTGACTGCAAACATGTTGCGAGCCATGTTTTTAATCTAAACGAGCAACACTGACTGACAGCTAGACAGACAGACATTTAGACAGACAAGACAGGCAACAAACATGCAAACATGTCAGAACAAAATTGAGGCGCGCGCACAGCACACATACAACAAACAGCAGCAACAACAACAAGAACTGCAACAACCACATCAACCAGATGCACCCTATACTATGCAACACGACAACAGCCCCCACGAGACCTATATGGCCCAAGGCCCACGGACGACGCCTGGACATTAGAAGTATAATTGCATTAGGGTTGCGGCCATTTTGCATTTTTGTTTGTTGGCGGCCAACAATTTCCAGTGACAGAGACAGTTTGACAGCAGTGACAGGTATTAATTGGCAGTTATTGGCTGAGCATGTTGTTTGTGTGTGGGTGTGTCCAGCAGGCAACAGGACTCGAAGGACTTCCGGTGGCGACTATTGAGGGTGACGTTGTTAAGGACTTTGGTGTTTTACATGTGTGATGATGGTCAAAGTGTGACGATGATGATGAAAAATCACTTAATGTGATCATCACAATTATGCTTCTCTTTGTAATTATTAATACCTATAATGGAGACTATTTTGATACAAATATTGATAACAAACCATAGTGTTGGTGACAATAATGGCAATAGAGCAAAGCAATATGTGCTAAAATTACTCTTGTTCTTGCACACCTAGTCTTGCGCTTAAACAGGATGTTGGTTTTACATTCTTGCATTTATTGAACAAATCCTCAGAAGTCTCAACTTTTTAAATTTGAAGTTGAAAAAGATAGACAAAGTAGCAGTAACTGCATATTGCTCTTTCTCCGTAAAAAAATGTAAGACCAAAAACAAGAAATTATTAATATTTCTCATCTTACGTTAGAAATATTGAACCCATCGATCAAAAATTTCGTAAATGGCAATTTCAAAAATGTTCTTGTTCTTGCACGTTTAGTCTTGCTCTTTCACAGGTACACATGATCTCGTTTTTGTATTTGGAATATCATTATTGCTTTTGCAGCACGAATCTTGCAAAGTTTTACTTTTAAACTCTAAATTTCAAAATGATAGACAAATTAACAAATTGCTCCTCTTGCAAAAAATGAAAGAGCAAAATGTAAGAACAACGAATTTTTGTACAAATTTTGTGTAGGTTAAAATTTTCTCATCATACCTTAGACAAATTGACCGCACCGATTAGATATGGTTATTTACAAAAAGGTTTTTGTTAACCAATTATAGAATTTTTAGATTAGTTGGAGAGTTTTACTTGCAAAAGTATTTGAACAGCTTCAGCTTGTGGTTGTGATATTAGTTGTTTGTAGTGATGATATTTATAATTGCTGCGATACATTCATGATATAAATATGTTTTGTGAATCATAAAATATTTAAGAAGTTATGGAGATTATGACTTAATATCAAGCATGCTGCCTGCGACTAAAAATGCTGCTGTTGCCACAAGCAGCAACTAATTTATGTCACTGTCGTCTGTGATGCGACTGTGGTGCGACAGTAAAAATATGTTCACCGGAATTTTCACACACTCGCACTTTGCACGACAGCGCGTATTGTTATTTCACGTCTAGACTTTATCATCCGGATACACAGACAGACATCCGCGCAACAGCCGAAGCAGCAGCAGCCAAAGCACCGGAGGGAGGAGTGATGCTTCGGGTGTGTTTAGCGAATGCCTCCAGACACAAACAACTCTATATTTGCTGTGACATTTAGCTGTCAACGTGTGACTGTCCGTCCTGCCTTCCATCTGTCTGGCAACATACTTGGCTTTTTGTTGCTGCTGCTATTGTTATTGTTGAAATTATGGTGGTTGTTGAGCGACTACTTTGGATTAACCAGGCAACAACTGAAGTTGGAATTAAAACCTTTTTATGTCTGTCACATATCAAAGCAGAGGGTGACAGACGGGCAGTGCATAGTGCTGGGCAGTTGCTTTTGCTGGACCATGGTCATTCATAAAGTGAGTAGAAACTGTCAACAAAAATGGCTTCATTTCTTTTTTTTTTTTATTTAAACCACTTCGTCCATGTGTCAATCACTGAGTGCATCGTATCAACGTCGGCAGACTCATCAGCAATTCTAATGTTGGCGGCAGCAACAGTTGATGTAACTGTGACAAGCAGCAGCAACTGTCGCTCCATCTGTTGACTGCCACCGCCTGCTGCTCTGGTAGACGTGGTAGACATACCGCCTTCCACTCCTACCACCAACCAGCAACAACAACTACTGTCGCTTCGAATGCGTGACCAGCGCGAGTCAGAATGTCTGGCAATCGTTGCAGCAGTCGCAACTGTTGTCGCAAACCTAATTCGGATTTCATTGCAAAATCACGTTCGGAATGACACGAAACATAACGTACGAAACTTCAAAGCGGACACAAAAGCTCACTGGAATGGCCACAATGCAATTTATGCATTGTGTCTGGCTGGTAAAAAAAAAACAAAAAAATACCACAAAATGTTTTTGAAATTAGTTCAGTTGATGTGGCAAACTTTTTAATAAAATAAATACCAAAAATGTTTGCATTACCGTTTTCGAATTTCATAGAACAAATTTGGTTATTAGGCCAATGTGCCTTTTTTTCATCTGCTCAGCTCTTTTCAGATTTGAATTTCAAAAGTTCTCAATTTTTATAAATTTGACTCCCACGTTTACTGTTTCCGAATTTTAGAGAAAAAGTGAATTTTAAGATTCTTTTCCTTTTTTATGCTCAGCTTCTTTTAGATTTGAGTTTTAAAAGATCAGCATTTGTATTAATTTGACTACCATAACAAAATAAGACCGTTACCATTTTCGCACTTATGAAAAATCAACTTTTTAGATTCTTTCCTATTTTTCTGTACAGATTTGAGTTTTAAAAGTATCCGTTGAAGTAGATACGAAAACTTTAACGTACCGTCAAATCGTACGACTTCACTTATTTTTCATCATGATCCGATACTCTTTGAAGTACTTTATAATATTGAAGTACTTTAAGCCTTTAATAATCCTGAAATACTATTTTTTACGTAATCGTTTCTGTAACTTAAATGGATTTTTGGTTCTATGAAATAAATCCCCAAACTTTTAACATAAAACAAGACTACTAATTGCGGTGTTATTTCGTATTTTGAGGATTAAAAAATTTTAATTAATTTGTAGAAATTTAAATATTACGAACTACTATTTAATTTGGATATTCCACATTCTAGTTAATTTTTTAAATTATTTACCTAATGCATTCATTTCGGGAACGATAACGGCTTAGGTTGAATTATTATGTGCAAATCCCTACTTTCCGAATTTTTTTTTATGCATGAACAAAATTTATTATTAAACACAACGACTTCATATGAATATTTTGTGTAAACTGTGCTATATATAAAACTCCTACTCATTTCTAGTACCACAGTTATTTGCAGACATACCCTGACCCAGACCAGATTTAATTCTATTTTAGATTGACCGACTATTAGACTGAAAGACAGACAGACAGTCAGATGGAGAGACGTACCGCACTTCAGCACGTTATAAATATTAAATTTTCGTAATAGAACGCGCGATTAGCGGTGAATTGTGTGGTTGTGCGACCATGTGTCGGACAGAGTTTCGGTGGAAGTAGGAGAAACACAAAACCCACGCATGCTGCCGAAAGTCATGCAGCCCGCCATTCACCGAACCAACATTTATAATGAAATCTCTGCAAATTAAATATCACGAGTGTAGTTGGTGTTGCTAAAGTTGCTGTTGGTATTGCTATTGCTGTTGCTATAGCTATTGCTTAGAAGTGGTGAGTGTTGTTAGAGTCATGTGGACCAAGGAAACAAACATGAGGTTAACAGAATTCAGTGGGTTTTTAAATACATTTTTAATGTTTCAATGCGCTACAACATGCGGTTGTTGTTATAAATAATTTAGATCTTGCGATTAAGTTATATATTTCGCAAGAGTATGAAAAATATTGGGATATTGAAGTAATACAAATGGATATTGTATAATAAAAAAATACACAGCACAAGAAAATACTCCGATTTGCTTTTAATTTATAGTGCCTCAAAACTATAATGTCAAATATTCATGGGATTTCAATTAACTACAGAAACTGGTACTAAATTCAAATTTAAATTATCTGCATGATACAAATATTTACAGGTACGATCACTCTGACATTAGGCAAGTTTTTTTGACAAATTTTGAAATATTTTGTTTTGATTCAAATTCAAATTTTCAAAAATTGAAATTTATATTCAAAGAAAATATGAAAAATATTTTTCAGATTTTGTTTTGATTATAAATTTTTTTGTGAACATTTTTAAGTTATCTCAAAGCATACCTTGATAATTATTTTTCATTTCTATAGAATTTTATATGAGATTTTTTTAATTGTCGATTTTGTTTTGATTTTAAAACTAAACTTCAAAAAACTTGCCTAGTGTCACTAAAGTGAACATTGGAAAAAAATGAGAGAGTGATCGTACCTGTAAATATTTGTATCATGATTATCTGTGTTTTCCCAATAAACCAAAAGGCACGTAAACGTGCCGTATACGTTCCGTATTTACGGGCATAAACACCGTTTACGGCAGCCGTTTACGGAACGTAAAACAACACGTTTTACATATGAAATGAAATTTAAAATACGGCCCATTCCGGAAATGGCCCGTAGGTACGGCAATAAAAGGTGAATGCGTGAACGTATTTACGGGCCGTAAACGGAACTTTTTACGGTACTTTTAAACAATGAATGAACGTAAAAGTCACGTAAATACGGCCCGTAAACGGAACGTAAACGGACCGTATAAAAGGCACGTAAAAGAAACGTAAATACGGCACGAAAGCGGGACGTAAATACAGTGCCGTATGCGTGCCATATGTAATGCTTTATGTAAAATTAAAATTTTATAATTGTAGAAAAATACATTATCTGCGCATAACTGAAAGTATGTTTTCAGCATTCTTTAGATTCCACCTTTTGCCAATTCATTAACATGTTGCAACTAGAAAATTTTATATATCAATTATTATTTATATTTTTATTATTTCGAATTAAAAATATTTTTCAATCATGAAGAATAAAAAACCCAGGCATTATAGTTATACAAATATTTCTTTAAATTAAGTAATGCCGTAAAGTTACCGTTTTTTACACGTAAAAATGGTTGTGCATATTTTTAGCAGTATTTACGGTAGCTGCCGTTTCTGAGCAGTAATTACGTGCACGTAACGTTGCCGTACTTCGCACGTAAAAATGTTTTTTTTTTATTTTCAATCGAATTTACGGTAACAGGCGTTTTTGTACCGTAATTACGTGGCCGGAACGGTGCCGGTTTTTGGACGTAAAAATTTATATCCGTATCTACTACCGTATTTACGGCTAGACCCGTATTTAACACGTAATATTGTGCCGTAATGTCACCGCAATAACGGACATACCCGTTCTCACAACCGTTTTTACGTTTCAGTCCGTATCTGTGTTTATTGGGTTATAACAAGGCGAGGAAAGTATAAAAACTTCTCTCTTTGTTTATTTTCATTTTTTATTGTCATTAGTTTTTTTATTTTCCTTGTTTTCCAAGCTTGTTTTCGGTTGTTAAATATCGTGTTAAAATTAAAATTGTCAAAACTGTTCACAAAACGAAAGTTGCGGATAAACTAATGTCGAGTCAATCATCGCCTGTCTGTGTCCAGTTGCAGTAAAAGAAAATTTCACGTTCCATAAGCGAAACATATGGAGTGCGCACTATCCAAGCGAATTTTCGAATTTATTGAAACCCCGGGAAAAAAACTCGGGCATCAAATCAAGCCCATCCCTTCGTAGTCCACTCGACTCTCAACAGAACCACGCATTATAGAGATAATTCGTTCTTCAGTCGCACGACACGTTTGTGGAACAATCTCCCAGCGTCCGTTTTTCCCGACATTTTTGATATTGGCAAGTTCAAAACAAACATTCACCGACACCATCTTTCCCATCTGAATAGGGGGCGTCCCCTGAGCGTTGGTTAATTTGTAAAAAAAAAAAAAAAAATATATAAAGGGTTTTTCAATAAGAGCGCTACAAAAGTTTTTTTCAAGGGTTTTCAACAGAGACGCTAAAGAAGCAAGGGACAGCAAACGACGCCATATTTCTTGCCGCTCTTTTGACATGATGGAAAGATATACGAGCCAACAACGAGTCGAAATTATTAACATTTACTACCGAAATTCGAATTCGTATATCTTTCCATCATGAAATGGCAAACCTTACTGAAGAGAAATGTAAAAAGAGCGGCAAGAAATATGGCGTCGTATGCTGTCCCTGTCGCTCTACTTTTGTAGCGTCCCTGTTAAAAAACCCTTTACCTCACCATTAAAGCTGCATCTCAACAATAGCTACATGATCGTTGTGACTTCACATGATTCGGGACTCCCATTTATGCCCATTTATGTCCCTTTCTATACCTTAAATTGCCACGACATGTTTCAGCTTTTCAAGTAGCTGTAAAAACGAGTCCATGCCGTAAAACCTCTTATACAACCAACATTTTTAAATTTGCTAACTCCGGACTTATAAAATTAGTTCAAAATATCGATGAAAACGATCATACGTCTCACTTTACGTGGCGATTAAAATTCACACTTGGACGAGGACAAGGTGTATTAATCAATTGCAAGGATGTGTTATTGAAACGCTGCATAATTGATCTAACACATTTGTACACATCGAGGATCTCGTGAGCATATTAAGTCAAAAGGAAGGTACCAACGTCAGAAATGCTGGTAATGAAAATAGAACAGATTATTACAATTTATAAATTAGTGGATGATTTTTTATCTACATCGACGATATAATAATGTATGCTGAAATTCATATAGGAATTATAAAGAACAAAATTTAAATTTACCCGATACCAAATATTCGCAGGTTACTAGCAGAATTTTGATATATTTTCATCAAAGAAATCGACATAAAAAAAACGTTACATTTCAACATTTCAAATTCAAGAAAGACTACATATTATATTCCTACAAATGAGATATAATTTTAGAATTGAATGAACCATGCATGCACTCAGAAAAAAACTCATAAAATCCCGTTAAAATTTGTCAATTTAATAGTATACAAATAATAAATTTTTTCATACAAACTTTAAATTTTATAGTATTTTGTAGTATTTAATAGGATTCTCCGATTGAGTTAATAGTTTATCGGACAAATATCATATTGACGAATTTTAATAGTAAAAACTATTAATTTTGTGCTGTGTTTTTTCTGAGTGTGATATGAAAATATGATGAAATTGAATTAAGGGATCTTCAGAAAATTTCGGTATCTATAATGAAAAAAATCTATATTTGAATTTTATCGAAAACCCTATCATTATAGAATGTCGAGAACGATAATTTGGGATTATAAATAATATCACTTGGTTTTCTGGGCAATAACTATTTATAAAAAATAATATTTTATCAATTTTCCGGCTTATAATTATTTATAGTGCCTTAATCGAACCTAAAAGTCGGATCAAAAATTTTAGAACTTATTGCTGCACCCCATACATGACGTCGCATATCAACAACCACACAATTTGGAACAATATGTCGTAGTCGTTGAGTCGAGTCGAGTACGACCACATCGACCAACCGTCGACCGACTGTAGACCGACCGACCCGACCAGACCAGACAGTCTGACGCTGTTGGAGCCCACATCAACACAGCAGCAACACAGAGTAACAAAATTGACAAAAAATATGATAACAAAAAATACATGAAATAAAAACGAAACGAAAAAACAGTTTGTGGCACTGAATCGCATGCGGTTTGGCAACAACAACAAAAACAATATCGTTGCTTGGTTATTCAAATATGCCAAGGGTGGAGGGCGGTAGGGGATCTAGGGTCTTGAAGCGGGCAACACTTTTTGAAAGTGCATAAATTTTACTACAAAATAACTGCAACAAAAAAAACACACACAGAAATCAACAACTGACAGACGGACAGACAAGCAAATGTAATGTAAATGTGGATCTGGTAGAAGGGGCCAAAAAAGTGCGCAAGTGGTGAGCAACAACTAAAACTACAACAACACATGGGCCATGCATATAATTATCTCTCGAGTTTCGAGTCTCGAGTTGCCAGACATGACATGGATTTAAATAATTAATCAAGTGTTACGCAGTCACGTCCGAAATTGAGGCAGGCGACGGACGGCGGGAATCAACAGAGTAACTTCACGATTTTTGCATTTGAATTTATGCAAACGTTTTATGAGACATGAAATGTATAAATATCACATGTGGGAGGACTTTCAAATTGCATTATAAGGAAGTCAATTTACGATAAAGTTAGCTGTATAGCTTCAAATGGAAAATAATAGTTTTCAATACATTTATTTTTAATAGAATTGAAATGATATTAATTACATTAACATATTTAATACGGGACAAAAAGTATAAATCCTACTAAGTCGATCCCTATGATTTTTATACCGTGTAATCAGATTTAATATTGGATTAAAAGTGCAAAGTTTGATCCCTCTACGGTGCTCCTTTTGGATTCTAAAGCCATTTGAAGTTAAAGATAAAAATTCTTGAGTCCTACTAATTCGATCCCTATGATTTTTATACCGAGTAATCTGATTTAATATGGGATTAAAAGTGCAAAGTTTGACCCCTCTACGACGATCCGTTTAGATTCTACAGCCATTTGAAGTTAGGATAACAAGTGTAAAGTTTGGCCCCTTGGCAATAGGATTTTGAACTGGGGACTATTTAATTAAAATATCGTCATAGATAATTTAGCCAAATACTCATACCTTCCATTTTATGGACAGAGGCAGATCAAAACAGTTTGAGTTCGATCTGTTGCTAAACATTAAAGTTACATTAATTTTATTTTTCTGAAACAATTTTTTTATTTCTTTAATTTTGAATGACATTTAACAGAAGTCAAAATAGAAAGATTTCATTCGCCTATGTATTGTCTTTTTCTGTGTCCATTTTAAACTGTCATTGAAAAACTGCTAACAAAATAAAACGTCGTTTAATTTTAAGAGAAGATTAATTAAACGGAGTTTAAACTAACACTGAAAAACTGGCCCTTAAAGTGCCATGTTCCGGATTTCGATCGAATTCCGACTGCATTTCATATAAAATTTGTAAACAAAAGGTTTTGAATTTGATATCAAAATAAATCGTTGTACTGAGACATCGATTTCAAAAACGTTCGTTCACAAATTTTGTATAAAATTCGATCTGAATTCGTTTGAAAACGGCAACAATATACATTTTTATTAAAAAATGTTCAATAGATATTTTTAATATACAATTCGAACAATATTGAATTGAAAACTGTAACATATTTGTAATGAAAGTTACTACAAAGCAAAAGTGTATCGTTGGCAACAGCAAAATATTAAATGTCACACAGCAATATATTTTTTTCAATTTTTGCTAAAAATGATATATATACTCCTTTTTAAAATTACTTATGCAAAATATTAATTAATAATTTATTATTATAGATAGATAGAATATGAAAAAGTGATCATTACCTACTCACCGTATTTCTGCCAAAATGTTTTCGGCTGCAGTTGCTCAATGTCGCTGATTAATATGAATCCTCTTATTGTTGCAGACGTTGATGATGATGTTGTTGTTGCTGCTGTTGTTGTTGTTGCTGGTGTTGTTGTTGCTATTGTCGTGTGCAACAATGTACGCCGTTGATTTATTTGATTCACTTCATGCGCGACACTGACACCGTCAGCGTCATCATCAGCAACATCTGCACCGTTGCCGGCAACGCGCGTCACGATGGCAACAACATTTAGATTTTTATGAAGTGATTTTATTTTGGAAAAATTTGCGATTTTACGATTTTTAACACTTGCACTGCTCGAACGTACATGGCGTATATTTTTGCTACTATTTTGTACACTACTATTTTTTATACTACTATATATTATACTTTTATTTTGTGAACTACTATTTTGTATATTACTATTTTGTATACTCATATTTTGTATAGTACTATTTTGTATACTAATATTTTGTACAGTACTATTTTGAATACCGCTATTTAATAAATTTCTTGCGAAAGTACTATTTAATAAAGCACTATTTGTTAAAGCACTATTTGATAAAGTACTATTTGACAAAGTTCTATTAGGTGAATAATTATGTGGTAAACTACTTTTTAGTTTAGTACTATTGCGTATACTAATGGATAACGTACTATTAGGTAAAGTACTATTTGCAAAACTACTTTTTTCTGCACGACTATTTTGTGTACCGCTACTTTGTAAAGTACTATTTACTAACATTTTATTTGATAAGGTACTACTTGATAAAGTACTATTTAAAAGTGTACTATTTAATAAAGTTCCATTTAATAAAGTACGATTGGATAACGTATTATTAAATAAAGTACTATTTAATAAAATACTATTTAAAGTACTCTTTTGTTGTGCATTTATTTTAGTACCCTTTTTTAAACCACTTTTTTTGTTACTTTTTCGTTTACTACTTTTTTTCACACTTCCTTCTGTAATACTACTACTACTATTTTTAATTTGTACACTATTTACAACCGGGTCACTTTCGTCCGTGTTGCTTCCGCTTTCGTCGCTTCCAATTGTAGCCGTTGCCGCTTTTATTGGCCAAACGATTTTGTACCATGTCAACTGCTGGCTGCTGCTAGCATTGTTGCTCCATAAATTCAGTTGCCACGAAATGTTACTGCTGCTGCCGCCGATCCTTGACGATGGAAAAAGCGTCAATTGACTGGCGCTGCTTTGTTGCTGTGAATTTGCATTGTTGCTGTTGTTGGGCACCGCGAGGGAATGCGCCGACGCCGACATTGACGTCATCGACGATGACAGATGTGTTGTTGTCAGGAGCGAAATGACGATGATGATGAACGCTACCAGCGAGCGGGCCCCCGCGGCGCCTTTGGCTGCAATCGTGGGGGCCACAGCGTCTCAATGACGTTGTACGGCGCCGGGCGGCGCAGCGTACGCCAACGAAGCCAAACGAATACCAAGTAACCGGTTACGCATTGAGGGCCACTAGTGTACTTGGGCCTAAAAATGAAAAAAAAGAGACCAATTAAAATATAAAAATAATAATAAAATTTTAAAAATATATTAAAAAAGTATATTAAAATGAAACAAAATAAAGAAAATTAAAGTAAAGTAAAACAAAGTAAATTGAAGTAAAGTAAAGCAGAGTAGAGTAAAGTAAAGTAAAGTAAAGTAAAGTAAAGTAAAGTAAAGTAAAGTAAAGTAAAGTAAAGTAATGTAAAGTAAAGTAAAGTAAAGTAAATTAAAGTAAAGTAAAGTAAAGTAAACTAAAGTAAATGGAAATGGAAAACCTACGAGAGTGAAACATTGCATATGAAAGTTCCCACCCAGTGCTGTATAAGAAAATATTTTTTATTACCAAAAAATGGAATATAAATATTCCACTTTCAAATTTTATATTCCACTTTCATAATATCTATTAATGCCATATCAATATTTTTGTTAGAAATGTTTATGTAATACTTTTTAAATAAAATTAATATATCAAAATTATAAATTGACCATGGAAAATTTATAATAATTTAATAATTATAAACATAATTTTAAAAAAATATAAACCTGAATAAAATACATCGCTAAATTCCTTATATAATTGACCCCAGAAAAAATTATTTTGCAACTATATTGACCTAGAGATCAGCATTCGAATCAACAAAAACTATTTATTTTTGAAGTATCAAAATTTTGCAAAATTTCGAAAAAAAACAACAAGTTAATTTTTTTTATTAAAAATAAAAACAGACCTATTTCCAATAATAATAAAGTTACAAATTAAAAACGATCACTCTACACTAAGAAAATCTGTGACAAATTTTAAGTTTTTTGAAAAATTTTAAAAAATGAAATTTGTATTTAAGGAATAAATGAATATTAATTTTAAAATTTTGTTTTGACTGTTAAATTCCCAGTAGAAAAAGTGTCCAGGCCTTGCCAGTAGAAGCCCTGCTATAATAACTTCTTAGCATGCTCAATACAGATTCTGCCATCAATGAAGCTATTGTACTTCCAATACAACTTCTAGAGAATAAGCGCCAATCGATTTGGTGACTATTTATAATATTTTTCAAAATACAAAGGCGAACGCTGCTAGCTCACCTTCTAATGGAATGCTAACAGTAATGAGTCAAACTATTTTGTGAGACCTGCTGAGAGTCATTCTTTGAGAAACGAATAGGGAAGTCCTGCAAAAATGTTCATTTCATATAAAAAAGAAGAAAGGAAATCATTGAAGTAAAGTAAAGTAAAGTAAAGTAAAGTAAAGTAAAGTAAAGTAAAGTAAAGTAAAGTAAAGTAAAGTAAAGTAAAGTAAAGTAAAGTAAAGTAAAGTAAAGTAAAGTAATGTAAAGTAAAGTAAAGTAAAGTAAAGTAAAGTAAAGTAAAGTAATGTAAAGTAAAGTAAAGTAAAGTAAAGTAAAGTAATGTAAAGTAAAGTAAAGTGAAGTAAAGTAAAATAAAAAATAAAATAAATAGAATTAATATTTAAAAAATTATATATAAAAAAATAATAAAAATAATAATAATAAAAATAATAAAAATAATAATAATAAAAATAATAATAATAAAAATAATAATAATAAAAATAATAACAAAATAAAAATAATATAAAAAAAATAAAAATCCATGAGTTTTAAAATAAAGAAAACTAAAAAATAAAATTAAATAAAAAAAAATAAAAATAGTTTCGTCTAAAAGAGAAAAAATATTAATAAAATATATTTATTTAATAAAAAAATTAACAAATAAATAAAATTAAAACATTTAAAAATTCAATAATAATAAAATAATTTTTAAATTAAAATAAGAAGAAAACTAAAAAAAAGGAGAGCAAATCATAAAAAAATAATTAAATATAAATATAAGGTATAATAAAATGACCGAAATTAAAAATTAAATAAAAAAAAGTTATTTAATTTAATGAAAAATTAAAAAATGTAAATTAGAAAAAAACCAAACAAATAAAATTATAATAAAAATTTTAATAAAAAATATATAAATTATAAAAAAAGTCTAAAAATTTCAAAATTAACACAATAAAATAAAATTAAAAAATTCTGATTGAATAAAACAAATAAAAATATTTCAAAAATAAATTGAGTTAAAAAGCAGAAGAATATAATTAAATAAAAAGTTGAAATAAATAAAGTTAAATAAAAATAAATAACATTAAAATAAAATAAACACTAAAAAATAAATTAAATATGCAAAATTATTCCGTGATCTGTCGTCCTCGTCTGCGCGGAATTCTATTTTCTTGCGCTGCATAATTATGTGAGGTCGTTGCTGTCGCTATCGCTGCTGCTGTTGTTGTTTTTGCAGCAATATTTTATCACAATTAATGGCTGCAACAACAATGACAACAACAAACAACGTCTTCAGCCAGACGACAGTGCGCGCTCTCTAAACTTAGCAAGAATTATTTTTTTTTTATTATAATTTTTTATTTCCCTTTACTTTTTTATTTTCAGACAATTTGACAGAAAAATGCAAGAATTTCATGTCAGCAATTTTTGTGTTGCTGTTGTTGTTTCTGTTGTTGTTGCTGCTATTTTTGTGACCGCAGACATCAACATACCAAGCAGCATAAATCCCTTCATCTTCAAAAACACAGCAACAGAACAACAGCCACAGCAGCAGCAGGAACAACAGCAGCCAAGATGTTGACGATGAAAACATCTGTAGGATGAAATTATTGTTGTTTCACATGCGGCAAAGCATTGCGCGCATCATGTTCTGCTGAGGTAGACAGAAACAAAAACAACAATAATAATTTTAAAATAATTTTTAAAATCTCTTACTTTTCTTGTAATTTTCCGTATTTCAAACAGATTTAGAATTCAAAGAAAATCTTGGTTAGTAGTTGCCAATGACATGCGTCCGATGAGACTAGTTTTGAAGTGGGCGGTTCATGTTACCTGCGTCACGGCATTAGTTACAAAACTAATTTAATTTAATAGGTTATTCTGATTTTATTTTAGAATATTTCAAAAATTTGATCAATTTCAACAATGTCAAACGGAAGCTTTTGATTTACATGATTAAGAATAAAATTGATTCTGGCTCGATGCAACGATGCAATAGCAAAATATATAATATGCAGAATGTTTGGTTCATCGATGTCAATAACTCGGGAGGTCATTTATGACTCAAAAAAATAAGAAAAATTTAAAATAAAAAAATGTCTAATTTTGCACCCAGTTTAAGTTATGCTTATTACTAACATAACCTAGTTAAGGAAATTGGTTATAAAGTTCTCATGTTTTAGACAATTAAATTACCTTTCAAATGGTATATCACATTTTCAAACCCCATGATTTCTTCCTTTTCTAAAATGTACGAAATTTACAAAAATTAAAATACAAATTTTGACTTTGTCATTGATTTTCTCAAAATTTAGTTACGGATCACCACATTTTTTAAAATTTATAATGATAGACCAGTTCATTCCCAGTATTTTCTTACCAATCATAGAGATTTTAACTGCGTAAGAAATGCTGCAGAAATAATTAAAGAGTGGTGGGTCTTGTGATTTGGTGGTTGAAATAAAAGAAAATATTATTATGTTTGGAAATATGATCTGAAAATATGTTCTGTGAAGTAATATGATAATGAATATAATTTGAATAAATGTTTAAATTTATTTCTCTATTATTTTAAGTTTTTTTTTTTGTAATTTCAACCAACAAATCACAAGACCTGTCACTGTTTAATTATTTCTGCAGGATAACTTAACTGTTTAAAATCACTGTAATTGGATGTAAAGTACTAGGAATGAACTGGTCTATCATTATAAATTTTAAAAAATGTTGTGATCCGTAACGAAATTTTGAGAAAATCAATGACAAAGTAAAAATTTTAATTTTTATTTTTGTAAATTTCAACTTTACGTACCTTTTAAAAAATAAAGAAATCATGGAGTTCGTTGATGTAATATACCATTAGAAAGGTAATTTAATTTTCTAAAACATGAGTTAGAAATTTATATTCATTTATTAACAGATTATACTTTATAACAAATTTTCTTGACTAGGTTAAGTCAGTAGTATGAATCTCTTAAACACCCTGTATCTTAAACTTGGTGCCATATTAGACATTTTTTATTTTACATTTTCTTATTTTATTGAAGCATAGAATGACCACCTGAATTATTGACATCGATGAACTAAACACCCTGTATAATTGGCACAGAAAAGGACATAATGAAAACCAAGCCTAAACGTTCATGTAAAAAAGTTAAATAGGACCCATTTTTATTTTATTTTCAAATTAAATATTATTTAACGTTCGATATTTAAGAGTAAAACACGAATTCAAAATATAAAAAGCAACAAATCATTAAATTCATCATATTCGATATTATGAAGGTTGTAAAGTTAAAAGATTTCTGGATATTAGAAATTTGATTTTTCGAAACCCAGTCATTTGATATCAGCACCTTTAGTTGAGAGCTTCTACATGCATGGATTGTAATTTCCACACTGTCTGTAACGAATTGGGGTTGCAAAGTCATGTTTAAGCCGTGGTTAACGTGGGCTTGAAGCACTCGAAACAGAGAAAAAGCGGCTACTAAGTATTGCCGCCCCTTCTAGCAACACAAAGAAGCCACAAAGGAACCACAACGGAGCCACAAAGGTACCACAGCAGCACCAACATCAACCCCCACGGGCAACAAGTTCAACGCAAGTACAATCTTCACTCCGAATAAGTTTTCGCTCGTCGATCGCTTCGTGTTGATAACCGAATGGCATGGGCTGGCCTGGCCTGCAACAATGTTGCCGGCGGCAGACAGAATATTAATAACGCAAGACGAGCAACATAGCGCATGCAAAATTTCGTTTGTTGGGGCTGTTGCTACTGCTGCTGCTGATGTTGTTGCTACTACTGATGTTGCTCTGGTTTTTGTTGTTGTTGTTGCGATTTTTATTATGTCGATCGCTGCGTAGACAGCGGCAGACAGACGACGATCATTTGTTGTATGCGGCAGCAGCAGCTACTGTGCGGCACCGCATTGTATTAGTGGCTGATGTTAATGTTGTTGCGGATATTGTTGTTGCTGTTGCGACTACGTTGTCGGCGTGTTTATAATTTATTTATTTTGTTTCTTTTTAATCTCTTCTTTTCGTTGCATCAACAGCAACATAAGAATAAACAGAAGAACAAGACCAAGCAGCAGCAGCAATGAAATTTGCATTCTTGCGTTTATCTCTGTTTCTATCGCGATCATTTGTCTCACATCACAAATGCGTCGATTTGCATTTTTTCCGCGCTGGTTTTTTATTTTTTGGTTTTTTACTGCCTTCTTCTTGTACATTTTGTTGTCGGTTTTAAATGAAAATTTATGATGACCATAAAAATGAGCGACTTAAATTAATGACAACAAAATGCAAAAAGGGTCTGATTTTTTCCTTTTTTTAAGCATTTGCATACTCTATTTTTTATTAATATTTCTTTTATCACTTAAATAAAAAAAAGGCGCATAATTGCATGATTCATGGTAACGATCACTGAAATATTTCGGTCTCATCTGTTGTTAATGCTCTTAGTCTCTGTAATTGTATTGCTGTCGATATAGAGATATGGATCAATAGGGGGAGTAATTTTACGAAATTCCCACAAAATATGTTTAAATCCACTATTTTTCCGTTTATAAAACTAAAATTCCCTCATTTTGTCCTACACATTAAAAAGAGTAACACAAAATGTGTTTATTAATTAAATATAATTTAAATGTTAACTTAAATAAAGCACTCAACAGCACGAAAAAATTGGCTAGATCGGTTCATTGTGACCTGTGATCTGACCATTTATATTAAAATACCTCATATAAAATTTATATCTACAGCTTAATTTTGCTGTTTACGTGCTTATGTAAACTTTTTTGGTCAAATATATATTGACTTCATGCACAAATACATGAAAATAATGTTTTCCCGCGAAAAGACTTGTGGTTCACAAAAAAAAAATCGAAATTCGGTACACCTACCCATTTGTAAATATGGGTATCAAATGATAGGAAATTCTTCAGCGATTGAAAGTTTGTATTTATTTTCAGGATTCGTATTCCCTGGTGACCTATATACCACTTTGAATGGTAACCACACATATGTGTAGGGTATTTATAGTCGGCTTAGACCGACTATAATTTTGATAATCCTAACTTTCATAATAACACCTACTTTAAAATTTCCCATGTGATCTAACCTTCCCAACTGGTTTTTTATTGCTTAACGTTTTTAAGAAACTTGTTGTCGAACTTTTAGACACTTTCAGAATTTTTTATGCAGTTTTTCTTTCAATTGTTAAGACTAATTACAATATATGTACAAATACTAATGTTCTCATTTGTTTTGAAGATATTTTAATCTAAACTCAAATAATTTGATTATTTTGGACTATTTTACATGATTTTTTTTAGCATTCGGAAGATAGATAAGAAATGAATATATGAAAATAATGTTTTCACGCGAACCAACTTGTGGTTCCCAAAAAAAAAAATCAAAATTCGGTATACCTACCCATTTTCACATATGGGCATTTCTTTGGATTTCGGACGGAACATTCGTACGCTTAAAACTCTAAGAAAAATTAATGATTTTCTTTGTTTTATTTGCAAGTAGTATTTAAATAGGTAGCGTCGGTAGCTCAGAGGTTAGTGCGTTGGACTGCGAGCCGAAAGGTCCCAGGTTCAAGCCTGGACTGGGGCTAACAACATCTTTTCATAGAAAAACATTTTTCTATCCGACGCTACCTCTCGGCAGACAATGGCAAACCTCCAAGAGTAAACACCGCCCATGAAAAAGCTCTCACCCCGCCGTTCGGATTCGGCAATAAACTGTAGGTCCCACTACTTTGAGTACAAATATAACACGCACAGCTCAAGTGGTGCGAGAGCTCGGCCGAAGTTCTACACAGGACTGTAGCACCAAACTATTATTATATTATTATTTAAATAGGACTTAACATCGTAGCATCGGTAGCTCAGAGGTTAGTGCGTTGGATTGCGCGCGGAATGGTCCCATGTTTAAGCCTGGACTGGGGCTAACAACATCTTTTCATAGAAAAAAAATTAATAGAAAAAAGGTCCCACCCAGTGCTGTATAAGAAAATATTTTGTTCACTACCAAAAAATGGAATATAAATATTCCACTTTCAAATTTTATATTCCACTTTTATATTCCACTTTCATAATATCTATTAATGCCATATCAATATTTTTGTTAGAAATGTTTATGTAATACTTTTTAAATAAAATTAATATATCAAAATTATAAATTGACCATGGAAAATTTATAATAATTTAATAATTATAAACATAATTTTAAAAAAATATAAACCTGAATAAAATACATCGCTAAATTCCTTATATAATTGACCCCAGAAAAAATTATTTTGCAACTATATTGACCTAGAGATCAGCATTCGAATCAACAAAAACTATTTATTTTTGAAGTATCAAAATTTTGCAAAATGTCAAAAAAAAAACAACCAGTATAAATTTTTTTATTAAAAATAAAAACAGACCTATTTCCAATAATAATAAAGTTACAAATTAAAAACGATCACTCTACATTAAGAAAATCTGCGACAAATTTTAAGTTTTTTGAAAAATTTTTAAAAATGAAATTTGTATTTAAGGAATAAATGAATATTAATTTTAAAATTTTGTTTTGACTTTTAAATTCCCAGTAGTAAATGTGTCCAGGCCTTGCCAGTAGAAGCCCTGCTATAATAACTTCTTAGCGTGCTCAATACAGATTCTGCCATCAATGAAGCTATTGTACTTCCAATAAAACTTCTAGAGAATAAGCGCCAATCGATTTGGTGACTATTTATAATATTTTTCAAAATACAAAGGCGAACGCTGCTAGCTCACCTTCTAATGGAATGCTAACAGTAATGAGTCAAACTATTTTGTGAGACCTGCTGAGAGTCATTCTTTGAGAAACGAATAGGGAAGTCCTGCAAAAATGTTCATTTCATATAAAAAAGAAGAAAGGAAATCATTTAGTCGGAAAGGGGTTCTACATCTTTGAGAATCAGTGCAAGCATATCTTCTCATGCCTAAATTTGACTAATGGGTTGTGATTTTGAATCTAAAAAAGGGATTGATATTTATAGAATTGTATGTGATATTTTTTAAATGTTCGATTTTGTTATTATTTATAAACTGAACTTCACAAACCTTATGCTAATAAATAAGAACATTCTATAAAAATTAGAGAGTGATCGTACCTTTAAGTATTTGTATCATGAAATTACCAAAAATTTATAAAATGAATACCAAAAAATAGAACTCGCGCTACAAACAACAGAATTAGAACAAAAAATAACGCATAACTTTATTAAATGAAGAATAACTAAATTACTTAATTACTTAAAATGAAAGTGGAAATACAATTTAAAACCAGATCACATGGGAAATTTTAAAGTAGGTTTTAGTATGATAGTTAGGATTATCAAAATTATAGTCGGTCTAAACCGGTATAAGTGGTATATAGGTCACCAGGCTATACGAATCCTGAAAATAACTACAAACTTTCAATCGCTGAAGAATTTCCATTCATTTGATACCCATATTTACAAATGGGTAGGTGTACCGAATTTCACTTTTTTTTTGGAACCACAAGTCGTTTCGCCGGAAACCATTATTTTCATGTATTTGAGCATGAGTCAATATATATTTGATCAAAAAAAGTTTTTCTAAGCACGTATACAGTAAAATTGATCTGTAGATATAAATATTATACGAGGTATTTGAACATAAGTGGTCGGTTCTTAGTTCACAATAGACCGATCATGCCGATCATCTTGTTCAGACAGCTTAGATATATAAGTAATCTAAATCTAAAGTTTCATTGCTCTAGCTTTTCTATTTTTTCTGTAATCGTGATTTCAACAGACAGACATACAGACATACAGACATACAGACGGACAGACAGACAGACAGACAGACAGACATACAGACATCGCTAAATCGACTCAGGAGGTCATGCTGATCAAGAATATATATACTTTTCCATACCGGAGATGCTTCCTTATGGGTGTTACAAACGGCGTACCAAACTGAATATACCCTTTCACTCTTAGTGTAGGGTATAAAAAGAAAATATTTAAAGAAAAATATTCTTTTTCAAAAAATATAATTCCACTTTTATATTCGCATATTTTATCAAAAAAATATGTTCTTTTCAGTTGTAAAATATTCCACTAGTGGAATATTATATTCCACTCTGGTCACACTGGTCCCACCACTTTGAGTACAAATATAACACGCAGAGCTCAAATGGTGAGAGAGCTCGGCTAATTTTTCAGGACTGTAGCGCCAAACTATTATTATTATTAACATTTGCAAAAATTATAGAATTCTATATCAAAATATATAAATTAAATAGTCATCGAATTTTGCGTACAAATTTTAAATTATTTAAAAAAAAAGCTGAGATAATGTGCTTTATATGCAAATTTACACTTTGTTTCTAAAATGAATTTTTTTTTCATAATAAATCACGGAAAAGTTCCGGACGGGACCAAAACTTGTTTTTTTCTATAAGTACTTTTTGCGTACAATATATATATATATATATATATATATATATATATATATATATATATTATATATATATATATATATATATATATATATATATATATATATATATATATATATATATATATATATATATACATTTTTTTGTTTTTTATAAATATAGCTGAGATAATTTAAATTTGAATATGTAAACTTTATTCGTAAAATTAATAGTTAGGTCGTAATAAATCACAGAATAATTCCGGACTTTCCGTATAAAAATTTGAACTATTTTGTTAAAAATAATTTTATATCTAACAATATTAATAATTATTATTACGAAATAAAACTGATATAATATTCGAATTTCTAGATGTTTTTTTAAGGTTTAAATTTTTTTTTTCCTTTTTTTTTGACAAACATTTTTGTTTTTGATATTTTTTGCACTTTAGATGTACCGTATATAAATTAATCGTATCGTATACAAATTAACTTTTAACTTTTAGATATATATTTATTTTTAATAATGACATTTCGTCACGACAACGCGACTGCTCACTGACAATAATAATAATAATAGTTTGGCGCTACAGTCCTGTATAGAACTTCGGCCGAGCTCTCTCACCATTTTGAGCTGTGCGTGTTATATTTGTACTCAAAGTGGCGGGACCTACAGTTTATTGCCGAATCCGAACGGCGGGTGAGAGATTTTAATAGGCAATGTTTTACTCTCGTAGGTTTGCCATTTACTGCCGAAAGGTAGCGCGGTATAGAAAAATGTTTCTATGAAAAGATGTTGTTAGCCCCAGTCCAGGCTTGAACCGGGGACCTTTCGGCTCGCAGTCCAACGCACTAACCACTGAGCTACCGCGGCTACACTCTGACAACTGGCAACATTAAATTGAGTAAGAGAGAGTAAAAATGCTATTAAGTGAGCATTGTATGGTTGTAATTAATAAATTACTATAATATGATCAGTCAATATCATGGTATGATTGGTATTGACCATATTTTGTTCGAGTTTCAGAATGACAATTATATTATAGTAAATGATCTACCATAAAATGATATTAGCGACCTTATTATTGTTGAAATAAAATTGAAAATACTATACTTTGATTATGGCAACCATATATGAATTTAAAGAGCATAGTATGGTTGTCGCGATCATGTCGCAATCATATTATTTCTCTGCGTGTACTCAATGCCGAAGAAATTCCGAGGAAATTCTGCTTCAACGCGAGGATCCAACTCTTAAAAAAATGTTGTTAGTTTAATATCATAATAAATGTTTATTTTTGGTTACGGATCTACAAAAATCAAGTTTTGTCCCTTATTTTAATTTCAATGTCTTTCAATTCAATGGGAAATTTCTCTACTTAAAAATTTCCCATATGACCTAATCTTCTTTACTGTTTGAAATATGCCCTATCTACATAGTTTCCGTCAAAAATTTTTAAAATGTATAAATGTTTAAAATGCATAAAAATTACTGAAAAATATCAGTTTGTACATAAACATTTCTCACAAAGGCTTCGTAGTAAGAAGAAAAAAAATAGATTTTGTTATGATTAACCTAACACTTTTTTTTAACACTTTCTCTTTAAAATTTAATACGATTTCAAAAATAAAAACTATAAAAAATGTTATAGAACCTAATCGACTAAAACATGCAAATAAAAAAAAAAAACTCAAATACTCACTTTTCCTACCAACAGCAACGTGTGATTTTCAAGAGTTTCTTGCCACCGGTTGGTTTGTTTTTCTCTTTCAACACACAAAATTCCTCAATATTTATAGCACAAATTCCTCCGGCCACTTAAAAATAAAACACTTTGTATATTTTTGCAAAATATTTACAAATTGAACAGAAAGCAATAAATAAATAAATTAATGAAACAGCGCCAAACAAATCTTAGCACATGCCGCGTAAAATTCCATTGAAAGCGACGTGGCGGCGATCCCCATGACAAGATCGGCGCACGGCAAACGGTTGGAAGCTAATGCAATGCAGCAACAACGCAACAACTGTTGCAAAAACGCGGTGGCATGTCGTAGTCATTACACTGACACATAATGCGCAATCGACAATTTGTCAAACATGCGGCGCGGCATGGCACGACACGATCGCGGTTCGATAAAGAAAAACAAAAATAATAAAAATCTAAAAACCAATCAAACAAATCAAACAGCAATAAAAATGCAAAAAAAAGACAAAAATATGCAAAAACACGCGACCGACGCGGCACGTTACACTCTGACATTGGCGAGTTTGCTGCTCAGAGCGTCTCAGAGTCTCGGAGCGCGCACCGTAGTAGTGGACGGCGGAATTTCACACATGACAGCGTGGAATGCAGCGTGGTATTTCGTTGAACTTTGCCGCGCGACCGTGGTGACCGACGCGATTTTCGGGCGACAGCGCGCTTTTCTAATAATTACTATTATATTTTAATGCATTTTCTACATGCAAATAGTTTTATTATGTGATTTAAAAATTATTTTAGTTGTTTCAAAGCACTTTTTTTGCAAACATTAACAAATTGCGATGCGTTTTGTAGAGCGACGAACTCGTAATGTGCTCCGAAACATGCGTCGAATTCAACTAACGCAAAAATTTCAGGTTTGTCTCCAATAATTCACACACAGAAAGAAGAAGAGGGACAGGCAGTCGTCGCCCCACCAAAAGAATGAAATGAGTGCACCGCACCGCGCGACGCGACGCTATGCGAATTATTTTCGTACTTAAAATAAAAATAAATTTCAGAAAAACAGAAGAAATCGGAAAAAAAAATCACAACCCAAATACAACATAGAAATTACTCTACGCTTTAAGAAAAATGTGCACGGCGGCGGCCGGCGGCACAGGATCGTCAGTCGCGTTGCCTCGATCGCGCCTTTTTTCTGTTGTCTTGCAGTAGTTGTGTGTTTTAAAAATAGCAACAACATAAATTTAACTCAAATAGAGTACAAAAGTTGTTCAGTTTACAAAAATAACAACAACAGCAGCAACATTTTATTGCAAACTAGTGTCGCCTCGCGACTTTGCCGCGTTGTTGTTACGAAAATAGCAACGCATTTAATTTGCGCATTTCGCAGTTGTTATTATTGTTGGCTACGTCATGAGGCAATAACAAGTTGAAATTGTTGCGGTTGCTGCTGCAACAATTCACTGCCGTCTGCATATTTTGTACATTTTGAGCCATCATTTGTTTATGTTGCTCATCATTAACTCTGTCTTTTTCTGCTTGTTCTTCTTCTGTTGTATTGCTTCCTCTTCTTGCAAAGCAGCTATAGCCGCAGTTGCAAGTGAGCCGCCTCGCAGGGGCAGCCGCACGCGATAGCAACATAATCGCTTGATTGCTGCTTCGCCGCCAATCGCAGTATGTCTCAAGAATGTTTGCCAAACTAAACTCTAATTACAATAGCAACAACAACGACTACAATTTATGGTTGTTTTGTTGTACTTCTAATAATATTGGCGCCAAAGCCCAAAGTGTCTACTTCAAGTCGCAGCGGCTTCGACTTACACTTGATTGCATCCGATCAAAACAAATTTCGCAGTCATTGTCTGTTGTTGCCGCCCACAGCCCCTTGCAAACCGCACACAATCTGACCATGCTGCCTCTTCTATTCTGCTTCTTTATCCCACATGTCTTTAGACGATGCAACAAAACAAAGCGATTCATGCACTGAGAGAATAAACACAGGTTCAGGGACTAAAATCCTTTGGAATATCGGTTCTCGTTAGAAAATTTTTAAAACAGCGATTCTGGTTCCACACATTTTTCAAATAACTGTTCTGATTCAGGTTCCGAAAATTGAAATGGTTCCGATTCCGGTTCTTTGCGGTCCTTGACAGGAACTAAAATTCCGTTTCCGGTTCTGGTTTCAAGATTTTTAAAATAGCAGTTCCGGTTTCGATTCCGGTTCCAACAAAAAAAAAGTATATGGGTTCCGATTCCACTTCTTTTCGGTTCCTGGATCCCTATTCTCATTTCATGTGATATATAAAATGAGAATAACAATGAGATAAAAACTATTTTTTATACTATTAACAGAATATGAAAATAGTTTTTGTCCATTATATCCTACACCAGGGTATATTAACTTTGTGCAGATATTGTAACGCCCCTAAGTAGGCGGGTCCGGTATGGAAAAGTATATATATTCTTGATCAGCATCACTACCCGTGTCTGTTTAGCCATATCCGTCCGAAACACTGGTCAGAACGCGATGAATTTAGTTTAATTATCCCACAATATTTTACCAGTAATATATCCACCAAGAGTGTAGGGTATTCCATAGTCGGGCCCGACCGACTATAAAACTCCGTCCCATGTGACCGAACCCACCCATGTGACCGAACTTACCCATGTGATTTAACTTTCCCAACTTGTTTTCATTCTCATTTTATATTTCTCATCAAACGAGAATAGGCCTCTTTCTTAGGTTACTCGGAAATAGAGATATAGTAAAAATAAATAATTTTTTCTAAATCGAATCCAAAATGTACTAAGGTATTTCTTGAGGTGTGACGAAATAATAATAATCCCGCCGGTAACCTTAGAATGTAGCTGTGGCGTTGGCACTTAAATGCACACCAGCCACAATTATCAGTGGTGCGTATTTTGACAGCGCCAACTACTACAAAATAGTTCTCCTTGTAGTTAGTCGGCTTCCGCTCAACTTCAAATGAAGTCTCTGCAGCGACATGGAATCGTGTCTATAATCTGACCAGTAATGCCTTGGGTTCATTCGGAAATGCGCATCGATCCATGTACCTTCGTTTAAATGATCATCGGTTATCAAATTATTGCACCTCAAAGTACCACGCAACGCAAGCAACGCAGGCATGGCAGACAAACCGGAAGCCAACCTCAACATGTTAGTGCCGCCTCCTTGTTTTGGCGTCGATGACGACGCGTCGTCCACAATTACAACATGCCACAAAGACCGCAATGGGCGCCACTTGGACATGGACATGGACATCGACAAGCCATGTAAATGTCAATAGCAACAACAACAGCAGAATGCAACCACCAAACAACATGTAGCAGCAACAACGCATGTTGCTACTGACAATAATAACGTTGATGATGCCGATGATACTTAATGAAATTTGTGGTTGCATCAGCATCGAATAATCGATCAAAGGAGATATAATTACAAAAACAGCACCACAAATTAAATCGTATTACATTGAAATATAACAAATAAAAATTTTAAACAATAACCAATACGTTTAATAAAATTTTAAAAATAAAAATATATTTTGAATTAAAAGATATCAGATTTTTAACTTTATATTGTATTTTCTTTATGTTCAATTTATTATATCGTTACTGAATGTGCATTTTTAAAAATGTTGGGATATCAAATTATAAAGTATTAATTTTTAAAGCACCCATTGATTTGCATCATTATTTAAAAATAATTTACCAAAAATATTTATTGCAAATAACATTAATTAAAAAAAATATTTTAAAATAATTATGTCAATCGATAGATGCGCTAAAAACAAACAATTAATGCCTCAAAGGCGGACTTAACCCTCAATAATAATTTTGTCGTGCGCGATTTTTTGGAAATAAAATTTCACCTGCGGCGCTACAGTATAAATAAAAATCAAAAAATAAAATAAAATTATATAAGCAGGCGCAACGTGAAAAATAATATCGGAACCGTTTAGATTTTGGAACCGGAATCGTTATTAAAAATGTGTGGAACTGGAATCGGAAACCAGCATCGGAACCGTCATTAAAAAATGTATGGAACCGGAATCGAAATACATTTAATTTAATTAATTTTACTGTTGGAACCGAAATCAGAACGGGAAGAACAATTTTAACCAGTTGGGAAGGTTAAATCACATGGGAAATTTTAAAGTAGGTGTTATTATGATAGTTAGGATTATCAAAATTATAGTCGGTGTAAGCCGACTATAAATACCCTACACATATGTGTGGTTACCATTCAAAGTGGTATATAGGTCACCAGGGTATTCGAATCCTGAAAATAACTACAAATTTTCCATCCCTAAAGAATTTACTTTCATTTGATACCCATATTTACAAATGGGTAAGTGTACCGAATTTCGATTTTTTGGGAACCACAAGTCATTTCGTGGGAAAACATTTTTTCATTTATTTGAGCATAATGTCAATATATATTTGACCAAAAATGTGTACCTAAGCACGTATACAGTAAAATTGATTCGTAGATGTAAATTTTATTTGAGGTATTTGAACATAAATGGTCGGTTCTCAGGTCACAATAGACCGATTATGCCAATTTTCTTGTTCAGACAGCTTAGATATATAAGTAAATCTAAATCTAAAGTTTCATTGCTCTAGCTCTATCGACTCAGGAGGTCATGCTGATCAAGAATATATATACTTTTCCATACCGGAGATGCTTTTTCAGGGTGTTACAAACGGCGTAACAAACTGAATATACCCTTTCACTCTTAGTGTAGGGTATAAAAATCTTGGAACCCGAACCGATATTCAAAAGGGTTTTAGTCCCTTTAATAAATAATTCAAAAATTAAGTTTGATACTGTTTTATTCTCTTAAATCCACAAAGAAAACTAAAACTACAGATTTTTAAGAAATGGTTAAAATACCACGAAATTTTTATTTTCTGAAGCTGGAAGTATGGGTTTTTAAAATTGTGTAAAACTATAAAAAAAAAATGTTTAATGGGCGCGTTCCTGATTTTGAAGGCACGGACACGCACGGGCACGACAGCAACTAGCACGCACGGAGATTTGCACGCTCGAACTCAGATTTTTCGGGCGTGACACGAAAAAAGCACGGCACGCGCCCATCTCTATTTATTATTATAGTTTGGCACTACAGTCCTGTATAGAACTTCGGCCGAGCTCTCTCACCATTTTGAGCTGTGCGTGTTATATTTGTACTTAAAGTGGTGGGACCTACAGTTTATTGCCGAATCCGAACGGCGGGTGAGAGCTTTTCATAGGCAATAGTTTTACTCTCGTAGGTTTGCCATTTACTAACGAGAGGTAGCGCGGTATAGAAAAATGTTTCTATGAAAAGATGTTGTTAGCCCCAGTCCAGGCTTGAACCGGGGACCTTTCGGCACGCAGTCCAACGCACTAACCACTGAGCTACCGCGGCCATCTCTAGTTGGAATTAAAAATCAAATTCGAAAAATTGAGGGTTATGTCCGAAACACCGAAGGCATATCCCCGATATTCGAATTGGGCGTTATGTCCGTTGGGGGTTATGCCTCGGCACCTTGAGCATAAACTACATTCAAAAATGTAAAAAAAACGAAAATATCAAAAATTACACATTCCTTTGGCATGATAGTGACCATATGATTTATGTAAAAGAAAAAAAAAATTGCAATATTAGGTTTCGTTCAAAACTGTGAGTGAAATTATAAAATTGTTTTATGTTTTTGTATAGTGTATTGGTATAAACTATAATTTTTAATTTAAATTTTTAATTTAAATTTTTTATTTCAATATATAAATCAGAAGTTTTTGACGAAGTATTTTAGAAGTCCTTAAATATTTTACATTTTTTTGGAAACATTCCGTCGTAATATAAATTCGAGTCTCCGCAACAAAAACTAATGTTAAGCTATTCTAGAATCCGTGCGGAACGAAAATGTAACTTTGAAATTCGAAATCAGCGGTTTTTTGTCAAATCAGTAGAAAAATGTTTCAAAATACCGAACCGCATGGATTATGTAATGCTGTATTTTCGAATTTCGAATTCGATCGGAGCTGAGAATAGCTAAATGCAAATCGGAATGAAATTATTCGCTAGAGGTGATTACTGTGTAATTGAACTTGCAACAGCGAGCAAAGGGATCTCATAACTGGGTCTTGGCTCTCTTTTTGTTATTTTTGTTGTTGTTGTTGATGTGTCTCTGCAGTCAATGAGTTATTAATAATCTACTGTTGTTGTTTTTTTTATTATTTGTTGCTGTTGCAAGTGCGTCGTCTACAACTCGAGTGCAACCAACTGTCTGCTCTGTGGTCGTCTGCATTGTTTCGATGACACACTCACACCAAGATAGACAGAGAAATAGACAGACAGATAAAGAGAGAGGCACTCGTTCACAAAGAAAGAAGTGTCTCGCCGCAGGAAAAAAATAAACCCAGAAAATGGAAAATGTGCCGCATGTCTAAGGAGCCAAATGCTCTTCAGTCTGAGTGGGCTTATTAGAGCTGCGCTCTGCTCTCAAGTTTAATCGCAGCAGGAGTAGCAGCTTAATTAGTTGTAATAAAAATAATAAAAAAATAACAATAAAAAAAAATGTTAAAAGTGGCTGCAGCTGCACTCAAACTCAACTCAATTGAATGCGTCACACACTCAAATTATACACACACAAAGAGGGTCACAACTAGGGCTTCGAGCTATGATTTAAGGGATTTCGAAACTCGAAAATAATATTTAAATTTAAAAATAATGAATCCATCAAACAAAAAAAAAGGACATCCGTATAAAAGTCGACGTATCAAGTATACACGTCAATTTTAAAAATACATATCAGAGTTTCCCGGATGTACAGTATGATGTAAGTAAAAAAGAGTGAATTTTTGACTTTAAAAAATACTCTTTTTTGAGTATTTATTTCTTGGTAAAGAGGTGAACACCATTTTTGTTTTAGTAAGGAAATATTTTTGAGACTGAGTATTACGGTGTCACTTATTTCGCTTTCACGTTTTCTCACCCCCTAGAATTATTTATTAGGACCAAAAAATAAGCAGAGTAAAATATTTTAGAATTTGAACAACGGGAACACGTGCCACAAGGACTTCGAAGTTTCAACATTGTACTTAGAAGAAAATTTAAGCAGATTCTTCTGACTATATAGACGAACCAGACATATGAATTAAGATCCAAAATCATATTTCAATATAGTCGTTGTAGAACTAAGTCACCAAGTCACATTTTTGTGAAAATCTTAAATTTCAACTTTGTTGGTAATTATTATAAAAAGTAATTGATACATTTTTAAAGTTGAAATACCAATTGATAGATTCACATTTTATTATCATTTGGTACAAATATTAAGTTCATCGATCCGAAATTGAAAGAAATATAAAGATTTTTGTAAATGGCATTTTGAAAATGTAGTTGGTGACTTTCTACAACGACGATATGTTTGTCATTTGATTGTGGAGGTTAATTCCATAAGGTGTTTAATTCGTTGTGCAGTATTTAGTATTAAAACTCACTCACGTCACATTTTTTGTCGAATAACTCAAGTTTCGGAATTCCGAAATGGCTCCAATCTAAAAACGACTATAGAGACGACCCAGACAACAGCCATTCGTAGTGTGCAGCACGACGTATGCGCAACTTTTAATTGAATGGAAACGCATAAAAAATCGAGCGGCCAGACAGACAAAGAGACGCAAATTGTGTGCAAATTGGCCTCTAATGGCATCAATGATGCTAAATTTACTTTTTCAATTGTTAACATGCCAACAATGCAGCAGCAGCAACAATAAAAGAAGCAGCAGAAGGAGTAACAAAAGCAGTAAAAGCAGCCGCAGCAACTAATATAAACTCTCTGCCTTTGTCATGGCAACGCGAAGGACATACAAGGACAATGCGCAGCTGATTGAATTTTAAAGCCAACGGACGCTGCAAGGTTTGAGGTCATTGGCGCCGCCCTCCGCCTGTTGACTGCCATTGCAGGTTGTGTTGGCTGTGATGCTCTTGTGTAGGAGGAGCTGCTGCGTTGGTTGCTACTGCTGCTGCTTATTTTGGCTGCCAGCTGATGGCTGCAGTTAATAAAATGAAAATGCCGAAATAAATTCCATTGAAAATTCACTCGAAAATCAAGTGAGAGCCAATTCAAACGAAGGTAGCAGCAGCAACAGCAGCAGCAGACAAAGCAGCAACTTACTGAATGCACCTTGTGTGCAACGTGATATGAATGAAGCCAAAGCAGCAGTTGGATGGATGGATGTCTGGCTGTTGCTCTGGTTGCCGCCGGGCGCTTTGGTGGATTGAGTGCGCAGTTGAAACGTCTGCTGTTTGGTGCAGTCGAGGCGGAAATTGAGCTGCACCGAAAGGACGTTTGTAGGACAAACCTTATGAAGCTGCTAAAGGTTGGCTTTGGCAGGACTTTGTTGGCATTTATGCTCGAGTGCAGTCAGTCGATTGTAATAAATGCCAATGCACTTAGCAAATAAATGGGTTTTTTTTTAATAAATATATTTTAAACTTGTTTAAAAAAAAATATCGAATTTTGGCAAGCTCAAGTGCGCACATTTGACAAAAATGTTTGACACCAGAAATGAAAGTTACATATTCTTGTGAATTTGGACAATCCAACCAGAATGGGGTGTTCAGATTTTCCCTACACGTCCAGTTTCAAGAATAATCAACAAAAACGAAAAACCACATTTTTGAGGATTCTATTGGCTTGAAAGCATTGGATCTAAAGTCAGACTTATTTTTATTTTATCCAAAACATGCATAACATAACACAAATTATATGTCCTAATCAATTTGCAAAATTCCTTTAACAGGATCGGAGATATGACGTCCTTCCCTTGCGTTTCTCAGGTCCCCATGTACCGGCTTTAGTAGGAGTAACATTTGCCGATCTATCGCATTTTGGTGGTAGCTGGAGCAGAAAATGTGAATCGAATAACTATGTCAGCCTACGCCGTATTCTTCCTTCTCCTGCTCACTTGAGCCTCAGATAGCCTACATTCTGTGTTCAGAGATCTGACCAGTCTTCAATTAAAAATATATCTTCCAATTGGACGTCGATCTTTCTAGGATTAGATGGTGGAAAGAAAAAGAAACCACTTTCCTTTGATCGAGCCTGAGCCTCAAATACTTGACAGACAGCACCACTGAGAAGAAACAACACTTTCATAATAATCACCAAAATTCCGAGTACCGTCGTAGCAGATATCCGAATCTCGGCTACTCTAGGATTTTAGCTACTCTAGGATCCGTATGGAATCCGGACTCTCTAGGATCCGTACGGAATGGAATTCAGTGTGAAAATGTCCGCTACGACATGACACAATTGGGGTGTGAATTCCATTTCGCACGAATCCTAATGTTGCCTAATTCGTAGCCAAGATTCGAATTTTCGCTAGGACGGCACTCAGAATTGGAGTGATTAATACAATCAAGGTCTATATAGACGGATCTAAACAAGTCGATTGAAGAGGTTGCGCCTCCAGAATTCGTGATTAAACCGCCGAAGGGGTTTGATTACTACTTGTTTGAGTAGCACCTGGAGTAATTAAAAATGTACGTTTTGCCATTTCTAGCGTGTGCGAATTCTTTAAAGTCTACCAACCCACAAAAAGACTTTGGTAGTATTTGGTTCGTTTTTCGTCACAAAACTGTCTGGCATGCCAGAAATTTAAAAATTCTCCACCAGCATAGACTTATTAAGTCATTGTGACTTAAGCCCTCTCACCACGTCGTAATATCGGTGTATTAAGTTTGATGTTGCTATATTTCAATTTTTCTTAATTGAGTAGGTACTTTAAGGAGGTAGGAGTTAACAGAGCTCTCATCACGTAACTAACACATGATCGTTGTTGAAACTATACTCATAAAACGCTATCGTTTTTGCTTAAGTAATACTATGTCGAACGATATCGTTAGACGATTGTCGTTATACGGGATTAGAGCCCATGCATAACAGTATATTTTATGCTATTTGTTTTTTATTTTCATATAATGTTGAGTCCCTTTTTGTACTTTTGGTACTTAACCGGGGTTCACTAGATTCCAATATTTAGATTTGTAATATCTCAAAATTTAAACTTAAACTTCCATCGTTTTTTCTAAGATCATATTTTAAACCTTCCCCTACAGCACGAATATTGCTACAATCTTGCACCAATATTGCTGCAACATTGCAGCAGTATTACAGCAATATTCGTGCTGTAGGGATTATGATTAATGTTTTAGAGTTTAGACAAAATTTTAAATCTATCTATTATAAAAAAAAATAAGAATCATTTTTGCAGTGTACCTACGTAGAAGTATTTATCGGTTTCTTTATAGTAAATTACGTTCCGGTTTTGGAAATTGGCGTGATGTGCTTTACCCAAGGATGCAATGACATAAGGTAGACAACATACTACCAGCTAAAATTCAACTCCGCACTTGTGCAAAGTTCCAGGACATCAACAGGAACATGTTGCGCTTCTGTTTGTCTGTCTTTTTTACTAAGTGTCTGTCTGGCTGCCAGTCTATTTGTCTGTCTGTCTGACATAAGGAGACTGTTTGTTGTGTCAGCAATTTGAGTTCATTGCATGTTCGTCCTTTGTGGCAGCGGCAAAGGACGACTGCAGCACAATGCGCGCTGAAATGCAATTCGTTGCGCTTTGTCGCAGTTGTATTTGTATAAAATTTGAGCAAAGAAGGGAAAGAGGTTAAAGCTAACAGACGAAGGCTATAAATTCGAAGTATAAGAACTCGGAAAGGTCCTACATTTGCAAATCTCTGCGAAGCACTGCTGCGATGTTGCATTTTTAGTAGCATTTTTATATTGGACTTTATTGGGTGCAGTTGCTTTTAGCGAATGTCTGTCTGTCTCTACATAAAAATATATTGCATACATTGGGGCGTCAAAACGTCGTTTTAGCTAAATTTCAAGTTTTATGCGTTTCAGTGGCTCGAAGATTGTTCGACGGTTGCTATTTTTAGCGATTGCTATTCCAACGAGGATTTTTGAAGGTGAATCAGTTGTAGCGTATACTGCAAGGGTAGCAGTTTTTTTTCACTTTCGAGTCAATGAACAAGTTAAAAATAGAACTTATGAACTGTGCGTAAATTTAGAAAGAGAGAGAAAGAGACAGACAGAAATTATGAGAGCAATGGCAACAGTCGATTTTAAGTCAACGAGTTCGTTTAACCTTTTAAGCCTTTAATTTGTTGATTTGCAAGAATTTAACCTTTTAAGCTCTACATGTTCTTAACAATTGCAATTAAGTGCGAGTTCTTTAACGGCAAATTAACTTTTAAAATGTTTTTCTTCAGCGATACAAAAAAAAAACTGCGAAAAGTTTTGCCGTCTTCTTTCTATTGTGTGTTTCGACCGCAGAACAAAACAACATTTCAGCCACATTTAGTACTTTTGAGTTTTGACGGACTTTTGCGTTGGTTTTTTGTTTTTGTTTTTTAAAAAATTAAAATATTTGAGAAAACTTTACGCCAGACAAAACTTTTTGCTGCCACATAGATTTAGCGGTTTTTTGGGTTTTAATCGCATTTTAATTGCTTCAATGTCGCGCAACGTTGCGCTTTTGTGCCCAAAATTGAATTGTTGGAATTTAATTGGTTTTTTTAAATATTTTCTAGAAAGACATTGTGATACTTTTCTAACTTATTCTACTGGTTATAACTCCTTAACTGTATTTGTTATGAGAAATCCATCCAAATGGTGATAAAACGTTAATATACAACCTTAAAGTGTTTAGTGGACATCATCCTTAGGAAGTTCCCTATTATCGCTCCTTAGACATCAAAAAGCACAATGAACCATTTCGCTACAAAATGATAAAATATATTAGCTATCCTTTGAATTTTTCCGGACCCAATAGCGTCTAACACAGACGTGTAGGGGTATAAGTTTATACTTTATCAGTTTATCAGTTTATCAGTTGACCACAAAATAAAAAAAAAATCGGCGTCGCTGCCGAAAACATTGGTTATGTGGAAGTGGAATTTTACAGATTGAAGTTAACAGAGGAAAACAGTGCACAAAACTGGATCTGTCCACGGATAATTTGCAACTAAACTTACCAAAATATATTGCAATCCAACGCCTTATAAATTTTAATGATTTGTCTGGCGAAAAATGTGCCAGAAAACATCAGAATATTGATTTGAAAATGTGTCTGTTGACAACATTTTCGTTTCAATTTCCACATAACCAATGTTTGAATTTATTTGACAAAAGTGGCTGCGAAACCACCTGTATGGATACTCTATATCAAATATATACCCTCTGGTTCAATTACAAAAGTGGTAATTTTACCACAAATTTGTTTAAAATATACAAATTAATATTATGCAAAAACAGCTTTTCCAATCTGTTTTGAAATTTCAATACATTTATGTTTGGGTTGGGTATTATTTTTACAGCAACAAATTTTGTTCGTTATCAAATTTGATATATGTACAAAAAATCAGAATATATAGCGTCGTTGTAAATGTCAATTTGTCTGCCGATGTATTCAAAATTGTGCATAAATTTTATGAATTTGAACATCAACTAACATTTTCAACATGATGAACATTAAATGTACAAACAAAAATGTACAAACTATATTTGAATTTTCAATTAACACAACCTCTATTGAATATCTAATGATTTAACACCTCAGCCCTCAAGCGTCACCCGAAATAAATCCAAACGATTGACGCACAAAATGGCAGACAATCGACTGCTTCCGGCAATTTTTCACAAATGGACCCAAAACCACAAAAGAGAAAAAGAGTACAACAAAAAAAAACACGCTTTGAACACCTTCTGCCATCGAAACAACAGCAGAATTGGAAGTACATAAAACAGAAACAACCAAATTCCAGCATTGACAACAACACCAAATGCAAAATCCCTTCGGCTTCAACGACAACTGACAGGAAAAGGATTTCATTTGTTCAATTTATCAACGTGCGACAATGTACAAGGATCACGAAATATAACTGCAATGGTTTGAATTAAGCATCAACAAAACTATGGTCGGCAATATACGACCGTGTACTGCAATACCTATTGATGTATTTATTATAATTAATTTAGTAAAAACAAATGACAAATTCAACGTTGAATCGAATGTACATGATGTATTTATAAATAGATATTGATATCAATCATTATTTTAAAAACTGCGCACGAAAAAGTTGTCCATCACAAAATTCAAAAAAATCTGCTAAACCATTTTTATTCATATTAATTTTATATAGCGGGTTTTTCAATAAGAGCGCTACAAGTTTTTTTCAAAGGTTTTTCAACAAGGACGCTACAAAAGCAGAGCGACAGGGACAGCAAACGACGCCATATTTCTTACCGCTCTCTTGATATTTCTCTTCAGTAAGGTTTGCCATTTCATGATGGAAAGATATACGAGCCAACAATGAGTCGAAATTATTAAAATTTACTACCGAAATTCGAATTCGTATATCTTTCCATCATGAAATGGCAAACCTTACTGAAGAGAAATGTCAAAAGAGCGGCAAGAAATATGGCGTCGTTTGCTGTCCCTGTCGCTCTACTTTTGTAGCGTCCCATTTGAAAAACCCTTTATAATTTTTATTTTTTTCTATTTTTCTAAGACCCCTTCATTAATAACTTTTCGGTAGTTTAGAACCCCTATCGGGATGCCGCAGGTCAGTTTCCACTGATATATTGAATCTTATTGGTCACATTCTTTGTTCACCTTTTAACCTATGTCTAGTAATTGCCCTGGACAATTCTTTCCAATTCTTTTCCAAGTATATTTTGATGGAAATGCCTGAATGTATTGTGCCCGTGGTGATAAAAGTCTTGCTTTTATCTTGCCACAACTGCAGATTGCTTGTCAAAGAAGGGATTTTCGTTTGCTCCTCGGTCTTATATTATAGGTCCAAATTTCCTCCTAAATCAGCAGTATAAAAATTCCGACCGTCGTCTAAGACGTACGCATCGTCACCCATTAGGAGAACTTGAAATTTTCAAAAAATCAGTTTTATATTTTTTGGTACGTTGTGTTTCCCCAGTGTACTTCACCACATTCCGTCTGGAACCTACGAAAAAAGGATTCCGAACAATCCACATATTTTACCACTATTCTGCCTGAAATGTTGGGATTATACCTGATCTTCTTTGATTTTTCCATGTCACAGCCCCGCTTTTTTTTCTTCCAGAACCCGCCTTCCTGTGTGATGGTCAGGTCTTATTTAATAAACTCGAAACATTTTTTGGGTAAATTTCTAGAAACCGAGTAATTTTGTAAGTCTAGTAAGAGTGGTTCTTAAAAAGTAAAAACATCATTTTTGGAGATTCTTTCCACAGCCAGTTACATACAAATTTTTGATTTTTTTATGTTTTTGAAAAAGATTAAGTGATGGACAATATTTTTCATGTGCATTCCTTAGATTTTTTATGTGTGAAAATAAGTTTTGAACAGAGGGATGAATATAGTCAATATTGAAATAAATTGGACATTCCCCCCCCCCCCTTATAACGTAAAACGAAATGAATACAAATTCGTCAAACACGTGAATGACATATATTTTTTTAAATTTAATAAAACAAAAGCGACAACGAAAAGAAGATACTGGAAAATTACGACACTGAAATTTCTGTGGGTTTTTGACGAATTCGTTTCATTTTACGTTATGTGAAAAAATGTAATCTGTTTTGTTCTAAAAAATTAAATTTATTTAGTTAGTTTTAGTCGTTTTAAAATCCATGCCGATTGTAGAGTGTCATGGAAAATAGTTGCAGCACCAAAACGCAGCTTCATCGTCCTCATGTCTCGTGGTATGCAATACGTCTAGACGTTGGCTAGACAGTGCAAAACCAATACAACAAAAGCAAAAACATAAAAAACAATGCTGCCAAAAACAACGGCATCAACAACAACAACATCATATTTCACTATTGGCCATGCAAGTAGCTAAAGGCAGCTATGCATTCTGCGACTTACGTCAGTCGTCAGTACATCCGTTCGAATGTCTGTCCATCTGTTTGTTTGTTTCGCTGCCTAAATTTTGGCATGCATATCGTTGCAGTTTGCATAACACGGAGCTTTGACTGACGTAAAATAAAAAAGTTGGTCCCAAAAAAAAAACAGTTAAAAGTTGGCTTAATTACAAAATTGGGTTTTGCCACTTTAAATGATATCTCCAAATTGCAGATTGAATTTTATAAACAACAAAAATATTTATATTTAATACATTTTTTAAAGAAATAAACTTTTTATTTCGCTTACAGATAAAAAAAAAACTTGTCTAAAAACTGTTACCTTTATGCGACGCCTGATGCGTTAACAACCTTAACAAACTAAACTACGCAGTGCCGAATTTCTTCTGCTTGAAGGCGGGCGGCAGTTGTTCGATGAGCGCGTGGCGGTTGATGCCGACGGCGACCATTTCGTCGGCACTAAGCCAGGACACATGCACCAAGTGCTGCAAGAAAGATTTGAAATTTAATAATATATTAAATGTACAATTTAAAAAAAAACCTACCTCATATGACTTTTCGAATTTCAAACGCAGCGCGGCCACCTTGTCGCTGCTCTCGATGCGTTTCAACTTTTTGCCGCCCTTTTTCGACTTGCTTGCGGGCGCCTCTTCGACGTCCGCTTCCGTTGTATCATTGAGCGAGCTAGGTGTGCATTTTTCCAGCACAAACAGATTGGCGTCGTTCTGCAGCACGATCGCCGACGTGTTGCGTGCGTCCAACAGTATGTTGTTCACGCTGTGCGTCTGCATGCTGCCCACAAAGTAGTCTTTGTCGGAGCACGTGAAACACATCTCCTCCAGATCGTATTCGAAGACTTTGCCATCGGAGAAGGCAGCCACAAGACGCGGCGTGGTCGTATGTACAGCCAACGCTGTTGTTGGTGCTACATAGCGTGGCAGATTCAGGTGATGCTTGAAATGTTTGCCCTTGAAGACGCTCCAGACGGCAATGTTGCGCGCAGCATCGGCAGCCACTACATAGGTGCCACATTGCGAGACGGTGCAGATGTTGATGGCGTCCTTTAGATGTTTGCCAGCTTCAATGCATTCGACGTAGTCCAGATCGCTGCCGCTGCCTGTGCCGAGCACTGAGAAAATGCGTATCTGCTTGGTGCAGCCGTCAACGAGAAACAGCCGCTTAGAGTCGGCCGTGAAGTGCATATGCGTGGCGGCCGTGAATTGTTCGGGCAGCACTTTGATGCGCTGCAACTGTGTTGTGCTGCCGGCAACTCCTGGCGTCGCTGGCATAAAACGAAACAGCCGTATTTCGTCTTGCGTGGCATAGCACAGCCAACGGCCGTCGGGTGAGAGCGTAGCGCAGACAATTCGCTCCTCTTCGCGACTTTTTAGCGCTAAGAGTTTCTCTGGTGCGACGTCGAGAGTGAGCAGCTTGCGTTCCAACTTGTTGGACTCTGTATCGGTGGCCGACTGTAGCTCGCGTTTGCCAGAGCTCGAGCCCAGACGCCAGATTTCCAGCTGATTGGGGTAGCGCAGCAGCAACAGTTTGCTGGGGGCGGCGACTGTAACGCAAGGTTGCTGTGGAGGAAAACGGATATTTAAAATGTCTCTTAAGAAAGTAACCAAAACCTGTAACGATTAATATGAATAAAATCGAAACTCCATATGAAAACCAACAGGTTTCAAATTTCTGTATGAGATTTCAATAATTTCAATGTCCGATATATTATAATTTTAAACTTCAAACGAAATCTTTATAACGAAAATTGTAATGTGCAATGTTTTTAAAACTTAGACGTAACATAAAAATAGAACCGTTACTGAATAAGAGTGTTGTCGGAAATATGAAATGAATTGAGTTCGATACACTGAAATTTTGCGCTTTCAATTCAAATTATCAAATTATCTGACGTATCTATTTGGAAGTTGAAACATAATGTGTAATTTCAAAAATGTTGCATTCAGAAATCATTCAGATTAAGGTTAAAAAAAAAGTAATTGATTTTGTTTAATGAAAATTATATAATTGGAATTTCATTTATGGATTTTTCGTAGAAATTATCTTCGTTGTAGAAATAAAAATCACCAACTATATTGTCAAAATGACAATTTTACATTTACAAAAACATTGATATGTCTGTCAATTTCTGATCGATGAGCTCAATAATTGTACCAAATAATAAGGAAATGTTATCAATTGGTATTGCAACTTAAAAAATGTATTAATTACTTTTTGTAATATCTAGCAACAAAGTAGAAATTTAAGATTTTAACAAAAATGTATTTGGTGACTTTTAGTTCTACAACGACGATATATTTATAAAAAAAGATCAAATTAATTAGAATTTTAAAAACTTTTATTTTTAAATATCTATCAACATTTAATTTTTATATTGGAACTTGTATGAAAATAAGAACTTCTTGAGATGATTGTAATTTTCTAAATAACCATTATAATTCATTTTTGAAAACACAAAAGAAACCGGTTATTTCAAAAATTTTGTAAACTGAACAAAAAAACAATGTGATTCCAATTTCCGATTTATGTAAAAATTATTCAATTTGGAAATTAATCGAAACTCTTACTTAATAAAAAAGAAATGATTTCCTATTTGATATCGGTTTCCGTAATTAACTCAATGAGTTGTGCTCACCTGCAAAAAGGGTCCGTATTTCACAATCGTCGCTTTCGTCTTAGAAGCTGACGAAACACCCAGAAAGCCGTCCGTTCCGCCCGAAAGTATGCGATCGCCTGCACAGACCAGCGACTTCACGTCGTGGTCATGAACATTGCGCTGCAGAAACTTCACCCAGCGATGGAAAACCATGTCTTCGCGCTTGATTTGCGTCTTCGCATAGATGCGCACAATGGGCTCGATGCCCGAGCAAATCAACAGATTCTCCTCCTCGTTTACGGCCAATGCCAACACATCGGCCAGCAGCGCCTGATGTGACTCCACGAAAGACGCAGTCTTGCCGTCCCACACCGTAATATAACCGCGTCCATCACCCGAGATGATTGTAAAGTCCCGCAACACCTGCAGCGACCAGATGATTACCTCCTTTTTCTTTTCGCCACGCGCTACCGCCATCCGATGCAGTGCATGTCCACTTTTCACATCCCATATGCGTATGACGCCCATGGAGCCGGTGACCAGAAAGTCACCGCTGGCATCGTACTTGCAGCACAGCACGCGTCCCTCCTGCTTGTCAAACAAATGTTTGTACAACATCTGGTCATCGCTAATGTCAAAGATATTGATGTAACCCTCCTCGGTGCCAAGCGCCAGCTCTGTGCCCGCCGCATTTACATCCAGACACCAGATGCTGTTACCGGTCACATGCTGCTTGCGACGTGGTCGCAGCGTCTGTAGATCCCACTCGACCAGTTCGCCAAAGAGCCCAGCCGTAAAGAGGCGCTCGCCCGCCCAGGCGATGCCCTCGATCGAGTTTCCCGGCGACTTGGGAATCGTTTTCTCCAGACAGAGCGCATGCTGCATATCCCAAATTTCAAGGGAGCCATCGTTTCTGTGGGCGAGTAGGTGTCTCATTACGAAGTTATCTAAGTTGTGTTGTCTCACTTACCTCGAGAGCGCCAACTTCTGAAAGATTTTGTTGTAGGCGAGGCATTGAATAGAGCGCGGTGGTAGATTATAGAAGCGCACGTTGTGTATCTTGGTGCGTCCTGTGACGATTTCCTGGGGCTCTTCCTTCATTTTCATTTTATTTGTTGGTAAATCGTTTGGTTTTTATTAAATTTAAATTGAAAAAGCACGTAGCTGATAAACAAACGCACGTGTTGACGGTTGAAGGCGAGCGAATGCATAAAAATTTGACAGCGCGCGGAGTAGAGTAGCCAACTTACAAAACAGTAAAACGTCACTATAACCCTGAATATTATTTTAATTAAAAAAAAATATTTTTTATAATAATGTTGAATTTTTTTAAAATATCAAATATTTATTAAAAAAGGTTTAAGTATTTTACTGCAGTATTTTTCAGTACGTTGTGTATGTTTATAATTTAAAAAAAACATATTTTTATACAAATTTTGAAATTATAATAATATCAAAAAATTAAAAAAAAAATGTTTTGAGGGCAATATTATTCAATATTTATTAGTACGTTATGTATGTTTAAATTTTAAATAAAATTCACTAAAAATATTAAATTACCAAATATTAAACATACATTTTATAGGTTTTACATTTAGTGTATTCACTGTATTTTTCAGTACGACACAATACACAGAAACGTAATTAGATGTTGCATCCCTTATAAATCTAAAATACCACAACCCAGAAAAAAATTTAAATAAAATTGTTCCATATAAAAATTTGTAATTCCGATAAAAAAAATTATATGGTTATTTGGGCCGAATATCTCCATGGAAAACTGTATCAAGAGTTTTACATAATATATTAACATATTTCCAAAATATAAAACAACTTGTTTCATATGTTAGCAAAAATACCACACCGAGAGCAAAACGTAGTTATTTATAACTACGTTTTTAACTACGACGTGAATGAAAATCCTCCGACAATGAAACGTAGTCGATTCTAACTACGTTTGGAAATTGACTTCGACGTAGTTATGTTCAACTTTGACATAGTTAAGTAGCTGATTAAGTGGACAAACGTTGTAGTGTACAATGAAGCTGCAGTCATTTATATTGGCGTCAAGCTTCAGCTCTTTGCTGCACACAGCTTTGGGAAGTTCAGTCAGCAGTTTGGTTCCATCGACGTTGTAAATGAAGCTGCAGTCATTTATATTGGCGTCAAGCTTCAGCTCTTTGCTGCACACAGCTTTGGGAAGTTCAGTCAGCAGTTCGGGTCCATCGACGATGTCCTGGTCGGATTTTAAACAGCCACCTGTAGTAAGATACGCGCTGCTCTTTGCGGCATCTTCAATGTGGCTACCTCTACTGCTGTAGATTGCTTAAAGTCAGTTGTCAACGCTAAAAGCTTCTTCTACCTGTGGAAGCGGCTTTGGTAACGAAAACCACTACTTCCTTGTCTGGACTCCAGGCTATGCAGTCGATGCCAACATTGCAGAAGGTGCATTCCCTGGTGGACTTCATCTGTGTATTTGCCAGCAATATTTCGCCGTCGCTTTAGCCACGCATATTTTGTTGCATCACTTGGAAAAAAGCCTTGCAAACATATATGCATTAATTGTCGGCATTACGCCATTATATTTAATTTTATAACTTACTTGAGACGTTCTATGCTTGAGACCAACGTTGATTTTGATGCAACAATCATGACGGTTGAATAATATAAAAAAAACAATTGTGACAATTTATATTTTCTATTTTTAAACTATGTTTTTTATAACCTACGTCGTAGTTGTTAAATTGAAACGTAGTCGCTTAACATGAATTTTAAATTGACTACGAAAACTAGCAAATAGTTAACTACGTTTCTCTCTCGGTGCAGAAAAAAAGGGACCACAATTAAAAAAATATATAAAATATTTCAAAAACTGTGGCAACCTTAAAGTAAATAAAAAAGCATTAAAAAGGTACAAAATACTATATTTGCAACACTGCAACTTTTTGTTGTAAACTCCATTTTGACATTTATGTTGGGTTGTTTTTTTTTTGTTGGTGGAGGAAAAGAAAAAATTTAGCATCTTCGCATATTTTGCGAGTTATAATCGAATTAAGTGACAAAATTTCCCATAATTTCGGCTAAAGAATAATTTAATTAGTGCCGCAGACAGAGTCACTATGTGCAACCAAAAACATTGAAAGACGCAGCATCATTTTCGCTGTTTTTCGCGTTATCAGGATTTTGCAAAGTACCTAGATAGATTTTCACATAAAAAATGCAGGATTTCAATAACCTGGGCATGCTACTAAAGACATTATGCGGTAAGTACACCCGTGAACAATTTCATATATAATTTATTAACCGGCTTAACCGACGTCTAAAGCGCTCTTCCTGCTGACCACGCCCAGCGTCGTGGCCAGCTCACGCGTGCTGGAGCTGAGCGACCGCTTCATAGATGTACGCCACGAAGGCCAATGGCTGGTTATGTTTTACGCTCCATGGTGCGGCTATTGTAAGCGCGCAGAGCCCATCTTTGCGTTGGTCGCTCAAGCTCTCCACTCAACGAACGTGCGCGTCGGTCGGCTGGACTGCACGCGTTACCCTGCCGCCGCCAAGGAGTTCAAGGTGCGCGGTTTCCCGACCATAATGTTCATCAAGGGCAACATGCAGTACACGTACCAAGGAGACCGCGTCAAAGACGATCTGGTCGATTATGCGCTGCGTATGAGCGGTCCGCCGGTGCAGCTGGTGACGCGCGTCGAAAGTGTTGACATGCTTAAGGGCTCGCATACGATCTTCTTTATGTTTGTGGGGCAGCAGGAGGGCATAGTGTGGGACACGTTCTATGCGGCAGCCGAAAATTATCAAGAACATGGTTTCTTCTATGCCACCAACGAGGAGATAGCGGCACAACACTTTGATGTGCAGCAGTTACCGGCGCTAATCGTCTACAAGGAGGAGCAGCATCATTTCTATCCGCATGCGCATGTCGCGCACGAGATGCAACCGTCAGAGGTCAACGACACAATACATCATTGGGTGAATGTGGAGCGCTTCATCGCGTTTCCGAAGATCACGCGCTTCAACTTTCATCAGCTGCTGCGTACCAACAAGTTCCTGGTGTTGGCCGTCGTCGAGGAGGACAAGTTGCAGCAGGTGGCATCGCATGAGCTCGAGTTTAGGGACATGGTGGAAGGCGTCATACGCAAGTATCGTGAGCGCTACCATGCGCGCTTTCAGTTCGGCTGGGTCGGTGATCCTAGCATTGCACACAGCATTGTGCTGGATCAGCTGCCGACGCCGCATGTGATTGTGATAAACTCGACGACACAGCATCACTACATACCTGACGACGATCCGCTGCAGATGACGCCGCAATCATTGCACATATTCCTAGAGTCTATACATAATGAAAGCGCGCGAGCCTACGGCGGCGACACATTCAGCATGCGTTTTTATCGCGCCTACTTCGAGGCCAAGAAGGGTCTAAAGGAGATGTGGCAGGGCAACCCAGTGCTGACGGCCGTGCTGTTCGGACTGCCGCTGGGCTTTCTGATGCTCATCTTGTATTCGATCTTCTGCGGCGACTGCATGGACGCGTCCGAGGACGAGGATGAGCACGAGAAGAAGGAGTAGTCGAATTGTTTCATGTTGCGTGCATCAAACGCATTTCTTATGCTAAGTATTACTTGTAGGCTACATCATTTAGAGTTAATCTCAGCAAATTTTTTCTAGTCCTCTTTTAGTTCATTTTTTGTTTTTTAATTGTTCGCCACTGTTTAGCGAATCTCTGTTGTGTCAAAGATTAGTGCATAAGTCGACAGTTGTTTTTATTATTTTATATTCTTTTAATTAGATTTTTTTGCGCTGTGTGTTAAATGCATTTTAAAGAATTTGTAACAAAAGCAAATACAATTAGCAAATTAACTATAAATAAATTGTGGTGTCAAAAACAAAAATTGATTTTTTTTTCAAGCTTTTCTTTCTACTATAAGCAAATTTTATAAGATTCGCATTTTGCAGTCTTGCAGCAGAGTGGATGTCGGGCTCACAATTGGATTGCCATCAAGCCAACCACAAGAACAACAATCAGCAGCCATAGTCATCATCGTCATCCGAATCGATGGCCGCTCTTCGGCGATCATACTTCACAGTGGATTTGCTCTGCGGCATCTGGGCATTAATGCTCTCGAGAATGCTAACGAATTGTGCATCGTCCAGCTTGCCGCGCAGCTGTCCCATTTGCGCCATGCGTATGACCATATTTTCGAACATTGCCGCCTTCTCTGGCTTGCTGATCTTCAGCGTATTTACTGCAGAAATTAAAATTACAAAATATTCAAATCGATTTCCAGCTGCTTTTGGTACTTACAACGTGCGCGGGCCTGTTGATCCAGCACCTGTGACAGTATCGAGTGTTTCATCTCGTCCTGTTGGCGCATTTGCTCCTGCTGCGCTTTTTGTTTCTCGGCATCGTTGCCACCGCCGCCACCACCCTAACGACGGCGAACAATTAAAATATTTATTTATAGCATTATTTCAAAATGACAAAAATAGCAAAATGCGTCTCGAGTGAATTGTGAGCGAAAAATCAATGCATAAAAAAATGTCCACAACAACATCAATGAGTCATTGCCCTCCGCAGAAACACCTTTCCGCATTGTCTTTTAATTTTGTTCAGATAAAAATACAATATTTTATATTTATTTAAGTGTTTCTTATTTTACTTAACCATCAAGTTGCAGACTTTTTGCTATTTTTGGCTTTATATGCACAGGCGGCAACTAATTGGAGGAGCCGCATGCGATGCTACCACCCACATAAAATGCGTTTTACTTACAAATTGCGACTGCATTTGTGCCATACGTTGAGCGCGCAGTGCTTCCAAGTCGTTGTCTCCCATTATTTATTATTTTCAATTAGATTTTGCAGGAAATAAAATATTTTTATGTGAAAAATGTTGAGGCACTTGTTCGGCGCACTGCTGAAATTTGACAATTTGCAGTCAATCCTCCTAAATTCGCCGCAAATATTTTTGACATTTCCTCATTTGATAGTAATTAATCGATTATATTTATCGATATACAGTGTTGTAACCACAGCAAAAATACTTTACATTATGCGAACCATACACCAACACAGAGACGGTACTTAGGCCCGGAAAAATATATTGACTTTCTAAATCTTTCGGCATTGGCACATATGAAAATACTTTAAAATGTTATGAAATAATTCGTTCATTCGAAATATAAATTTCTAACGAGACACATCCAATATAGCAAATTAATTTTCAGCTCTAAAAATGTCAAAGTTTATTTTATTTGATTCATTCACGTTTTTCATCATTTTAGATGATTCACATCTGTCATGTAAAAAATGTATAAACGCGGAATAATAAATAATATCCAAGAGAAGGAATTCCAATTCATAATATCGGTCAAACCTAATCGTAATCGGTTAAATTAAAACTCGGAATTTGTTTCAGATAACTCCATATTCAAAAGCATTTTGGAATTTTATGTTTCTCAATTTATAAAATGGCTTTCCAAACGAATACAAATCGGGCGGTTTAAATTCATTTGACAAAAAAAAAAAAACAAATTGATGTCAGGAAAGCATTCATTGCAGAAACTTGCAGTCAATAGCGATGTTATGCTGTTTTTTCATTCCATATATCTGCCGTTCCGTCAACGTGTTATTAGGCAGCCGTTTGGTTCTAGGGCATACAAAAGGCAGGTTTTGCAACGAGCTCCGCCTAAGACTGCCGGAAACCTGCCGATAGTCTGTTGATTTCATCAAAAATGCCAGCCTTTCTACAGCAGGTTTCACGCAGAGAATAAGCATGTTCAAAAATGTGTACATGCCGCAGTAGATTTATGAAATGTTTTGGGAATTATATTTTGAATTTAGAATCTCCTGCGTCGATAACGGTTCACGAATTTGTAGAATCCGATATTGAAATTATTACCATGACAAAAATTTTAAATCAAAATCATTTAAATGCATAATTACAAATTATGCTGAAGATCGAGAAAACTCAGATTTTTATATTTTTTGCTAAAGTCTATGTGTTGCGAATTACAGAAACCCCCTAAATCTAGGGAGAAATCCCCTAACGTGGCAACACTACCACTACTGTCACCAAAAAAATAAACAAAAACACATATACTTCCACATTTTTACACAAAAATTCAGCAATTCAGCGGTTCTTCTGACGTTTTCTATATACAATTCCGGGGTATTTCTGATCATTTCTATTTTTTTTTCTTTTCAATACTGTAACCCTGGGAATGTAATGCAACACTGACAAGAAAAAAAAAATCAACGAATGGCAACTCGTTGCGGAAATAAAGCGGGAAATTCATTTCAAATGCATTTGTTTTCATTTCGAGTAACAGCAGGATCCGTTTGTTTTTATCCAGATTGTAATTGTGGCCATGGATCGCATTTGCAAACGAGTCAACAAAAAGTATCCCTGTCGTAGTGGAATAGTGCGCAGCCTGGTGCAATTGATCGGCAGCGGCGAGGAAACATTTCCGCCAGCTGTCTACGTCTATGGCAATGCAGGCACCGGCAAGACGGTACTTCTAAAGGAAATTCTACGGCAGGCACGAAAGCACTCAAACATACGCGAGGTGTTCCTGAACACCATCGAATGCTACACCACCAAGATATTTCTGGAGACGATGCTCAGCGAACTGATGCCACAACAGCAACAGGAGTCAGAGCAGTTGCGTTGCGACACTTTAAAAGACTTCATACACGAATTAGCGCGTTGGCGTACGCCGGAACCAACGTCCTATGTCATAGTGCTGGACAATGTAGAGCGTCTGCGAGACATGGACGCCAACATATTACCTACGTTTCTGCGGCTACACGAGTTCACGGGCCTTAATATTTGCTGCGTGTTGTTGTCAAAGTTGCCCTTCGAAAAGTTTTACTGCAAGACGGGACTGCCCGAGATCATAACGCTGCACTGTGCGCAATATACAAAGAACGAGACGCAGAAGATACTGAGCAACGACTACACGCAGGTGCTGAGCAACATACGCTGCCAGTTGAAGTCGCGGGATCAGCTGCTTGTATTGGACAATATTAGCGTTGATTTCTTCAACAACTACTTGAACATCTTTCTCAGCGTCTTCTACAAGGCCTGTCGTGATCTGCCAGAGTTGAAGTTGACTGCGCGCAACTGCTTTGCCATCTACTTGGAGCCTGTGCTAGCCGGAAGCATCGAACCCAACGATGTGTCGCGCCTGTGGCGTCATATTGCAGGACCGCTGCGCATTGCGTTGGCGCAGGTTTATATGCGCTTTGATCAAAATGCAGGAGGCAAAGAGCAGCAGGAGGCGCTGCCGCTGGACCATAACCATGAACCCCAACAGCAAGTGCTCGATCAGAGCGTCAAGAAATTGGCGCAATCGCTTGAGTTGCCGTACTACGCCAAGTTTCTGCTCATTGCTTCATTTCTCGCCAGCCATAACTCTGCAAAGGAGGACAAACGGCTGTTTGTCAAGCATCACGGCAAGCAACGCAAACGGTTGCAGACCATGAACGCACGCAGCAAGGTCACCGAGAAAATGTCCACCTCGCTGGGTCCCAAGTCGTTTAGCATTGATCGTTTGCTGGCCATTTTCTATGCCATACTCGACGAGAAGGTTGGGCTGACGTGCAACATGCTTTCGCAAATTTCGACGTTGGTGCATCTGAAGCTGCTGAGTTTTGTGACGGGCGAGAACAACGTCATGGACGGCTCGTCGCGGCTGCAGTGCACCGTGGGCCTGGAGTTTATACTGTACATCGGCAAGGTGGTGGGCTTCAATGTGCGTCAGTATTTGTGCGATTTTATGTAGAGTTAGTTGAAAAAGTTGTAAGTTTTATATTTATTAAATGAAATCTTTTCGTAAATTAAATAAATAAAAATAAATCATATAGTTATTTACTGAAAAATTAAAAGGTTTTTTTAAAATGGTTTTAAAATAAAAATGTCCAATTTATCATTTTTATTCAATAATATCTTTATTTTGTATATGTTGCAAGAGGCTTTTTGTATATTTTTGGTAAAATAAAATGGCAAAATAAGCATTCTATAAATTGGCTCAGTAGTCCAAAATACATTAAAAATAAATACATTATATTGGAACTTATAGATAATTTAAATATAAAATAAATTAAATTTGAGGAATGTTGATTAAAAATACTCTTTGTGAAGTTAGCTACCACTTAATAAGATACTACTCAACAACGAAAACAAAGGTTTTGTGTTACTGTATCTTTCTGTATTTCGAAACGAAGGACTGTTAGATGCAAGTGACGTAATTTTAAATAAATTTTGTGAGACGAAATTTTGACGCCAGAATTAGCGTCTTCGGTATCTAGGCATTTGCCTTCCAGTAACAGATCAGTTCTTGACTAATTTTACTGGCGGGGATCTACTCTTTAAATCTCTACCAGTAACCGACCAGTTTTTGACTAGTTTCACTGGAGAGAATATTCTCTTCAAATTCCTATGAGAAACTTAGCATTATTTTAGCGGGGATCTACTCTTTAAATCTCTACCAGTAACCGACCAGTTTTTGACTAGTTTCACTGGAGAGAATATTCTCTTCAAATTCCTATGAGAAACTTAGCATTATTTTAGCTGCCTAGTAAATTGTTGCTTGGGAAAGGGTGCCTGTGGTTCCTTTTTTGCTTTTTATGACAGTAATTCAATTTTCTAAAAGATTAAATTGCACTTTTTTAGTTTATTGTATTTGGAAGGAAGACCTCATTACAATTTAATTTTTAAAATTGTCGAATTGAATATCAAAAGGCGAACTTAGAGGTATCGATGGAACCATTTCAAAATATTCGAATTTCACTTAAAATTCTCCACATCGGCTTTTTCATTCAATAGAAAATGTTTTGGGAGTTGGCCTTTTCAATCAAATTCTATACAAAATTGTTGTACAAAGTCGCTATTGTCAAGACTTATGTACTTCTAACGAAAATATGATTTTAGTCGACCTTTTCGAGCCAGTATATCAGTGCTACTTGAACTCATTTTATTGTTTAAACTGGGTTTAAAATCAGGTTTGATTTTTTCAGGGCCAGTTTTTCATTTCTAGTTGAAATTAGTTTGCGGCTTAAACTTACTTTAAACTTAGTTTAGTTAAAAGGGTTAAACTTCGTTTAAATTTTAAATGTTTTTTTGACAAGAACTTTTCTCACAACACATTTCGCTATTTTCAGTCACTGCGCCGGATCACAATTTGTTCTTTGTTTTATATTTTTGCAAAAATTAATCCTCAATATTAAACATCGTTTAATTGAAAGAGTAGATTAATTAAATTACTGTACTGAAAAACTGGCCCTTAGTATTTTAATTTTTTTATAAAAGGTTTAGAAATTTAAAAAGCTATATTTTGTTTCCATTTTTAATTTTTTACGCAGTCAAAATATTGGTAAACACTAAATATTAACGATCGTATAAAATAAAACGAATCGTGTGACTGACAGAAAATACATTTTGTGTCACTCTTTTCAAAAATTTTTATAAAGTAACAGATACGTTTAATCATGATACAAAAATTTATTTTATTTGTATCATGCGTTTAATATTATCCGCCTTTCGTACGATTTATTTATTTTCAGAGAATTATTTCAACATTTTTTCGTTGCAATTCATTTAAAAAATTCTAATAATTTAAATAAAATTATGTCACTCGAATATCTAAATGATTTTTTTTTTTTACGCATTCGTGTTTGTTTTATCACGTAATAAATACTACAAAATTGAGTTTACTCCAACGAACTGATGAGTTGGGTCCGATAATAATAGAAATGTGTGACTTTTACGATTTTACTCTCACCAGAAAAGAACATGCTATCAAAAATTGTCATTTTCGAGCGAAAGTTGTCGATTTAAAAAATTCTCACACAATTAACTCGAGAAATACAAATTTTTAGAAGAATCAGGGGATTATTATCGAAGTCGTTGGGTTCTCTGATAATAAAATGGTATGAAATATTAAAAATATTAATTTTATAATTTATATTAAAATTTACTTGCATTTTAAATTGATCCCTAACAAATCAAAATTATAACGCATTCAAGATCGTTCATAACGAGGTTAGTTTTGAAATTTGTTAATGCCACAGAAGAGATCATAATATTTTTGTTGCAAAATAATATATGAGGCATATGCTTGAAATGTGTCGAGTAGTCTTGTTAAAGTTTAAACTAAATGAGTACGCAAACTATATATATTAATGCTGTATTTGGTTTAAGCAAAACCTTCCACCGAAATATGCTTCCATTGACCCTGAAAAATATCGATTGAAAAAAATATATAGACAATTATTATAAATGTTAAGAGTGTGAACTACCGGTATGCCTAGATTCCAGCCAGCGCCCGCTGGATTTTCCTTTGTAATACCGCAACGCTTGCAGACCAAACCATTCATGGCTACCGCCCACACTTCCTGGCCGACAGACACCGACTTGAAGCCGACATGCGTCTCGCTGTGCGGTGCTATACTTGGCACGTTTGGCAAAAACTGCCAGTGTGAACCCTCCGGAAAGGTTTTTGTCATCTCCTTGCGCACCGCCAAGCGATTCGTATTGTCCAACGCCCAGATGCCAGCGCGTCCAGCGGCGATAGCTTTAAAGGTGACGCCAGCGGCGGCTTCAATGGGTTGCCAAGCGGAGCCTAAACATAAATTATCAAGAGAACATTTGTTAATTTGAATCTTTTTAGATATTTTTCGAATATAAAATTATTGTTGTGAGTCTTAATTAATCAAAAATTATGATTAATCAAAGCAATTAAACATAATATTGAGTAATCAATGTTTTTATTAATCGAAAAATGTTGATTAAGCATAATCGATTAATCGCACAGCCCTAATACAAATCATAAAAAAACTCACCCATTGGATTCTGACTGCTGATGCCGTATCGAAAATAGATCATGCCATTTCGTCCCACCGTCCACACCTGCCCATTGGGCGCCACACTAATGCCCATCAGCGGCTGCTCGCTTGCAATGTGCTCCCAGGTGTCGCCGCGCGGATTCGCCAGCGAGACGCCGCTGCGTATCAGCACATCGCCATTGCAGGCGATCGCCCATGCAGCGATGGGCATCGACATATCATCCGCGGCAACCTCTGCAAAATCCAGCACCTGCAGTGCCACATCCAAGAGTTTTGAATGACTCAACTCCTGCCAGGGGCCGCTACTCAGCAGCCGACAACGCTTCACCCAACGGCGACGACGCACACAGTCCGTCAACCGTTTGTGCGCGTGATATGTAGCCGGAAAGTCTACGGCATATTGCCAGCCCTCTTTGTCGGTGCCACCTGGCATGTTAAAGTCCACCAGCCAGTCGGAAAGCCACTCGCAGTGCGTCGATAGCAGCTTCGTGTGTTCCTTGCTGCGTCGCTGTCGACCGGTGGCATCGCTCCACATGTGGCGATCGGTGGGCAGACTCTTGGTGGTGAAGCCGCTGATGGGATTCCAGCGCTGATTCTCGTACACATAATAGTTATGCGTATCACCCATGCTATTGATTTTGCCAGCGCTGCCCTCGAGACCCTTGAGAAAAGTACCGCCCCAGCCGCCGTTCCACACCCAGGCGGTGTGATCACAACTCAGACCCCAGACGACGCCAGCGCTGCAGCTGAAGACGCGCTTTACATGGCCGCCAATTTGACGCCAGAACATTTGCTGCAGCGAGATGATCACCGTGGGGCAGCGATAGTCGATGCTAAACAGTTTAACGCGTCCGCTGACGTAGAGACAAGTGACAGCCTCGGGATCTGTGCGATACGAGTAGTTCATGAAGTGGTTGTTGTTGACGCGTATCTCGTAGTAGTTGGGCAGCGCTCTGCAAGGCGTCAAAGAATATTCAAAAACTAAAGTTTTACAGTTTTGGCTGACTTACTTGATGTTGAGTGTAAAGCTTGCGCCGGGTGCAAACAGCATTTTATCGTTGCGCAGCTCCTCCAGCCACTCCGAGTCGATCATGGTGTTGAGCGCGGTCGTGCGCTCGTTGAAGCGTGGATTCAGGTGCAGCGCAATCATGCGAAATTTCTCCAGCTTGTGGCGCATCCGCACATTCGTGTGACACTGAAGATCAAAGCGGATCTGGTCGGCGTCGTCATAGACGCATCCTGCGATTTCCAACTCACTGCCGCAAGGCATTCTAAGTAGAAGTGGGAACATTAGTTATGTTCGAAAACTCAAAATAAACGTTCTCAAACATTCGAGTTGATAGTTTTTATTTTAATCAGAGATCAGAGATAGGGGGGTTCAGAAATTTAGCGCGAGATATAATGGTTAACAAAAAGTATCTCTCATTTGTATATTTTGAGAAGCGTTGATGCACAATTCTCTTTTCACAATATTTCTGAAGCACAGACTGATGGTAACTTTTAATTAAAATTTTGGGTAAATATGAAGGTTTGACGCCCCTAGGACGGGCTAGGATTTTTGCATTATTTTAAAAATTTTGTAAATCAACATAAATTGTGCCTACTCTGACCCCCTAGAACGCTCCGTTATAAAATAATGAAGGGGTAAAGAAAAATAATACATTTTGGAACTTCAACGACTGATTGCTATAGAACCACTCTGACGAATTTCTTGATTTTTGCATTAGTTTGAAATTTTGGAAATCACCATAAAATTACCATAAATTGTGCCGACTTTGACCCCTCTAGGACGCAAAAATTTTACATTTTTTTATCGAACGCAATGTTCGAAATTACTTCTTAGCACCACATATACCACTCACCCATTGTATAGTGTGTTGTAGTACGGCGTCTCTGTCGCCGTCACGTCCATGCGTTGTGCATAGCACTTGAGTGTCTCGTCCCGCTGCTCCGACTGCGTGTTCTGTGGATCATAAACGTAGACGTCGCCCAAGTCGTTCGTCAGCCATATAGCATTGCTGTTGGGTCGACCGACACACTCGTTAATCTGGCAACAGACAGAGCTGAGATGCGACAACCAGTCCTCCATCTCGGCATCGCTGCTAAACTGCAGCCGAATGGGCGAACAGCCGCCTGGAAGGCGTGGTGCATGTAGTGCGATGCGCGGTGCCGCCGGTTCGCTGCAGCACTGCACGCACGTGATGGCAGACAGCGAGAATTGCATCTTGGTTGTGGATCCATCCGGATGCAACACTGTAAATGTGCCCGAGTCGCTGTCGTTGTCGCCGCTGCCAGTTGAAGCATTCACCCACTCCAGCTCTATGAGACAGTCCTCGAACTCGCCGCCCGGTCGTTGATAACGCGCCTCTGCCGATTTCACCCATGAAGACAACTCCACCGCCTTCACATATTTCGCGGCATTCGGCAGTTTGCTGAGTTTCTGCTGTCGCTGCTGCAATCGCGCAACAATGTCACATCGCCACGCTTGCGTCAACTGCTGCTTGCCATCGTTGAGCGGCTCACTGAACCAGTTAGGCGCATTGGCCGCGTCGACGCTGACCGCACCCGCTGCACAAAAACACCACATAGAGTCGCTTTCGCTCCAAAACTGCGAGCCGGCAAATGCTTCGTCTTCGCCCAGAAACGCATCCGAGCCGTGATGCGAGGAGTCAGCATCAAAAACGGTGGCATCGCTCTCCGGATGTGCCTCGGTGCCGACAATTGAGCCAACGCTGCGCACAGGCGACCAGGCGCGTGGATTCTTTAGCTGCGTCTCGAACGGTAGTTCAACTAACTCTGCAGCGGGTGCGCTGGAGGCATGTGTTGGCTGCTTGAGTTGTGCCGAAGCGCGTTTTTTGTGGCGCTCCGCCAAATTGAGGCTGCCTATGTTGGGCGGTGATTCGTGTGAATTGCGCCATAGTTCGTTTTTGAGACGCGCCTGTGTGGCGCTCTGCAGCACTGTCTCCACCAGCGCCGAGGTTTCGACGACCGCTTGCTCCTTCTCCTTGTTGTATAGATTCGAGAAACTTTGATGTTTGGAGCCGGGTGTCGAACTGCTGCCACTGCGACGTGACACAATCGACATGGAGCTCGAGGTGCGACTGATCTGCATAGGGCACTGGATCTGCCGCCACTTTTTGCCCGTCGGATCGGAGGCAGTGACGGCGGAACGGAAGTAGAGTGCACGATCACTGGCGCCCACCGCAAAGACCTGTAATTTAAACAATAGTTAACAAATATACGGGAAAATTATAGAATTTTGTTTTTTATTTCGATAGAAATCGTAATACGCACCGATTATATGTTTTAAACCACTTTTGTAGTACGTCATATTTTTAAAGATTCGAATAATTTATGAGGAAATTAAGAAACACTTAAAGAACTTTTATTATTGCATGGCAAACAATTTAAAACAGCTAATTTTAGCCGACAAAATCTAAAACATTTCGAAATATAACGGAAACCGATTCGAAAAATAAAATAAAACCAAACTCGTACCAGTTTTCATCTTATCATGACGCAGGGAGTTTCGGAATATCGATTCGGGATCCAAGAATTTTAAAATAGCGGTTTCGGTTGCAACCAAAAAAAAAAAATTAAATGGGTTCCGGTTCCACACATTTTTTCATATAACATTTCGCGATGGGGTCCTCGAAAACCAAATTTCCTCAGATCCAACCATTAAACATTATAATAAAAAAAAAACAATAGGTTTTTCTGGATCAAGGACCATATATTACCCTAAAAAACGATCCTCGATTCAATTTCTGGTTAAAATATTTCTTAAAATAACGGTTCAGTTTTGCAATAACTATCGATTTCAAAACCAGATAACAAAATATAAAATACCTGATCATTGGCCGCCACCGATATCATGGAAATGTTACCGATCATCTCGACCCAGCCACTACCAATAGCAGCATCCTCACTGATGCCCGCCGCCTCACCCTTGACGCCACGTCTAAACCACACATGTTGATCGTTGGTGACACACCATACCGCATTCGTGCCAACGGCGACTTGTACGATTTTCAATCCATTGCTGGATGTAGAGTCGGCACCCGGCACAGGTGGTTTTACGTCCAACCACGTTTCACCCACAAGATTTTCGCGAGTCACACCAGCGCGTACAATGATGCGGCCACTGTAGAGTGCGGCCCACACGAGTCCAGTGGGGCCGACGCTTATTTGCGCCAGTTCGCAACCAGCGGGTGTGCTTACGGCAGTCCAGCGCAAACCCTCTGGCGCTGAGGTGCTGACGCCCGTGCGAAACATGGCCTGTCAAATAAAAAAAGAGTAATTTATGATAAATTATTTTGTTTATCTCATTTAAAACTTACTCTTCCATGCGCAGTTATAGCCCAGACCATCAGCGTACCAGACGGCGCATTCGGCACGTTGGTGCCCCCAATGGCAACATCTATAAAGGGCTCCTGCGTGGGATCCTTGTGCAGCGGCGCCACTGCGCACCAACTGTTCAATGCGCTGTAGCGGCGAAAACGAACCCATTTGCGGCGTCGCACATATGAGTTCCACGAATTCTTCACCGAATATGTGGCCGGAAAGTCCAAGGCATACATCCAGCCCTCTTCGGTCAGCGCCTGCCCCTCCAAATCCAGATCCAAATGCCAATCGCCATCCCATTGCCAGGCCATTGAAGGTAGCCGAATTTTGTCAATGTTACGTTCGACGCTGCCATCGGCCGAGGAGAACTTATAGCGATCGGTGGGCAGCAGTTTCTTGGCGAAACCCTCGATGGGCAGCCAGCGCTCGTTCTCGTACGATTCCTCCTTGATGCGTATCGGGACGTCGAGACCGTGCACGTGCACATAGACCTGGCGATCGCCACCTATGGCCCACATAAAATGCGGCACCGCTGAGATGCGTTTGAACTCCAGGCCCAGGTACGGAAACTCTCGCCAGGCGGATGCGGTTGTCGAGAGTGTGTAGACGCGACCCTCACTGTTGGTGGCGAAGAGCAGGCTGCTGGGCATTTTGAGCAGTGATGCAGCAGCGGTGCCCAATGGGTGACTCACGAAATACAGGTGGTTGAATCAGCGACACGTGCGTGCGCTTTGCTAAAAGTGTCGAAAAAGAAGCAAGGAAATAAAAGGATTCTGTACAACATCGATGCGTTTCTATTATAGACACCGCGAGTGAAAATTATGATTCAAATAGTTCTTTTATAAAGAAGACCTTTCAAAATATTAAGAACTTTCGTGGAATGACACTTTGAGCTGGAGCTGCTAACGATATAAGCAATTATGATAAGAATTGATTTACCGAAAAGTTTTTCACCAACTACGTGCCTGTCGCAGCACCCACCTTCAGCCCTTAACGGTTTTTGGTACGACCAGCTTCGCGCACGTTGTAGCTTGCACCAAAAACAAATATAATCACAACAACTTTTTGTTTATTATTGCCATAAATAATTTATTATGTTCTTGAAATTTGCAACAAAAGGTGCTTCAACTTTTCACGTCACTGTTTTGTATATTTTTGCCGTGAGCTGTCATATTATCTGCCTTTGTTTTGTTCGCTCTTTTCGGTTTCTTTGAAACCGAAACACAAACCATGTAGACAATTACGTCAAATTAAATTCGTAGCTATTTTTTGATGTAAACAATTAATTTTTAAGCTAAATAAAGGTCTAATTTACAAAAAATTACCAATAATAAAAATGTGTATGAGCGTTTTATTCATTTATATAAAGAGGTTTCTAAAACAACGATTATATGAAAATACAAATTCTGTCATTTGTTGGTTTAGAAGATATGTTCAAATCATATGAAAACATAAAGGGGACCTAATTGAACCTATATATGGAATCGATGGAGAATGGTCCAAGGCACCTAAAACCGATTTTTATAAATTTCAAACGTGGGGAATTTTCGAAAGAAAGTGTTTTTGTAAAAAAATCAAAAATGACTTAGTTTTGTTTAGAAGATATATATGAAAACATATAGGGGACTTAAATTTTATATATCGAATCGAGAACGGTCCGAGGTATTTAAAACCGATTTTTAATAATTTTCCAAGAAACATTTTAACGTAGTTCCGTAAACAAACGGAATCACAATTCCGGCCCTCTAGGACAAACCGTTTAGGAGTTACGGCCAATTAAAGAAAATTCGATTTTAAAAACCTTATATTTCCGGAACCCACCGATCGAATTATACGAAATTTACAGTGAAAAATTATGCATTTAATGTCTATAAAATGCGCCTACTTTCGACCCTCTAGGACGCTCCGTTTAGGAGTTACGGCCAATTAAAGAAAATGTCTATAAAATGCGCCTACTTTCTACCCTCTAGGACGCACCGTTTAGGAGTTACGGCCAATTAAAGAAAAATCTATTTTCAAAACCTTATCGATCGAAGTAACGAAATTTACAGTAAAAAATTATGCATGAAATGTCTATAAAATGCGCCTACTTTCGACCCTCTAGGACGCTCCGTTTAGAAGTTACGGCCAATTAAAGAAAAATCGATTTTCAAAACCTTATTTTTCCGGAACCCACCGATCGAGTTATACGAAATTTACACTGAAAAATTATGCATTTAATGTCTATAAAATGCGCCTACTTTTGACCCTCTAGGACGCTCCGTTTAGGAGTTACGGCCAATTAAAGAAAAATCGATTTTCAAAACCTTATTTTTCCGGAACCCACCGATCGAGTTATACGAAATTTACACTGAAAAATTATGCATTTAATGTCTATAAAATGCGCCTACTTTCGGCCCTCTAGGACGCACCGTTTAAAAGTTACGGCCAATTAAAGAAAAATCGATTTTCAAAACCTTATCGATCGAAGTAACGAAATATACAGTAAAAAATTATGCATGAAATGTCTATAAAATGCGCCTACTTTCGACCCTCTAGGACGCTCCGTTTAGAAGTTACGGCCAATTAAAGAAAAATCGATTTTCAAATTTACAGTAAAAAATTATGCATGAAATGTCTATAAAATGCGCCAACCCTCTAGGACGCTCCGTTTAGAAGTTACGGCCAATTAAAGAAAAATCGATTTTCAAAACCTTATTTTTCCGGAACCCACCGATCGAGTTATACGAAATTTACACTGAAAAATTATGCATTTAATGTCTATAAAATGCGCCTACTTTCGACCCTCTAGGACGCACCGTTTAGGAGTTACGGCCAATTAAAGAAATTTACACTGAAAAATTATGCATTTAATGTCTATAAAATGCGCCTACTTTCGACCCTCTAGGACGCTCTGTTTAGGAGTTACGGCCAATTGAAGATAATTTTTAAAAATCGATTTTCAAAACCTTATTTTTTATACATTTAATGTCTGTAAAATGCGCCTACTTTCGACCCTCTAGGACGCTCCGTTTAGGAGTTACGGCCAATTAAAGAAAAATCGATTTTCAAAACCTTATTTTTCCAGAATCCACCGATCGAATTATACGAAATTTACAGTAAAAAATTATGCATGAAATGTCTATAAAATGCGCCTACTTTCTACCCTCTAGGACGCACCGTTTAGGAGTTACGGCCAATTAAAGAAAAATCTATTTTCAAAACCTTATTTTTCCGGAACCCACCGATCGAGTTATACGAAATTTACACTGAAAAATTATGCATTTAATGTCTATAAAATGCGGACGCACCGTTTAGGAGTTACGGCCAATTAAAGAAAAATTGATTTTCAAAACCTTATCGATCGAAGTAACGAAATTTACAGTAAAAAATTATGCATGAAATGTCTATAAAATGCGCCTACTTTCGACCCTCTAGGACGCTCTGTTTAGGAGTTACGGCCAATTGAAGATAATTTTTAAAAATCGATTTTCAAAACCTTATTTTTTATACATTTAATGTCTGTAAAATGCGCCTACTTTCGACCCTCTAGGACGCTCCGTTTAGGAGTTACGGCCAATTAAAGAAAAATCGATTTTCAAAACCTTATTTTTCCAGAATCCACCGATCGAATTATACGAAATTTACAGTAAAAAATTATGCATGAAATGTCTATAAAATGCGCCTACTTTCTACCCTCTAGGACGCACCGTTTAGGAGTTACGGCCAATTAAAGAAAAATCTATTTTCAAAACCTTATTTTTCCGGAACCCACCGATCGAGTTATACGAAATTTACACTGAAAAATTATGCATTTAATGTCTATAAAATGCGCCTACATTCGGCCCTCTAGGACGCACCGTTTAGGAGTTACGGCCAATTAAAGAAATTTACACTGAAAAATTATGCATTTAATGTCTATAAAATGCGCCTACTTTCGGCCCTCTAGGACGCACCGTTTAGGAGTTACGGCCAATTAAAGAAAAATTGATTTTCAAAACCTTATCGATCGAAGTAACGAAATTTACAGTAAAAAATTATGCATGAAATGTCTATAAAATGCGCCTACTTTCGACCCTCTAGGACGCTCCATTTAGGAGTTACGGCCAATTGAAGATAATTTTTAAAAATCGATTTTCAAAACCTTATTTTTTATACATTTAATGTCTGTAAAATGCGCCTATTTTCGACCCTCTAGGACGCTCCGTTTAGGAGTTACGGCCAATTAAAGAAAAATCGATTTTCAAAACCTTATTTTTCCAGAATCCACCGATCGAATTATACGAAATTTACAGTAAAAAATTATGCATGAAATGTCTATAAAATGCGCCTACTTTCTACCCTCTAGGACGCACCGTTTAGGAGTTACGGCCAATTAAAGAAAAATCTATTTTCAAAACCTTATTTTTCCGGAACCCACCGATCGAGTTATACGAAATTTACACTGAAAAATTATGCATTTAATGTCTATAAAATGCGCCTACTTTCGGCCCCCTAGGACGCACCGTTTAGGAGTTACAGCCAATTAAAGAAAAATCGATTTTCAAAACCTTATCGATCGAAGTAACGAAATTTACAGTAAAAAATTATGCATGAAATGTCTATAAAATGCGCCTACTTTCGACCCTCTAGGACGCTCCATTTAGGAGTTACGGCCAATTGAAGATAATTTTTAAAAATCGATTTTCAAAACCTTATTTTTTATACATTTAATGTCTGTAAAATGCGCCTACTTTCGACCCTCTAGGACGTTCCGTTTAGGAGTTACGGCCAATTAAATAAAAATCGATTTTCAAAACCTTATTTTTCCAGAATCCACCGATCGAATTATACGAAATTTACAGTGAAAAATTATGCATTTAATGTCTATAAAATGCGCCTACTTTCGACCCTCTAGGACGCACCGTTTAGGAGTTACGGCCAATTGAAGAAAATTTTTGAAAATCGATTTTCAAAACCTTATTTTTCCGGAACCCACCGATCGAATTATACGAAATTTACAGTGAAAAATTATGCATTTAATGTCTATAAAATGCGCCTACTTTCGACCCTCTAGGACGCTCCGTTTAGGAGTTACGGCCAATTGAAAAAAAGTTTTAAAAATCGAGTTTCAAAACCTTATCGATCGAAGTAACGAAATTTACAGTGAAAAATTATGCATTTAATGTCTATAAAATGCGCCTACTTTCGACCCTCTAGGACGCACCGTTTAGGAGTTACGGCCAATTAAAGAAAAATCGATTTTCAAACCTTATTTTTCCGGAACCCACCGATCGAATTATACGAAATTTACAGTGAAAAATTATGCATTTAATGTCTATAAAATGCGCCTACTTTCGACCCTCTAGGACGCACCGTTTAGGAGTTACGGCCAATTAAAGAAAAATCGGTTTTCAAACCTTATTTTTAAAAATCGATTTTCAAAACCTTATTTTTTATACATTTAATGTCTATAAAATGCGCCTACTTTCGACCCTCTAGGACGCTCCGTTTAGGAGTTACGGCCAATTAAAGAAAAATCGATTTTCAAAACATTTTCGATCGAAGTAACGAAATTTACAGTAAAAAATTATGCATGAAATGTCTATAAAATGCGCCTACTTTCGACCCTCTAGGACGCTCCGTTTAGGAGTTACGGCCAATTGAAGATAATTTTTAAAAATCGATTTTCAAAACCTTATTTTTCCGGAACCCACCGATCGAATTATATGAAATTTACAGTGAAAAATTATGCATTTAATGTCTATAAAATTCGCTTACTTTCGACCCTCTAGGACGCTCCGTTTAGGAGTTAAGGTCAATTGAAGAAAAGTTTTAAAAATCGATTTTCAAAACCTTATCGATCGAAGTAACGAAATTTACAGTGAAAAATTATGCATTTATTGTCTATAATTTTTTTTTTTTTAATATTACGTTATATGGAAGGAAAGTTCAAAAACTATACTAACGATTTACATAGAATTCATGTAAGAGATGTCCATTGGAAAAATGATGTTTGTGTAGAGTTATGAAACATTTCTCGAAGCTAAAAATATATCGCACCCAAACTAATGATGGAATCCCAAAAATTTGATATTATTATATTTAATGAACACTCAAAATCGAGAGCAAACTTTCGTTTTATATTTAATATTAGTTTTGGTTATTTTTTTTAGTTTGGTGTTTATTTCACACTTCTCAATAAAAAGATTTGTCATAGTACAAGGTGAACAAAAGTCAGGCCCAAAACCGATCAATGCACACAAATCTTGACCTATTGTTGTTGTGTTAATGCGAAGCCCTTTTTATTCTTCATTTTTTTACTAAAAACAAAAACCCAACCTACGAAAGGTATCGGCTATGATTTTTCTGTTCTATGTTAAGGCTTTTTACCAGAACAAAAAAAATTAACGAAAGGACGTGCCAACTATTATATTCTAAATAACAGGCAATATAATCAAGCGAAAATGTTTGTCAACCCCTTTAATATGTTGAAATTTTAATTGGAAACCTTAACCAATATTTTTGTGATGCCTTTAAAAATTGCTGCTAGTTGGCAACATATTGCAGCAGCACCTTTATGTTTCATGCTGTATGTTGGTCTAGAGGCTTTGCCTAGGTAGGGTTTTTAATTTTTTAACCTTTTAACATTTTGGCAGGAGTTGGTGACTTTTTTCGTGAGCCATTTTTTGTTTAGTTTTTGAACGCTTTTGTTAGATGCACCAAATTTGTTTGTTATTTCGAAGGTATCCCTCTTTTTAATGCGATATTTATTTTGTACTTTTAAATTCGTAACACATGTCACAGCTGCTGCTGAATATTGAATATTTTCGTAATAAAAGTGTTTTTGTAAAAAAATCAAAAATGACTTAGTTTCGTTTAGAAGATATATGGGTCATTCCATATCAAATCAACCAAGTGATTGGCAGCACCATCTCAGAATTTGATGAAATTTAGATGTATAGTGAAACAAAATAAAATGAAGATATTGGAGAATTTTCAGCTTCCCAAATGGTGTGGTTTCAGAAATTTGGTGGTTAAAAAATAAAAGAAACTGTATAAAAATTATAAAGGTGGTACAAATCAATTGAACATAACTTAAGCTATAATAATATAATAGTTTGGCGCTACAGTTCTGTATAGAACTTCGGCCGAGCTCTCTCACCATTTTGAGCTGTGCGCGTTATATTTGTACTCAAAGTGGTGGGACCTACAGTTTATTGCCGAATCCGAACGGCGGGTGAGAGCTTTTTCATAGACAATGGTTTTACTCTCGTAGGTTTGCCATTTACTGACGAGAGGTAGCGCGGTATAGAAAAATGTTTCTATGAAAAGATGTTGTTAGCCCCAGTCCAGGCTTGAACCGGAGACCTTTCGGCTCGCAGTCCAACGCACTAACCACTGAGCTACCGCGGTTACAAAAAAATAATAATAATGTTAAATTTCGGTGCATATGTACTAAACGAACTAGCGTAGCGAAGAAAAGAGAAATAACATTGTTTTGTCTTTTTTATCTTTGGAGTTACATGCAGAGTTGCCACTTTCGTTATTTATTACCAAATTTGCTTACTTTGGTAAGATGGTAATTTTTTTTTTGGTTTGGTAATATTTTGTTATGTTGATGGTTCTTACTTTTATATTTTCCCAATTCTTGTGAATTTAAAATATTTATTATTGTGAAAGAGAAATGTATCTCTGCTGAAATTACCTTGCTACATAACTGACAAATCTCCCGCTAAACTATATAGCATCAATCTCATTTCGCGATTAATATTAAAAAAAAGAAATTAACAAATTTCATAGTTCTGCTGTTGCTGCCGAACGTAAATTTTCTTATATTTCGCTTATAAAACCAAATTAATGATCAAATTAGATTTCAAAACTATTAACAGTATGATAGCAGAAGAGTTATGCTGCAAAAATGTCGAAACTCACTATGTATGGACAGCAAAACATAGCTTTTAGTCTTAATTTAAATTATCGCAGAACTGGTTTATATGGAATTATTTGAAAATTGTCTTGTACTTGCTCTTGTTCTTGCACTTCTTATCTTGCTCCAGTTCTTGCAAGAAAATCTCGATCTTGTTCTGGCAAAAAATGCAAGAACAAGACATTTTTGATCATCACTAATCGAAAAGGATTTCGAATCAGTTGAGAATACGTTTCGACGGTACGTTAACGGACCGTCATACTGTTAAACTACGAAGTGTAAACATCTGTTAAACATCGAGAGTACGTTTCGACGGTACGTTTACGAACCGTCATACTGGATGAAAAACGGATTGAATCCGTTGATATTACGTTTTAACGGTCCGTTAATGTATATGCTACAATGGATACTTGCTCAATGCTCCGTAAACATGCCGTCAATAACGATTTATATGCAATTATTCAAGAATTTTCTTTTACTAAAAATATTTGTTAGTTTAGACGTCATAACGGTTGCCGTTTGGAATTTACAAAATCGATATCAAAAAATATGAAATAGCAAATAATTAGACATGCATTATAAATAGTAAGGGTAAAGGATAAAGTAAATTTATAAGTCAAATTAAATGTTACAATTACATCTAATTGTAATTGATTTAATTGTATTTGCTCTTTAATTTTAAAATTAATTTATTTATTTCTCATATAATTAATTTAAGCGTTGGTTTTTTTGTACACATTTTGTAAATCTGGCATGATAATGTTTTTAATTATTCCTAATAAGGTATGCCCATTCTCTCGGAATTTTTTGTTCCCAGGTAAATTTTTTTGGTATCGGCAATCTCCCACGAACAGCAATTCTTCCGGAATTTTATTCGAATGCAGTTTTACAACATTGCCAGATTTTTTGTTTATGCGTTTTTTGGCTACCTTTATCATAATAAAGTTGTAAAATAATACTTTAGTTATAAAGTATTATTACACATCTTTATTATTTGCAGTTAACTATACTTTTATGCACAAATTTCACATTTGATAACTCTATAAAAGATTAATTTGCAATTAGAACATTTGACACAACAGGCAGCTGTTGTGTAAAATGTCAAACAAGACCACATTGAATCACAATATCAAAAAAATTGGAGTTCAATTAAAAAAAAGTTGTCTTTTCGCCGCGCTGTGTTGATAAAAGTGAATCATGGAATTTCATTTTAATTTTTATTAAAATACGCTCCAAATTTTATATCAAGTTTTTTGCATCTTCAAAATATATTTTTGTCATTGCAAAAAACTTTGACTCGCATTAAGGAACTTCATAAATTAACGCGGAAATTATTCGCACATAATAAACACCATTCAATGCCAATTCAGAGCTGAGCAATAAAATCAACACCAAACAAAAAAAAACTCAGCCAATGATGAAGAAGTGAGAAAAAACGAATTTATTATGAACATAAATCAAATCCTGCGAATATATTTATCAATGTCTGCGGATGACCGCAAGCGTCAACGCACGCAAGGCAAGCCAATCAGGGGCGTGAAAATCACATTCAATTTTCTGTGAGAACATAAAATATTTCACAGGTTAAAATCTACAGCCAAACCAAAAATATTACAATTTATTAAGCGCAGAAAATACCGTCATAAAATAATTATGAGGTGCTCGGAACTTTTGTGCGCACGAATTGATAATCAAGAACCTAAGATTTTAATAAAATGGCTCACATTAAGTGTGGCCAACAGTGCGTTATGTGCCATTATAGATTGCGAACAGGTCCTTTTTGGTATTATTAGTTCAGGTACTAAATAAAGTGTTCTTAAGTGACCTTCACCGCTAGTTCGAGCGGCAATGGGTTTCAAACAAAATGTACCTAGTACATGTTACTTACGTTGGCCAAAATGCTCACGACACGCGATACTCAAAGGTTCAGAAAAAAAGTTCACAGCCAGCAACAGCAGCAGGTAGCAGGTCACGCACCCGTCATAAAAGCCACATTTGAATGTGGCCTAAAGCGGCCGGTGGCCGTTAGCAAGCAGCCTTTACACGATAAAAAGGCAGCTGCCACAACTGAGCATTCAACAGCCATATCTTTGGTGCCCTGATTAAAAAGGCTGCGCTTGTTATACGCTCTAAATATAAAGTTGGGTTATTTATGATGAGTTTATGGCGGAAAATGAGCCAAATTATACCACTTACTAAAACAAAACAACCGCAATATAAATGTTTAAAATAAACTATTGGCGAAAATTCGAAAACTGAATTTGTAGTGAAAATTCAATTTTTATTTAAAAATTGAATTTTTATTGAAAAATTAAAATTTTGCTGAAAAATTTAATTTTTAGTGAACAAATTTGTTTTTGTTATAAATTGAATTTTTAGTGAAAAAATGAATTTTTAAGTGAAAATTATAATTTTTAGTGAGAAATTGAATATTTATTAGTGAGAAAATAAATGTTTAGAGAAAAGTTAAATTTTTAGTGAAAAATTTAATTTTTTGTGATATGAGATAAATTGAATTTTTATTGAAAAAATTTAATTTTTAGTGAAAATTGAATTTTTATTAAAAAAAAATGAATAAAAAATTTAATTCTTAGTGAAAATTTTAATTCTTAGTGAACATTTTAATTTTAAGTTAAAATGGAATTTTTAGTGAAAATGGAATTTTTACTGAAAATTGAATTTTTAGTGAAAAATTGAATTTTTAGTAAAAAATTGAATTTTTAGTGAAGAATTGAATTTTTAGAGAACATCTGAATTTTTAGTTAAAATTTGATTTTTTTTTAGTGAAAAATCGAATATTTAGTGAATTTATTAGAAAAGTCGACTTTAAGTTTATATGAACGAAGTTAAACTTTGTCGAGACCAAAATCTGTGTTTAGTTTCAAGTAATTAATTACAATATAATTTTGTTTTTTTTTTTTATTTCCGCACATAAAAAATGTGACTTTGTGGTAAGAGATATATTTTATCGCACCGCCAACTTCCGTTTTGTGAAATTTCGCACTTGTGCCGCCAACTTTACAACTATATATAGTACATACAACATTTTAATTAACATAAAATAAACAAAGACTTTGTACAATTAACCTTTTGCTGCCAGGCAACGTCGAAAGGACATTTAGTGCCTGCGAAAATAAAGTTGTGGCCTCCTTCCTGCCTGTCGTGTCACAGCAAAGTTGTTGATTTTAATGATAGAGACAGCAACAACAAAAACCCTACTGGCACTTTTTGTTTTTCTTTTATATGCCTTGAACTGGGACATTCAACTTGAATTGTTCCGTTGTGCTGTTGATTTGAAGGCTACAAAACATACAAAAAGAAAAAACACATATCAACCGACTGCGTCATAAATATGGGCGGCACTCGACGTGAGAGCAGATTGAGTGCGGTTTGCCCGAGGGCGCATAAAAATCACTTAATCCTGACATTGATTCAGATAAGCGCAACAAAATGGACGAGGTGCGGCTCACGTGCGAAGTCGTTCAGAAAAGAGCTTCTCAAAATGGGCGCATTTTAATTAGCGAAATTTTCAGAAATTTTATCAGAGCTGTTATAAAAAATTTAGTTTTTACGAGATGCCATTTAATACATAAAATAAATGAAAAATTTAATAAAAAAGAATTTGCTAAGAACTAAAATAAAGGGTTTTTCAACAGGGACGCTACAAAAGTAGAGCGACAGGGACAGCAAATGACGCCATATTTCTTGCCGCTCTTTTGACATTTCTCTTCAGTAAGGTTTTCCATTTCATGATGGAAAAAAAAACTTTTGTAGTGCTCTTATTGAAAAACCCTTTAGTTAAATAACTATACAATGCGATGCACCTCGAACCGAACTTTCCCATGGTCCAACATGGAAAGGGATTTGCATAGAAAGCATTTTTCTATGCGACGCTACCTCTCGGCAGACAATGGCCAATCTACAAGAGTCAAATATTTTCTAAGAAAAGCTCTCAGCCCGACGTTCGGATTCGGCATTAAAATGTAGGTCCCATCACTTAGCGTAAACTAAGGACTTGAGGTAGGCCCAGAGAAAATAATCGCGGGGTAACAAGTCGCATGATCGCGAAGTTCAATTGATGATCACTCGTCGTGAGATGACCCAGTCGCCACATTTGTTCTTTACCACTTCGAGCGTTATGTTACTTGTATGGAATGTAGGGCCGTCTCGTTGGAACCACAGCTCGGATATATCGATGTTGTTGATGTTGACTATATAAAGTCGGGGACCATTAACGGTTTCTCCTTCCCCATTTAGTAATAATTGTGAATGAAAATTCGATTTTTTAGTGAAACATTTAATGTTGTCCAATAAAAACGAATTTAAAAATCGAATTTTTAAATCACTTCCAAATGTAAATCAAAAAAATTTAAAATTTATATTCAATAAATATCATGTAACATTTAGAAATTCCATTTAAAAATAAATATATATAATTTGTATAGTTCAGATATTCTATTTGAAATTTTAAAACCTATCAATTGTAAGTCAGAAATTCCATTTGATTTTTAAAAATACATCAATTAATATTTATAACATTCCAAAATTCATAAAATATCAATTGAATTTCGTAAGTTTCTATTTGGCATTTGGAATAGAAAACATCAATTGATGTATGTTGAAAATTACATAGAATTCTTTAATTACAATTTATGTGATGGAATTTCTGTTGTTCAAATGGAATTTCCGAATTTGCTAATTAATGATGTAGTGCACATTTTTTTTTATTAAAAATTTGAATTTTTAGTAAACAACTAAATTTTAAAAAAAAAATTAATGGAAAATTGAATTTTTAGGGAAATATTAATTTTTACGAGATACACAATTTCATTAAACATATTTTAATTCTGAGAAATGAAAACATTTTATAATAAAATTTAAAAAAAACAAATGAAAATCAGTTTTAAATAAATCCCTGATATTCGCTTGAACGATTTCCAAATTATCACATGTCGTTTCTGTTATTTAAAAATCTGTTTTAAATATCAAATAACATAGGTCCTATGTTTCAATGGTTCATAATTTTCAATTTTTGGCTTTTTAAGCAACACGTTGTCCTTGCACAACAACAACCATCAACGAACGCAATACAAACACTCTTGACTTTTATTGAATGCGATTTATTAGCGACATGGCTACACTTCAGCCATTTAACCGTTTAACCAACGTGTTACACTTGGCTTCATAAATCAATGCGACGTCTTTATACGAGGCTCTTTCGATGTATGTGTGTGCCTTTGAATGTGTTTGTGCGCTCCTGACTAAAGCGCGCAATTGTTCGTGATTTTAATTCGCAATGAGAGGCAAAGTACGGTCAAAACCACTTTATCGTGCTTGCGTAAACGACGAAGTAATTAGCATAACTCATAGAGTAAAGCAGTGGAATATAGGATGTAATATGCAGAATTTTAATTGAAACAATGTTTCAATTAAAATTCTAATTTTCACTAAAAAACCAAATGTTCTCTAAAAATTAAAATTTTCATTAAAAATTCAGTTCTGCACTAAAATATCAATTCATCAAAAAAAATTATATTTTTCAGTAAAAAATTTAAATTTTCACTAAAAATTCAATTCTTCACTAAAAATTCAATTTTCACTAAAAATTCAATTTTCACTAAAAATTCAATTTTCACTAAAAATTCAAATTATCACTAAAAATTCAATTTATCCCAAAAAATACAAAATTTTCACTAAAAATTCAATTTTCATTAAAAATTAAATTTTTCACTAAAAATTAAATTTTTCACTAAAAATTAAATTTTTCACTAAAAATTAAATTTTTCACTAAAAATTAACTTTTTCACTAAAAATTTAATTTTTCACTAAAAATTAAATTTTTCACTAAAAATTCAATTTTTCAATTAAAATTCTAATTTTCACTAAAAAATCAAATTTTCTCTAAAAATTAAAATTTTCACTAAAAATTCAGTTCTGCACTAAAATTTCAATTCATCACCAAAAACTCTATTTTTCACTAAAAATTCAAATTTTCACTAAAAATTAAAATTTTCACTAAAAATTCAGTTCTTCACTAAAAATTCAATTCATCAACAAAAATTCTATTTTTCACTAAAAAATTAAAATTTTCACTAAAAAATAAAATTTTCACTAAAAATTAAAATTTTCACTAAAAATTAAAATTTTCACTAAAAATTAAAATTTTCACTAAAAATTAAGTTTTCATTAAAAATTAAATTTTTTACAAAAAATTAAATTTTTCACTAAAAATTAAATTTTTCACTAAAAATTAAATTTTTCACTAAAATTTAAATTTTTCACTAAAAATTAAATTTTTCACTAAAAATTTAATTTTTCACTAAAAATTAAATTTTTCACTAAAAATTAAATTTTTCACTAAAAATTCAAATTTTTACAAAAAATTTAAATTTTCACTAAACATTCAAATTTTCACTAAAAATTAAAATATTCACTAAAAATCCAATTTATCACAAAAAAATCCAATTTATCACAAAAAAATACAAATTTTCACTAAAAATTTAAATTTTCACTAAAAATTTAAATTTTCACTGAAAATTCAAATTTTTACTAAAAATTCAATTTATCACAAAAAATTCAAATTTTCACTAAAAATTCAATTTATCACAAAAAAAATTCAAATTTTCAGAAAAAAATTCAATTTTTCAAATTAAATCTTTGACATAAAATTCAATTAATCTCTTAGAATTCAAAAAGTCATAGTTTTACCCTATAAAACGTTAATTTCATGACCTCATCACAATATTTAAGGGTTGATCTAACGCCATGCCATTCAAATGGGGACCAACAAACCAACATCCAGCGAAAACCGCCGATTTGCGTGGCTCACGTACCGCACCGTAACAAAACAAACTAACGCGGCCACGGCATTTTGTGTTGGTCAGTTAGCTAGTCAGTCAGTCGACTTAGTGACCACCTGAAAGAATAAACGTGCGCTAGCGTCGGAAAATTTGCTAACTGTCGAAAAATTGAAATTCGTTTAAACTAAAAATAGACATCAAACAATTTTATGTAATTCAAAGTTAAAAAAATAAAATTGAAATAACCGATAAAACAAAATGGGTTGTGCCAGCAGCACGCCGATGATTGCTACAGCCGGCAGTGAAATGCTGAAGCAGGCCTCGCATGTTGCAACAGATGCGGCCAAAAGTGCGGAGGATGCGGCGCAAGGTACGCAGCGGGCAAAAAAATAGTTGCAATATTAAATAATAAAAAAAATATATTTAAAACACGATATAATTCAATATTGAAAATATATTTTAATTAAATTATAAAACTAATCAATTATGCAAATAAAAAAATAGTTAAGTTAAACATCAAAAATTTATACTAAATGCAAAAATTCAGACATTTCATATGTGCAAGCAAACTTTAAAATTTATTTAAATAAATTTTATATTAATTAATAAATCGTTGTTGTAGAACGAAAAGTCACCAAATACATTTTCAAAATGCCAAAAATTCATTTACAAAAATCTTTATATATCTGTCAATTTTTAATCGATGATCTTAATTTTTTTACCACATGATAAGAAAAGGTAAATCTATCAATTGATATTTCAACTTAAAAAATGCATCAATTACTTTTTATAATATTAATCAACAAACTCAAAATTTAAGTTTTTCATAAAAATGTATTTGCTGACTTTTCGTTCTACAACGACGAAATAATGCATATTAAGTGAAAAAACCGTAAAGTAATAAAAATATTCTAAAAATGCATTTTTTTTTGTATTTTGGTTAAAATTAAAAAACAATCGCATAATTTAAGACAATTTAATGAAAAACTTAAACTAATAAAAAATGACCAACACAATTAAATAATTAAATTTAAAATATAAAATATTACTCATACGTCAAGTGGTGCCTCAAATATCGTAGAGTTTCTAAAACCAGTTGTGCACTTTATTAATACAAATACTGAAATATTTTTAATGTATTACAGTAAAGTATAAATGCAAAGTTGACTTTGTCGCTATTTTATTCCTTTTTTCCATAACAGAGATTTCAGTGCTACGTAGTGACGAAATTAAATAAATATTTTAAATTGTTGATTTTCTTCAATTTAGTGAAAAATAAAGGATTCAATTTAACATTTAATAAAATTTAAATTTAATCTAATGTAAAATCGCAAACTTAATTTAAAAAAAATATATATAAATTATAAATAAATAAATTATCTTTCAAAAAAGTTTAACAACAAACTTTAAACGTAATTTATGTTTTAATTGTCAAGACTAATTTCATTATACTAATGAATACTAATATCACTATTTGATGTTAATATATTTGGACTTAAACTTCTTTTACATTTTTTAAAGATTATTTTTGAATATTTTCTTTTAATTGAAGTTCTATTAATATAAGAAAAAAAAATATTAGTATTAATAAAAAAAGAAAAAGAAAGAGATATTGTTGCACAGTCGAAAAGAACGACTAAAATTGCTAAAATGTTTTTTTATTTCTAATCGGCAAGTTAGTAATAGCATTTTTTTATTATGAGAATTTCTGTTTTATTGTAATTTTAGTAAGACAAACACGAATCCGAAATACATTTGTCGATTTTTTTGTTATTTTATGTATAATAAATTTTTAAAATATATTACAGCCATTTCCCAAAAAATGTTCGAATCCGAATGAGGTGCTGGAAAGTACTTTTAAATTTTTTTACTTAGTCAAATTATTGACACAACAAAAATACTTAAAAGGTACTCATTTCTATTCCATGAAAAATGTACTCCTACTACACCGAAATAATACTGTATTAAAAAAGAAGAAAATGCCCTTAACATAAATACATATACGATTTCTTGATGATATACGATGGCGACGATATGTATTGGATTTATGTCCAAAAGAAAATGTATTTGTTTTTACTACATTGTTATTTATTTGTGTATGAAAAACCACTACATACAGTTACTGCACTACCATACAATATGTTACTACAGTTTTATTAAAACTAAATACACTTTGTATTTATTTATTTAATTATTTATTTAATTATTTATTTATTAATTTATTTAGTTATTTATTTATTTCTTAAATTAATTAATTAATTATTTATTTAATTCAGTTGGGGCAACCGTCTTTTTGTGCTAACCAATTTATTTAATTCTGTCAACATTCGACTGATTCAGTTGTTTGCAATGCCGCGTATTATTTTACAGAACTAAAGAATTCAATTGATACAACCAATTTGTTTAGTTGTGGTAGCCAATTTAAAATCGGCCAATTTACACCAGGTCAGCAGCACAACGACTCGTTGCCAATTTCCGATCTGTACATACTTCATCGGGAATTGCCAACAACTAGTTGTGGCATTGGCTTCGTCTTTGCCACATATTGAAGCTCTAGGGTTGATCATTTAGTCAATATAACCAACTATCTGTTGAGTCAACTAAATATTGATAATGTCTCATTTTGAATTTAGTTGGCGTAGCTATAAAAGTAAAACAAATTGTAAATGGATTTAACGTGTGTTTCCCCAATCAATGTTGCGGTTGCTTCAACTAATAGTCAGTTACACTTCATATTATTGTTTACCACAAATAAATTTTAGTTTAGGCTGACTACATTTGGTAGAATAAAAATGAATTCGTTCAACAACTACCAATCAATTATTTTTTTGTGTGTAGTAAATAAAAGTTTGACTTTATAAGAAATGAAAAAACAAATATTTACTACATTCTGTATTTATTTTGATGTTAAGATACATATGAAACCAATACTACACCTGTATTAATTAGTACAAATTTAAATAATATTATGTATCTTTAATGTTACCGTTAACCGGTTTTGGTGGAATTTTTGGATTTCGTTTGGATCTGCACACTTTAAATAAATAAATAAATAAATAAATAAATAATAACAAAATATAAACATATTTCAGTTTCAGAAAACGACCGACTCAATTAAGTACAAAACTAAGGAAATTTAGTAGAACTATATTTATTCAAAATAAGTACTTAAATGCAGTAAATTTAACTACATTCATTTACGCGGTGTACGCAACGTCTCTAGGAAATTGTAATCGAATTTTTTGCATATTCAACAACATCTTAGAATAATATAAAAAATACTTTAGGGCGTCAAGTCAAAATTAAATCAGCACGCGCGAATTATAAATGGGCCATTCCACACCAAATCGACCAGCGGTTGGAACTCACCTTCTTCCATTTCAATGTTATTTGGGCAGCTGATAAAGCTTATTGAGGTATGCATTGACCAATTTTTTTTATTTTTTCGACCTCTACTTCCAGAGATACAGAGCTTCAAAGTTACAAAAAATGGGCCAAAAATCACTCTTGAGTAGTGTTTATATTTCATTATCTCTTATAGTAGAAATGTTAGAAACTTCGTTGAGGGCTCGTTTTAAGGTAATAGAACAGGCTTTAAGAAAAATTAAGTTGTAAATTCTAAACTTTAAAATGTGATGTCCATAAAAAGGACCCTTTTAAAAGTTCTGAAAATAAATGCCTGAAAAAAAATACTGAAAAAATGCCAAAATTTAAGATGGTATTCTGATAGCATTATATTTTAAAAATTAATTTTCTTAATTTTTACAAATTTTTTGTATTGAAAAATAAAATATTTTTTTTTTGTAAAGTGAAATTGTCAATAATTTTTTAATGTTTTTGTAACTCTGATATCGAAAATGACGTCAGTTTCATCAAACTGTTCCTAGTTTTTGAGATATATACCATTTTTCGAAAAATTTTAAAAAATATACCCCAAAATCAATATCTCTAAAACTAGAGTCAATATGATAAAACTGGCACCATTTTAGAAATCAGAGTTAGAAATACATTTATGAATTATTGCAACTTTTACTGTTGAAAAAAAAATTTTTTTTTTTTCAATACAAAAATTAAATAAAAATTTGAAAATTTATGTTTTAAAATATGATGCAATCAAAATACCATCTTGAATTTGGCATGAACATTTGTATTAAATCAATCAAAATATGTAATTTTTTTCAGAATTTTAAAAAGTGTCTTTTTAAGGACATCAATTCTGAGTGCTAGGATAATGACGACGGGTCACATGTTCAAGTATAGAAATAACAACTTAATTTATCTAAAAGCTTGTTCTATTAGCTTTAAAACGAGCCATCAATGGTGTTTCTAGTGTATCGACTTTAACAACCATGCAAAAGTGATTTTTGGCCCGTTTTTTGTAACTTTGAAGCACTGTATCTCTGGAAGTAGTGGTCGAAAAAATAAAAAAATAATTGGTCAATGGATATCTCAATAAGCTATATCAGCTGCCCAAATTTCATCGAAAATGTAAAATCTCTAAATGTACTTTTTTTGGTCGATATGGTGTGGAATGGCCCATATGTATTATGTATGTGATCCCCATAGAAAATATCGTGTTGAGTAGTGAAATAAATGCGAAACACTTCGAGTTTATGTACTTTATTTTCAATTTTATTAAAAGTTGTTTATTTTTGTTATAAATACCAAAAATTTTGTGTGATTCATTGAAAACCCGAGAAAATTTTATGATTCTCGTTTCTTTTAAATTGCGCAGTTTTAAATTTAAAATGTTGGTTTCTGCAACAATTACAAACATGTGAAGGTTGTGCTGTTTTGTTTTTAATGCGCTTTTAAATGAATGAATATTAAATGACTGCATTGCGTGTGTGCTTTGTTTAATCATAATCCATGGAATATTTCAATATGTTTGGCACGCGCGCACTTTGTCCAAGAACGACGCAAATCTGCGACACGCATACACTATGCAAATGGCTAATTTTAATTTTAAACTTTTTTTCACCTTCAGATGTCACACACGCGCTGGGCCAGAAGCTGGACAACGCCAAGGAGACGGTCACCGATGCAATGAACGGCATTGGGCACGAACTAGAGACGGCGCTCAAGGAAAAGGGCGAAATGCTGGATGAAGCCAAAAATAATCTGCTGGAAAAATTGCATCTCGGCGGTGGCGATGAGGCGCACAAGGAAAAACCAGCAAACGACGCAGCGGAAACGGAAACGACTAGCAACGTCGTTGCAACCGTTACGAAGGAGACATCTGCAGATGAAGACGATCCAGAGACGCCGCGTACCGACGAGATACCGACACGCGCGCCTACACCTGCACACGACGATGCTGACAGCCTGAAGACATCAACACCGGAACCGGAAATCGAGCAAGCATTAGCCAACTATATGGCCGACAGCCCGCCAACGCCGAAGCCAACGTTTGCCGAACTGGAGCAACTGACGAAAGTTGTCGCCGAGGAAGTTGTTGCGAAGGAGGTGGTGAAGGAGACGATGGCGTTGGCGGCGGTGGAGAAAGAGGATGTCGAGAAAAAGAAGAGCACGGAAGAGCACGAAACAACGAAGGAGGAGTAAGTAGCGCGGTAGGGGGTAATTTACATTTTTCTTCTTGTTGTTGTCTCTTTTTGTTTTCCGTTGTTCTTCTCTTGGACGAACTTTATTTCATAGTTGCACCATTTTCTAATGTAGCCACTTGAAATACAAATATTACCCACTTTCTGCATTTCGAAACGAACGACGAACATTTGTCACACATTTTCGTCACACAAATTTTGTTTTCATTAAAACATTGAAATGTATTTTTTGTTTCGAAATACAGAAAGAGGCACTAAATACAAAATAATTTTATTTTTTTGGTTATTAATTAATTACATTTTTTTTAGAAATATTGATTTTTTAATAATAATGACTATTTTCTAATGAACAATAAATATTAACGACTGCTCTGGCGGTAGAACTGATTAGAGTTCTTTGAGCAAACAGTGTCGCGTGACCACTTAAAAGGTTCACTAACCCTATATTGTATAGATATAATTTTAGTTGTCCATTCAATGGGTTTTAGGTATATGTTAGGCAGCGAAAAATGTCTGCAATAATGTCTAGTTTTTATATTTATCTATTATACCATGCAATCCAATTAAAATTATATGTACTATTGTATGTTATTTCTGTTTATAAACAACATTATAACACGTTACCCAATCATTATCATTTCTAGAAACAGAAATATACAATACATAATACATACATTTTACACTTAAAAAATACTGTATTAAAATGAAAAAATGTATTTAAAATAAATACATATGTATTTGAAATGTATTTGTTTTAACTGCATTGATGAGTTGTTTTTCTATGGCTAATAACTAGACCGGGAGACCGGGACTATGTCCACACCATAACAATGACCTAGATTAAAAATAATAACACAGTTAGATTGATTTATTCATTAACTAAAATTCATCAATAGTCAGTAAAGATACACGTTACTTACACGCAGAGAAAAAAAAGGGCTCTCCCAAACATAATTAGCAGCAAACAATGTATATGTTTGGAAAACACTATAAACATAATATATATTTGGGATGGTGTAACATAATATGTTTGGATCTAAACTTATTGCATATGGTGTCGGTAATTCTTTTACTCGATGGATATCGAGTTTTCTCCAGGGTCGTTCAATACGAGTTGCGATGGATGGTGTTTTCTCAGAACAACATTCCATCAATTCTGGAGTCTCGCAGGGTTCTGTCCTATCCCCGTCCCTATTTCTGGTTTTTATCAATGACCTTCTGTCATCGACCCAGAACCCAATCCATTCCTTTGCAGATGACAGTAACATTTGTCACTCATATTCGTTCAACAAGCGCCCAAACTCTGTGGAGATTGAGATTAAAAGGCGCACAATGAATGATACACTCAACAATGACCTTAAAACAATCTCCGAGTGGGGTCTTGCAAATAGAGTTGACTTTAATGCTAGCAAGACCCAATGTTGTCTGTTATCTCATAAAAGAATGGATTCACCCCTCCCTCCCCTCAATATGGACTCTGTGGATATTGCGCAGTCAGCTGTTCTTGACGTTCTGGGTATATCAATTCAATGTGACCTCCGTTGGAATGATCACATATTTGATGTGTCGAAAGAAGCGGCCAAGTGCCTCGGTTTTTTGAAACGGTGTAAGACATACTTCACTCCTGCTGACTTGCGCACTGTCTACACCACCTATATTCGGCCTAAGATGGAATCCAATTCGCACATATGGGCAGGGGCTTCAAAATCTTCTTTGGAGTTCCTGGATCGAATCCAACAACGTGCAATATATTTAATAGGGATGAAAATATTTCATCCTCTATTGGTTCTCTTGAGCACCGAAGGACCGTAGGGTGTGTAAGCCTGTTTTATAGGTATTACAATGGTAAGTGTTCGAGGGAAATACATGGCCTGATTCCACCAGGTCGTGTATTCTCTCGTTCTACTCGGGCATCGAACCTAGCCCACCCCTTCGTAGTTCACTCGGTTCTCAACAGAACCACGCATTACATAGATAATTCGTTCTTCAGTCGCACGATACGTTTGTGGAACAATCTCCCTGCGTCTGTTTTTCCCGACATTTTTAATATTGGGAAATTTAAAGCAAGCATCCACCGACACTACTCCATCTTTCCTCCTCCCTTTAACCTATAATCCTTTCTTACGATCAACACTGTGCATTGCACGAATAGGGGGCATCCCCTGAGCGTTGGTTAATTTGTAAAAAAAATATATATTTCTTGCCGCTCTTTTGACATTTCTCTTCAGTAAAGTTTGCCATTTCATGATGGAAAGATATACGAATTCGAATTTCGGTAGTAAATTTTAATAATTTTGACTTGTTGTTGGCTCCCTTGAAAAAAACTTTTGTAGCGCTCTTATTGAAAAACCCTTTATGTAATGCGCCATTTTCAGCACCGCCTTGTTTGGGTGGCCTTGTAGTGGTTGATCTAGATGTTGAGGGCTTTATCCAGTACATCTGCACAAGCAAGGGTGTTGAAAATAAATGAAACATTGTTTAATTAAATATTGAGCAAGAAATTAAAAAATAAAGCAAATAGTTTTATCTCCAAATATAAAATTATTCGCAAAATGATTTGCAAAGCAAATTCTGTTTGGCTGATGAGATAGATGTAACTATTATTATACACACAAAAAGCGCGTCCTTTTCTTTCGCAAAGATAATTTACTTTGCAGTTTAATTTGCAAATATATGTTTAATTATAGTGCAAGAGACAACGATATATACAGAGTTTATGCAAACATAACATATTTATGTCGAAACATAATATATATTTTGTATGCAAACATAATTATGGTATAATGGAGCTGCAAATAAAATATGTTTATGGCTTAAATAATTATATTCACATATTACATATTACATTTACATCTATTTAGAACAAAATTGCAAGCATATTTATTGATTTTTAAGAACAGATTATATTTGAATTCAAACATATCCAATTATATTTTCCCTGCGTGTAGATTTAACAAAACAAATCCAAATGCGACACAACCTCAAACATGCTTATCGAAAAAAAAATATTTTTGGATGCAAAAAAACACTTTTTATTCATAAAATCTGAAGTTTAAGCATAATGTGGATTTCATTTCTTTGGTAAAAGTAGCACTTAATGTCTACAATGTGCTTTCTACAGTATCATTATCAAGTTGATCTGACAAGACACATCGACTTTAAAGAAACATCGACCGGTGTCGATTTAGGCCCAGTCTCCCCTACATAATTTTACTGCATTTGTATACGAAATTTTAAAATATTTGTATTGATAATAACTACATTTTGTATTTATTTTTAATACATTCTTTATTTAGTTAATTCATAAAAAAATACTACATATGCATTTTTTTTTACTACAAACCAAAATTATGCATTCTTTCAAAAAGGATTATTCTAGATACAAATATATTTTACTGATGATGAAGATGGAACTATACGCCTTCAAGTATTGCTTTTCACTTGTACAAAATAAAAAGAAATAATATGCGCCTCGTAGAACATTTTTGTTATGAATTTAATGCGTTTCTTTCAATGAAGTACGAAAAATAATTAAATAATTAATCAAATAATTAAAAAATACAGAAAACAAAAACATAATTTCTTCAATATGTAGAAAACGAGTTTCCAAAACATTTTACATTATTTTAGAATTTTTTTATTTATTTTAGAATTTGAAAGCATTTGTTTCATGTCTTGAGCTAAGTCGATTTTTATTATTACAAGCTTTTATTTAACTTCACTTGTTTGTACCTTTGTTCGTTTGTTCGTTTGTTCGTTTGTTAGTATGTCGGGCACAAAAATATCAAATTTAACATACTTCCCTACATCCGATCGAGTTGAAACTTGGAACACATATAGTATTCGATGTGGCACATATAAAAATAAATTTTAAAGTTCGAATTTTGACCGATAGGGGGCGGTAAAACTATTTTTAGACCGTGTGAGGTCTGTTCTTTACCTAGAATGTTGAAATTTAGAAAATGTATAGTTTTAGACACGGGGAAAAATATGGCAAACTCAGAACTTTGAATTTTGTCCGCTAGGGGGCGCATTTGCTATTAATGGACCCTCTAAAGTGCGTTCTTCACCTAGAAAATTGAAATTTAAAACATGTATAGTATTGGCAACGGGTAAAAATTTGGCAAACTTAGAACTTCGAATTTTCTCCGCTAGAGGTCACATTAATTATTAATGGACCCTCTGAAATCCGATCTTCACCTAGAAAGATCAAATGCTTTTAATATAATAAATAAAACTGCTCATCCGATTTTCTTGAAATTTTTACCACAGATGCGGTATGATTTGGAAGAAATGATAGGATATATATGGGCGGGATTGGACAAATAGGCGTGGCACCTCCCATACAACTTAAACTTTCAATATGATATAACTCGGCAGTTTCACCAGTTACGAACATGAAATAAAAAACTCAAATACAAAAAAAAAACATTAAAAGTAAAAACACAAAAGCAAAAGCACAAAACAAAAGCAAAAATACAAAAATAAAATCAATAACATAAAACTAAAAACCAAACTAAAGGAAAAACAAAAAAAAAGGAAAGATAAAGAAAAACGAACTCACCACACTAAAACTCACCACACTAAAACTCACCACAATAAAATTCACCACACTAAAATTCATCACACTAAAACTCACCACACTAAAACTCACTACACTATAACTCACCACACTAAAACTCACCACACTATAACTCACCACACTAAAACTCACCACACTAAAACTCACCACACTATAACTCACCACACTGAAATTCACTACACTAAAATTCACCACAATAAAATGTACAACATAAAAAGACTGAAAGACTGAAATATGTCATATTTATTTACTCAGAGCTTTGATTTTCCATCGCTAGAGGACGTTAAGTACGAAATTTTATATCGCAGTAACCACTGAACCGATCTCTGTAAAACTTGGTGCAGTAATTCTTTCGAGCACGCAAATTAATGCAGTTCAGAAAGTAGTTCTAAATTTCATCGAGAGGGGGCGTTAACGGCACAATTTTAGATCTCGGTAACCATTGAACCGATCTATTCAAAACCTCATTAAGTGACACCTTCGGGACCCTAATTTAACATATCGTCATTGTAGAACGAAAAGTCACAAACTACATTTTTATGAATAATCTAAATTTCTAGTTTGTTGATTAATACTATAAAAAGTAATTGATGCATTTTTAAATATCAATTGATAGATTTACATTTTCTTATCATTTGGTTAAAAAAATTGATATCATCGATTAAAAGTTAACAGAAATGTATATAAAGATTTTTGTAGATGAATATTTGGCATTTTGAAAATGTATTTGGTGACTTTTCGTTCTACAACGACGATATGCTAGAAATTATATCGATAGAGGGCGGTAAGTACAAAACATATCGCGGTAACTGCTGAACCGATATATGAAAAACTTGGTACAATTACTCTTGCAGGCACCAAATTTAACATACTCTAGACTGTAGTTATAACTTATATCGATAGAGGGTGTTAAGATCAAAATTTTATATCTCGGTTATCACTTAACTGATCTCGACAATGCTTGGTACAGGAAATCGTTGTGGAAATTTTCAAAGACTAGAAAGTAGTTCAAATTACATCGACAGAAGGTGTTAAGGGCAAAAATTATAACTCGGTAACCGCTGAACCGATCTATGCAAAATAATAATTCTAGTGACCATATAACGACTAAAAAAGTAAAAATAAAAAAACTAATAAAAAAAAAACTTTTTAAAAACCAAGCTTTTATAAAAATCTGTACTAAAAAATTAAAAATAAATTTACTAAAAATATAAAATATATTTATAAGTAGTAGGTATGTATATTTATAATGAATACATATTAATATATGAAATAAATTAAATTCAATCTTATTCAAATTATATTATTAAGAAATACGTTTATAAGAAATAAATTTTAAAATTTACTAAGAGGTTTCCAAATACAAAATATAAAAGCGTGCGGCGAAAATATTAAAAATTACCAGCATATTACATTTGTAAATGTGTAGCCTAAATATGAATTTTAACTATCAGAGGAATACAATTATGATCATATTTATATATATACCTTATACATCACAAACCTACAACTCTTTATACTTTAAATCTCGCAATCGTTCAGCACACTATAACCCTTCACAGCATAAGGCTAGATTGTATAGGAGATATAACGTCCCTTTGTCCAGTTACACCCAGATTCTACATGGCGATTATAATGTAAAATGTGAGCTTTTACTTCAATTTTCAAAACTATGTACTACTTTTATAAGTCGAGAGTTGTAGCATTTTAAAAGGTTTCCTCATTTGACAGGTGCCACAAACATCTGTGAAATTACAACCCTTTATGACAAGGAGATATATCGTCGGTGATACTGCAAAACCGTCTAACTGCATGTGAGAATTACGCCTAATTTTGTGTTATAATCGTGTTTTTAATGATATGTTGATCGGATAAATTAGAAATTAGGCATACTTAATTTGTATGAATTAAGTCAAAATTGAGATTGAAAATAGTTTTGTTTCCTCTGTAAAATTCTTTTTGTAAGAGGTATTCGAAAATGTAGATAGACGGTTTTGCAGTATCACCGACGATATATCGTTAATCTACATCATTTAGCCAAATTCCATGAATTAAATTAAGTACATAAATAAATATTTCTAATTAAAAGTTAAGTTTTACCAGATTATCCTGAGGTAAAAACATAACACATGCCAAAAAAATATCATTGGGCTTCCGATATCAGCACTGCCTACAAAACTCATAGATACTTCCATACAGATCTACCCCTTCTCCAAAATTATATTGAAAACTATTGCAAAGTTGAATTAAATTGCAAAGTTTATTAGTGCTAGAGTTGGAATGTAATATTCAATAATTTTGCCGCACGCTTTTATTTTTGTATTTGGAAACCTCTTAGTAAATTTTAAAATTTATTTCTTATAAACGTATATCTTAATAATATAATTTGAATAAGATTTAATTTAATTTATTTCATATATTAATATTAAAAAAAAAAAAAAAAAAAAAAATATACATACCTACTACTTATAAATATATTTTATATTTTTAGTAAATTTATTTTTAATTTTTTAGTACAGATTTTTATAAAAGCTTGATTTTTAAAAAGTTTTTTTTTTATTAGTTTTTTTTATTAATATGACCCACTGTGTAGTAAAATCCAATTGAAGTAAAACTTAATTTTTTCAAAACAAATACAACAATTTATTTATTTTTAATAAATTAATTTTCTCGGTGTACCATTTACTAGATTATATCTAGAATAATCCTTTTTTTAACCCTTTTAACTAAATTCAAATTAACATTTTGTTTTATAATTGTGTTTATGTTATTATAATATTTATTCTATATATTTCTTTATAATATATGTTTATTTTTGGTTAGACATAATTTTTTCTATATCTTCTGAATATTAATCTAAATTTATAAAATATACTAAATATATATTTTGTAAAAAGTACCAACAATTTGTTTCAAATTTTGTCTAAAGTAGTTTTAATAAAACACACACAATTTCCACACATATCAAGTATTTAATATTTAAATTAATCAATTCCAGTGTAAATATTTTGTAAGTTTTTCTTATATTATTGCTCAATAAATGCTCAATAAAAACGAACTTCAATCTTTTTTTTTAGTAATTACTGTAAATAATTATTAATTTCTTCGTCTACTTCGATTTTATTACTTACATTCTTTATTTATTTTACTATTTTCGTACTAACATTTTCCAAATAACATTTAAATCATAAACGCTTGCGAACCGCAACGAGCAACGCAAAGCCAAAAACTTTAAAATGCAACACAAACCTGTAAAAAGTACGTAGCAATTACTCGTGAAACATCAAATTGTTTTTAGACGATTTAAACTGATAATTAAAACACCTTTTATTTTAATAGCGTTTTGCCGGCGGCAGCTCCAGCATCTACAGCCGTTGAAACTGAGCGGCCGCAGACCACTGAATGGGAGAAATACGCCGACATGTTGTGTCAGCATCGCAAATACAATCCGAGCGACGCCTTTAAGAGAGGCGGCAAATTCCGCAGCCATCTGGATATGAAGCGCACACACAGCCACACTGATCTGCGCCAGCTAACGGATGTTCCGAAGCACCTTCCGAAGCATGTGGTGCCTTCATATGCGGAGATAAAACATGCGGCGGCGGCGACTATGGCGGACAACAAGAAACAGCTGTCCGAATCGAAGCACGCGCTGAGTCAAACAGAGCTGTCACGCCCCACAGCCTTGGGCGCACAGCGTCTGCGCGAACACAGCGATAGCGGTCTCAGCGACTGCAACACCACCAACAACTACAACAGTCCGCTGGACTCGAATCGCTCGAGCGCTCACAGTCGCGATCAGCTGCCACTCACGCTGAATGCAGTGAACAAAAGAAAATTTCAACGCGAATTCGCCTCGTTGATCGCCTTGGAGCACAAGCCGCCGCCTCCGCCCACCACAGTCGATGTTGCCGTCAGTCAGACGCCGTTGCTAGCTGCGTCACGTGCTCAGTCAGCTGTTAAAACTGCCTCCAAATCTGCGTCCAAATCAGGTTCGGTTCAAAGAACACCGCACATTTCACGTTCCTCAACGCGTTCGTCGCTCTTTGGTGGCGGCACACACGCGTCCCCCATGGGGCGTCGTGCTAACTCCAAGCCAGCTTTGAAAGTTCAGCGGCGTCAACAATTGTTGCCGCCGCTTTCACGTTCCGCCTCACGCGCACGTTCACCGCAGTTGCTGGCCTCGGGCCGCAATTCACCGCAGTGTCTGTCACGTTCATCCGCACGTCAACGCAACACTTCTTCCTTTTTGAGTTCGCCGCGTGGGTCGCCGTTTAGCACTCGTCGGAATTACTCGACCTCGTATGCGGCGGCGCATGCGGAAAAAACGACATTTGTGGCGGATCTTAGTTCGTTGAACACGAGTAAAAACCGTTTGACGCCCAGTCCATATAAAATGCGTGAACGTTGCGCTGTTTGTTACAATAAATATGTGATAAAATAAAATTAAAATGGAGTTTTTCTTTTCTAAGTTAAAAAAAAAATATAGCAGAATGTACAGGATATTCTGAAGAACCTATAGAATATAATTTTTCAATAATAAATAAAAAATTAAACAATTATTATTATTTATAAAAATTTTAAATTGATTAAAATATATTAAGTACTATCATGAAAAAATCTTTCTACGTTATTTTTAAACACACCAAACTTATATTTGTTTGAAAATAATATTTTATTTTTTGAAAATAAATCCAAAGAATGTTATTCTCATGTTTTATGTATAAGATATTCATAAGTCATGAGTAATTGGAATAGTTTCTGGGACAAATTTTATGAATTATTATTTAATTCATGGTTAAAATTTCATACATTGTGCGAATTAGCCTGCAGATGCCAAAAGAAATCCTAATTGTGCAGAATAAAGTTAAAAATATCGTATTTGAAAATATAATACGCCAATGCGAAAGGGACATTAGGAAGGAATCGAACATTAAACAAGAAAATAATGGACAAATATATCACTTCAACTTATTAAGAAAATTAATATGCAATATGAAAGACAACTTCTGAATAAATATTCGTAATTTCGCCTGTTATGATTAATAATTAAATTTATGAATTCTATTCATAATAAATTCATAGTGATTTACGGTTTTTTAAGCAATTTGCAACTTTGCAATTTTTTAGTATTATTCAGAATTCATGAATATAACTCATAAACAATAAAATTAGAATTCATAAATCATAAATTTTATTCATAAATCATTAGTGAACAATTTGCCCCATATAGCTGTCTGAATACTAAAGACCTTATATTTTTTGACAATGACCTTGTACATTATTAACCCCGTAGAAATGAACACTATTACAAAAATTTAAAGAACTTTTTTTTATTTAAAGAATTGTTTTAAATTCCTTTGTTTTTTTGTTATTTTTTACCAAATAAAGTACACATTCATAAAATACATTTAGCTAAGTATCGTAATATTATTCATAAGTTTATAAATTCAAAAGTTCACTATTACATGAAAATCCATTGCATTTTAGTAACAAAAAACAATTTTATTTTTCGTTTATCTTTTCTTTTAGTATGTATTAAACGTCTTTATAAAGTAGGCTTAAATTTGTAGATCTGTTACTTTTTGTCTGCAGTTGTCTATAGACATTGAAATTACTGTCAACACTTAAAAGTTTATTTTAGTTATTACGCATTTAAATGCATTTTTTTGTATTTTCTATATAAAAATTTAAATAAAGTAAATTTCGGTATTTTTCCAGATATTTGTTACTTGGCTAAAACAACATGGTGGTTAATTTCGTTTTTACAAAATTTAAATATTTTATTTTTTGTTTTTATTTTTAATTTATATTCATTCAAAGATATGTGAATTAAATACAATATTTCGAACACACGTAATTATCAAAATAAAAACCATTTTTGGTAAACACCTATTGTGAGTAATAATTGAAAATAATGATGTGTTTTGAATATATTTTTATTTCGTTAATTTTAAGTACAATTTAATTCATCAAACATCAGTCTTGAATGTACATTAATTGATATTAAATTAGGCGTAAAATAAGCGGGAAGAAGTACTGACTAAAACATTTCTTAATATTTAAAGTTCGCCCGCGAACTTCATGTATTTTAATAGAGAACTAGTATGGAGATCAATTTGGAATATTAATGCTTTTTAAAACTATATCTGGTATTAACCAAAATACAGTTTTCAGAAGACGTAAAAAAAGAAGTGGAGTTCAATGTTTAATACGATTTTTGTGATATGGTTATATTTTGCCTACGAGTTTCCTTCCATTTTTTTCTGCATACAATTTTGTCTTGAAATATTTCTGCCTTTCAATTGTATCATGGATACTTCAAAAACTAGCTGTCAAAAATCACTGTCTCAATAAATGAAAAGTTTTTTATTTTTTTTGAAATGATTTCGATGATAATTTCACTACTTATTTGATAACTTATTAAAATAGTAACAAAATCGTGACAGTTGGTTACAATCACAATATGTTTGCTGCAAATCTAACATACAATTATGCGAAATTAAGTTTTATATATTATTATATTAAACTAACACCATTTTTTAAAGAGTTGAATCCTCTGTTTCTCAAACAAAATTTCCTTGGCATTTTAAAAAATGAACATAGATTTCCTAGTAATTTTAGAAAATGTTTGAAAGCTAATTGAAATCTGTCACGTTGAGTACCAAAAGTGTAAAAATATCAAAAAATATTTTTTTTTCACATAAAAGAGGAAAAAATAAAAACCTTAAAAAACATCTGGAAATTCGAATCGTACATCTCTATTTATTTCGTAATAATGATTATTCATATTGTCATAAAATTATTTTTAGCAGAAAATCGTAGTGAACATTTTCATACAGAACGTCCGGAGTTATTCTGTGATTTATTCCGAAATAACTATAAATTTTAGGAAAAAAGTGTTCATATATAAAAAAAAGTAAATTATCTCAGCTTTCTTTTTAAATTATAAAAAAAAATAATTTGTACGCAAAAAGTATTTTTAGAAAAAAAAAAACAATAATTTGTCCAGTCCGGAATGTCCCGACTGGAATTTTTCTGTGATTTATTATGAGAAAAGTATACATTATATAAACAAAGTGTAAATTTACAGCTATTTTTTTAAATAATCGACATGCACTTCTGTTTTTGCCCCGTCCGGAACGACCACTATTGATCTACCATTTAGAATTCTCTAATTCTTTGCAGATGATTAATCCTATTTAAATACTACTTGCACCAAAAATCAAGTAAATTCATTAATTTTCCTGCGAGATATTAAGGTTTTAAGCGTACGAATGTCCCGTCCGGAATCACAGGAAATGCCCATATTAATATAACAAACAAACTACTTTCAAATAACATATTTTTGTCCCGACCCTTAATTTTTGTCATGAAACATTTGCATTATGAAGAATTGTTTCGTAGTTTTGAGCAACTGAGATGAAATTTTGTTTTATAGATACAATTTTTATTATAAATCCAATTATAAAAAAAGAATTTAGTTACAGATAATAATAGCCCAAAAGCTCAGAATTTTTCTTTGTTTCAACTGAAATATCTTCATGCTAATTTATCGTTAAATAGTAGTTTTTGTGGAACAATCATTTAACATAATCATTTAATATATTTTACGTGTTTATTGCTAAAAACATAGTATTTAACACTGTATTTTAGTGCGTTTTAATTGATTTTTAGTTACATATTTTAGCTTTAGTAAAACTAGACAACAGCCATCAATAACAATTATTTTTAATATAATTTAATTTGGTATTTTTACTTATTTCTTTTACATCAACACATTAACACTTTCTACTACTTTTTTTGCATATTAATTTCTGTGTTTATATTTCTTTATAATAAACACTTCTCCCCATAAATTTACTGCTGTGCTTTACACGGAAGAGAAATCTGTTGCGCCAACCAACTTATTCGGTTTTCTCAAATATTAAGTTGTTTTTTTATAACCCACACTAGTTTGGAATACAACCACTTTAGAACAATTTGGTGTGTGTATATGATATAGTCTCAAGTATGAACCGTATATGGCAGTTCCATCAACCAACATGTAGATATTTTGTTTTAAGCGAATGTTTAGTTGGTTGTTACAACTACATTTTCAACCATTCTCCCTATTTTTAAGTGTTGCTTAAACAATGTCACTACAAACTACGCACTACAGTACATTCAATACAAAACTTTATATAACTTCGTTTGTGTTCAACTAGTTTTCGTTCTAATACGTTTTCTATTACTTTTCTACTACGTTTTCAACTAGAGCCTGCTTTCGCCCAGATCTACTGCCACAACTTCGTTCGTATTGCTTTCCAGCGTCAGCGCCACACATTGGTCACTCTCATGCGTCATCTTAGACGTCGCTGCATCCAATATGACACCTGTCGCACTTTCGGTTTCGGCATAAATGAAATCCGACTTGCGTGCGATTAGCGCCGTTTCACTCTCCGTCTTCAACAGTTTGTGGCGTCGCTCATTAATGACCTGCAGTGAGTCGTAACTGTCATTGCTGCTGTCCTGTGCCTGCTCACTGCTCTTGATGTAGAAAATAGAGTCGTCATGCTCTAGCGGCTGCTTGGACTTCGCGCGATAAAATGTGCGCGAGGAGTTGCTACGATGCAGCAATTTGTTCAGCTCGAAGGAACGTTTGGCATTCTCCAGATTAGCGGTGGGATCTATATTGAGCGGTAGCGTTGCTGGACGCGGCTTCTTGCCGTTGACCGCCGCAAGTGTAGGCAGCATGTCGCCGGTTGCGCTGGTTGAGGTGCAGTTGTTGGCGGTGTTCATGGTGGTATTTGTATCGGGAGCCATTGATATTTCGGTGATGTTGCTTGCACTGTGGTTCTCCTCGTGATCGGGACTCTCCTCGGGCACGCAGGGTTCGATGCTCGACTGGCCAGAGAGTTGTCGTATGGGTGGCTCCGAACAGACAGAGAGCTGGCTCCTGGAAAGGCATAACATTGCATTAAAATTGAGTTCGTTTGTTGTACGGTTCAAGCAGGGATACTTTTAATACTTCTAAAATTTTGTTTTCAGAAAATTACTTTACGAACTCAGATTGTCATTCATGTTTCTTTCGAATAACTTTATTTCATATTTTGAACCCCCTTCCATATAATATTTAAGCAAGGAAACCAAACCTAAGGAAACCAACCCTACGAACTTCTTATATTATTAAAGTTAATTATTTTGTTTCCGGTTCCGATACCTCCGGAATTTAAATTTCAAAAGATAATTTTACCTGAACTCCTTCTCCACTGAGGGCGTCGTCGATGGACCAGAGTTATAACGTCTTGGCGATCGCAGTATTGACTTGGGCACCGCCTCCGGACTGTGCAGATCCACCTGCACTTTTCGCGAATCTATGCTGGATGCACGACTCGTTATCGAGGCGCAACGATAGGTCCAACGGCCGCTATACGAAGAGTCCGAAATGGTAGAGCTCCTGTTAAAGACAAAACACAGTTGTGGGATCTATAAGGATTATCCAGCTTAATAATGGAGGTACCTGCGATGCCCCAGTGGACTGGCTTCTGCCATCTCCTTGCGCTGCTCCTCCTGCTCAATTGGTTTTTGGCGTGCCAACACATGCCGCTTCGCAGTGTCCGAGCGCCTGGTACGATCTCCTATACGACTGGCCTGACTGTCACCGCCGCCACCACCACTACCATTCCGTCCACTCTCATCAATCGACATGGCGTGCCAGTAGAGACGATGTGCCGCCGGCGGCATTGGCTGCAGCAATGATGTCGCCGATTCTCGCGTCGTACGCTGCACAAGGCTGCTACTTATGCGTGAGCCACGTGACTTAGCGTGACGTCCGTTGCTGTTCGTGTGCGGATAATGATGGCGGTGTCGCCGCTGCAATTGTAAATGCAACGGCTTGCGGTTGGGCGATAGCAGGTGGGAGAGATTTGTCGAATTAGCGTACGGATGCGGCACAACTGTGGAGAGATTTGGCACAGAGCCGGTGTGCGAGAGGCGACGCAATTTGGGCGAGAAACGTGAAGAGGCGCTGTAAAAAAGAAAGAGTGAAAAGAATAAAAAGATAGAAAAATGATGTGGCTTTACCTGATCGATTTGGAGAAGTGCACCAGCGCCGCTGTCAGCGCTTGACGATCGAGTGGTGCCGGTGGAGCGGGTGGATCTGCGGGAGAGGAGCGAAAAACGCCCAAATGATGATCCCAACGCGTGGCTTGATGTTGTATGCCTGAGTAAAGGGAAAACACAAATAGAATTTAAGACTACAAAGAAGAGAAATGTTGTAAACTGTATCTTACCCGCCGCTCTACGTTGTGATGCACCGCTGCTCTGATTACTGCGTACAGTCGTCTTACTGTTCGTCGTCGCCTTTAGGCGCGCTGGCACCACTTTTGCCGCCGAGTCCCGTGCCTCGAAGGTCATGACGCAGGACGCAACCACAATAAAACCGCCAAAGCCCATGACAATCGGACCCACGTACGACAAGTTATTCAAATGGAAGCCTTTGGACTCGTTCTTGACGCGTACCGTCGCATTGCCGCGTATTTCCGAAGCCACCGACAAATGATCGGCGTAATAACCTAATTATCACAAAAGGCTTTAGATCGATCGGGAGTACTTTTGAAGTATACTTACCGATGGTGGCCATGCCGGCGCCCAACAGCATAAGTGTCAGGCCGAGTATGAGCGCGCGACATGCATGCCACAGACACTTGGAGGACATTTTTCCGCGCACCACTTGCACGTTCCAGGTGGCGCCCGAGGCCGGATGTGCGCGGCGCAAATTGCCCAGTGAGTGTTTGCGTCGTACTTTGCATGATCCCGATTTGCGTGCAGGCATTACCTCAAATGCGGGGGCTCAAATGGCAATAACGATGATAATGCTGGAACAGGAAATGAAATCTGAGGGAATTCAATTAAAACATGTTTAATGACAGCATCTCTAGGGAATTTTATTCAAAGTCTAAACTGCAGTCTTGAACTCATTCGTGCCACCCACGCTGTGCAACGGTAACGGCAACTGACCCTGAATCTGCTCTGAATGGGTTCCATTAATTAGTGCTATTGTGTGTCGTTACCACATCATCGATTCATCTCGTTATTCCCAGTCGCTCACGTGCGAGCGCGTGTGTAAAGGCATGAGCATGAGAGTGGTTGGGGTGGGGTTTAGCACGGCACGGCACGGCACAGGACAAGGTTATGTTAAATGAAAAGTTGAGCTAATTAGCAGGACGAGATTTCGTCATTAAAAAAGGCACAACATGCGTTGAAACTCAGTCGAAAAGGAAAGAGAGGCAGGAAGTGTCACAAGGGAAACGGCTGTGCGAGTGGCGCCAAATGAGTGGGAGTGAGCGCACACACGAATAGCTCATTTCAGCTCAAATATGTAAATGCATTTTTAATTTACTTGTTAAATCTGTATTATTGACGCTATCAATAATAAATGCATCTTTTAGCAAAAATCTTATTTATCTGAAATAAGTTTCGACTTTACATTTATAGCTAAAAACGACTACTACATTTGAAGCAACGTAAAAAGGTTAATTATTAAAATGATAAATTAAAGGTTCAGAACCTCTTATTGTATTATAAATAATTTTTGAAATCTTTTATATAACAAAAATGGTAATTGTTGGAAAAATAATTTTCTTGACAACAAATTAAACCTTTTTTGAATAATCGAGGAATTTATTAAAATTACATTCGCAACGTATCACTTTTTTGGTGATTTTAAACATTCTCTCATGAAATATTTAAATTTTGTTTATTTGGTTTAAATTTGTCTATGATTTAGAATGAAAAAAAAACTTAAAAATTAATTATTTAAATTCCAACATTTCGTTATAATCCGTTTTTAATTAAATGTTAGTCTTAAAAATGTGGGTTTAAATAATCAGCATTTAGAGATAGAAAATGCGTTTTTGTTATTAAAATTAATATTATTGATTATGTATCTTTTCCTGAAGTAACATGTACTGAAATAAATTAATTTCTCACACAATTCCGAGGAAAATAGAATTTGGGAAGGTACAAGGTAGGAAATAAACTTCTAAAACTGCAGAGGAAATTGACGAGATATATGTCATACGGTGCACATTTGCAACAGCATTCAACTAATATTTTAAAATTAAAATTTCATTGAGGGACGTACGTGACCTGGCCAAAAAAAACTTAGACTGTGGGAAAAAATGGTTTCAATTTTGCACAACCATATATCAATCTATCAAATGATCCTGCACAAACTAAACATATACTAAACTAATCTCCCAAGTATTGCGAGCGTCTGTTTCTTAGCATGTCTGATTGTAAAGTGAAGAATATGCAAAAAAATATAGAGTGTTTAAATGATTTTTATACCCTACACTAAGAGTGAAAGGGTATATTCCTGAGTCGATTTAACGATGTCCTTCTGTCCGTCTGTCTGTCCGTCTGTCTGTCTGTCGTCTGTCCCTCTGTCTGTCTGTTGAAATCACGATTACAGAAAAAGTAGAAGAGATAAAACAATGAAACTGTAGATTTAGATTACTTATATATCTAAGCTGTCTGAACAAGAAAATTGGCATGATCGGTCTATTGTGACCTGAGAACCGACTACTTATGTTCAAATACCTCATATAAAATGAATATCTACAGATCAATATTACTGTATACGTGCTTAGGTAAACTTTTTTTTGGTCAAATATATATTGACTCATGCTCAAATACATGAAAATAATGTTTTCCGGCGAAACGACTTGTGGTTACAAAAAAAAATCGAAATTCGGTACACCTACCCATTTTTAAATATGGGTATCAAATGAATGGAAATTCTTCAGCGATTAAAAGTTTGTAGTTATTTTCAGGATTCGTATACCCTTGTGACCTATATACCACTTTGACTGGTAACCACACATATGTGTAGGGTATTTATAGTCGGCTTAGACCGACTATAATTTTGATAATCTTAACTATCATAATAACACCTACTTTAAAATTTCCCATGTGATCTAACCTTCCCAACTGTTTTTTTTCTATTTTTCATCTTTAAATTATCATAACAAATAGAGGTAAAAACTTCTGGACCATATAAGGTATATTTGAACCAAATCTTATAATCATGTAGCCGCGGTAGCTCAGTGGTTAGTGCGTTGGACTGCGAGCCGAAAGGTCCCCGGTTCAAGCCTGGACTGGGGCTAACAACATCTTTTCATAGAAACATTTTTCTATACCGCGCTACCTCTCGTCAGTAAATGGCAAACCTACGAGAGTAAAACCATTGCCTATGAAAAAGATCTCACCCACCGTTCGGATTCGGTAATAAACTGTAGGTCCCACCACTTTGAGTACAAATATAACACGCACAGCTCAAAATGGTGAGAGAGCTCAGCCGAAGTTCTATGCAGAACTGTAGCGCCAAACTATTATTATTATTATAATCATTATAATAATGAAATTAAAGTCAGTTTCAATGGTTTTAAGAAATAAAAATTTAAGCCCATATATCATGAATATTTGCCCTTAGTTACTTTATTGACCACTAAGTGGATCTGTTTCTTAAAATGCAGAATCTTTCCGTTTAGCTGTATGTACATCACTCCGTATAATTCTTGATTCCTGCTTGATATGAAGATTTTAAAAGATTTTTCATTCGTGTACATATTGTAAATAAATATTATAAATAAATATTATAAATAATGCATACAATATTCCATTGTAGAACACTAAATAATATAAAATGATTTTATAGTTTGTATGAAGAATATATTTTTTAATATGCCTTTTGCTTCACAGATAAAATTAAATGAATATGGTTATCAAAAACTATACTTTGACTCCTATATATACATTTTAATGAGTAAATTAATTCTATGTTAACTGTATAATATTTTTTAATTACGTGAAATAGCAGGTTTTTGGGTTTCAAACTCTTTACCAACTATTTAAATTATCTTAGGTCCAGTTTTTCAGTGCACGTATGAACTTAATTTAAACTTGTCCCCGTTTTTAAAACATCGATAGTTCCTAATCGAAACGGCCGAGTAGCGTTAAATTTCACAAACAAAAAAAAACATTTGTAATTCTTTAATATGGCATTTTAATCACATTTAATTTAAACTACGCTTAATTTAAAAATGTGACTGAAAAACTTAACCTAATGTCAAATTTTAAGTGTAATTTTAAATTTAGTTTAAACTTTTACAAATTTTTAAAACGAAATTAGATCTAGTTTAAACTAAGTTTTATTTAAAAATGTGACTGAAAAATAGGACATAAATAGTATATGAAATGGTTAGGTAATTCTTTGAATAATTTTTCATTACATGTGTGGTAGTATTTTAATACACAAAACCATTGAGCGTCCCTTAACAAACCCTTGAAATTTTTTTTTTTTAAATAAACAATAGTACTTTAATGCATATGAACAATTAGCTAATGGCAACATGCATTAAAAGGACTCTGACTATTATTTTAATTTGGCACATTAAATATGTATAATGTTTTGTAATTAATTAAAAAAATAATATTCCACATATGTAAAAATGCAACTTTGAAAATTATTTTAAATTCTATTTTTACAAAATTCTATAAAATGCAATGTGTGTCACAAACCGACATTGACACATGTGCGTTTAAATGTTTTTGTTTGTATGGCTGTCTGTCTGTCCGTCCGTCCGTGTCTATGTGCATAGTGTAAATACGTCTGTGTATAGAAAAGTTTCGCCTTTTAAAACATTAATAAACAGCAAACTTTTGCCTGCACCCCACACAGGCGTACGACATTTTTGCAGTGGGCGACTGTGGTCGGGCGGCGCAAGTGAGAGAATGGCACTTAATGCACAGGTGTAACTGGAAAATGGAGCAATTTTGATGAATATTTCAAAACGCAAAATGTGGGTGTAATTTAACAAAGTAATAAATTAAGTCATTCTAAAAATGTTAAAACATTTCAACTATTTGTATACTTTTGAATATGTCAAATAGTTTATATATGTAGTTAAATATTTTCTATACAACTACAACGGAGAAGGAGACGTCGCACGGTGAACAAAATGGTGAAATTTTTGAAAAAAAAACGCAATTTTTTTATTTTTAATTTTTTTTTTACTGTTACATACATAAAAGACCCACTAAGAATAATCTGGTACCATTTTTCTTATAACATTAACAGATTAAGAGATATGAGCCTTCAAAGTTAGGAAAAAAATTGCATTCCATACAAAAATATATGGAAATACATATTGGAACATAACTAAAATATCCTTGCATATCCTCTCAAATCCTTAAAATTGTATTTAGACTTTTACAAAATACACATTCTGAAAAAAAAGTAGCTTCCGGTTTGCTCCGGTTTATAAGAAAATTGTAAAGAAAATACTACCATTTTCGTTAGAAATTTACTTATTTGATTTAAAGCGTTTAGTGTAATAATTTTATATCAATTAAACCTACGGATATCCTTCACACGCGCTGACATTTTTCTAATCACAATTAATGTGGTGAAAAATAAAAAAAAAATCATTGCGATATCTTTTTCGGATTAGGAGAAATTACGTGTCAAAAATTACCTTTTTTTATTCTAATTTCATACATTTGTGTCTTTTTTGTAAATTTATACCAAGGATTGTAAACGATATCCTCTGTTCGCATTATCTTTTCTCTAATCACAATCAATGTGGTAAAAAATAAAAAATATATCATTCCGATATCGTTCCCGGATTAGGAGAATTTACATGGCAAAAATTACCATTTTTCATACATTTGTTCCTTTTTGTAAATTTATTCCAAGGACTGCAAGCGATATCCTTCATTCGCACTAACTTTTTTCTAATCATAATCAATTTGGTAAAAAATAAAAAATATATCATTCCGATATCGTTCCCGGATTAGGAGAATTTACATGGCAAAAAAAACAGTTTTACTCTAATTATTTTGTAAATTTATTTCAAGGACTGCAAACGATATTCTTCGTTCGCACTAAATTTTTTTAATCACAATCAATGTGGTAAAAAATATTACCCTGTATCGTTCCCGGATTATCAAAAATTACCATTTTATTTCCTAATTTCATACATATGTACCTTTTTGTAAATTTATTTTAAGGACTGCAAACGATACCCTTCATTAACACAAACTTATTTCAGATCACTATCAATGTGGTCAAAAATAAAAATAAATCATACCGATATCGGCTCCAGATTTTAAAAAAATCACATGTCAAAAATGTACAGGAAATTTTCGAACTTTTGTGAATCAATAGAAGACATTTTGTTAAACATAACTATATACTGATATATTTTTATTAGGTAAAAAAAACTCAACGAAATCTACCTATTTGTTTTGAAGTTATATAATTTTGTTCAAAAAAAGTGCTTTTTTTGTTCACCGTGCGTCGTAGGTCACCTTCTCACACGGGTGAACTGGGATTGGGTGATATTTTCATTTTTAGTCACTTTCTTTAACCAACAAAATCTGGTACTGACATTAATACCATTTATAAAATTGTTTCAATACATTTGTATTTATTTCAATTTGTTTTACTGTAAAATGTATTAAAAATAAGTGTCTACAAAATGCAGAAAATGTGCTTTTGTTTTTTGTATTCATTTTATTTTCTGAAGTTATCCTACGGGAAAATAATATGAATCGGTTTATATGAAAGGAACTTTAACATAGCTTTGTCATAGAAAAGCGTAAATTAAAATCTCATGCAGATCTTTAGACCTATCACTGAACTGGTCTCTTCAGTCGATGTATAGATGTCCGTCTGCACGTTTGCCTCTTGAAATCATCAAAATAAAAGGTGCTAGATCAATATTACACATAACTGAGATTTCTTGTAAAATAAAGGTGTCTGGTATTGATCATGGTAGCCGCGGTAGCTCAGTGGTTAGTGCGTTGGACTGCGAGTCGAAAGGTCCCCGGTTCAAGCCAGGACTGGGGCTAACAACATCTTTTCATAGAAACATTTTTCTATACCGCGCTACCTCTCGTCAGTAAATGGCAAACCTACGAGACTAAAACCATTGCCTATGAAAAAGCTCTCACCCGCCGTTCGGATTCGGCAATAAACTGTAGGTCACACCACTTTGAGTACAAATATAACACGCACAGCTCAAAATGGTGAGAGAGCTCGGCCGAAGTTCTGTACAGGACTGTAGCGCCAAACTATTATTATTATTTATTATTGATCATGTGCATGATTTGCCTATTGATTCGACAAATAAAACACGGACGGCTTCCTACAATTGTAATTGTCTTTATTAAAATTATTATTTTTCATCGCACTGTTCTTTATTGTATTGAAAAATTAGTAAATTCATTATATTCAATAGAAAAAAAATCATTTTACTTGAAAAGTTATTAATGAATCAACAATATTATGAATTGTTTCATAAAAGTTACGAATTTGTTCGCACTTTCATTATAATACTCAACATAATCATGATTCGATGAAAAATACATTAAATCGATGAAAAATACATTAAATCGATGAAAAATACATTAAATCGATGAAAAATACATTAAATCGATGAAAAAAATGCATAATTAAATACCCATAAAAGAATTTATAGATTCAAATGACAAATTCTTCACCGTATTGTTGAATTTTTGCTTTATTTTTCTTTTAGTGTAAAATGCATGTTTTAATTTTTTTTTTTGTGTGTTTTGTGTATTTAGAGCTTCGTGAGCAGGCAGCGCATAACTTGTGGCATTCGTTATGCAAAACCACCATGCATCGCATATCATTAAAAAGTCAAAGGATGTCAAAACGTCAAGTGCAGCACCCACCGAACAGCGCCGCACAGATACTAGATACGTACGCTAGATACAAGATACACTTACCACACATCCACCTGTTGTTCGGTGTTGTGTAAACACTGAACTACGAGATACGAGAAAAGTTTTTGCCTTTTCAAATATTTTTCTTGTTTATTTTTTTTTTTTTTAATTTTCACAACAGAGAGCAATGAACACAATAACAGCATGTGAGAGAGAGTAAATGCAGGGGGTAGACAGAGACAATGAACGAGTAGAGTAAGTGGGGTGCGTGAGAAAAAAAATTATGTTGAATTTTATTAATTTCGTATTTTTTATCTACTGTATATTTTGGTATCGAGTATAATTTTTTACTGTCTGGATCTTGAGGATGTTAATACGTAATGTTTGTATTTTTTATATATACAATTTTTATTTTATTAAAAATCTAGAACATTCGAGTTACTTAGAATTACAATTCGCAACTATAAAATAGCAAGTGTCGTTAAGAAAATCACAATTTGATTTTATTACCTCGCTAATTACGTTGTTAGATACATTTTCTATTTTTCACCAAATACTTTTTTATATTTTATCGTGCACTTATTCACTTTTTCCGTTTGCACTTCTTCACTTAAAACTTTTTTAAATTTGTTTAATTTTTTGCCATTTGCTAAATTTTTGTTTTCTTCAATCAACTTTCTTCTCGTTGGTATGTATTATTTTTTCTTTTTTATATGTATATCTTTGCATGTGTAAATAAGACTCAACAAAAACAGCAAAATTGTAACGCACGTCCGTCTTGTTTTGCAACACGTCCTTTCGCATCGAACAGCGCCGAGTATCTGTTGATAACACCGCCATACTCGCAGGATGCTGCCCCAATATCTAATCGGGAGCATCATGTTGGCGCCGTGATGCTGTTAACTGTTAACTTAGGAGCTGTTGCTTCTATCTGTTGGTTTATGCTATAACAAACGACTCTTAATATTTTCTCTAAATTTAACATTAAACGGTTAACATTACCGATTCACATAACATACGGTGGTAGTGACAACTGTCGGTGATTAAACTTTAAGGGGTTGTTGCATAGTACAATTTATAAATGTTAACATTTTGTAGTACCTATCAAAAACGGTTATACGTTTGTCTTTTATAAGGATGTTAACATAACTTAGACAGTGCAACAACCTTCATTCTAACGCTAACATAACATTAAACGGTTAAAAGTACCGATTCACATAATAAACTGTGAACATAACACTAAATATTTAACAGTACCGTTTCACACGGTGGTAGTGACATCTGTTGGCGATTAAAATTTAAGGGGTTGTTTCGTAGAACAGTTTATAAGTTTCAATCATGATAATTGTATACGCATGTTAACCGCATGCAGTACCTAACAAAAACTGATATACGTTTTTCTGTTATAAGTCTGTTCACATTATCTGTAACTTAGCCAGTGCAACAACCTTCTTAGTGTCGCTAACTTAACATTAAAAGGTTAAGAGTACCGATTCACATGTAGTGATATCGGTTGGCGATTGCGTAGTAATAATAATAATAGTTTGGCACTAAAGTCCTATAAGAACTTAGGCCGAGCTCTCTCGCCATTTTGAGCTGTGCGTGTTATATTTGTACTCAAAGTGGTGGGACCTAAATTTAATTGCCGAATCCGAACGGCGAGTGAGATCTTTTTATAGCCAATGTTTTACTCTCGTAGATTTGCCATTTACTGCCGAGAGGTAGCGCGGTATAGAAAAATGTTTCTATGAAAAGATGTTGTTAGCCCCTGTCCAGGCTTGAACCGGGGACCTTTCAGCTCGTAGTCCAACGCACTAACCTCTGAGCTACCGCGGCGTAGTATAGTTATAAAATAGTATGTTTAAGACTTTTATAAGTATATTACCAGTTTACAGTACATATCCTTGTTGAAGAAGTAAAATCGGGGGATTATCAATTTTTATTAATTTTATAAGTAGATTCATGACTTGTTTTGGGCAAAGGCAGAATCTATATTCTGCATCTCAGCATTTGATACAAATTCCGCCTTTTGCTGCTTATAATCTTAAAAAACTACATTGAGTCTGCGAATAACTTGGTCTAAAATAAATTACAAGTTTGTATGTAAATATTGCAAAAAGTATCTATATTTAAAATGTCATTTAAGACATTAATTTTGAAATTTTCTTACAATTGTCACCAATTGTACCATAATCATTCTAATATAAAATTAGATTTTTCATAAAGTATAGATTTTTCATAAAGTATATTCGAAAAAGAAAATATGAAATATATTTAGCACTTTTATACTATGTACTTTTTATGAATTTCTGTTATAAGCCTGTTAATATTATCTGTGACAAATCCAGCGCAACAACCTACATTGTGCTCTGCACGGTTAACAGTACCGTTTCTCTTAACTGCCCTTGTTTAAAATTTAAGAGGTTGTTATGTTGAACAGTTTATAAATTGTAAAAATATTCTTATACATAGGTACAGTCAAATCCCGGTATAACGAATACGCGGTTTAACGAAAACGCTATATAACGAACTGTAGTAATCCATACAAGTAAAACACTTGTTTCAAATTTAAAAAAAAAATAATAAATATAAAAAAACTAATTTGTAAACACTTTCAAAAAAATTTTCAAAAATAAAATTATTCTAATTTTGGTGTTCAGCATTTATCGAACATTGTTTTATTAAATTAAAGTCGTAAACCATTACTTTAAACTGGTGACCCTCAGTGAAAATGCATAGAACACCACCAGGAACACCATCTTCGGACGCTCCGGTCCAGAACGCCTCAGAATTGGTAAGCGCAAATTCGCAGCAACCGGAAACAGCAGTGTACACAACAAGCGTACAGAAATTTCCTCCATTCTGGACAAAAAATCCGAAAGTTTGGTTCCTGCAAATAGAATCTATTTTCTCCATCGCCTTAAAGAACTACCAAATTCTTAACATTGACTACCTTATATAACGAATATTTCTAAAATTTTGTACTCGATATAACGAACAGTTAGGAAAAAACATTTTAAAACATAGCAAAAGCAATAAAGCATCCAAACATTAATAGAAAATTTAAACACTTTAAACTTAATGTCTCATTTTCTGATAATTTTCACAAATAATAAAATATTAAAAACATTATTTCAATTTAAAATCGACTTTATGTATATATTTTTCAATATCTTTAAGGGAACAAAATTAAAATTTTAAATGTTGGTAAAAATGGTTTAGGTCAAGATATAACGAATTTCAAAATTTTCAATGGAGGAAATGGAGAAAATATTCCAGTAGTAAAATTCAGACATAAGCTAGCACTGATTATAGAGAAGGTATTTTATATGAAATGAACATTTTTGCAGGATTTCCCTATTCGTTTCTCAAATAACGGCCGCTCTTAGAAAAAAGATTGACTCATTACTGCTAACATACCATAGAAGATTTGGTGGCAGCGTTTCGCAAAGACTGCAGTATCTGCGTTGGGTATGCCGAGATGTTGTTAAAGGGGGCTTCTGCTGGCAAGACCTGGACCATTTTACTACTGGGATGTACAAATTCTTTATTTTTTTGCTGTTTGTAAATTTATCATAAAAGATCTTAATAAAGTTAATATAAAAAAAATGATGCGATATAACGAATTTTACGATATAACGAAAGGGCCTGACAATATAACATATGTCTGCCGAGATTTGCCTGTACTTATTAACCGTTTACGGTTCATAAACGAAAGCTGTTATAATATGTTATTCACAGTTCTGTTATAAGACTGTTAAAATAAATTGTGATTTAGCTAGTGTACCAACCTATTGGAAACAGCAACCTTCCTGTAATTAAACTGCTATATCAATGTTATATTATTACATACATTTACCAGTTTTTGTAAAGAGGACTTCCGTTTAAAATGTCTTTAATTTGAACTTCTGTTAATTAACTGATAACAGAAAGTTCGTAATTGTTATAATATAACTTTTAATAGTATAGATTTTTCTATATAATATTAAAATTTTAACGCGTGATATTATTCTCTAGTTTATTTTGTACCAGAACCAATTACACTGCACGAAATTGCTGTACAATGCTGTCGATTTGGTAGCATATCTTTAAAATGTTCTTCAATTGATAACATTTTCTTGAGATGTTATCAAAATATGCTGAAGTAGCACTGTTAAAAAATATTCTCCAACATATAATAAAACTTTTCAGAATATTGTATTTTATTTTTTAAAAAATATAAAATTTGAATTTAAAGTAAAATTTTAAAATATCCTGAGATTATTTTTCACGGTTGAGAATGCGTCAGTACAGTTATTACAAATGAAATTCGTATATTTTCATTTAAAATTGATATCTTTCCTTTTAAAATTGAGAAATTTCTAAATAATATTGAGATATTAAAGAAAAAATTCTAATTAAAATAGAGATCATCTAAATAATTTCGATAATCCCAAAAGAATTGGGATTTTTCAATTTTAAAATTCCACACAAAATTGAGATTTTTACATTTTAAATTTAGAAAATTTCACATAAAATTCAGGTTTACATTTAAAAATCCGAAAATTTTAAATTATATATTTTTTCAAACATTTTAAATTTTCCAAAAAAATTCTAAAATCTCAAGTTTTTACTAAATAATCAAACTTAGTATTTTTGTAAAAATTACAAATTTTATTAAATATTAAAATTTCAGACAATTTCAACTTTTTTTAATTTATCCAACAAAATTTTAAAAAACGTACGCTCAATTTTAAAATTTTTACTAAAAATTCGGATTTATACTAAAAATTAAAATTTGTACTAAATATGCATTTTTTACAAATTTTTGTATGAAATGTTTATATTTTCACATTAACTTAAAATTTTCACTAAAACTTAAAATTTTCAATAAACTTTCAAATTTTCAATAAAGTTTCAAATTTTCAATAAAATTCAATTCCACCAAAATTAAAAATTTTCACTTAATTTTAAAATTTTAAGACATTACATTTCCACTCAAATTTTAAATTATCCTAAAAATTAAAAATAAAAATAATTTTCACTAAATTTCAACTAGAAATAAATTTTTCATTCAAATTATCGGAAAATTAAGTGCACATATGAAGAATGACAAAAAAATAATTTCCTCAAAATGAAAGCTATTTTTAGATGTATGGAAGGTGGGCCAATTTTTCTCAAATCCAAACTCCGAACCATTTTTTTGTTAAAACGTATTGAAACCAAATTTCATTACATTCTGACAATTATTTTTTAAGTTACCTTGTATCCGGTCAGACAGCAAGACAGACGGACATGGCTAAACGGACTCGGGTAGTGATGCTGACCAGGAATATATATACTTTTCCATACCAGACACGCTTCCTAAGGGGCGTTACAGTATATGCACAAAGTTAATATGCCCTGTACCTCATAGGTGATGAAATATTGAAAACTCGCCATTCGGTTCTATACCGTGTTTCTGTTCTGTACCGGGTTTTTAAAGATTAAGAAAAAAATAAATAAAAACCTTACTTATATATTAATTAATTTTTAATAATAATTTTATAACAAATACATAATTGTTTTTAAGAAAAAAAATGCACTTATTTATAACATTTCAATTTATTTCCATTGACACTTTTTTATGACATTTCCAAAAAGCAATTTTAAAAAATTCGAAGTCGAAACTGTTATTCAAAAGGCAGAAACCCCAGTATTCGAACTAGAATTAATTACAACATATCGTCACATTCATGTCAAAGGGGCGAATGTGTAATTTTTGACATTTGCGTTTTTTTTTTTACATATACAGTATACTGTGCCAAAATCGTGTGTGGTTTTGTTGGATATTTCTAGCCACAATAGACAAAACTAGAAGGGCGAATTCGAAAAATTGACAAGCTAGTCATGCCAAAAGGGGGCGAATCTTTTCGTTTTTTGCAATAATTTTTAATTGGTTAAGATTAAGTAGTGGTATAAAGGCAAGAATTGTTTATTTTAAAGAACCCATCGATTGGTATCATTATTTAAAATAATCTTCCAAACATTTTTCAAAAATTCGAAATAAGTATTATTTTTAAATAACGATGCCAATCGATAGGGTCTTTAAAAACAAACAATTCTTGCCTTTATACCACTATTTAATCCACTAGGATATAGCCACACAAAATCAAATGCTAATTGATGAATAAACCAAAATAACAAAAAAAAAATGTTTGCTAATTTTTAAATCACTTCGTCACTGTCATGCCAAAGGGGCGAATGTGCATTTTTAAAAATGTTGGGAAATCGATAGGTGCTTGAAAAAAAACAATAAATGCCTTTACATCACTATTTTATCTTGTACCATTAAAGAGTTATAGCAAAAAAACGAAAAGATTCGCCCTTTTGGCATGACAAGATTTTCAATTTTTCCAATTTCTACGTTTTTTTGCTATAATTGTTATTGGTACAAGATAAAATAGTAATGTAGAGGTATTAATTGTTTGTTTTCAAAGCACCTATCGATCTGCATCATTATTTCAAAATATTTTGCCAAACATTAATTTGCCATTTGTTATTTGCAGGAAAAAAATGTTTGGCAAAATATTTTTAAATAATGATGCAGATCAATAGGTGCTTTAAAAACAAACAGTAAATGCCTTTACACCACTATTTTATCTCATATCAATAAAAAGTTATTGCGAAAAAGAAAAGATTCGCCCTTTTGGCATGACAATATTTTCAAGTTTTCAAATTCGCCCTTTTGGTTTTGACTTTTGTGGCTAGAAATATCCAACAAAACGACACGCGATTTTAGCACAGTATACTAGAGGAAAAACTACATTCAAAAATGTAAAAAAACGCAAATGTCAAAAACTGCACATTCGCCCCTTTGGCATGATACTGACGACTTCAAATTTTAAAATTTTATTTTCCAATATTTTTAAAAATCATTAAATTCGTCCCTTTGGCATGCTAGAGACGATGTGATATACAAAAAAAATTAAATTTTTACAAATTCTTCTTTAAATAATAAAACAGGAGAACTAATAGAACCCATCAAAGTCCTCATATACAAAATAGATTTTCTATATATATTTTTTTTACTATTAATATAAATAAATCAGAATCATACACTGATATCACTGAAATTAGATTTTAATAGGTAGGTTTTATAGAAATATATTTGAAAATCTAAAATCAAATGATTTAAGTTTCATGTGATATTTAAACATTTTCCCCTTCAACTGAAATATACAATTTGGTCGAATTTTTCGTCAAGTCTAAAAATTTAAGGGGCAAAAGAAAACTCACCAAATGAGTACCAAAGGGGTTTGTGAGACTTTACGTGGAAAAGCTCTAAGGCATGGAGAGGATTTACTTTGAGAGTGAAAGCTACGCGAAGTCAATAGTGGCTGCAAGGAAGGCACGAGCCACGAGCCGCCCATCAAATCAGACTGAAATCAGATTCGGCGAAACGACCAAACTTTTGAATAGTCATAAACGAAGGCTAACGGTGTGCTGACGCGTTTGGCGATAGATTTTGTGAAACATTTGTGAAATTCAAATAAATTATTTAAATAGTGAAAAACGACAAAAAAATTGAATTGGAATTTATTATAAAAAATTAATAAAAATTTTAATATTTTTAAAAGTGAAAATTATAAAAATAGTAGAACATGAATTATTGAGCAGTAACGGAGTGTCACACGGACACTTTGACCCAGTGCCGAGGACAAAGACGATGACAGTTTTCGACGCGTGTCAGTAGATTCGGAACTTTGTCGAGTAGTCGAGTTTAAAACAGTGCGAAGTGATTTTCTTAAGTAATTTTAAAAAATTATAAAAAAAAACAGATTTAAAAAAAAATAATAAAGTATCTTGAAGATGCAAAGTGTTGTAATTTCTGTGAAGTTTCGAGGATTTTGTTATAAAGCATACAAATTGTAATAAAAACAAATACAAATGAATGCTGATTGATTGATTGACAGCGCCCTAACAATAGCGGCAGTTACAAGTAACAAACTTACAGATACAAAGATAGACAGTTACATAGATACCCAATGTATTTAAATGCGCTAACGTCGAACTGAAAGTTTTGGCAAAATATGCACGGAATTCTAATGAGTTAGACACACACACACACAGATACACGTACTTACAGATACATGTAACAAAAAATAAAAAAAAAAACAAAATGTATCTGTGTATCTGCAAATTTAAAGAAAACAGTTGCCGTGGTAATATCAACAAAATAACAAAGTGAATAAATAAATAAAACAAAATAAACGTTCGTGTGTTTTCCTCACTGAAATCTGCATAACAAATAAAATACAAATAAAATACAAATAAAATAAAAATTACAATAAATGTATCGCATGGATACAATGCGAGCAGCAAAGCGCACAAAATGGAAGTGTTTTATAGAAATTTTAACAGATTTTCACTGAGTGTTAAAAACATAATTTAAAGTAAAAAAAAATAGCGAAAGTTGTTGAAAATGCTTCGGTGCCAAGTGCTAAAATTAAATGGAATCGAATAGAACGCAAACAAGATGCGTTTTCACTTTATGAAAATCGAAAAATTCATCACAGAAACGTTGCAAATTTTATTTCTTACCACAATTGTGGGATGTACATTTAGCGAAACGCATCAGCAAATCACAGCCATGGATAGAGTAGCAGTAGCGGCAGCAGTAGGAGCAGGAGCAGGATCTGGATTAGGAACTGTAGCAACAACCAAGGATAATGTTTTGCATACGCCCACAACATTAGACACAGCAACGGCAGCAAATGTCACAACATCCAGCACAATAAATACCAGCGCATATTCAACAATACAAACAGCATCCTTAACATTCTCATCATTATCCTTGGCATCATCAGCAACGTCTTCAGCGCCTTTGCAATTTTCCACAACAAGCGCTACTCCTACTTCCGTTTCCGCTGCTGCTGCCGCGCATCTATCTTCGTCATCATCATCCTCATCATACGCAACATCGCTAACTAATGGCTATCGTCGTGATGCACTAAGCAGATCCAACATTTTTCCAACCAGCGATATTTTAAATGGTAAAATTCTAATCAAAACGCTTTTAAATAAATTGTAACTCATAAGTGTATCTCATGAATATATCTTATGAATGTATCTTATGACTGTGTCATATGGCAGTAGCTCATGAATATTCATAAAACATACTTTGTACCCTTTTTAAATGCAAATTGTATAATTTTTGCTTTATTATTAAAAGCGAATCAGTTTTAGTATTCAAAATGTATCTCTGAAATAGAACAACTATTTTAAAACATTCCTAAAGATATTGTGATTTTTTTTTCATTTGAAATTTCAATTGAAAAACCAAAACTTTGTTTATAAATTTTCACAATTTTAAATTTAAATATTCTGAATTTCACTCTATATCACTCAATTTCAATTTCTCTAGAATCAAATACAAAAATTTCAATTTCCATCAATTGAAAAATCTCATTTTAATTGAAAATGTTCAGTTTCCTTTGGAATTATATTAATTGGAAATGGAAAAATCCCATTTTTTTTGGAATTTCTCCAATTTTAAATGAAAAAATTCTCAAATTACAAAAAAAATTCAATTAATTTAAAATTCTATGATTTTGAATAAAAAAATTGTCTTAGGATTTTTTTTCAATTTTATAATTTTGAATTTTTATCGATATAAAAAGTATGAATATCATTTGTAATTTTCTTAATTTGAAATGGAAAATCTCAATTTCAAATGAAACAATCTCAATTTATCTCATTCTGAAATGAAAAATCTTTAAGAAATTTTGTCAATTCAACATGAAAAACCATGGAAATCAATTGCATAATATCAATTATATGTTTAATATTCTCAAATACACTCGGAAAGCGCACAATTCCAATTGCAAATGTGGTTGCCTAGCATCTTTAACTTAATAAATTGAAATATATAATTGAATTAGGGTTTTTTTTTTTGGAATATCTTATTAAGATCCGCAGCACTCAGACAAACAATTTCCATTGTACTCAGAAATCAATTCCGTAAGGGATTCAAACCCGATACCTTTAGAATGCAAGTCCAGCGCGCATACCTCTAGTTTGCTGAGGCCGGCAAATTGAATTAGGTGGTAATTTTAATATTTTCAAACGAAATTCTACAAACATTTCTAATGAAACGATTTGAAATTTGATAGAGAATTAATTTGGAAATGTTAGAATTCATTTCATTTGATTCAAATTGGGTAAATTACATATGTATAAAATGGAATAATCTCATTTTTAGCCAAACCACATTTTTTTTGCATACCTTATTTTTTTTTAGTCCTGATAAACAATCCTAAGGGAAACATGTATAGGGTATAGGGTATTAAAAAATAATTGAAAACCTAATAATGATACGAACACCTTGGGGTTTATATAAAAACAAACCTACCTAGAAGATTTTTGTAATTATAGATATCGAGATGAAAGGGTTTTATTTTCGATAAACAAATTTTATTTGTTCAGAAAATTTTATTTTTAACAAAAATTCTAAAGAACACACAATATAAATACATTGAGTTTTATATCGAAAATATGTCATTATTATATCGAATGGTTTGCAGTGAATCCACAGTAAAATTGTTACGGTTTCAATAAATTATAAATCATGTTCTTTCTTTTTAAAAATATATGATATTTAAATCGTTTTTTTTAAGTTAACATTGAAGAGGAAAAAAAATATCGTTTGCAAAGAGGTTATATAAAAATATGGTATTTTATTTTAGGCGGGTACTGAAATTGTAGGTTTTATGCAACACTTTTTAATAATATTTTTACAGTTTATTCTTATTTTCAGTTATTTCTATTTTGCAAATTATCGAAAATTTCATGTATCACTAAGATGCAAATTAAAATAACGGTAAAATTTTAATGTTTTTTAACGTTTTTATTTATTATAAGTAACAATGTTTACTGCGATTTCCGAGTAATTCTAGACAATTTTTTATAGCTCATTGAAATCGATCACATCCAGATCATTGACTACCAAAAGTGTAGAAGAACATTATAAAATTCAAAAATTTGAAAAAAATTACAAAACTTAAAAAAGAATAGAGAATTTAAATCGTACATTTCGTAATAATGCAATATAAAAATTGGCAGATATAAAATTATATTTAGAAAAAAAATCGTAGTGAAAATTTCCATATGTAACGTGTTGTTCCGTCCTAATTTTGTCTGTGATTTATTATGAAATAACTATAAACTTTAGGAACAAAGTGTATATATAAAAATAAAGTACATATCTTAACTATTTTTAAAATAATTCATATATAAACTTGCTGACTTGCACTTCCGTTTTCAGTCACGTCCGGATAACTTTTGATCTACACCCAGAAAAAAATACCCTCAAATCCCATTAAAATTAGTCAATAGGACAATTATTAATCTAATAGTATACAAAAAATAAATCTATCACATAAACTCAATGGCAATGTCATGGTATTTTCTAGTATTTAATGGTATTTTCCGATTAAAATAATAATTTATCCTATTGACTATTTTTAATAGTAAAAAACTATTATTTATATAGTATTTTTTTCTGGGTGTAGCATACATAATCTTTTTATTTTTTGTACGATTTTAAGCTACGATTTTATTTTTGAACAATAGATTTTTTTAAAGGAATTAAAAATTGTTTTATTAACCCCCTTGTAACTTAAAACAAAACGTAATTCATTTCGTCCAAAAGTTTTTTCAATTCAATAATTTAAAAACGACGACAAAATAAAAAACAAAAAATTCTGTCACTAGAATTTCAAACGAAACGAATTTTGATTCATTTTACATTATAAGAAAAACAAAATTTGTTTAGGTTATTGCACCCAATTCTTAATATGTTCGATAGATTTAAATAAGTGACTCATAATTCAAGAACCTTATAAAATATACTTTATCGATTACTTAGCTCGTACAAGTATCTAGAAGTAGCAAAATATGGTTGTTTTTTTATTAGTAAATTCACGTGCATAATTTATGCATCATAAATCGTTTTTCTGTTTGAAGTCGAAATTTGCATCAGTAATTAATTCCAGTCATATCAAAATTATCATGCACAATAAGAACCGTGTCGATGGCTTTGTGGCACAAATCAGAAATGCGTTTGCACGCATTTTTTAGTCGACTTTTCGACGTCAAAGCTTCGATATTATGTGGTTTTGATGAAAATCATGATAAATTTGACACGAAAGAGAAATTTCTGTTACCGTGTATTTCCGCAAAAGGTTAATTGTGTCAAAATGTAATGGACAATTTTAAAGATCTGAATTTTTTTGACTGTCAAGAATTTTCATTCAATGAAAATTGCATTTAATCTAAAATAGTTTATTGGTTAACAATGATTTAAATACTACAAGAATTTTATTTCAATAAATTAATTTAAATTTTTAAATACATTAATCCTGCGCATACTTAATACACGATAGACCACATATGACCATTTTATCCATTCATGTTCATAATTGTCAATTAACTTGATTTCGGACAGTGCAATTAAAATATATATTTTTGTGTAATAAACTCATTTTGAATTGATAAACTATTTATGGCTTTGTACTGTTGTTGGTTGTACCATTTATTCTGACCCATTTAAATCCAAATCGAACAAATCCATTTTAATAGTGCTGCCAGACTGTTGTGAAAAGCACAAAATATACAAGTCCATTTAGTGCTGTGGTATCTGATAAAAGCGCGAAAAATAAAATTAATCGCTTTTAACATTTATAAACAAAAAAAATAAATAAATAAAAAAAAGGAAGTTATCTATTTTAATTTTTTTGTTAGACTATGTACATTGTACAACATATGTCTGTGTTTGCGAATAGTTAGTTTTTATTTGAATGCCATCAAAATGTTGATTTTTTGCAGCGAAGTTTCTGTTTTTGTTTTATTTCTATTTTCAACAGTGAGTATACATTTTTGGAATACAGTTGTTTTCAGTTGTTTGCAAATGTTGCCATTTTATGTTGCGTTTTGCGTAAAGTTAAATTAAAGTAAAACATAAATATTTCACAGCACATTCTTGTTTTTGTTAATTTTTGTATCACTAAAAGCTATATGAAATAAATTAAATTTTTAAATTAAAAATTTATAAAAACGATAAAAAAATATTTTTTTTTACAAATTCTTGATATGATTAATTTTTGTATTATTTACTATTTTTAAATAATAATAATAATAGTTTGGCGCTACAGTCCTGTATAGAACTTCGGCCGAGCTCTCTCACCATTTTGAGCTGTGCGTGTTATATTTGTACTCAAAGTGGTGGGACCTACGGTTTATTGCCGAATCCGAACGGCGGGTGAGAGCTTTTTCATAGGCAATGTTTTACTCTCGTAGGTTTGCCATTTACTGACGAGAGGTAGCGCGGTATAGAAAAATGTTTCTATGAAAAGATGTTGTTAGCCCCAGTCCAGGCTTGAACCTGGGACCTTTCGGCTCGCAGTCCAACGCACTAACCACTGAGCTACCGCGGCTATTTACTATTTTTTATTCAACAATAATTGAAGAGTTTGGTCAAGTCGGTTTTTGCATTTTGCTGGAAAATCAATGAAAATTATTGAAATGTGAAAATTATGCAATATTTGGTTTAAAAGCATCTATCGTATAAAATACGTATGGGTCATTCCACACCAAATCGACCAGCGGTTGGAACTCACCTTCTTCAATTTCAATGAAAGCTTATTGAGCTATTTGAGATATGCTTATTGAGATATGCATTGACCATTTTTTTTTTTATTTTTTCGACCTCTACTTCCAGAGATACAGTGCTTCAAAAAATGGGCAAAAAATCACTTTTGTATGATTGTTTATATTTTAATATCTCTTAAAGTATAAATGCTAGAAACTTCGATGATGGCTCGTTTTAAGTTGTAAATTTTAAACTTGAACATGTGGCCCGTCGTCATTATCCTAGCACTTCAAAATTGATGTCCTTAAAAAGGACCCTTTTGAAAATTCTGAAAAAAATCACATATTTTGTTTGATTTAATACAAATGTTCATGATAAATTTCAAGATGGTATTTTGATTGCATCATATTTTAAAAAATAATTTTCAAAATTTTAATTTATTTTTTGCATTGAAAAAAAAAATTTTTTTTCTACAGTAAAAGTTGCAATAATTCATGAATGTATTTCTAACTCTTATTTCTAAAATGGTGCCAGTTTTATCATATTGACTCTAATTTTTGAGATATTGATTTTGGGGTATATTTTTTACATATTTCGCAAAAAGGTATATATCTCAAAAACTAGGAACAGTTTGATGAAACTGACGCCATTTTCGAAATCAGAGTTAAAAATACAGTATTATAGCCAATTTTACTTTTGAAAAAAATATATATTTTTTTTTTCATACAAAAAACTTGTAAAAATTTAGAAAATTAATTTTTAAAATATGATACTATCAGAATACCAACTTGTATTTTGGCATGAACATTTATATTAAAAGGATCCTTTTTATGGACATCAATTTAAAAATACAGGATAATGATCACGGGTCACATGTTATAGTTTAGAATTTAAAATTTAAAATTTAAAATTTTGCTTAAAGCCTGTTCTATTACCTTTAAAACGATCCATCAACGAAGTTTCTAGCATTTATATTTTAAGAGATATTGAAATATAAACAACCATACAAAAGTGATTTTTGGCCCATTTTTTGTAACTTTGAAGCACTGTATCTCTGGAAGTAGAGGTCCAGAGGTCCAGAGATCATTGCATATCTCAATAAGCTTTATCAGCTGCCCAAATTTCATTGAAATCGAAAAGGTAAAATCCCAAAATTTACTTTTTTTGGTCGATTTAGTGTGGAATGGCACGTATGTATATCTTATTGGATTTACAAAAAACTACAATTTTACAAAAAATTATTTCGAAATATTTGAATCATTTTGTGTAACATTTGTATGATACATTAAATTAATATTGAAATTCTTGATATTAATCTTCAGATGTATGTAAAATCACATATGGCATTTTCTGGGGTTCCGGACGGGACATTCGTATGAAATTAATTAATATCTCAATGGAAAATGATTGAATTTATAGAATTGTAGTATTATTTAAATCCGCAAAAAATTAGAAAATTCTATACGGGCGGGACAAAAACGGAAATACATGTCGAGGTTTATATAAAAATTCGAAAAATTCCAGAAAATTTTGCGTAAAAATTATTTTTTTGAAATATTTTATTAATATATCTGAAATCATGTGCTTTCTTTGTATATTTACACTTTCCTCCTCAAATTTTATGTATTTTTCGTTATAAATAACAGAAAAGTTCAGTATAGAAATTAACACGAAGTTTTTTTTCTTAAAATACTTTTTGCTTACAATATATTTTTTTGAATTATCTAGAATTATAGCTGAGATAATTTACTTTATTTTTGAAAATGTACACTTTGTTTCTAAAGTTTATAGTTTTTTCATAATAAATCACAGACAAATTCCGGACGGGACAACAAAAAAAATACGTATTGAAATTATCAGTACGTTTTTTATTCTAAAAATACTATTTTCGTACAATATATTTTTTTAAATAATCTCTGAACATAGCTGACACAATTTACTTTATTTTTGTATATGTACATTTTATTCCTAAAGTTAATAGTTATTTCGTAATAAATAAAATAAAATAAATCAAGGAATAATTTCGGACATTCAATAAGGAAATTTGCACTACGTTTTTTGCTAAAAAAATGTTTTATCTGACAATATTAATAATCATTATTACGAAATGTAAACTGATGTACGATTCGAATTTCCCGATTTTTAATTTTTTTTTTTTTACTATTTTTGAGAAAAAATTATTTTTTTTTGTAATTTTTATACTGTGGTTTTACGCTTTTGGTACTCAAAGTTTCGGATGGGACAGATTTCAATTACCTGTCAAAATTTTTCTAAAACTACTAGGAACTCGATGTTTGCATATTTGAAAATGCAGAGGAAATTCAGATTTAGGAACGAAGGATTCAACTTTTAAAAAATTAGTTTAGTTTAATGCGATAATGTTGGTTCCGGAACATTATAGATATTTAGTAGATTTTGAGTTTTATTATTAAATGTATCATAGGTTTTTTTAAGGTTTATTTTTTTTTATAAAAAATACAATTATAAGAAACACTACTTTTTTTTATAAGAATATATAAAAATAACAAATATTTTATTGAAATATAAATGACAGAAAATAAAACTAACATTATTTAAAATTTTAAATATTATATTATAATTTCATTCAATATAGGATGTATAATATTTCTTCTTTTATTTCTGCTTTTTTATCCATAAACAAAAGATATAGATACTAACCACATAGCAGTCATTTGTCCAATTTATTGCAGCTAAACGATCTCTTGAGTGTATTTTGTATTTCGACTCTACGAAATTTAATCACGCTTGGATGGGACGAAAGTTTCTTTAAATGTATGGCTTTTGAGCGAGCCAGCGTATTTTCGGCATTACGATACACCATAAACTTTATATTCAAAAATAAATTTTACATGTTGTTTGGCAAATCCAAGACGTGCCATTAGTAAGTTTGGCCACAGCCGACAACATCGTTACAAGGAAAAAACAATTGGAAAGACAAAATATTATATGAAAACTCAAAATAAAACAACAACAAAAAAAGGCTCACGAGCTACTCTCAAATTCGCACAATAATCTGTATCCGTTTCCGGATGTTGGGGGCCAAACCTTTTTCATTCACGGTTGCACTCAGCACTGATGCGCATAAAATACGTATATCAAATATTTATAAAAAATTTAAATTAATTTTTTATGTCATAAATACAAAAATATATAATAAAAATAACAAAAAATATATATTTTATTATTTAATACACCGCATTCACATAGGAAAAGTTTATCCTCCAAATTAAAAGGTTATTAATTATTTTTCAAAGTCATTAAAAAAACGTTAATCTACTTATCAGATCTTTTCTTTCTATACGTCCCATCAATTGTGCCTTTAGGCCTACCCATTAAAAGTTTTAACAAATTCTCCTTCTTTCAGTCACCTACTTTGCAGAATATAAAAAAATAAACCACATTGTGCTTCGTTTAACAATGTGGGAAGCCTGCCAACTTTTATCAGTCAAAGAACCTTTTATGCATTTTTACGTTTCTTCATTCTTGCATTAATTACCGATGTAGTACCTACCTACCTAGTGGTTGGTCTTGATGTGCGCCGAAATTCTTAATTACATGCATTACATCATCTTCATCACCATCATCGTCAACAACGTCATCAACGTAAAATGTTATGCGTCAAATAGGTTTCATAGTACGTAAAAAAGTTTGTAATGAGTGGAGAAAGTTTTGCATTTTCTTGACTTTTATTGTGCTATGTAGTAATAAAATTTGTTACTTTATTGAGTTAAGGACTCAGAGCCACGTGTATTTTTTCTACCCTCAAAGCAAATAATATGGTCGAACAGTAGCAGCAAATTGTAGTTGATAAAAATTAGCTAAAAAGCTATAAAATACCTTTTAAAATTACATTTAAATGATTATATTTGGCTCGTATATATTTATGAAAAAATGTCCTGCATATGCTATACATTGTACAGGTAAAAAAGTTTTTGATAATCTAAAAGATAGTAATAGGGGATTTGTCTAGCATGCAATCAGAGCACAAATTTCTAATATTAATGAAAATTTACTTGAAACTGTGTCAAGTTAAATTTTATTAATTTTAAGCTCAATTTTTCATAAATAAAAATAAAATTCCTAAGTAAAATAAAGCATTTTTTTATACGAAAACTTTTTCCTGGAATTAAGAAAAACTTTCTTTTTATAAGAAAACGTTTTCTTTGACGTTAATTTAAGTTCAATATACTTAATAAAACGAAACTGTTTTCTGGGGGTTTCTAGAATGATATCACAATTTATTGGGCATTCCATTGTGACGGGTGTTACATTCGCATGATTAAAAATCTTCTCATTTGATAATTTTACAAGGATAGATATATTTTTAGATGCTAGGCATCTATGCATTTATGAAGAAAACTTTTGTAGTAGGTCCTATATCTTTCCATTATTTTGATTTAAAATCCTGCGACAGGCGGAACACGTACTTTTTCATAAAACAGAGTTTACTCTACAAAATATTAAATTTTACCAAAAAATATGCGAACAATGGAGACTTACTATACCTTTATTTCTTAATTAATATTGGGAATCTATCCATAGATACCAACCTAAATCTGTTTTTCTTAAAGCAAAAATTAAAAAATCTCTTGAATGATTTTTGCAATTAAAAAATCTTATGAAAATCTAAAATTTATAAAAAATCTCACATACAATAAAAAATCCCACAATAAATCTGAAATTCATAAAAACGTAAAAAAACGTGTTTTTTCTATATTAAAAATTATTTAATAAAAAAAAAATTAAATTCATCACATTTGTCTAAAATATTAAAAATAAGTAGTTGAATTTAATATAATAATTAAATTTCCGTAGTATTTAAAAAATGTTACTAAAAAAAAAACAAAACTGTGAGAATAAAAAAATCGTTTCTGTACCAAAACTCTTACACGGAATTGAAAAATCTGATCAGACCGTCTATTAAAAATTTGACTAATGTCTGGTTTTCACTTTGTGTCATATTTGTTTTATTTACATTTAGCGTATTCACATTACATCGTATTTTAGTATGGTATTCGTACCATGTAGTATTCATATATACGATGCAATAGCACAGAAACGTCAAATTATTGTTGCATCCCTTAAAAAAGTGAAATACCACAAGTGTTGTATTTGAGAGTAGCCCTGAGGCATGTTTTTTGGTGTCGTACTTTGTGAAATGAAGAAAAATTGTAAAATTGAAGACAAATAGTATAAAAGTGAAATACCACAAGTGTTGTATTTGAGAGTAGCCCTGAGGCATGTTTTTTGGTGTCGTATTTTGTGAAATGAAGAAAAATTGTAAAATTGAAAACAAATAGTGAACATAAAATGTTAATTTATTTGTTTTTCTAAATTTATCCTAATTTTTTAAGAATCAGCTACATTTATTTGATGAAATATTTCAACAAGCAGAAAAGTGGTGCTCACAGTTCAATTGCCGTACTGTCGTATTCATACAATGTCGTAGCAATACCATGTAACTGTGAATACACTAATTGTCATTTCGACGCAGAAACTGTCCTAAATTAAAATTTTCATAAGCCATGTCAAACGAAATCAAAATGCCAACATGTTGGCATTTTCAAAATCTTTGACATGCTAGCCTTAATTAGGTATTATACAAAATTTCAAAAAATACTCGACTTTAATTGAGAAAAAAATACATTTGCCTTTCATTTTTGTAAATTCTGATCATAGGGCATGAAATTAGAAGTATTTTTTAACCTAAAAATCATTAAACGGAATCTAAAGGTTTGACATTAATATGTCCTTATAGAAATCGTCCGAATCGATAACGAAATATTTTTGATACATAAATATAAATCTTCAATAAGCCATTTAGTTTTACTTCGAAATTCTAATGTTTTCAACGAAGTATACTTTTTTTTATTGTGTTCTTTATTCTCCAATTCGTTCGAAATCTTAGTTTCGGTTTACGGTTTTTATTTTTATGGCTATTATTAGCATGTTACGTTACAAACGTTTCCAAGTTGTGTAACAACGATTATTATAATGGTGCTTTTTGTTTTTAAAAACAAACGAGCGATGAAATTTCATGTTAATGTTTTAAGCCAAATGTTATGATTCATCCGAAAGTTAAAAGAAAATTAAATACAAAAAATCAAATACCCTATATTTTAAAGTTTAAATTTCTTTTGCCTATATCTCACAAACTAATGTTTTCAATTAAAATAAAATTTGTCGATTGTAGCTCCTGGTTTCAGTGTCTAATGCCGCCGATATATTATCCTTGTTTTCTTGTTTATTTTTTTTGGAAGATTAAAAATATTTAAATTTATAAATGAAAAATTGATAAATCTGATGCCGTTTATGCCATCAGTAGCACATATGTATCCAAAAATGGCTGTACATTTCCCGGCACCAACTTCAGTGTAGGGCAGTGTTCTTCCATTTTTTTTTCCGATTCAGCTCAAGTGGGTATCATTAAAAATCGAATATTAGATTAAAACGATTTAATTGCTCGCATTAATAAAAATGAATATTTTTAAAATACCTGCAGGTTCCATAAAACATTAAAAATAAATTCCCATATTAATATTCAACGACAGTAAAGTATATTAAAGCCCCATATTATCCATTTTATTATATGCCACACGGCGATTATTTTGCACACCGAGAAAATAATTCTCACGCGTATTTTCCGGCATTCCAATCTTTTCTTTTACATAATTAAAAATATTTTCTTTTGTCCTTTATTTTTTCTTCTTCTTTTTTCGTTCTGCGTTTTGCACAGACTCCAGCGATAACGACGTCGATGGCAACAATGGCGGTGACGGCAACAACGACGACGACGCACACAATACAAGGACGCCGCAGCACAACGCACGACGTCTGCACAAATTCCAGGATTTGTCTGGGTTTTCTTTGTTAAGTTTCAATGATACGACGGCGTCCTCATTAACTTTAGGACATGGCGGCGGCGGCAGCGGCAGCAATAGCAACAACAGCAGCGGCAGCAACAATAAAAATAGCAACAACAATGGTAAAAATGTTGCCAACCACAGTCAGAGCCATGCGACGGTGGCCACATTTTTACAAATTAAATCACAAAAGCTTGCCTTAAACAATGTTGAAACAACAACAGCCGCAGCAACCGCGCCAGGTGGCAGCACTCATCATGCACACAACAACAGCGGCGGCGGCGGCAGTGGCAGCCACCAACACGGCAGCAGTAGTAGTAGCAGCAACAACAACAAACACAACACAAAGTCTTCGCGCGACAAGGTGGAGAGTCGACTGGTGCTGCCTAAGCCGCAAAAAACCGATGCGCCGATGCTTAACTATATCTTCGACATGTTCTCCACAGCGAATAAGCATCATCATCACGATCAGAGGTGAGTCATTGTATTGGAGGTGGCACCATCACCACCACCGGGTGGTACTGCCGCTACTCTACACATTTAAGTTTTTTATTTTTATTTTTTGTATTTCACGTGTCGCTGGCATTGAATTGCAGGCGCTTTCAGTCAGTCACCAGTTTATGTGGGTCAGGTGCTCTTCGGTGCGTTGCCAGATTGTAAAACGTACTGTGTAGTAGCAGCCCTGGCACCAGTTGAGGCAGCATTGGAAGTAGGTTGTTCAATGGGTCGTAAATTTACGTTGCATGTGGCTCGAGTGTTGGCATCACTATACACCGTACTAAGCAGCGGCACATATTATTTCAAAACATCATTATATGGTGCTTCAAATACCTACGTGGATTTGTAGCCTGTAAAGCTGTGCTGTGTTTTCAAAAGAAAAGGTTTTTCCCTATTAAGTGGTTTTAAATCAAAGTCTTTAGCATTTAAAATGTTTGAATGGAACTGCAAATCTTTAGTAATGCAGCTAATTCGTTTTTTCAATCCGAAAAGATTTTTTTATTTTTATTCCATTCATAATATTTGAAGAATATATAGTCGTTATTAAGGCAAAAATCCCCAAATACATTGCTTCATTTATAACACAGTGCAGCAAAAGCCCACTTTATTTTGGTGCCAGAGATTTAACCATTTTTTTATAGTCCTTGAGAAACCTGAAGAAATTTCACTAAGAAACTTATGCCCTATCACGTCAGGTTTACGAGATATATGACCATAAAGGTCCTAAATTGACCGCAATATTACCGTTGGTTTATTGAGAAAACTGTAGTAGTTATGGATTTCTTGTCTGATAAACAAATGTAGACACTATCCAAGGCTTCATATCTGTAGTACATATAACATTTCTATATCGTCCTTTTAATACCAATATTAATAATTTTCAAAGGATCAATCTACATAATCGACTAATTTCATATTAAGGAGTTGCAAATGTATCATATTCTCCATGGATAAAATATTCAGCTCAGCATAAAAAAAAACATAAAAAGTAGCCAAATATGTCAAAGCCGTACGAGCTATAGTTTCTCTAATACTAAGCACTGAAAAGTATTTTTTTATTTTGTATAAAACTGCAAAATACTAAAAATTTTCGTAGCTTAAAATCGAATGATCCTTTATCGGTGCCAAGGATTTATATCCTGAATGTGTGAAAAATTTTATCATACTATAAAATTTTGTTCTATCACGTCAGGATTTCGAGGTATTGACCCCCAAATATGTGGTAAATCCTTAATTTTCATAGTAACCTTTCTGGAAAAACGGTATTAGATATGGGTTTCTTGACTGAAAACCAAATGTAGGCATTCACCTAAAGATATTTTCTGTAGTACATTTTAATTTTCTATCTCGTCCTTAAACCATAAATATTAAGTATTTTCAAAAAATCTCTGCAATTAATTGGCCAAATTTATATGAAGAATTAATAAATGTTTCATTATGTCCTTGGGAAAAATATTAAGCATATCAAAACAGTAGACATTTTCATTGAAGTCAAGAGGTATTTAAATTTTTATATTTTAAGAATTTCCATTTCTTTTGCATTAGTTTAACATTTATTTATTAGAATATTTTATTTTATTAGAATGATTTTGTTACTCAATTTTATTAGAAAAGGTTTTTAATAACATCTCGAACATATTATATTAAAACGATATCCAATCAATTTTTTTTTTCATAAGTATCACATCAGGTTTCATTAGGTAGACTTTAGATCAGTATTTTTTTATGAAGGACAACCTGATCGTCTTACTTGGATTTGAAATTAGGATTACCTTATTCGACGCCTATTAGTATCATTTTACGTGACATTTGGTAGAGATGCCTTGTGGTATTCTCATCAAGGACGGATGCGAATTAACAATTAATTGTAGCTACTGCCATAAATAATTTATAAAAAGTAATCAAAACTTCCTGAATTTAAACTCTGAACTCTTTAAAAACTCTGTCACCTTTCGTCTTTGTTAAACTCTGTTCGTTATCTTTGTTTCACCTGCCAGACCACAAATTTTAATCTTGCATAATCCTAAGGAGTCCTTCAAAACTTTATGCAAAAAGGACCTCCAGGAAAACTAAACGCAAATCCTGCGAGCAAATCTATCTGCAATTATGATGTAATATCACGCATATTTTAGTGCAAACTTGGCTAACAAAATATCGCCAATAGAGCATAAGCGTCTCCTAAAGACGCAAAGAGATTTGAGTTAATGCCATTTTCTTATATTTTTTCATTCTACTACTTTTTTTATTGTATTTGCTACTTTTCTCACATCATAGATACGGTCCACATTTCGAGGATGTGCAGCGCGTGGGCCAACCGACGAATATAACGGTGCAGGCGGGCGGCAGCGTTTATTTGAATTGCAGAATCTCATTGCTGCAAGATAAGACTGTGAGTATGAGTGAGAGGGCTATAGCAACAGCAGAAAGAGACCACAATAGCGGAGCGCAAAAAAAGAGCAACGAAAACAGCAAAACTATGGAATAACTTGGGAAAACTTTGCATCGCAAATTCGCGGAATGCAATAAAGTTTTTCCACGTTACAGCTACTGCTTTACCGCACTTTGTTTTTGTAGTTGTTGTAGTCCTATTAATTATGCATGCAATAACTTCTAAACCGATGATGATGATGCCACCGCAGGTTTCGTGGGTGCGACGCAACGCACAGGGCGAGGACGATGCGCTGGACCTGCTCACGGTCGGTCTGCACACGTACACGGGCGATAAGCGCTACACGATGGAATTTCAGTATCCGAACAACTGGCGCTTGAAAATCGTCAATGTGAAGAAGGACGACGAGGCGATGTACGAGTGTCAGATATCGACGCATCCGCCGCGAGTGATACAAATTAATTTGCATGTTAATGGTGAGTGGGAGCGGATGGTTGGTAGTTGGAATCGAATCGAATCGGTTCAGTTCGTTTGTTGCTATAAATTAATTGAGTTTTAATTTCATATGGCCTGGCTGATATTATTTGATAGCAATTAATTAATAATTCGTTTCCTGTGCAGCACCTAAGGTGATGATCGTCGACGAGTTTGGGGATCCTTTGCAGGAGAAATACTACGAGACCGACTCCACGCTGCAACTGTCGTGTATTGTGCGCAATGTGGCGATGGCCTCGGCAGTGGTATTCTGGAAGCATGGGGATCAAATACTGAACTATGACATTACCAGAGGCGGTGTGAGGTGAGCAAAGGATTGATAGTTTATTAATTTTTAATTATTATTTGCAAATAAGATGCAAATGTTTTAAAATCTCCGAGAACAATTTTTTAATAGTTGGTTTTAATTGAATAACCATGTAACCAAAAGCTACTAACTAATTTAGTTTCTGTAACCATTTGTAAGGGTTACAGAAACTAAGTTGTGGACGAAAAAGGACATTTAATTTCACTAAAATTCCATGGAAAACTATAAAATTGTTTTATTTTTTGTAGAAATATCATTTCAAATAAAAGTTACTAATAGAAATTAGATAGGAATAATTGTTATTATCTTGTATTCAGAAATAATATACACAGTAATTGAGATTATTTTACATAAGTTACTCTTACAATCCCTATGACATGGAAAAAAATCTTAATTTCAAATTACGAAAATACGCCGAAATATAAAGAATTTTTGTAATATTAGAGTTTAAAATTTTCTAATAGGTATTTAATACAAATAATTAAAATTAATAACTACATTTTAATTTTCTATAATTTTTGAATGTTTTTCTTTACGAGATATTCAATTTTTTTTGTATAATTTGTCTTGAAAATTATTACTCTGGAGAATATGTGTATTTAGAGTAGTTGTCTTTGGAAATATTGGTCTGGGTAAGAAATGCTTGAGTTGAAAAATTATTTCGCGAAAGAATTGTCTGGTACGGAAAATTTGTTTGTGGATGAATTGTCCCAGTAGAATTGCACACTAAATTCGTAATTATTTTACAATAATACTATACGTACTTAGAACCATAAAATGTGGAAAATACTCCGATGGCAAATATTCAAAAATAAATTGTGGTTATGGCATGAACATAAATTGTATTAAATGAAATATCAAAAATGTATTAAATGAATTTTTAATATGATAAATTTCAATTAAAAGTTTTGCACTTTAAATCGTCAAATATTTAAATTAATATCGTACACCCAGAAAAAAATACTATATAAATAATAGTTTTTTACTATTAAAAATAGTCAATATGATAAATTATTATTTTAATCGGAAAATACCATTAAATACTAGAAAATACCATGACATTGGCATTGAGTTTATATGAGAAGATTTATTTTTTGTATACTATTAAATCAAAAATTGTCCTATTGACCAATTTCAATGGGATTTGAGGGAATTTTTTCTGGGTGTACATTTTAAAATTTAAAGCTCACATTTTTCTCGGTGTAATTAATAAATTTTCTACATATTAATTTTTGGACAATTTTTATGTTCTGCTAATTTTGATTTCGGAATATTGATTTCTAAATTTAATTCTCGAGAAGAATTACGGCGTCATCGCACATCAAACCAAGACACTTCATACCAAGAAACCTCAATCAAAGTACATCTCATACCAACGGACACCTCATACCAAGACATTTCATATCAATGTACACCTCATATCTCATACCAAGGCACGTCATACCAATCAAACATACCAAGCAATCATACCAAGACAACTCATACCAACCATACCAGACAGGTCTTGAATATTTATATTTTTTAATACCAACATATGCTTCATATAGCATCATTGTATTACTTAAATTATGCTATATGAAGCACATTTTCATTGCATTATTACACTGGCTGTTATGAGATGTCCGTTGGTATGAAATTCCATTGGTATGAGGTGATGTGATATGAGGTCTCTTGATATGAGGTGTCCAGTGGTAAGGGTTGCCTTGGTATGAGATGTACCCGACCCAAGAATTACATTTAGAACTAGCTAGTACAGCTGGAGAATTTTGAGTTGCTGAGTTTTGGAGTAATGAGTTTGGTGTTGTGAGTTTTGGTCAGTAATATTCAAATTTTAATTTTCGTTGAAATCGGTAACATTAATGCTTAAATACAGCGTTTTGAAATATTGGAATGTATGGAAGGCCCCACTCACATTTGTACAATCTGGTTTATTTATGACTAAGTATACTCCATGGACATTCAGCGGTATTGCCGTGAATCTTAAACATACACCAAAAATAAAAATGGGTCTAAAATTGGGCGTGGTCATATATAGTGACCTTCTTCTGGGTCTATGGGTTAATATTCCAAGATATTATGAAATCCGTGCAGAGGTGTACGTTAGCATAGCGCATAAATAAAGAAAGAAACGAAAGGCATTTTATCGGGGGCAAATAGTCTTTAAGTAAAAATGCATCGTCCACGACAATTGTTTCTATATCGCATTTTTGAATCTTGTACCGAAATACGTAACCATTACATAATTCAAAGTTTTTATTTCGTAAATTTTTAACGTAACTTAAAATATAATTAACTCCCAAATCATGTATCTCTTTATTGTGGTGTGACTACGATACGATATCGATGTATTTCCGGTGTCACCGAAAAATACATGATCGGAGCGTTAGAGTGTTCAATAAGGTTTATTTATGTTTGCTTCTTTTATATATGTAATTCTCCAAATAAAAATCAAATTTTCAGTGTAAAGACCGAACTGATGGAGGACGGCGCCAACTCTACACTTTTCATCGCGAAGATTAGTAAGTCGGACTCTGGCAACTACACCTGCTCAATTAGTGATAACCAGGAGTTCAGCATCGTAGTGCACATACTTAACGGTACGTAAAACGTAAACGTAACACGGTGTAACGTAATACGTAGCATGCAATGCGCCATTAAACACATCTTTGTTGTTCACCCACTCGACTAACATACCGACGGACAGACTTACCGACCGACCGACAGAAAGTGTAACAATTAGCAGCATCATTAATTGCAGCCCCTCTCACTGACTCATTTCCTTTTTCTCTTCTCTTCCACTCTTCTCCTGAACCAACAGGTGAAAGTTTCGCTGAGCTGCATCACGGTGGAGCGAAGGCTGCTCACGTTACGTGTTACGCTACGTTAGCAATTAATTTAGTTTTATTAATTTTTCTACTCTGTTTACCTTCGTACACTCATAGGTAAAAGTTAGCTAATTAAAATTAATAATAAAATAAATTTAAAACAACAAAAACTAAAAAGAAAAAAAAAGAAAACTAAAATTTAAAAACTAAACAAATTAAAACTTATATTTAGTGCTATTTTTAATAATTAAAACTAGCAAATGTACTTTGTATGCGAAGGTTTATTTTGTGTTAACTGTACGGTGTAACGTAACACGGTACGTCATACGTTACAAACTGCAACACTACGTTAAACGTCACCAGCAACTGTTATTTCAAATAACGTAAAACTGAAAAACATTAAATAACTAGTTATGTAAATCAATTTAAAAAATAACATATTTAATAATTAAACTAAATAAATTCTTAGTTAATTTATAATTAAACTAATTGTATTTAAGTAATGTCTAACAAATGAGTGGAGATCAAACGCGTGCAACGTACTACGTAATATGATTACGTAGTGCGTAAAAGCAAACGCAACGCAAGAATGTATGATAGGTATTTGTAACGTAACTGATTAACTGAGACACTGCGTAACGTAACGTTACGTAACATATTGTATAATGTATTGTAACGATAGCATGTTTAGTGTTAACGTGTGTTGTAATTATTCACAACCGTCAAAACTGATTAACAAGATGCGATAAATAAAAATATAATTGAAATAAAAATGACTTAAAAATAACTAAATTATTTTGGAGTTTTATTTTAGGTAATAGTTTGAAATTCGCTATATTAATTAAAAATCGAATTGTCCATAAAATAATGTAAATTTGATGTCTTTATGAAATAAAATAAAAAAAATAAATATAAAATTGGGAATTTATTTTGTAACTCATTAAAGTCCCATTTTTGAAAATAAAAAAATTTGGTTTCAATACGTTTTAGTAAAAAAGTGGTTCGGAGTTTGGATTTGAGCAAAATCGGTCAACGGACGCGCCCACCTCCCATACAACTCAATTATATATTACTTTTTAGGAACCAATAACTCGAAAAGTATTACATATATATTTATAAAATTTAAAACATATTGTTAGAATTTGCCTTAAAATATATATTCCATAAATATTCCCACATTTGAATTTTTTTCGTTGTTTACCGATTTTTTGTAATGGAAATTTTTGTCGTAAATTATTAAAAATTATAGCACCAAATTATACTACTAATATATCCACTCAGAGTGTAGGGTATTCCATAATCGGGCCCGACCGACTATAAAAGTCTGCCCCCATGTGATCGAACTTACCCATGTGACCTAACTTTCCCAACTCGTTAATAGTAAAATACTATTATTCATATAGTATTTTTTTCTTGGAGTAATAATTACATTTCTTGGTCAAAATAATTACAAATTATTAAATTTTTATATTATTTTAATTAATTGGGACCTTCTTTAGTACCGAAATATAGTCCCAATTTAAAAAACAAAATAACGTCTTAAATACGAAACCCAGCTGGAAAAAGGTGCCAATTGCTCTTAAATTACCTATCACGTGACTGGTGAAACAAGAACAGAGGACTTTTCACTGTTCTAGTTCAAAGGTAATCAGTAAATAGGTTCTATGACCGGTACCAATGACTAAAAATTCAATTTTCACTAAAAATTCAATTTTCACTAAAATTCAATTTTGGACAAAAAAATTCAATTTTCACTAGAAATTAAGATTTTCACTAAAAATTAAAATTTTCACTAAAAATTAAATTTTTCACTAAAAATTCAAATTTTCACTAAAAATTCAAATATTCACTAAAAATTCATTAAAAATTAAATTTTTCACTAAAAATTCAATTTTTCACTAAAAATTAAATTTTTCACAAAAATTAAATTTTTTGCTAAAGATTAAATTTTTTGCTAAAGATTAAATTTTTCACTAAAAATTAAATTTTTCACTAAAAAATAAGTTTTTCACTAAAAATTCAATTTTTCACTAAAAGTTCAATTTTTCACTAAAAATTAAATTTTTCACTAATAATTTAATTTTCACTAAAAATTAAAATTTTCACTAAAAATTAAAATTTTCACTAAAAATTAAAATTTTCACTAAAAATTAAAATTTTCACTAAAAATTAAAATGTTCACTAAAAATTAAATTTTTCACCAAAAAATTAATTTTTTCACTAAAAATTAAATTTTTTGCTAAAGATTAAATTTTTCACTAAAAATTAGATATTTTACTATAAATTCAGTTTTTCACTAAAAATTTAATTTTTCACTAAATTAAAATTTTCACCAAAAATTAAAATTTTCACTAAAAATTAAAATTTTTACTAAAAAATCAAATATTCACTAAAAATTCAAATGTTCACTAAAAATTAAATTTTTCACTAAAAATTAAATATTCACTAAAAATTCAATTTTTCATTAAAAATTAAAATTTTCATTAAAAATTCTCATTTGTTAATTTCATTCCCATACAAATCGCAAATTTCGATTTTCCTGCTTTTCCTTTGGGGTTTTCCGAATTTTCTGTATTGAGATGAACAATATTCGAGTTTTTGCGAGACTAACGCACAGCAATTGATTTTTATAAATAAGAAGGTCATTATACCTACGACGATTCAATTCTTTCTGTTTTCTCATCACCTTTGACTGGTATCGGCTCAAATTAGCTGAAAACGCATTATGCTGACCTAGGCCCATTCCTTTTAACACTACTTAATAAGTAGTTATTGGATGAAGCAGTTCATAAAATTTACTGCAGGGTAATTGTGCGTCTTCTTCGATGCAGACAGCAGCGTGGCTTAAAACAAGACGTCGCATGCAACGTCGGATGCATAATGAGGCCTATTGAATGGGAAATCGATTAAATAGCATTTTTATGCTGTGATGTGCATGGGATTCGCTTGAGACCGATCGAACAACATGCACCAGATAAAAAATCATAAATCATTTATTTGGTTAATTAACAACAATTTGGTACAGATTTAAATACGATGCAACAACATTACGTTACGCTTAAAGCCAAAGTAAAGAAAAAGAAATAAAGTAAAAATAAAAATAAAGCAGCGGATGAGGCGCGGAAGAGTACAGAATACGTTTTAAAAATTAATTAAGTGCAGCTGGCAACATGGCTCAGACCAAGGTGCCCAACTGTGTGAAATCCAGCGGGTTCAGCGGCAGCAACGACGTATGCGGTAGGCCGGTTGTTAAATGCGTTGCTGTCGATGTTGCTGCTACTGCAGTTGCTGTCGTTGCTGATGCTGCTGCGGCATTAACAGCAGATTTTGGGCCAAACATTTGCTTGTTAACGGTCTTTATGTGGCTCGCATGCAGCGGCAATGAATTCTTATCGTTTAGTTGCTGTTGCTGCTGATGCTGTTGTTGCAGTTGCAGCAAGTCGAGGCAGCAGTTGTTGGTCGACAATGGTGACGGCGGCGATGCATGATTAATGAGACGATAATTGCTGGCTGTTGCTGCTACAGCTGCCAATGATGTGGGCAATGTTGTTGTTGGTGATGTTGTGCGCGCTATTGTTGCTGCTACTATGGTGGCTGCTGCTGCTGGTGGCGGACAACATTGCGGTTTGGCAATTAGCTTTTGTAGTATGAGGAGATCTTCGGGTGAATGCATTTTGTCGAGTATTAGTTTTGTGTGTGTTGCTGTTGTTGCTGCAAAAGTTGTTGCAGGCACAAATGTAGTTGCAGTGTGTGGCGCTATTGTTGTAGCTGTAATTAGAGGTGATGTTGCTGTTGGTGAAGTTGCTGGTAGAGATGTTGCTGCTAGTGATGTTGCTGCTAATGATTTTTCTCCTACAAAATTTGTTGTTGTCGTTGCTGACGCTATAGTTAGAGGTGATGTTGCTGCTGTCACACTTGCAACATCTACAACTGCAACAGTTGCTGCTTCGCTTATTTGTGTTGCTGTCAAACTCTGCTGCTTCACAGAATTTGCTACTGCTACCGACAACATTTCTGCCTCCTCCGCCTGCTCCTCCGCCTCAGCAGCTACAACAGCCGCCATCTCATCATTGCCCAGCTCCCGCTTCAATCGCTCCAACAGCTCCATCTTCTGCTGCAGCTGCTCCCCGGACATCTGCAGCTTATCCTCCGCCTTGCGCATGTCGACGCACTGCAGCGCCAACTCATCGTCAACCTGGTCGATCTGCTGCTGCAGCTGCTGCTTGCCGAGCAGCGCGCGTTTTGTATGCTGCTTGCGAAGCTTTGTGTGCAGCTTTAGCAGCTGCTCCTCCTCGCGATGCAGCTGCTTGTTGAGCGCATAGAGCTTCTCGAGCCAATGAATTTTTTCAGCGATTTCCTGCTGCGTATCGTCAGTCGGCGCCACAACAACATCTTCTGCTGTTGATGTGGTTAAAGCGCCGCTTTTTCTGCTGCTGCTGCGCGGCGTCGCGTCTTTCGAGTGCTTGCTGCGTCGATGACGTCGGGTTTTTGCTGTTGTCGCTGTTGCTACTGTTTTTGTTGTTGCTGCTGCTGTCGCTGCGTATCCATGAAAAGGTTCATCTACATGCAAAATTATGGAAATTGAAAGTGAACAAAAAAAAGAATCAAAAATTAATAAAATCTGTGAATATGTGTTGTTGCTGCTATTGCTACTGCTGCGTGTTGCGTGAATCTGTTCGCAATCATTTCGTGCATATTTTAAGTGGCCTTTTTTTCATTTTTGAATTTTTTTTGTGCGCCTTTTAATAATTTGACTCATTTTAAAAATTCACAAAGGAATCGCTGGCGTACTCGTGTTTCAAGTAAATTGGTGTTTTTTGTGATACTTTTTAATAAATAATAAAAAAAAAACCTTTGGCCTCGAGTCAGCTCGATGCATCTGCGATTGCTCAAATTAATTTCGTAAATTTAATGTATTGCTGCTGCTGAGCTAATTTGCTACAACGTGAAATCGTTGCAAAAAATTTTAATTTAGTTAAAGTTTTTGCTGCAATAGGCGGAAACGGAAATAAGAGGCGGCAATGTTCAATCTAATTAAAGTGCCAATTATGGCTCATCCAAGAAGGCGGAAACTGATTAAATGTTGCTGCCTAATGAGACGAAAGATAATCGATATAGGCAACGCTATTACTTCAAACTATAAATGTATTATATATGGTGCAAAAAGTAACTCAAACACATTGAATAGTAAGCCTAAATAGTACCCATAGCCAACATTTTTTAGAAACTGTTTTCTGAATGATTTTAGAAAAATCCATGCACGAAGTGATTTTATTTAAAAAAAATCACATTTAACGGAAATGTTAGACAGCAGAAATAAAAGTTGCGTTTTCATATGGATTTTGTCATTCTAAAAGCGTTGGCGTCCTGTTTCAAGGACATTCGACAAAATTAAAGCGTTGATTATAGGCACACTTTTTTATATCCAAAACATGCATAATAGCTCACCCATCAAGTATTAATAACAATTATTCAAATACTTTTTACACTTCCTGAGATATGAGTCAAAAGTGACGATTTTTTGTGCTTAAAATAGGCCCTTTTTTGAGTATTTTTTTTCTCGGTATCGAGATGAGTAGCGTTATTGTGCTTTTACTTTTCTGTTAGTATAAAATATCAGTCAATTTGAAAAAATATAAAAACAATTAATACAAATTTTAAACATTTATTAATTTTACGCTCAACTACGAAGCATCTGAATAGAGCAGATTTGAAATTAATGAGATTCCCTACTATCACATAAAAGTACAAGTACTAGAAATACTAAACACAGAAAAAAAAATTCTTCAATATGATGAATTTATTCATAAATATTATGAATTTTTTCACCAACTACCAGATTCATCATATTGATACCACCGTTCATTAAATGACATATTAATGAATGCATTCATTATATATATGAACAAAATATTCAATACAATGAATTTGAATTGTCATATTGATGAATTTGTTCATAATATTTTTTCAAAAAATAAAATATATAAAATAATTCAAAAAATAACAGTAAAAAGATTTAAAAAGAATGATCCGAAAAAAAAATGTCGGACTTAAAAAAATTGGTCTAAACAAAAAACGGAAAAAAAAATTCCGAAAGAAAAATGTTGTCCGAAAAAAATTTTTTTTTTTAAATTTTTTTCAATACACATTTTTTTAAATATATTTTTCATAAATTTAATTTTTTATTAATAAAAAGTTGTAATTATAAATAAATACATGTCGAGCAAGCATTATATAAGAAATAACTACTACTTGAGAACTGAATGAAAAAAATGAATGAAAAAACAATATTTTGATAGAAATTCTTTCATATGAAGAACATATACATATGTTGTATTTTATATTTTGGTTCATTAATATGATGAAACGTATTCTTTACATACAGTTCACCATATTGAAGAACACTTATTTTACAGTTACCAAGCGTTCTTCATATTTATGAAAGCATTCATAACATTGATGGCGTTAGTCATTAATATTATGAATGGTTCTTGAATCATGGTTTGAAGAACGGAATTCATCAATATGATGTACATTTTTTTCTGTGAAAAATGGCCTGTTTTAAGCCCAGGTTAGATCACATGGCAAATTTTAAAGTACGTGTTATTATGATAGTTAGGATTATCATAATTATAGTCGGTCTAAGCCGACATTATTTTTATGTATTTGAGCATGAGTCAATATATATTTGACCAAAAAAAGTTTACCTAAGCACGTATACAGTAATATTGATCTGTAGATATTCATTTTTATATGAGGTATTTGAACATAAGTGGTCGGTTCTCAGGTCACACTAGACCGAGCATGCCAATTTTCTTGTTCAGACAGCTTAGATATATAAGTAATCTAAATCTAAAGTTTCATTGTTCTATCTCTTCTACTTTTTTTGTAATCGTGATTTCTACAGACATACAGAGGGACAGACTGACGAACATCGTTAAATCGACTCAGGAGGTCATGCTGATCAAGAATATATATACTTTTCCATACCGGAGATGCTTCCTTCTGGGTGTTACAAACGGCGTACCAAACTGAATATACCCTTTCACTCTTAGTGTAGGGTATAAAAATTAACTGATTTTTTACTAACATCCTCGGAAGGTTTCATTTAAAGATTGCCAAAAAAAAATGTTAATTCTATCCGAAATATGTTACCATATGGTAACAGTTTTTCAAAGACATTTTTTAAATACTCTCTGCTATAATAATAATATATTATGTTAAATGATAGTTCTATTATCTATTATGAATTGCTAAGCATATTTAGTAAAAAAAGCGATATACTTATGAACTGTGAGGTGATATTTGGGTAAAATAAGAAAAATTGCATATTCTGGCGCTAAACCATTTTTTAGTATTTCTTATATTTAAAATACATCGTAATTTATACTTGCGTATTTTTTATTAAATAACTCAGTGTCGAATAGATTAATTTGAATATTTGTTTAAATTTAAAAAAATTACACTCTTTTTTATTCAAAACATACCAAATGGTTACACTACAAAAAATCATTTATAAATATATTTTTTAAAACTTAAAGTGATGAAAATTGGGCTTAAAATGAAAAATGTCCTATTTGTAAATTTGTATTCATAACTTTTTAATCCTACCATACTATTGAACCTAATTACACGGAGGGAAATAAAATTCTAAAATTCGAGAAGAATTCGGTTAGAAAGAAAATTAGAACAATTTGATTAATATCAATAAAATACCACTAATATTCAAGAATTTATCATCTGAATATTAAGAAAGCAAATTGTTTAGTTGTCAAAAAAGTAAACAAACTTTACTCTACTGGATTTTCAGAAGTTAATTTATTGATTATTAAAAACCAAAAAGAACACGCAAAATTGTTGCAGTATTCTTCGCAAAAGGAACACGTGTTCATGTATCTGTTGTTGTTTTCATCGATCTTTCTTTGTCTGTAATATTCGCTCGTATGCTTTGTGTTGCGATGTCGCCATCTGTGCATGTCTGTCAGTTGACAGTAACTAATTCAAATTTTCTTGATATTTAGACATTATGTTCTTAGGTATCAAAAAAAGTAACTAAGTACAATTTGTCTGGATACCAGAAGTTTTTTTCTTAGGTATGAAAAATGGCATTATATACAATGCATGTGTGTGTTTTGCACGAATAGAACAACTATTCAAGAATAATTCTACTTAGTTACTTTTTTGATACCTAAGAAATTAATAAATAAATTCAAGAATAATTCTACTTACTTATATTTTTGATACCTTAGAAATTAATAACTGAATTCAAGAATATTTCTACTTAGTTAGTTTTTTTTGACAACTAAGTAAATGAATCCTTGAAATTAAGGATTTTTCGGTTTTGCTGTATATCACTCCTTGATTCCTTCTGGAGTTTAGAACTTTTTTCCCTCCGTGTAAACTCTTCAAAGTACCTATATTATTTAAAAAAATTTTAAAAAGTTGGATTTTGGAGATATGTCATTATGAAATATACTCGGTTTAAAACTGACCACTATTAAATCAACATGGAAATTGTATAACATCTTGTTACCAATTTTATTATGTTTAGAAAACACCACTTTCTACAGTTTTTTAAATGTTAAAGCACCAAATTACTGAAACCACACAATCTGGGAAGGAAACTTGTACTTCATTATACATAATTAAGTTATTATAAAAAAAATAAAATTCTACACAAAATCACATATATAAGTACTACAAATAACATACAACTTTATATAAAAAAAATACTTTTCCACATAACACTTGAAGCTTATTTTAATTTCAAATATTTTGTAAAAAGAAATTCTATCAAAATATTTATTAATCCCAAAAATAAAACTCACAGACACTATTCAAAAATCCCAAATTTCATGCACGATTTAACTCATTTTAATGCAGACAAAGCATCAAATAACCGCCCACAGCCATCCATTTTCCACGTAATAACAAACCTTCATAATCGAATTTCCACTGTCACACGTACCTATGAAAATCTCCTCGCCCTCCACCATGTCAATGCCAGCTACCGCCTCGTCCAGCCCGTTCAAATAGGTCTCCAGCAAATAGTTTTTGCCCAGCTCACGTTCGCGTGTGCGATGATTTTCCACCTCAATTTTTGAAATTTGACGCTCTTTCTCCCTGCAAAATGGAACGACGACATAAGAAAAACCAGGTTAACATAAAATCCAAAAAAAAAGAAAAAGTTCATCAAATTTAAATACTACACAACCGCTTCAATATGCCCAACTGGACGGCCCAACTACCAACTAACCTCAAAAGTGTCAGCTGCCGATGTATCGTTTCATCCTGGGCCAGAATTATTTTCATGAGTCGCTCATTGGCGGCGCTGCCACGCAGCGACAGCTTCGGATGCAGTGTGTTGCCCTGAGCCAACCAATTAGTGGATTTGTATTTTTTGCGTCGAAAACGGGCGCTTCTCGAGCTGCCCGCCGGGCTGCCCATGCCGCTGTCCTTATCCGTGGATAGCAACGAGCCGACCAACTGTGCGGCGGTGCTGATGTGCGGCGAGTGCGTCAGGCGTCGCAGAAAAAGTTGGTTCTGTGCGGTTATCGTCGGTTGATTGTGTGGGGTTGGTATGGTTTCGTTTCGTTTCGTTTGGATTGGTTTGGATTGCGTGTAGGGTACCGAAAACGGAAATTTGAGGTTAGTTTTAATTTCCCAGAACGCTGGTGGCGTGACTGGCACCAAGGCAGTTTTCTCATCGTAAAACCACGTTTAACAAAAAAATAAATATTTTTTTAAATTATTAAAATATTTGAAATTAATTTAAACTAAATTTGTTACTGCAAAAATAAATCATTTTTAATTCTTGGTTCCATAAATTAATTTAATATTTACAATTTCAGGCCAGAATCACTGAATCAAACCATTTACAACCAAATTAATTTTTAAATCTAGGGCATTCCATTTCAGAACGTTCACTTTCATTTTCAGCATTTTCAGTTTTTCAAATATTTTGATTTATTTTGTAGTCATTAATGTAGAAAACTAAAAATGTTGGTATTTCTAGAGATTTTATAAATCTTTCAAATCAAAATATTAATTTTTATGTTATTATGCAATTTCCAATGTAATTTTGTTTTAAATGAAATATAGTTTTTACTAAATATATGCCAAAATATAGCACATTGGAAACTCCTACGACTGCGGGTTAATGATGACATAAACGGCATTTCAAAGATGACGCCTGTGGTTACATTGTAATATTTAATCATATATATTTAATCAAAATTGAGACTGGGGTGTGGCCGATAAAGAATTGTCCGATATGTAGACACGTCCAATATTTAAAAATATTAGAAAGTATTTTTGAGTTTACTTCGTCGTCTAGAGTTTATAATGTCAAGAGTTTATATATTTTTTAATTATTTTATAAACGTAAAGATTTATTTTTTAATGGTAAGTACTTTAACTGTTACTTTCAATTGATTATTGTCTAGATTTTATTTAGCTAAATTTTTAGAATTCATAATTTTGTAAAAAGGAATGTCTTGCGACAAATGGATTTTCGACGTTTGGATTTTGTGGTGCTCACGTTCAGTATACGTACTCCCTCATTTTGTAAAACGAAACGAAAATACGTCAGAAATTCCAGTCACAGAATTTTGTTGCATTAAATAAAATAAAGACGACAACGACAACTGGAATATTTGACAACTCACTTTTCGTTTCGTTTTACAAAATAGGGGGGTTCAATTTTTTATTGGTTCCACTCTGTATTTAAAGGGTTTGGTGCAAAAAATTGTTAAGTCAATTTTTTCAATTTGTTGGAAATTCATAAAAACTGTTCAAATATGTCAAATTTGTGGACTTGACCCTTTTTTTGCACCAAACCCTTCAATTAATAAAAAAAACTATTAGTCATTATATTTTCTCCTGTTTTTTTTGCTAAATATTTTTAATGAATTTCATACTCCAATTTTTTTTTAAATATCGGGCAAAAATTGTATTCATGCTAGAACTGAGATAAATTTAGAATCGAAACCGAAATTATTTTTAATTTTAGAACCAGAGCATGAATTCATCCAGAAACGGAACTGGAAAGGGTAATTGTAGAACCATCATTTTAATTTTATCATAATCGATACTGAAGCCGAAATAAAAATAATTTGAAAACGTAACTTTTTTTGTCTGGACATTCAAAACATATCAATTGTAATGAATATTTTGTATTTGATTTTTAGAATACATCATTTGAAATCAAGGATTGCAACTGAAATCGATATCCGTTTAAAACCGTTTCATTTTTAGAATCGAAACCATTATATGAAAATCGAAATAAACCGATATAAACGGTTGTTTTTTTTAAGTATATGGGGCATTCCATGTCAGAACGGCCACCTACATTTTTAAATGTTGTGGATTTGGTTCAAACTTTGTTTGAGACTAGTACCTATGAGTCTTATACTTTGTGCAAAAAATATTAGACCTTTGGATGGTCCGGTTACCGAATACCTAGAGTCAATAAAACCTGAAAATTGCTAGGTAGTCACAAATTAATTGAATTTTCATTAATTACATAGTAAGAGAATGAAAAAACGTTAAATGAAGTTTTATGGAGAACTTGACGAGCTTTCAAGGAAAAATAAACATTATTTGGTAATAACTTATTTCATATATATATATTTTTAATTTAAAATATAGTAATTTGGATACTGACCGCAGTCTCGGTTTTAATCAATAATATCTATTTTCCTTGAAAGTTCGTCAAATTCGCTAAGAAAAAACCTTTTTAACGTTTAGTCTTACTCTGTGACCACCTATAAAAAAACCAAAATTCTTTTATGTTTTAATTTTTGATTGAAATCATAACATTCGCTTGCAGAAATTCATAAAATATCAATTAAAAATATTCTGAATTTCAAATTAAAATTTCAATCGATATTTCCCAAATTTCAAATGAAAAGTAACGTATTTCAAAAAAAGTATTCTGAAAATTAAATAGAAAATTTAAATTCCAATTGATTTGTTTTGAATTTGAAATGAAGCTCTTGAATTCCAATTGATCTTTCTGAATTTCATTTGGAAATGCTATGGTATCAACGATAAAAGAATTTAGATTTCGAGCCCTATTTTAAATAGACTTATTTTGCGTTGAGTGTAGCTTTTGAGCAACTGCTAAAATGATTTGCAAACAATTAAACTTTAAAGTTGCGTGATCCCCGTCCCTACGTCCGAATAGTGCGTGCGTGAGTCATATTTGAGACACGCCATCATGTCAGATGTGACAGTTTGAAGGAGCTACAAACCTCTTTGCGTCCCGGTGGCAGCCCATCACGGTTCGTTGGCAGCACGTCAAAGACTTTAGTGCTGCCGTCGAGAAACTCCTCGCAGTGCCGATGTTGCTTAACAATGACGTAGATGGCGTCTTCGTCGTCGCCGTTAATATTACGATGATGATGATTATTATTATTGTTGCTGCTGCTGATGTTGTTGTCGGTGGCACATGTACGTTGTGCCAGCTCCTTGACGGCATTGCTGCCGCTGCTTCCAGCAACACAGTCTCGCTGCTCTTGCTGGTTTTCTTGCGCTTCCGCTGCTGCATCTTTGGTATTTAATATTGATTGATTGATGGCATTATCGCCAACATTGTTGTTGCTGCTGTTATTAGAGCTCTTGTTATTGTTGTCGGCATCGACATCGCCATCGTTGTTGCCGTCGCCCATGCGTTGCCCATCCTGATAATTGACCAGCGCATTGATAAGATCCGCACACGTTGTATTCGCATCGACGCCCGACACCCAGTGCTTCTCGCCATCGACCCAGATTGAAACATTGTCCGAAAGTGTTTCCATCGAGCCAAACGAATCGGTCTCTTCGTGGTCCTCTACATTGACGGGCTGCTCTGCATGTTGCTGAGGATGATGCTGCCTGTTGTTGTTGATGATGTTGCTGTTGTTGTTGGCAAATGTCGTGTCATCATGTTGCAGATACAGAATTCCGTTTGCATAGCCAACGGCCGAGGTGGCAGCAGTCATTACAGTTGGCGGCAATTGATTTGTTGGCTTTGCTGTTGTTGCTGGTGTTGTTGGTGCTAATGTTGCTGCCACTGCTTCTGTTTTCTTCGCCTTTGTTGATGCCGCATTTTGTGCAGAAAATTTGGTTCTGTTCCAAGTTGAAGTTGAAGCCAAAAAGAAAAAGAAAAAAAAACATTTGGTAAAATCAAGTTAGATTTGTTGCCAGCAGTTTGTTATATAATTGCTCGTCGGTAACTGGATAATGCAATTATTGCGGACACTTTTCGCAGTGCCTATAAATACAGCACTCATGCAATCTGTCATGGTGATTTTTCAATCACGTAGTCGGTTTTTAAAATCCGCCTGAGTGACGTTGATGTGCTAACAGAAAACACATCAATAAATTGCATCATTGTCATAATCTTGATTGATCGTTAATTTGTTCAAATTCAACAGTTAATCTGTTAAAATTTTAAACTGCAATAATTACACAGAAGAAAATTTAGAAATTATAAATTCAGAAATCGAAGATTTCAGTATAATTTAGCCTTAGTAGGGAAGACATAATTATGACCTGATTCTGTTGAACATATAACGGGTGATAGTGGGACAAAGTATAAATATAACGATCATTTCCCGATCTTGAATTTAGTATAATTTCTACTGTGATATATATAGCTATATATATCATTTCTACTGTGATATATATAGCTGGAAATTCGAAAACAAAATGTCCAGCTAGGTCGAGTTTACATGATAAAGAAAATAGCTAGAGATAGAGCAAAATAGAGCAAAAAATCTCATAGAGTTGTGTAAACACAACATAGAGCTAATTGGTAGGGAGCTCTACGGTAGATTTTTTTCTCTATCTCTAGCTAATTTCTCTATCGTGTATTCAAGTCTTAAAGACATTAAAAATTCGATTAATAAAAAATATTTTAAAAGCAAAAAGAAGGAAACGGGAAAAATATATAAGCAATAGCACAAAGATACAATAACACAAAATTCTTCTTATACATTAAAATTAACCACTCGCCTTCACTTGAACTCAGAAGGGTGTGGCAAGGCCTCCAATATTCAGAATTATAATTGTTCTAACTTAGCCATCTCACGTCCATACTAGAACTCAGTATGGAACTCAGTATTGGCTGCTTTGTGGGGTCATGGGAATTATTTTGATTTGCATTACTGTATTAGCATAAAGGAAAAATTGAGGTAAGGTTAATATTATGATAAAAAATGACAAAGATGAACAATTCAAACAAAAGAAGAATGGTACACAGAAAAAACAATCATCTTCACATTGTTGTATTCCGTTCTTCAAACCATGATTCATTGTATTGAAGAACCAATCATAATATTAATGAATAACGACATCAATGTTATGAATGCGCTCATAAATATGATGAACGCTTGGTAACTGTCAAAAAAGTGTTCTTCAATATGATGAACTGTATTGAAGAATACGTTTCATCACATTAATGAACATCGTATTGAAGAATGCTGTTCATCAAACCAAATTTCAATCTAAATATTAAGTTTCTTTAATTGTTTGTCATATTTTTCAATTCTCTAGTGTTCTTGTTTATTATTTCTTATAAATTAATTTCATATATTAATTTATTTTGACAACAAAAGTGTTTTTTCAGCATAATATATTAAAAAGCAATCAAATAGTATTTAACAATTAAATAACATAAACCTCTTTAAATACGATTTAGGAAAGTAATATTTTTACTATGCTCTATCGGTTCGATTTAGAAGTAATTATCGTAACTAGAAAATTTCATTATCTCGTTACGATGTGCATATATATGTATGTCTTAGAACTCGTAGCACTTGTAGTTACGAGAACCATAACCGAGATTGATTGGATTCTTTGACATACATATCGAATCAGTCTCGAAATTTGATCGTACCGAATGGCCGACTGGTGTCATTCCGAAAACATACAACGTTCGTAAAATTCACAAATTTAACAAAATAACAAATTCATATTCATTATTTTTTGTGACAAACTTTATACTTTGCGACGTGTATTTAAATGAACTCAGATATTTAAATTTAGTTTAACTGACCAATATCAAAGGGTTAAACATATTTTGAACTCTCATTGATTTTGATAGGAAATTCTAACAACTCTTTTGTTGTTTTCTGTCTTTCCGTCGGTTCACAATTTTATTTAGAAATATTTATAATTTTTTACATTCTAATTTAATGAAACTTTTTTATAATTTCTTGATTTATTTAATTTATATGCATAAATTATGTTTAGCGATATTGCTGAATTACGTACGATATGTTTGAAAATACTATTAGTAATTGTATATCTTAATTCCAGAAGTCTACATTTAAATTCAAAATAACCCATGTTTAAGACTCATTAAATATGGAAATTCTAAAGCCTATAATGATAATAACAGACTTTTAGCAAAACATCATTAAGTGTCTATAAATTTAATTCTCCACTACAAAAGATATGGTGTGATAATTTATGTGTATATCTTATATAGTCAATGTGCCTCAATAATCGTTTTACGTTACGCTCATTCAAAAGACGTATTTGCCACGAATGTCATACGTAATAAACACATAAAAATGTTTTCTATTGAATTATGTTGGCATCAAAAGTATGCCTAAAAAACTAAAATATAAAATATGATTGTGTTCGAGTGATAATGATTAACATATTGATGGAGTCCGTAAAGAATAATGCCAGTCGATATGCATAACTTACTGCTGACAGCGACAGAAGGGGGTTTTACAAAGAAATATGTGTACAATAAACAATGTTATGAATACAAAATTAGATCAAATATTAGTTGAGGAAAAATAACAACACAATTTCAAGCAAAAAAAAAAACGAACTAACTTTGGTTTGAATAAAAGAAAATCAAAACTAAAGAAACCTTAAAAAAGCCAAAACTTTGAATTACGTTCAAAATGAAGCAATTTCCTTCAAGACAAACAAAGTTTCGTGAAAGTCGATCCATTTACAATACCCACTTCGAAAACAGAAAACACAAACACAATACACCGGAAGAGTGGGAGCTGGCGGAAGGAGAAAAGTCAAGTGTTTGAACGAGGCGGGACGAGGAGGAGTAGGATAGGAGCTGGAGTTAAGATGCGTGGTCAGCCAAGTGCTACAATTTATATAGACCGTTAAGCATGCAAGAAGGGTTAAATGCCGGAAATACGTCAACATGGTAACACAATGCATTTAGGCTTTAAAAGTAGACACTGAGACATAGCAATTGGATGGTTTGACGAACGATGGACGGATGGATGTCAGAACAATAAAACAAAAAGAAATGTGATACAATTTAACTGCGCTTGAAGACCCACACGTCGAAGTGGAATGAAGAATCAGAATCGGTTGTGGCACTATAGACCCTATACAAACAATTCGCAAGTCATGCATTTAACAGCTCTTTATGTCCGACATATGCTGGGAACCATGTGGCAGCACTGGTCGCCATATTAATGTTGTCGTTATTATTTGCCATTTATATAAAACGACGACGCTTTCATAAAACAGAATTTTATGAAATCAAGAACTACGCGCAAGAATAGGTCAAACGTCGTCGTGCCGTGACTCGTATGAGCTGCCCCGAAAAATAAACAATTAAAAACATTAAAAGAGTGTCGGACGCGACTTGAGGCAGTGTTGCGGGGTCCATTTCTGCCGCTGGCCCAGAGAGCAGCGATAAAACACGTCTTTGAAAGCCTGGGAAATCTGCGCGCAGCGGCAGCATTCGACTGAAGTGCGATTTTGTTTTTCATTTTGCGCAATGAACACGCGAAGGTTGGCTCGGCGGATCTACAAATTAATATGGTAGGTACTACTAACGTACATATGTATTTTAAGACATCATTTCTGCTCTAATTGCTATTTTTATGATTATTTCATTTTATGTGTTTTTTGTGTCTTTGTAATTGTTTTGTTGTTTCGTGCAAACAATCACCTGTGCTGCTAAATGAGTTATTTATAATTATAAAGTTAGCTGAATTCATTTAGTACCTTTAGCATTTAATTTTAGTTCTTTTAGAAGTTTAAGATAATATCTCATGCAAAAAATACTATTTAAAATTTTAAATATCACGTAGAGTATCACGAAGAGAATTAAACAACTCTGCAACTCGTTTTAGAATACAATTTAAATTATTATACATTATATGTAGATCAATGAAACTCAGCATATTTTGAAATTGATTTAAAAAAACGATAACTCATCAAAAAAATTTAATACCAATTCAATTTATGCAGGGTGTTTGGTTCATCGATGTCAATAATTCATGGGTTCACTAAATGATTCAAAAAAATTAAGAAAATATTAAATAAAAATATGCCTAATTATGCGCCCAGTTTAAGATACAGGGTGTTAAAGAGATGTACATTACTGACATAACCTGTATATCACGTCTTCGAACTCCATGATTTCTTCCTATTTTAAAAACTACGTAAAGTTGAAATTTACAAAAATAAAAATACAACTTTTTACTTTGTCATAAATATCCCCAAAATTTCGTTATCTATTACCATATTTTTTTCTAATTTATAATGATAGACTAGTTCATTCCCAGTACCTTCTAATCAATAACAGTGATTTTAAACTGGTAAGTCATCCTGCAGAAAAAATTAAACAGTGGCGGGTCTTGTGATTTGAACTAGTAATAAAAGAAAAAATTATTATGTTGGGAAAACGATCAGAAAATATGTTATATGAAGCAAAATGAAAATTATTACAATTTTAATAAATGTTACAAATTATTTCTCGATTAATTTGATTTTTTTTTCAACCACTAATTCACAAGATCCGACACTGTTTAATTATTTTTGGCATCAACGATCAGAAATTGTAATAGCTATCTATATGTAGCCGCGGTAGCTCAGTGGTTAGTGCGTTGGACTGCGAGCCGAAAGGTCCCCGGTTCAAGTCTGGACTGGGGCTAACAACATCTTTTCATAGAAATATTTTTCTATACCGCGCTACCTCTCGGCAGTAAATGGCAAACCTACGAGAGTAAAACATTGCCTATGAAAAGCTCTCACTCGCCGTTCGGATTCGGCAATAAACTGAAGGTTCCACCACTTTGAGTACAAATATAACACGCACAGCTCAAAATGGTGAGAGAGCTCGGCTGATTTAACTGAAATTATACACGCTAATACTATGGAGTCCGGAGGCTGATACGAACATGAAACGATAAAAGCAATAACTTTAAAGGAAAAAACAAACAAAAGCAATAACACATATCAAAAGCAAAAAACACAAAATCAATAGAAAAAATATACAAATTTAAAACAAAAACACAAAGTCAAATACAAAGTCAAACGCAAATACAAAACAAAATTAAAAACAAAATTCAAAAGAGAAAGAAAAACAAAAAAGACAAAATCTAAAGAAAAATCAAAAGTTAAAACAAACATAAAACAATCAAAAAAAATCACAAAGTGAGACGCATTTACAAAACCAAGATCAAAAATAAAACAAAAAAAAACTCAAATAAAAACACAAAGTTAAAGCAACAACAAAATTCTTATTCTTCTTATTCTTATGGGATATTTTAATTTCAATTTTATGTAAATTTAAGAATATGGATTTTGATGAATACGGATTTTGAAATTTTTAATGTAAAAAATATTTTTTAAGTTTTTACAAATTTTTCATAAGCAAAATAATACATAAAGATTATATTTAAATACCAAAGATATTTTCAATTACGAAAGTTAAAGACATTTTTTTTTATATTTACATTTAATGGTTATTAATTTGTTAAATGGAAAGCTCTCATCACTCTCACCACATTATCACAATTACTTAATAAGCTTTCTTTTGTGCATTCGCAGCGACATTTTGAAACCTCTTTCACTGTATTTTTGCAAAGACTTGTTAGCTTTAAGCTGCACAAAACCATCAAACACTCTCACACACACGACCACATGTGTGTGCGTTGAAAAGCCATTGAAAAGTTTTTCGATTTCACTCGAAAGCAAAGTCGCAAACTTAAATTGTGTTTTAATTAAATTACGCGTGACAAATTGTTAATTGCATTTAGGCGAATTATCGTAATTTACGAACGTTTATTTGCCTACGTACACGGTGATACAGAACACTTTAAAAACACTTTAAATTCTGGAATGAACTTTAAATTTGAAAGTGACACTTTTAATTTTAATGTGTCACATATAATTTAATGGAATTTATCAAATTCTACACTATTTCGAATTGAAGTTGAAATCTTTCCATTTGAAATTGAGAAAATATCAAATCATATTGAAATTGAGAAAATTAAAAAAATTCCAAATAAAATTTAAAATGGAAAATCTTAATTTCTTTTGCAATTTTCTCAATTAAAAATCGAAAAATCACAATTTCAATTAAAATTTTCTCAATTTCAAATGAAAAATTCTCATTTCATTTGGAATTTTCTCAAATTCAGCAGTAAATGATATAGCCGCTAGAACATAAGCAGCTTAAAAACATTGATTATTATGGTAATACTTTTCAATTAAATGTTTTGCACTTTAAATTTGCCAAATCTTTCATTAAAAAGTGTAAACTTCAATATTAAAATTCCACATTTTTTTGCAAAATTATAAAAATGAATCAAAGAACCCCAAATCGCAGATAGGCACAAATCAGGTAGAAAAAAGTGGTTGGCAAATTATTATTAACACATGAGCAGAAACCAACCACGCGCGGGCGTTGGCGCCAATAGGCACAGCACGGCAGCACGTGTGGGTATTTCTTAGAGACCCAGTAGAAAAATATGCTAACTCTCAGTTATTTCTATTTTCTATTGGGTGTAATACAATTGACAAGCACTTTAAATTGTGCCACACATAGGTTAGAGTGGGCTAAAAGTTGTGCCTAGTGGGTCATTCATATGTGTGGCGGTGTCTGTTTCTGTGTCCGTGTGCGCTATAATTATGGCTTGTCAAAGTTTAAATTTAATTACAACCAGAATTTCTTACGCAGTTTGCTAAAATGACAGACTGACTATACGGCTGACTGTCTGTCTGTCAGTCAGTCAAAAGTGGCACGAGGTTAAGTGAAGTGTCAAAGGCTGTCATAACATTTCACTCAAATGCTTTGTTTAATTTTTTATTTTTGGCTTCTGCTATTTGTAGTTGTTACAAACTGCCAATTTAACGGTTATGTTTGACGCAAGTTCTTGTCTGTTAATCTCTTTAATGTTTGCGTTTACATAGCGATTTCTTAAGTATCTACAAATCATATCTAAACGAATAATTATTTCATAGCAGTGCTTGAAGCTCCCGTTGTGTTACAGGGATTTACATAGATTTTGAATTTGAATTAATAAAGTTTTAGAATTTAATTATGTTTTTGTTACGAATTTTGTTAAACAGTCAGTTAACTTTTATATTGACAATAAAACTATCAATCAATGCAATTTTAAATTCATTCAAACTTTAAAAAAAAATATTTGTTACTATTTTTTTTTTTAATTTTAGTTTACTAAATTTTAAAATCCAAAATTTTAAAAAAAATTTAAAATAAAAAATCACTAATAAATAAAATAAATTTTTAAAAAATTAAAATATTAATTTTTAAAAAAAGTTCAATTTTATCTCAAAATTTTAAATGTTTAATAAAAATTATTTTTTTAAAAAAGAAATATTTAAAAATATTAATAAAAAATTTAAATTTTATCTTATATTTCAAATTTGTCATAAAATTTAAAAGTTTTACAAAAAACATTTTTTCAGTAAAATTAAAGTGTGTACTAAAATTCCAGTACTTAGTACTAAAATATATATTTTTTTTATTTAATTTGAAGTTTTTCCTAAAATTAAAATTTGTACTAAAAATTCGAATTTGTACTAAAAATTTATATTTGTACCAAAAATTTTACTTTATACTAAAATTAAGATGTTCACTAAAAATTAAAATTTTGAGTAAGTATTCAAATTTTTACTAAAAATACAAAATGTTGCTAAAACTTTTAAATAAAAAAAATAAAAAAATTAAAACTCAAATTATTACAAAAAATTTCAATTTTTTTTTATATGAAATTCAAATTATTTAAGTTTTACTTAAAGTTCAAATTTAAAAATACTCTTATTTAATTAAAATCCTATTTTTGATAAAAATTTAAATAATTCAAAATTTTTTATTCTAAAAATTCAATTTTATTTTTTTTTGAAATTTTTTGAAATATTTAAAAAAATCAATAAAAAAAGTTAAATTTTTTCCTTTTATTTCAAATTTGTCTTTAAATTTAAAAATTTACTAAAAATATATTTTTTCAGTAAAAATAAAATTTGTACTAAAAATTTAAGTTTTTATAAAAATTAAACAAATTTTATAAAATTTTCAAAAAAAAATAAATTATTACTAAAAATTTAAATTTTTATACCCTACACCTATGAGGTACAGGGTATATTAACTTTGTGCATATATTGTAACGCCCCTTAGGAGGCGTGTCCGGTATGGAAAAGTATATATATTCTTGATCAGCATCACTACCCGAGTCCGTTTAGCCATGTCCGTCTGTCTGTCCGTCTTGCTGTCTTGCTGTCTTGCTGTCCGAATACAGAATAACTTGAGAAATACTGATCAGAATGCGATGAAATTTCGTCTCAATATATTTTAGCCAAAAGTAGGAACTGAGTTTGAAAATGAGCCAAATCGGTCAACGGACACGCCCACCTCCCATACAAGTCACTTTTATGTAACTCTTTCGGAACTAATCCCATTCTGCCATTCGTTTCGATATTGATGCGAGAACGATACGATATGTCGAAGAATTCGTACGATATCGAATCAGATTTCGGTCTATTATCGCATGCCAAAACGTACTAAATTGCACGCATAGATCGTTGCGACATATCGCAGTATTTTCGTAACGAGAATAAAAACAATTCTGGTTCGATATCGCATTAAATAGTGCAATGATATCGAGATTTTCTCATTGACATTATTGACATAAATAAGTGCGTCATCAATATATGACATTCGCAATGACAAAATAAAACAAAAAAAAAATACTAAATCTATTTTACCAAGCATCTTTAACTAACTATTTTATCTCTCCCTCACTTATCATGCCCTCATCAGTCCATCTTCTGAATCCGTTGCATCGACAAAACTCCTAACAACCTCCTTTTCAGTGTTAGAATCAGCTGTCATTTGCTTCTACTGTTAACTGGGCTTTTCCTGTATATTGAAATGTTTAAATTTTATATAAACGAAAACATGTTCGAAATACAGTCAACGAACTCAGTCATTGTTTTCATTTTAAAATTTTTGAATACAAATTTTTTGACATCAAAAATAAAAATAAATAAAAACAAACAAACGGAAAGCACACTACGTTTTGAAATTTATTTTAAATAAAATAAAATGAAATAAAACCAAATATATTTTCAAATCAATTGCATACATGCAGATCAAATTATAACAATATTTTCTATAGGCCATAGCTATTTTTTAAGTTAATAATAACGTTAAATAAAATATGTTTCTAAGTTATTGTAATATTTTCTTACCACAGAAGAAAAAAATTAAATTTTCCTTCACTTCATTACAAATACCTCATGTCAAACAATATATTATGCAAAATTTGGGAGGCAGTTTTGGTTTATGCAGATAAAATGCACCATAAACCCAATATATCGTCTTTTTTATAACTGTTGGTCCAAAGGAAAATTTCTACAGTCCATATTGAAGACATTTGCAATATTCTGCAATTGTTATTGAAATTATTGTTCTATATTGCTTCGAAAAAATATTGCTATATCGATATTTAAAATGTATAAATATCGAATCTTGTCATACAATTTTTTTGTACGAGAAATTTTAAAAATTAGTTGCGATAAAGCAACGAGATTGAACGTTTTTATCGAAGTTAGTACGAGAAAGCCTCGAGGTATCGAAGTGCTCCGAGACGTGGCAGACTGGGATAACTCGAAAAGTATTCAAGGTATAGTTATAAAATTTAAAACGTATTGTTAGAATTCACCTAAAAATATGTGGTCCAAAAATGGGCGTGATCCGCCCACATTTTTTTTTCATTATTTCCCGGGTTTTCATAGTCGAAAATTGATCCGTAAATTATTAAAATCAAATCTATGAAATATTAGCCTTTCAAAATTTTAAATATAGGCGTGGTCCGCCCAATTATATTTTTCAATTTTTTTTTAAGTTTTTTATACTTTATATAAATTTTTAATATATGGGGATATAAGACGTAAATTTCTGATATATGAATAATTTTCTGAGGGTAAGCATTCCCACCAAAGGTGTAGGGTATTTCATAGTCGGGCCCGACCGACTATAAAAATCCGCCCCATGTGACCGAACTTACCCATGTTTTTTATTAATGCGATTAATAAAATCGTTTTAATCTAATATTAGATTTTTAATGTTACCCACTTGAACTGAATCGGCAAAAAAAATGGAAGAACACTGCCCTACACTGAAGTTGGTGCCGGGAAATGTACAGCCATTTTTGGATACATGTGTAAAATACATACATAAAATTTTCAAAAAAAAATAAATTATTACTAAAAAATTTAAATTTTTTTTACTTAAAATTCAAAATTTTCAAATTTTAGTACTAAAAATACTATTATTTAATTAAAATTTAAATTAAATTTATTAATAATTCGCATTCGAACATTTTTTTTTTCTAAAAATTTCACAAAAAAATAAAAGTCTAATATAGAAAAAATATGACAACCAACAATTTTCACTTAAATAAAAATTCATACAAAATTTGAATTTATCACAAAAACTTAAAATTTGACTAAAGATTTAAAATGTTGAAGCACAATTCAAACGGTGTCTAAGCATTCAAATTATCTACTTCAATTAAAAATAAGTATATAATTTCAATACTGTTTGATGTGTTTTAAATACTATTTATATATAAAATAAATTATGCTTTATGTTTTGATGTATATAATTTTTTTTTTATATTTTATTTCGTTTAAGTATTAAATTTTAATATTTTATGTTTAAATCGTGCTTACGACAGAATTTAAAATAATAATAAGTAATTGGTTAAATTTGCTCCCTTTTTCTGAGTGTACCACACCCAAGTTCCTTGTATAATACCTATAAAGAAATATATTAAACATTTAATAGACTCACATTTAAATGTTAAAATACCAAATTTCGATGTCAGCTATGTTGCTATTAACCACTGCCATGAATAGCAAAATATTAAAAATCATAATAAAAAATTAATGAAAAAATGAAGCCACAAAATGCAACACTGCATAAATTTAGGGCGTGCGTTTCAAATCTGAATCTTATTTTGCAGTGATTTCGAAAAGTGCCAACACAAATCGTTGTACAAAAAAATAAATACAAAAAAATTAAAGTAAAAACCAAAATAACGTGCAACAAAATATAATGAATTTTTAATGAAAACCGCAACGCAGTGAAGCAGCAACATCAGCAGTATAAACAGCATAAGCAACAGCAAAAAATCAAAAAAAAGAAGGTATTTTTTCTATATTACAAAAAATAACTTAAAGTGTACAAACAAAATTTATAAATCGAAAAAATCAAACTGCGCTCATTCACGAAATCGTTTAAAATTCAGAACACATATAATGTATAATGTACGGCGCAACATGTGAGAAGTACGAAGTGCTGCTGGCTAAAGAGCCGACGTTTGGAATGAAGTATCCTAAAAGAGTTGAAACGTAGCTATTTAAAATAAAACCATAAAATAGGAAACTTTAAAATTATATGCAAGCTAAAACATAATGATGATGAATGCAGTTTAAAATCGGAGGAGGGGTATTACGAAACGAACACAAAAAAAAAAATACAAAATACAAATGCCATTCAATGGCTAAATAGTAACCGACAACAATCGAACCCACGAACAACACCCAATTGCAAATTGATTCATAAACCATCAGAGAGGCCCATTATGTATTTTGAACACAATTTTTGTGCTCACTTCTTGGAGTGAGTTTTTTTTTTTTTGTAAATATTGCGACTTGTCTACTTGACGCGCCAAACTCTGGTTAAAATTGCAGACAAACGCTAAATAATGCAAAAGCCTTTTTAATGCCAAGCGGACGCACAGTGGGGCAAATTTAACAAATCGTTAAATTATAAAGGATACTGCTCAAAGACTAAAATAGTGGCAGACTCACGAAAGTTTAGAAATATTTTTTCATAAATCATTGTATCATAAAGAGCAACTTTCTGCTCATTCCTACACATTTTTTCCTACATCAATTCTATATAATTCGCAGTAGCTGATTTTGACTGCATACTCAGTTTTTTCAATTACGTATCGTTTTGCCATTTTCATTAATTTTCAGTCCCTTACACATCTAGTTTTCCAAAAAAAAACTGTTAATGCAATTTTTTTCCAATTGGCAAGACTAATTACAATATTCCGATAAATAATATTATTCCGATAGGTTTTTAGATATTTGAATCTAAACTTGAAAAATTTTGATTTTTGTGACTATTTTTAGATGAATTTTTTTAGAATTTTGGATCTTATTATAAATAAGAAAATTATTTATGGTTATGTAGTACATAGTTCAAGCTAACGACGAAAACTACTAACTTTTTTGTATCGCTTCTCATTTTTAAAATATGCCCTATCAACACAGTTTCCATCAAAAACTATTTAAAATGCTTGTATATTTTACATACAAATTACTGGAAAATAGCCGCTTTTACCCGAATTTTTCTCAAAAACGCTCGTATAAGTATACTTTAAATATGAAGTAATGATAAGTTCAGTTCAGAGGCATTAGTATTTTTGTTTAAAATTAATTGTATAAAAGAGTACCAAAATTAACTTCTCAGGTAATATAAAAAGTGGATCAATTAGACAAAATTAGTGTTTTTGATATTAAGTTTGGACTATGCTCTAGATAACCATAAAGCATTATTTAATTAATTATTAAATTATTAAATAAGTTATAAAAAAAATTTAAAAACATCAACATTTTCCGAGTTTAGATGTAATTATCTCAAAACTTATAGGAATATTAGCATTCATTAGTATATTAAAATAAGTCTAGATAATTAATAGAAATATCGCGGTTTAGTTTTTTTTGTTAAACTATTTTTTCCACAGAACTATATTTTTTATTTTAATTAGTGGGTGAGAACGGGTTAAAAAAATGTTGGCAATTTTCTCAAAAACGTCACGTTTTAGAAAAAACTGAGTATGAAGTCAAACTCAGCACTAGGGAATTATATAGAATTTCTATATGGGATATCCATGTCAAACATCGTGTTGGGTAGTGCAATCGGCGGATGCGAAATATTACAAAAAAAATTCCAGAACGATTACACTGCCCCACTTTGTGCTGAGTGTATGAAAAAGGCGCGCATCGATGTTTTTTGAGCTAAAAAAGATTTTGAAAAAAGAAAAATTGTTTTGAAAACTAGATACTTCAGAGAATATATATATTTTAAACTTGTACTATAAAAAAATAGAAATTCCTAGTTTATCAACAAAATATCATTAAATTATATTAATTTATATAATTATCTTATTTCTGGCATATTCAGTTACATTTTGTTCATTAATTAAGGAATTATTGAACAATATGTGAAATACGACTAAAATTCTCACTATAAAAACCTGGAAATAATGTAAAGAAAAAATGTGGGCGGATCACATCCATTTTTGGAAAAACTATTTTTAGGTAAATTCTAACAATACGTTTTAAATTTTGTAATTGCATCTTCGGTACTTTTCGAGTTATAGGTTCCTAAAGAGTTATATAAAAGTAACTTGTATGGGAGGTGGGCGTGTCCGTTGAACGATTTGGCTCATTTCCGTAATCAAAACCATTTTTTGGGTAAAACATATTGAAACAAAATTTCCTCGGATTCCGACTAGTATTTCTCAAGTTATCGTGTAACATATGGACAGACGGATAGACAGACAGACTGACATGGCTAAACGGACTCGGGTCGTGATACTGATCTAGAATATATATACATTTCCATAAAGGCACATATCCTAAGTAGAGTTACCATATCTGCAAAAAGTGAATATACTATGTACCTCATAGGTGTAGGGTATAATTAAAAGTATAAATTTGTCTATTTATTATTCGGTTTTTTTTTATCTGGCCGGGGCGTTCCGGGCCCAAGTTTTTATACTAGCATATGACTAAATATCTGTAGTTATCGATCATAGTGTGTTTTGCATTAACCACGATTCTATTTACAAAAAAGTTTTTTTCGAAATATTTTATAATTGGCTACTTTTGTCGCCGAATGCCGAACTTAAAAATCAAAATTTTGAGTATTTTTTGAAAGTGAATAAGAAATACATGATTTTAGCTATAATATGTGAAAATTTTAATATAATAACTTAACAAGAAGTAATTTAAATTTAATTTAAAAAATAAATATTCAAAAAAATATTAAAATTAACTAAAAATAATCAAAAAAGAGCTCACTTTGGGCTGATATCCTGTTGAAAATAATACATATAAAACAATTCATTTAATGGTTTTCTATTCACTAGGATGTTTATTTTATGATTGCAAAAAAAAATTCAAATTGATCAAATTTTTGTTTCGGCCCAAATGAGCGCCTTCGGTCCAATGTGTGCCCGTCAAAAAAAATATTGGATACATTTGTAGCGCTGATTTCGAAAATGACATATTTGCACTCGTTTTCGAGTTATAGACAATTTTTTTAATGTCCCATTATTTTGATATTCTTTTATTTTTAAAATTCGAACAAAAAAAAATAATGAAGTCTTCTTTTCAACATTAGACGCAGAAAACATTCAGCTTCAATACAAAAATTTGTTTTTATGCGTGAAAATATAAAATATAGTTCTCGTTGGAGAACATTAAGTTCTCCAACGGGAACTATGCAATTATTACCATAAAATAAAAATTTCAAAGTGGCGCTGTTTGTGGAACCCCAAATAATATATGGAATTGATCACATATAAAATGTTTATGCAATTCGGGGGAGAATGCCTAATACTTCAACATTTAAAATATTTCGAATAAATTACGTATTTGAATATCAAAAAATGAATTGCTGCATAAATTTTAATTGAAAAGTTTAAATTATTTTTTTTTTTATAATATTACAAGTTTCTTTTTTCTCATCCGAATTAAATTCAAACAAATGCCAATTTTGAATGTCAATGCCACGATCAAGCGAATAATTTTACACTAACCGCCTAGAACTCGTGTCGAATTTCTGCAGAATTCAAGGGCCTGAGTAAGACCCCCAACTAGAGACAATAAAAACTTCGCAAAAAGTAATTATACAACGTCAAATAAATTGTTATAATTAACAATTTTCAAATTTAGTATGAAATAACAAAGTAAACACATTGAATTAGAACGTAAATAATTCAGCAAGAACATGATCATTATGCACGAGACAGACTTCTCAAGGTACCTGTGCGACCGACAACAGACAGACGGATAGATAGATATACCAGGTCGTATATGCAAAGCGGTGAAAAAAATGCATTCTTCAACTGCGTTGCAAACCATTCGCTCAACTGCTGATGACAATAAACTCGACACAACTTTCTTGGCACTTGGTAGACAGACAGACATGAGTAGAGACAGACAGACATGCGAAGAGACAGACAGACATACTTTGGTAGAGACTAACAGACGGTGCAACATTTTTGTACGTCGCTTAATAATAATTTCTACTTACATGCTGAAGAATTGCGCTAAATTCATGGTAATGCTGGTGATTTTGTGTTTCAGATTAAAAAGAATTTGATATTTAAATAATAGCAGCGCTCTCGCTCGCTCACACACAGACAGTCACAAGAGTCACAGGGCGTCTCGTTCGCGCATAAACATAAAGTTGCCGCGAGTATTCAAAACGCGTTCGCGTCGCCGAATCGTCGAGTGGTGCGCATGAAGCATGTTAACCATGAAGGAATCACGAACTTGAGGCGGTTTTCTAGTTTTCCATGCCAAAACTATTTGGCTATTATGAACTTTAATGCGCAAAAACCAACAAAAAAAAAATACAGCAAGCAATGAAAAACATTAAAATTTATAGCAGCCAAAAAATAAACTTGCTGTGTGGTGTAACATGTAACATAAAGAAAACAAAAAAAAAATCGAAAAAAATCTAACGACTTTGGGCCTGCTTAAAATGCCTGCCAGCGTACAAAAACACTTAAATATGTATTTTTTTTTATTTTTTAAATAATAAATTTCATATTTTTGTTAACACTTGAAATTTCAATTTATCTTAAGCTTTCTTGCTATGCGCAACTTTAAGCTCTTAACACGCACTACGAAGCTTGGTGGCTGGCGCTTTACTGCTTTGCGTGAACTTTGAAAGCGCGCAAGCTTTGAGCACTGCACAGCCCGCGAAAACCGTTGTCTTTTGTTTTAGTAAGCTTTCCTTCTATGTGTTTTTCTTATTATTTTTTTTTGTCACATATCATCGATTAATCTTGTGCTCTTTTTTCTATCAGTTACTTCTTCTGGTTCTCATTCATGAACCTTTTCTCATGATTAATCTTTACTTTTTTTTTTCTTTTATGCCACAGTACTTTTTGTTGTTTACTACGGTTTCATAATATGCCAGCCCACAGTTAGCTTAAACACCGTTGCTTTTATTTTATATATAGAAAATATTCGCATTCCGCATTCACTGCACTCCACTTCTCCTCACTCCACGCCACTTCAGTTTAATTCACTCGCGTTGTGGCTTGGCTCTTTTTGTTCGTTTAGGCCTTCTTTCGTGCACCTGTTGTCGTCGTTCGGTCGTTCTGTACCGCTCGATGGCTCGCTGTTGACTGAATGTGTCTTGAGGTTTTAAGACTGGCTCACTGACAGCCCAACAAAGCATAAAAACCAACAACGAACGGCAACAACAACAACAACAACCAACACAAGTAATAATAATGAGCGACTTAACTTGGCTGGAAGCTCATTGCGCCAGCTCATAAGTTACCAGCGCCGAGGGAACAACATACAAAGTCTTGCACAGTGGGCTCAATCAAAACATTCTTCAAAAATTCATTATTTAAAATTTTTTTGTCATTGTTAGTTTTGCATATACACTCAGAAAAAACATACTATAAAATTAATAGTTTTTAATATTAAAATTAGTCAATAGGATATTTGTCCGATAAACTATAAACTCAATCGGTGAATCCTATTAAATACTACAAAGTACTTTAAAATTTATTTGAGTTTGTATGAAAATATTCATTTTTTGAGTACTATCAAATCAATAACTGTCCTATTGACAAATTTTAATGGGATTTTATTAGTTTTTTTCTGAGTGTATTCAAAATAAACAATGCGGCAATTAACGAAATACATTATCGTAAATTTAAATTTCGTAAAAAAAGGGTATATTCAGTTTGGTACGCCGTTTGTAACACCAAGAAGGAAGCATCTCCGGTATGGAAAAGTATATATATTCCTGATCAGCATGACCTCCTGAGTCGATTTAGCGATGTCCGCCCGTCTGTCTGTCTGTCTGTCTGTCTGTCTGTCTGTCTGTTGAAATCCCTACTACTTAAGCAATTGAGGAGTTAGATAAATGAAACTTATAATTTAGATTACTTATATACCTACGCTGTATGTGCGAGATCGGTCCATTGTGACCTGTGATCTGACCATTTATATTCAAATACCTCATATTAAATTTACATCTACAGATCAATTTTACTGTATACGTGCTTAGGTAAATTTTGTTGGTCAAATATATATTGAAATCATGCTCAAATATATATATGATTTCAATCAAATACAATAATGTTTTCCGCCGATACGACTTGAGTTCCAAAAAAAAATCGAAATTCGGTACACTTACCAATTTGTAAATATGGGTATCAAATGAATGGAAATTCTTCAGCGATTGAAAATTTGTAATTATTTTCAGGATTCGTATACCCTGGTGACCAATATACCACTTTGAATGGTACCCACACATATGTGTAGGGTATTTATAGTCCGACCAAAATTTTGATAATCCTAACTATCATAATAACACCAAATTTAAAATTTCCCATGTGTTCTAACCTTCCCAACTGGTTTTATTTTAGCATACTTTCGTATATTTTACAATTTGATATTCGTAAAGCAAAGAGAAGCAGACAACCAGCAGAAAACAAGACAGAACAGATCAAATTTTCTTTTCAGCGTCGGCATTTGCATAAATTTATTGAATTTAATTCGCAAATAATAGACAACATTTTTTGCAAGATCGAGGCAGTTTAGAAACATTTTTTCGACTTATTTAAAACAGACAAAAACGAGGTTTGTATCACAAGCTGTTTGTTTTCAGTCCGTTCCTAAAATATGCCGTTAATCTGTCATAAAAATTCCACAAACAAAATTAACCTGCTGCACATATCCCAAAATATTCGATTTATCTGTGCGTTAATCGGTAATATTCCGGCAATAGTCCTGAAAAATAACAGATATTTTTAATAATTTTTAGTAAATTTTATTAAAAATAAAATATTGCTGCCAACGCTTGACAACAATTTTGGCAGGTCGTTTGAATTTCATTTGAATTTAACATTTATTTATGAGAATTTTTTATTTTATTAGAATAAATTTGTTACCCAATTTTATTATAACATATTTTTAATAACATCTCGTTCATATTATAGTTTTTTCATAATTATCAGATCAGGTTCCATTAAGTAGGATTTAGATAAGGATTCTTTGTAAATGATGGATCAGGTTGCCGTACGTGAATATGAAATTAGAATAACCCTAGTCGACCCTGTTCAGGATCGTTTCAGACAGCCGTTAGTAGGGATCCCTTATCGTATTCTGATCAGGGACGAGTGTAAAATTAGCCTAACCTTAACTAATTTCCAATCGGGAAGGTCTTAAAATATATGGAATTAAATGTAAAGAAAAGTATACTTATCTGTGAAAATGTCCATATAGTGATTTGTAATATTTTTATATAAACTACTTCAATTTGAAAAACGACGACTTTTCCATAAAAATCGATTTTGAAAAAAAAATATGTGGTAACTTTTACATTTATACCGAACAAGGACTGAAACCGTAACCGATATCCATTTGAAACCGTTTCATTTTTAAAACCGAAACCGTTATATGAAAACCAGATATAAACCTATATCCAAAACTGATATAAACAGTTTCGGTTTTATACCGGTTTTCGAAAAATTATGAGAAACGACAAAAAATATTTATTTAAAATACAAATTTTATTTAAAACGGAAGTCCCTAAATAACTTCCTTGTGTATAAAAACATGTTGAGAAAACATAATTTTTTATTTTATAAATTAAAAAACATGTTGATTTTTTGAAAAACAACATTCCCCAGAACGACGGACTTTGGGCTGAACTTTGTTTTGCTATTGTTTTCTTCGATCACTTGTGATCACGGTAAATCGAAACCATGATATATATATATATGACTTAACCTGTCTTTACTTCAACCATGATTTTAACAGTTTATCTACATTTGAGTGCTATTGCTTTGAAGAAATTAAAATATATTTATTGTTGAAAATATATAAATTTGTTGAAGAGATTAAAATATATGGAAAAATAATAATAATAAAAAAAACCGAAATCGAAACCGTAACCAAAACTGAAACGAGGAGGAAAACCGAAACCGAAATCGAAACCGTTATTCGTTTAGGTTTTAAGCCTTCACTAAGAAAACAAGATGTTTATGAAAGTCTTGCTGCAACTATCTGTTTAAATTTACGCCTTATAGCAAATATTCAAACATCTCATAAGTTTCAATAAAGTTGCAGCAAAACTATTAATATTTTTTAAATATGACATAGTATAAGCAGATAGTTACGAGATGTTTGCCATAACAGCAATGAAAATTGAGATATTTACAGTTGACTGATAGCAAACATCCTGAGTTCTTAGACATTTGCAGCCAATTTTTGAGGTATTTTGACATTTAACTGCCATAAAAAAGGAAAATGGCGTACTTTTTGCTTACGTTTGATTTATCCACAACAATTAAGTAAATTCAATGGTGTAAAAAAGTGCCTACTCAAATATTACATGTTAATGGTACAAGTGAAAATAAAATTTCCTGGGATTGAAATTATCAAGACGTAATGGAAAATATTTCTTTTCAGAGTTTACTTTGATGATAGCGTAGCCGGTCGGACTTGGTTCTTCTGCGAAGAAATCTCAAGTCGTTGTACAATTTTGCCTTCGAAGGATTTAAAAAGACGATGTATACCAGGATGTAACATGTACCAGGATACTGTTTTAATTCTAGAATAAATAAAAATAGATTTGATTCATTTTCTTTCAATTCAATAAAAATTACTACGCGAATTCTAATGGAGTACCTTATCCAAATATTTATCAACTATCTTCCTATTTGTCAGATGTTTAATTGATGGTTGTCTCAAATACGATTTAAATAATTTGTAAATAACTTAATATTTAGGGCTGTGATATTTCTGGCAATCATCTTTGTTTTCTTAGTGTTGATAACAACGATATATTTATTTTTTAAGTAAACAAAAAATGATATGTCACAGTATGTAAATTATTTAAGCGCCAGTAGTGCGCCATTTGTTCCACGTTGCGTTGTCGCGCTGCTACTTCAATAAGTCGAACGGTGAGAATAACTCATTCAATCTTTTTCGTTCCACTCGTCGTCACTGGCACGAAGGAACGATAAAAAAAGCAATTACAACAAAAACAACAACGACAAGACAACATACTCGAGCAATAGTAGTAGCAGCAGTTGCAGCAGCAACAACAACATCATGTGAAGCATGTGTGAAGCTCATTCAGTAATTGCAGCGGGACGACAAACACAACAGCAACAACGGTGAGAAGAACAACGAGTGCAACAAATCCCCCGCCCCCACAGCAGCGCAGCAATGCGACGCGACTTCAACACAGCCAACTTCAGTCACAAACACAACCGTTGCAGTCGTTTGTAATGGCAGGCGGTAGGGGGCAACAACATCAGCTGCAACAATGACTGAAGCAGCAACAGCCAGGAGCAGCAGCAGTTGCTTTCCTGTCTGGCAACATTTTACGCGAGTCAAATGCTGTTGGTCGTTGCTGCCGAATTGTTTGAATGTGTTTGAAGTACCTACAGATTGTGAGACAAAATAAACACCAACCTATTTTTGTTGTAGCTGCTGCTGCTTATTTTTCAACATAAATTTGTTTTAATGTTGCAGTTGCTGTGGTTGTTGTTGTGATTGTTGCTTTTTGGCCTTTCATTTTCATGACTTGCATTTGAACAAGAGCCAACGAGCGACGAGACGCAACGTCGGTTTCACCTTCGCATGAGACGGGATTCCTTGCGACTCGACGTCGCGTCATCCAAACGTTGGAGGTGGTGGCTGCTGTTGGCTGCTTTAAAATACGTTTTACGTTACGGTGCGAGGGGATTTTGATAGAAATCAATTGAAAAACGAATTTAAATTCTCTTTTGTTTCCTTCTTCTTCTGCGTCTTGAAGCAGTTAAGCAGTTATTACACAGCGCAGTCGAAATAAAGACAGCTGTTCCGCCGTATATTGGAAATACTTCCGCGGGTTCAGAAACCTCCCTCAACATCCGTTGTACATGTTATACCATCCAGTAAAAACTGAGTTTCCAATTATAGTCATTTGGTCATAAAGCATACACAATTGAGTCAGCTTAGAGCCACTATATCCGGGTGTTTGAAGCTAAAGCTTGCCGGAACCATAACTTAAAAAAAAAAATTTTTCAAATATTTTTCAGACACATTTTAGAATAAGAAAATTGTGCAATTTTCCAAAATTGTGCAAGTTTACCAAAATTGACAAGACAAAAAATATTGATCCAATGGTAATCAAGAATATGTTTAATGGTTATCCACTACATAATCCTTACTATTGATCCAAAGTACAACTTTTTTCATATCTGTACTACATTTTAAATAAACTTAAACTAATTATGTACTCGAAATCTACACCCTCGAATTATATAAAAATTATACAGACATTTCAAGAGATTTCATATACAATTTTTGTCTGCCGTCTACTGCACGCAAAAAAAAAACGTTTACAGATCGTTTGCGGCATACAAATTTCTTTTGCAACGTGCTCCAACTTAGCTCTAAAAATGTACATGTTTGCTGTAAAATATAAATTAAAGAAAGTTAGTTTGCCCATGTCAATATACTTTTGCGACAAATGCATATCGCATTATATTAAACGTAAAATTCTTTTTGAGAGAAACGAAAAACTTAAAAAATGTAATCCACTTCCCAAGCAACCACGGCTCGACAATTGAATTAAGTTACCTCTGACACCAGTGTTGCAAACTAATAATATGTAGTCCTAAAAATTCGACTAATAACATGTATGGAACATACGCAATAATATGTCGCAATGCTGTGATATTTAAGTCATACATTCTGATAATGGAACATAAATTTAGTTCCAAAGGGGTGGCTAAGAACATGTGTGGAACAATGCAATAATATGTCACAATGCTGTGATATATAAGTCATACATTCCGATAATGGAACATATACGATAATGGGGGGAGCTAACTGTGTTGTTATGAAGTGGTAAAATAGTGGCAAATTAAAAAATGTATTATGTTCCATACATGTGGCAAGTATAGAATGAAGAACCTAATAGGAACGTATATATAAATAATGTAACTGATTAACTTTAAATTTAATAAATGTATATTATTATATACGACATATTCATAATATCCACTACATATGTTTATAAAAAGTTGTGTCACAAAAATATACATCCGCAAATAAATTTTCACAAATTGCATTTTTTTGTGTGCGCGTAAAAATTAGAGGGGATAGAATATAAGCTTTAACGCGAAAACTTGAACCGTTTGTTAAATTAGAGTTGTAGTTTGTCGTACACTCTGTTCGTAAAGACTTCTATTATTATGCTATGTATATTTTTTATTTTTTTTTACAGGACAAACATTCACGTTAATGGCACTGCGTAGGATCTTTATTATTTTTATTTCTAATCTACACATAAATTACAGTTCAAGTTAAAATTACAGTTCAAGTTCCTAATAGGTGATCCGAAACTTAAATGGATCAAAATTTGTGGCAACTAAGCCTCGCCCCGGGGCTTTTTGACTGGTAATTTGGTGGCAAATAAGTATATTTCGCATGATTTAGAAGAAACACTTTAATGGCAAATGTGTGGCTACCACATAAGTTCCCACAAAGTGGTTACTTGGGTTAAAATGTTGCATTCTTCTGAGCGAAAATATCAAACTATACGAATCTGTGAGCAAAACTCTCAAACTGTTATATTCAAACTGTAACATTAAAAACTGTAACATTCAAACGAATTCTCGTTATATAATTCTCAGCTTATTTTTCAGGCTTTTTTTAAATTTAAGCCTAATAATACATTTGCCATCATTTCATGTATTATTTACCCGCAAAATAAATACACAAACGAAGTTCTTTGCTAATTTTTCGATTGTAAGGAACGAATTTTTTCTTTGCGTTGTAGAAGCTTTTTTTCGACATATTTCATACAGACAATGACGGAGTTTGTTTAACAAGCTGTCTGTTTACTGCCCATTCCGAAAATCTAATATTCTACAAAATTTACAACCTGCTACTTACCAATATATTCCATATATCTGTGTGTTTGCCCGAAACATTCCTAAAAAATGCCAGACACTTTGTCTCGGTTTGATATTTCCCCAGACAATATTTTTGGCATGGTCGAAGCAGTTTAGACATTTTTTCGACATATTTCAAATAGACAAAGGCGGAGTTTGTATCACAAGCTGTTTGTTTTCTGCCCTTTCCCAAAATATGCCGGGAATATGCCTTTAAAATTCCATAGAATTTTAAAATCTGCCATCCGCTTCCGAAAAACTTCTATTTATCTGTGTGTTTGCCGTAAAATTGACGAAAACAATTTTAAAAAATTTCAGAAATTTTGATTTGGGTTTCTTTTTATAATTAAAATAGTTTAATATTAATTTTTATATTTTCATAAAAAAAACATATTTTTCAAAATAGTAGATTGGACACTTACATTGATCCACTTGATAATTATATAATATATCTTAATAGTTCCTGTATAAAATTCTACAAAAATTTGTTCTTGTTTTGTAGAGCACTTTTTAAAAAATTGTTAATTAAAGCTAATTAAAATCTGTTATGAATGAAACCATATAACCATCGCTAAAAGTATTAAAACTAATTTCAATCACAAGCTTTTCGGGATGTTCCTTCCAACATCCGATCGAAAAAGTATTCAAACTCAATCGAATTTGTTTTTGCTGTTTCCAAATTAAATTTTAAAATATTTCAAATATCATTTTAAATTCTGTGGAAAGAACTCAATTCAATTTGGTCGTCATATATTTCAATTTTGATTCAGAGTGAATTTCGGTGTTTTTACAAAATTATAATACACGGGCATGTTCCGTTTTTCGATCGAATTCCGATCGAATTTCATATAAAATTTGTAAACAAACGGTTTTGAATTCAATGCCACAATACACAAAATGTGTTTTTCAAACGAATTCAAATCGTTGAAGTAAAAGCAAACGGATTGAATTCATTGAAAAAACAATGAATGTGACATCGAATTCAAAACCGTTTGTTTCCATATTTTATATGAAATTCGATTAGAATTCGATCGAAAGTCGGAACATGGCCGATATCACTATAAACTAAAGTTCAAATCTCTTGAGAAACGATATCCAGTCCAGTTTCAATTCCAAGTCCTAACGAGTTGGGCTAATGTTAATAAAAGAAATCTCAAATTTAATTTGAACTATGATAATTTTATAAAAAAAAAAAACTCGCAAATCCTAAACCAGCCTTAATAACTCTATATTACATTTAAGTAATACGCGCGCGCTCTTGTTGTGCGTTCTATTCAGTATCAGATACATGTTGTCTGATACATATATCTAGTAGATACTTTTGCAATGTAGGCGTTGCACATATAATGCCGCCAAATATGCACACAGCCCCTACAAAAATAAAATAATAACCACACATTGAAACTCGAAGCCATTGAAATAAGTTTATCGCCGACCAGCCTACCTAAACGCGCCATTTAGTCACTGGTTAAGCGCGACATGCATCCATGAGATACAATTACGGTGCACACTGCACATTGTATCTAATATATTTGAGCTGCACTGCTCTGTTCTGCTCAACAACTACTTAATGACAGACAAGATCGATTTCTCGTCACCAATGTGGCATAGCGTATGATGAAGTCTTTGTGACTTTTACTTCAGACGTATCTACGTAATTTGTATCCAGCAAATACTGCATTTTTGCCGTCGTCGCCGCCGCCGTGTTGTCGTAGATACAAACGTGCATTTGCTGCCAAGTACGTAACTTAGTTAAAGAGTTTCGCTTCAAATATTTTTGTTATTTAGTTATTGTTGTTGTTGTAGTTACAACAAACTGCATTGCGTTGAGTGCCCCCAAGTGGTAAAAGGCTTCTACCATACATACGACGGCCAACACTTTGCTGATTTTGGTTAAGCCGACGAATTAAAAACGAAACAAAAAAAAACATTAAAAAGTTGTTGGCCAAACAGAAGAAAAAAACATAAGGATTATTTTAATGGGATTTATGCAATGTGGTTAAGTTGTATTTGTTGTTGTTGCCGATGTTGTTAATAGCAATAAAGTCGCTAGTAATTGAAGTCGTTGCAGTGGGCCAAAAGTAAGGCTTTAATTAAAAATACGAGTGTCAACAAATTATGACCAAATATTAAAGCACGGCTTATTAATTGAGTGGGGTTTTCTGCTCCACGAAATAATTTATTAAGATATAACGACGACGCTAACAAGAAATATTAATTAATTTTATACGCCAAAATAAATTTAATCGAGATTTGAGATCGCGATTTGATTGATGTGACTGACTGGCAGCTGCAATAGAGTAAAACTGGATTTTTGTTTCAAAGGTGTTTAAAAACTAAATTTTCTGTAATATATACCACTCAATTTAACATTGATTGTTTTTATAAATAAATTAGCGAATTCACAGATCATTATTTTTATCTTTTGTTGTTGATATTTCAAAATTGGAACGCCTTCAAATATTTATTATAGTTTTGCGCATAACATAGTAAAGGGTTTTCTTAAATCCATAATTCTAACGTATACGAATTACTACGCAGAGCAACGCAAAAGGCGTAAAAAGTAACCTTATTAACGCATATGATTAATGAGTCTGAAGTGAGTATTGCATCTAGCATGTATTTGGATGATGATGGCGGTTGGCCGATATAATTTGGGGCGTAGTGTCTATGTTGTAATTATGTTTAACGAGCCAAACATACGCACGGTAGAAAGCGTTTAAAATAGGTTTCAGAATTAACAACGTTGTTGTGGAAATGACATCATCATTGCTGTGCTGTTAGTGAAAAACAAAATTTTAGCAAAACAAATTTATACAAATTTTTGGTGATAATACGATTTTTTTATAGAATTTTAATTGAAAATACGTTTTTTTTTATTAAATTACGAATTTTTATAAAATACAGATTTTTTTATAATATTTCGAATTTTCATTGAAAATACAATTTTTTTTAGTGAAAATACGATTTTTTAGTGAAAAAAACGAATTTTTGGTAAAAATACGAAATTTTGGTGAAAATACGAATTTTCATTGAAAACCCGTTTTTCTTTTTTTGTAAAAATACGAATTTTATATGAAAATAAAATTTTTTGAACATTTTTTTAAGTGAAAATACGAATTTTTAATGAAAAAAATGGATTTTTTTAGTAAAATTGAGAATATTTAGTAAAATTGAAAATTTTTAGTAAATAAAGGAATTATGGTTATAATATATATTTATTTTAAAGACGAAATTTTGGTAAAAATATAAATTTAAAGTGAAAATTCTAATTTTCATTGAAAAAACTAATTTTTAGTAAATAATAAAATTTTTTGGTGAAAATAGGATTTTTTTTTTAGTAAAAATATGAATTTTAAGTAAAAATAAATTTTAGTGAATAGACGTATTTTAGTGATATACGATGTTATTCTTGTAAAAATACGAAATTTTACTGATTTTTTTTTTTTTTGAAAAAACGACGGAAATAAAATTTTTGGTGATAATACGGAATTTTAGTAAAAATACGAATTTTTAGTAAAAAAAAGAATTTTTGTAAAAATACAAAAAAACAATCGTAATTAGGAATTTTTAGTAAAAAAAAATACGAATTTTATTGAAGTTACGAACTTTTATTGAAAATACGACTTTTTTTAAGTGAAAATACGAATTTATACTGAAAATACGAATTATAGTGCAAATATGAATTTTTAGTGAAAATACGAAATTTAAATGAAAAGTTTTTTTTTTTGTTTTTAAATTTCAATTTTACTTAGGTAATATTGAAATTACTTAGGTAATATTGAAATTTTCATTTTTTATACCCTACACTAAGAGTGAAAGGGTATATTCAGTTTGGTACGCCGTTTGTAACACCCAGAAAAAAGCATCTCCGGTATGGAAAAGTATATATATTCTTGATCAGTATGACCTCCTGAGTCGTGCGAAGATCGGTCCATTGTGACCTATGATCCGACCACTTATATTCAAATACCTCATATAAAATGTACATATCGACGCCCCTTACGAAAACTATTATATATTTTTTCCCTTACGAAAATAAATACGTTATTTTTTGAGGTTCAAAATAAAAGTATGTTATTGTTTTTGATGAGAAAAATAATACGTTTTATGGTTTTGCCAGGAAGTCTATTATGTTTTTGATATTTCCGAGAATATGCATATGTATATCCGTGTATCTACGAATATAAAAATGATTCAAATTTTGCGAAGAATATTGGAATCTTTTGTTGAACATGAATAATGCATTTATGATTGGGGCCTTCATATAAAACCTGTACATATTACAGCATTTAATAAATATATGTAATCGTTTTATAAAGACCACAGACAATTGACAGACATCATGCTCAAATACATGATAATAAAGTTTTCCGGCGAAAAGACTTGTGGTTCACAAAAAAAAAATCGAAATTCGGTACACCTACCCATTTGTAAATATGGGTATCAAATGAATGGAAATTCTTCAGCGATTGAATGTTTGTAGTTATTTTCAGGATTCGTATACCCTGGTGACCTATATATCACTTTGAATGGTAACCACACATATGTGTAGGGTATTTATAGTCGGCTTAGACCGACTATAATTTTGATAATCCTAACTATCATAATTACACCTACTTTAAAATTTCCCATGTGATCTAACCTTCCCAAATGGTTTTTATTTTTATTGAGTAAAAAAAAGTGTATTTTTATGATATCCCATATGATGTCAAATGCCTTATCGCGTAATTTATAAAATCAGCATATCAATAATAATAGCTTTGACTGAAACAGAAGCCACTTGAAATGAAATAAATTAGTACCCCACAATGAACACAGAAAATATTTGTTTTCTGCACATTGGAACCAAGTACCAAAAACACACACTAATCGCACTCACGAAATAGCAGCTAAGCGCTAATGATTGCGGTGAGCTGATAAACTGTGGGCCGATTGATTAACAAGTGCAGGCCGAGTGTGAGGCATGATTTAGACGCTGAAAATTAATCACAACCAAATAAACTAAAGGCTCCATTAACATCGTCTGATTAGCACTTCGATCGAGTAACAAGTTCATCTGGTGGGCAAGGCAAGGCAAAGAAATACGGCAACTCTTAACGTTGACTACTGTGAAATGCTCTGTGCAATTTTTATTGTCTTCAAATACTTGAGGCTTTAACTTTAAAATGATTTACAATTGACCACAGGCGTAAAGCATAAAACGGACACACACAGTATGTTCTACAAAAATGCTTTATATTGTTTTAAAGGCTATAAATACGTTTATATATATATTTTGTTTTGGTAACTATTTGAAAATTTGTTTACAAGTGTAAATTTCCAATTACAAATACAATAACACTAACAATAAATTTGCTCTTGCTTTGGCAAAAACATTTTCTAATGTTTAAGGAACATTTTATAAAACTGTTTGATGTGTATATTACAATTTGGCCTGCAATTTCGTTTGTAGTAGTTGAATTCGGTTTGGTACACGTACAAATTTCAGTGGGTGGGGGGTATCATTTAGCACCTTTGAAGCGCTAAATAATTGAGTTACTCTAATTACATCTTTGTCTGTTTTTCGATATTTATTAAGTTCCCTAAGTGTGTTTGTTGTTGGTTTTATTGTTAGTGCCACATTGCAGCCATCAAGGGCAGTTTTACATGTGGCTGTCCACACGGGTCACAGCCGCGTGTATGGCTTTGGCAATGTACTCGACGTTGTTTTCATTGACGCCGCACATGCTGATGCGTCCGGTCTTCAACAGATAGATGTGGAACTCATCAATCAAGATTTTGACTTGTTTTTCTGAAAAAGCATACAAATATTTTAAATAAAACACTTTAACCGGGTGTCATTGATTGCCTCACCATTGAGTCCTGTGTACGAAAACATGCCGATTTGCTCGACAATGTGGTTCCAGGTGCCAGGCGTATTCAGTCGAGTCAAATGCGAGAAGAGCTCTTGGCGCATCTGAATGATGCGACTGGACATGGTGCGAATGCACTCCATCCACTCTGCGCGCAAAGTGTCGTCGTTTAAGATGGTCGATACAATGCGGCTGCCAAATGCGGGTGGATTGGAGTACATGGCGCGCACGAGCAGCGTAAATTGCGAGGCGACAGCGGCCGTGGTTTCCGGAGACTTTTGTACTACGGCTAAGTTACCAACGCGTTCGCCTGCCAAATACAAAGAATGTTTTTTATTGACACAAAATTAATCATAAAGTATTTGTTTGACGTACAATAAAGACCGAAATTCTTGGCAAACGATTGCGCGCACAGCAGCTCAAAGTGACGCTCGACAAAGTAGCGCAGCGCCCACGCATCCTTGTCGGGATCGCCGCTGGCGAAGCCTTGGTAGGCGGAGTCAAAGAATGGGAACAGCTTCTTGCGCTCCATCAGATCGGCTATTTGAATCCATTGATCGCGCGTTGGATCGATGCCGGTGGGATTGTGGGCGCAGGCGTGGAGAATGATAACAGCACCGGCGGGCGCTGCCTCCAGATCGGCCATCATGCCGGTAAAGTCGAACACGCGATTCGCCTGGTCCCAGTAGCGGTAGGTTTTGGCCTCCTCGAAGCCGGCATCGAGAAATACTTTGCGATGGTTCTCTGCAAGGAGATGTAATAAATTAATTCAATAATAAATAAAGAAATAAAGAAATAAAAAAATAAAGAAATAAAGAAATAAAAAAATAAAGAAATAAAGAAATAAAGAAATAAAAAAAATAAAGAAATAAAGAAATAAAGAAATAAAGAAATAAAGAAATAAAGAAATAAAGAAATAAAGAAATAAAGAAATAAAGAAATAAAGAAATAAAGAAATAAAGAAATAAAGAAATAAAGAAATAAAGAAATAAAGAAATAAAGAAATAAAGAAATAAAGAAATAAAGAAATAAAGAAATAAAGAAATAAAGAAATAAAGAAATAAAGAAATAAAGAAATAAAGAAATAAAGAAATAAAGAAATAAAGAAATAAAGAAATAAAGAAATAAAGAAATAAAGAAATAAAGAAATAAAGAAATAAAGAAATAAAGGAATAAAGAAATAAAGAAATATAGAAATAAAGAAATAAAGAAATAAAGAAATAAAGAAATAAAGAAATAAAGAAATAAAGAAATAAAGAAATAAAGAAATAAAAAAATAAAGAAATAAAGAAATAAAGAAATAAAGAAATAAAGAAATAAAGAAATAAAGAAATAAAGAAATAAAGAAATAAAGAAATAAAGAAATAAAGAAATAAAGAAATAAAGAAATAAAGAAATAAAGAAATAAAGAAATAAAGAAATAAAGAAATAAAGAAATAAAGAAATTGAGAAATTAAGAAATTAAGAAATAAAGAAATAAGTAAAGAAATAAAAAAAAATAATATTCGAATTTAAACTTACCCCATGTTGGATCCGAGTAGTAGAAGACTTTGCGTCCCAAATTGCGACGCAAGAATTCAGCGCCTAGACGCAATGCACCCGTGCCCGAGAGCGTTTGAATGCCAAAGGCACGTTTCTTTGTCAATGCAGCAGAACATTCGCCCAACAGCAACTTAGTGGCAGCGTTGGTGTACGCGTCGGCACCTAAATGCCATAAATTGTTTAAAATGCGGGTATTTTTTTTAATAAACATCTTCTACTCACCCAGCACTGGCAGATACTCGTGGTTTAGTGTTTCGTTGCTGGCAACCTTAATTTCAGTGGCACGCACCACAGGCAAAACCCAAGGTGTACCTTTACTTGTGCGATAGGCTAAAAATAATTTGGATAATTAAAAGTTTAATTCAATCATAATATAAGCGGCAAATCAACAAAAAATCCTATATAATTGCAACTATAAAACTATAAAAAATATCGCTGATTAAATTTTTATCGAACAACAATAAAAGTATGATATTCAAACAAAACTTTTTAAACTCTGATTAAGCTAAGCACGTGCATAAATTAAGGCAGCTGCTGTCACAAAATGACCATATAAATCTTAAAGAGTTTTTATTGTTCAAAAATAAAGTCAATAAACTGTTTTTGAACAAGTTAATGACTCAAAGATCAACTTCCAAAAATACATCAAATCAATTTAAATTTATTGCGAGTTTCTCAATAAACTTTGATATTTTTTAACGTGGTCATCAACACGTATCTTCATGGTGTTGATGTTAATTAATATGCGTGAAATTTTGCCGTTATAGCTTTGGGATAAAACATGCCAATTTATGACGAACCATGAACGAAAGTTATGAGTTATTGTGAGAGCGTCAAAATTTGTAACAGAGGTTGATAGTTTTGAGTAAAATCAAAATTAAATTCGTTTTTGATTACCATAATTTTTAATTAAAATGTCAAAATTGTGCCAAAATAAAATGTATGCTCAATTAAAATACAAAGATTGATTGGCATTTGTTTTAAAAGTGCTTTTCGAATGGTTGTTCTTATCAATTTGCGCTAATGTTGCAATAGTTTTTATCAATTTAAAACACAACAACTTTGCTGCTCTATTTGTTTTTATTGTTTGCATATACTAATATTCTACTTAATGTGACGGCATAGCACTGAATTTTGATAACCTTTTGTCTATAACGATTTTAGGTAATTATAGTTCTTACAGTTTTGTTGCTAGTTCAAAAACACTTTCAAATTATTATAAAATTTTATGTTTTTGTATGGTAAGTGTTTTAATTTCAAATACTTTTCAACAACAACATGTTATGCACTCGTGCTCGTAATTCGTAATCAAACTATTTAGTTGATAAGCGCTGCTATTTCAAGTCAGATGATATATTTGCTTTAATTAAAGTTTGTATATAATCCGCAGATATTGTTTATTACTACGTTGTATTCATTTGTCAGTGTGGCACTGAGCTGCACTTCAGCTCAACGATGCTACTTGGCTGACCTTGTCATTTTTATGCGTCTTGCTTTTTAAGTTTGTGGGCAGCACGCACGAGGTGTGAAGGGTTTTCTGTGGTCTTATGAACGAGCCCCTTTTAAAAATGGCACTGAATGGTTTTATTGTTTAAATTCGCACAAAAATATAAAAGATTTTTTTATTGTTGAGGCTTTTAGATGGAACAAAATATTTTGAAAAGATACGTTTTTTTCGTGGACACAACATTTTTTACTTAAGAATAATTTATTTTAATCAAGAACTAAAACCCTTTGTAATATCTGTTCCAGTTCCAAGATTTTTAAAATAGTGGTTCCAGATCTGACTCCGGTTGCATACATTTTTTAATAACGATTCCGATTCCAAAAATCGAAACGGTTCCTGTTCTTAACGGTTCTTGACAGGGACTAAAACCCTATGTAATATTGGTTCTGGTTCTGGTTGTAAGTTGAAAAAGCGGTTCCAACCTAATAAAAAAAATGTGTTCCCACACATTTTCTTAATAACGGTTCCGATTCCTGTTAAAAAAATCGAAACATTGAAACACTAAAAGAGAAAGGGTATATTCATTTCTGGACTAAAAAATATCATGTGAAAATTTACCATGTGACCTAACCTTCCTTACCTTAGAAAAAAAAATGTATTGGTCTGAATGTTTTCCGAAGCAAATATGAGGTATTAATGTCATCGACATCATAAATTAAAATTTTCAATAATTCTATTATTTGTAAATAAGCAATATTGACATGTGAGATAAGCCGTATTGCAGTTTCAGCGTGTTATCATATTACAAAACTACTAATTGTGTAAATTAAAAACCTCTTAATATAGATTAGAACTCATTCGCATTATCGGCAATTGTAAATGCTTGTTTTTCAGAGAACCATGCCTACCATAAAGGGGACTGTGGAGTTTTTAGCATCCGGATTTTAAGACAAATGATAAAAACAAATAAGAATCTCGAAAATTACTTTTTATAAATATAAAATTGAAATACATTTTGGCAAAAACCAAATTTTCTATGTATTTGTTTAGTTATTTTATATTTTATCTCAGGACTGAACCTTTACTCACTACGGCCCTGTACACAGCACTAAATCTTATCTCATAATCTAATCATATATTTCAAAATTTCAAATCACTTGACTCTCATACCGCTGCTGAAGACGTGAGACCAAGTAACTTGACTTCGGAACACTTTACTTCGAAACACTTGAAAATAATGGACGCATAATACATGTTTTACCTAATATGAAGGACAACCCTTAAAATAGTCTTTAATGTATATATTAAATGAATAACCATCTAACGATTTAAATTTTATAGTAATATATCCTCTAATTGTTACTCAATGAGTACCAATGCACCAGAAAAAAAATCCAATACATCTTTGACCTCTACAACGTCCTTTACTACGCTACAACCACTGAAAGCAAGTAAATGGGTAGACACAAAAACACAAATTCATTCGGTAGTAACATCATAGAAAGGGAAAGCCGTGAAAAAAGAAAATCGTAAATTGAAAACCCTCCGCAAAATATCCCACTCTCCTTGCTTTTTGTTTAAAAGCATTTGTTGCACTCACCTCCAACACCCAGATTGGCTTTGTTTGGATGCTTATCCTCGTTGAAGGCACGATTCAGGGCGAACACTTCGATCGCTGGTCCCGTCTCAACGTCAGCATATATGGAGCCGGACATGTTTTTGTTTTTTGTGCAAATAAATTAATTGAAGAAATTGGACTCCGTTGAAAAGCAAAATACTGAAATGTTGAAATAGTTGACAATTAAATGAAAGCGGCAAAAACACAAATAGAGCTGATGAACAAGTGCGTGAGAGCCAATAAATAAATTGGCTGCAGCCGGCACAGTAGTTCCGTTCGTCCGACCGTCCGTCTATCACTTGTTTTAATTATGGAGCCTACCTACCGAGCAGAACAAAGCAAGCGTCGCGAACGTAGCAAGTAAACTAAAGTTTGCAACGACTGCTGTGTGTTGATGGGGCTACAAAATACAAAATTCCGATACCAACCGAAATGACTTAATCACTGCCCAACACATAAAAACAGCTGCTCCACAGTCCGAAATTGCTTCTTCTTTATGCTCCATGCAATTCGCGGGGGCATGTTTTTCGTACAGCAGTCGACACAAGTGCCAATTCTTACCAATCCAATACTAGACGCTGTTTTGCTTCAATATATAATATAGCTCAGTTTATAAATAATTATTTTTTTAATGCAAAAAAAATTCAAAACAAAATTTGCAAATTGTTGGCCCCCCACTTTCAAACAAAACACACACATCCATACATAGATAAAACAACACTTTTATAAAGTGAGTGGAAAAAAGAAGAAGAAAAGCAGCGCAACATGAAACGTCAAAAGTCCACCTGGTATCGATATCGTTTTGAAATCGATAACGGGTGGACTTCTGAAATTTCGTGCTGCGCTGCTTTACTTCTTTCTTTCTTTCTTTCTTTCTTTCTTTCTTTCTTTCTTTCTTTCTTTCTTTAAAAAATTAAATTTCATTATGTTGGCGGTTGAAAGTTTTGTTTTTTTTTGTGAAACATAAGTGAAACAAAAATTGGAGTGTTCGCATTGCGTATATTCTCAGTTTTGACTCAAATGGGACGATGACTCAAAATGTTTGTTGGGATTCATTAATGGAAATTTTAATCAAATTTTCCATGGTTTTCCATGGAGTATATAAAATTCAGTTGCCATTTACTTTTTTTTGAAAACTGTTTGAAAGACTCAACATTTGTTTACGAAAATTTAAAAACAAAGCATCAAAGCATTGTTTACAAAATTCATAAAAAAAAAAATATAATTCAAAATTTTAAAATAAATAAAACTAATCGAATTGTTAATTTTTGAATTATCTGTGGCTGCAGAAAAAAACACTAAAAGTACTGAAGTGAATTGGTGCAGTGAAATGTTAATAAATCCGCGAAATTCAAATGCAAAACACACTGTTTTCTTTCTTAACCTTAAAATAATGTTTAAAATGACAAGTCAATTTTGTATTTTTAAATTTTTCTTCGCGCATTCTCAGCACTCGGTGTGCCAACAAACTGTCTACATGAACTAACCTGTAGATACTTCAACCATGAAAAATTGTGAATTAAAATTTCTTCTAAATAAAAATTTAGTGAAATAAAAAATTCAATAAAAATTTGAATAAAGTTGCTTGCATTAATGACTTCCGGCATTTTAGCAATAATCAACGCGTTTAAAATATATTTACTTCAAAATTTTTGAATGCCTTGAATTTATCTTGCTTCATATGAACGCATGCATGTAGTTTTATTTATCTGTCAAAGCCAGTGTCATTCTCTGCATTCAGTGAAACTGCTATTTTGCTTTAAAAATATTTGAGTTAAAATATCATTGAACACCATCGATTTCGTTTATTATCGTACGAATCAATAAAATTATTGTTTCTGGCAGTAAAATCATAAAATGCTGATTGGATTTGTTGAAAATAATTTATTTCTATTTTTTTTTAATAAATTTTTAATTTAAAAATCGTAACATATTTTCGATTTTGTTTATCGTGAATGAATTTTTTACTTAAGCGCCCAGCCCATGCAATACTTTGTGTCCGTTACTTCAACGTATTCAACTGACGCGAGAGTACACGACGGAAAGCGGTGATCGAATCAAAAGTTTGTTGCCGGAGAAGATTTCTGGTTTTGTTTTGTTGATGTTGCCAAAAATGCAGTAATTAATTATGTTTTCTCAAACATTTTAAATTTATTTTATATCAAACATTAAAAATACACATACAAAAGTAAATATTTCAAATGAAATTTATGTAAACGTATTCAACAGAACAGAGAAGATAAAAGTTGCCGAACTTTTCTCTCCATTGCATTATTTTGAACGCATACTTTGCTATTGACTCTTTTCATTTAAATACGTTGCGTTAACGGTTATTGATTGGGTAGAGCGCTTTAGTCGTAAGACTTAGTTGTATCGTATAAAGAAGGCTAATAACTCAAAGTTATCGTACAAACCGATAATTATCGTTTCTTACGCCTGGCAATACTGTGCAATATACATTTGTTTTCATTGTATTAATCATTTCGATCTAAAGCAATTTAATATCTGGAAAATTTGATTTAGTCATTAAATAAACGCTAATTATACAAAAGAGTTTCATTTAAAAATAATACAAAATGGGAGCAGTGCTCGGATTGTGTTCTGCTGCGCAGGTAAATAAAACAAAGAATTGTGATAGCACAATATGATGGAAAGTCTACAAAACCTACATTATTATTGCGTTGTAAAATGCAACAGAAAAAATAAAAATCAATATTGATTTTCTAAAAATAACACATAATTTAATTTATCTCAATTTATATTTCTTTCCACTCGTCTCCATAGTGCGCCTTATGCTGCACTGGCACCGCTGCAAGTATGTGTTGCAGCGCCTGCCCATCCTGCAAAAACTCCACATCCTCACGTTTCATGTATGCCATTATGTTGCTGGTGGGCACCATACTCGGAGCCATTGCACTGTCGCCCGGCCTGCAGGACACCCTAAAGAAGTTACCCTTTTGCATCAACTCAACGTCGTCGGTCAGCTCATCGGCCATTAGTACTTTTTCAGGTGGCTCGTTACAGGTGGATTGTGAATATGCACTCGGTTACATGGCCGTCTATCGTATCTGCTTTGGTCTGGCCTGCTTCTTTACGCTGATGGCTCTTATAATGGTGGGGGTGAAAAGTTCACGTGATCCTCGTTCGCATATACAGAATGAATTTTGGGGTCTCAAGTTTATTTTGTGCTTTGGTGCTGCCATCGGTGCTATTTTTATACCGGATGGTTGTTTTGGACCGGCTATGATGTGGGTGGGACTCATTGGTGGACTCGCATTCATACTGGTGCAGTTGGTGATTATCGTTGATTTTGCGCACAATATGGCTGAGAGTTGGATCGGTAAGTCGAAGATTTTTTTGTAGACAAATATTTAATAAGAGCCACCAAATAGAAAAATAATTCTAATTGATTAATATACATTTTTTTTGATTGTTTTGACAAGTGAGAGGGGAATAAAATTATTTAATTATTGTAAATACAAAATTTAAGAAATTCTCATTACTAATCTTTTTTAAATCTAATATGGGCTATTTTATTTCTTATTTCAAGTACACCGATTTTTTTCAATTTAGTTTATATTTTACAGATAATGCCGAGAATAATCGTGGCTATTACTACGCCTTGATCTTTATCACTTTGTTGAGTTATGTTTTGTCCATCGTAGGCATTTCCTTGCTCTTTGTTTACTTTACGAATGTAGGTATTTGATTATAGCACCTTTTGTCCCGCTACTAATTCAGAATCTTGTTTCTAGTCCGACGGCTGCGGTCTCAACAAGTTTTTCATATCGATCAATTTGATTCTGTGCTTCATTGTGAGCGTGGTGTCTGTGTTGCCGGCCGTGCAAGAGCGTCTGCCTCACTCTGGCCTGTTACAGAGCTCCCTGGTGACGCTGTACACCATCTACCTGACCTGGTCTGCAGTGGCTAATAATCCAGGTTGTTTTTTTTATATTTACTCAAAAAAATATTCAAAAATTCTTATAAATCACAGAAAAGGCCTGCAATCCCGGCATGATGGGCATTATCGATGGCCACAACACCACAGTGTCGCCTGCTGCACACAACTCCAAGGTTACGTTCGACACCACCAACATCATCGGCCTGGTTGTGTGGCTGCTTTGCATACTATACAACTGCATCAGCTCCGCTGTAGAGGTCTCGAAGATTAACAATGATGGCGAAAAACGTGGTGAGTCATTTTGGGTTATTTCTATGACATTTATTCACACATAAATCATAACACCAACGCATTTAAAACCACATTTTAAAGCAAGCTATACATTTCATTTATCATTTTAAACTTCGAAACACTAACATTTTATTTTCTTAATTGTTTTATATATATTTTTTTACTTCTCTTTATTTTTACTCTACAAACATTTGCTTTTATGTAAATAAAACTAACTCAATTGGCAACGGTTGCAACTTTAATTTACCACTGTTTATTTAATTTAACAAAAACACAAAAAAAAAAACTAATACAAAACCTAAAATCGAAAACGCCAAATACTAATGCAGTCTTAACAGCTGCTCTTTCGGACACCGAGTCCGGCACAGGCGGCGACAAGTCCAACGGCGACACCGAATCCGAGGGGGTCTCTTACTCCTGGTCCATGTTTCACATTGTCTTCGTCTGCGCCTCGCTGTATGTCATGATGACACTGACCAACTGGTACAAGTGAGTAGCACAATGTTTAATCATTTGAGTCTATTTATATAAATTATGCATTGCAGACCCAACTCGGACATTGAGCTCTTTAATGCCAACGCCGCATCCATGTGGATCAAAATTATTTCCAGCTGGCTGGGTGTCTGCATCTACGGCTGGAGTCTGGTTGCGCCAATAGTGCTCAGCAATCGCGACTTTAGCTAAGCAGTTTATGCAGCTACAAAACATGCGCGCGCAGCTTTATTAAAGAAAAGTATTAACTTAAACTAAAGAAAAATCTATAAATACTGCGTTCAAATACAACATAATCATCATAATCAATATTGGCAAAGTGTGCTAAAGAGCAGCAGCATTACAAAGGAAGAGCTCTTTTTGAATTTATATTTGCACATTTTTTGATGTCTTTGAAATCTCCACAAATTAAACAAATATTTATATATCATATAAATTATTACGTGTAATCATTTTAACTTAAATTTGTATTAAATAATCATTTGATGCTGCAATAACAAATCACATTTTCATAATTTTGCTATGCCGCGTCGCTAATTTTGGCGTCTTTGTCTGCTACAAAACCTAGCGCATCCTGTATGCGTTGCAGAACGACCTGCTTGCCCAGAATCTCCATCATTTCCGCAACGCCAGGTCCTTCCTAGAGTAGCACAAAACTATACAACTCTTTTTCAAAGCCCAGAAAAAAACAATATACCTTAAGTCCGCTCAATACCGCTCTAAGCGTCTTCATAAAGGGCGCAAATTTAATATTTTCTTCCGCTGCAAATGCCTTCAGCGCGCTGTTCACAATGTCCTTGCTGAACTCCAATGATTCCAAGCAAAATAACAAACGCTGCAGTTGTGCTGCAAATATAAAATGTGAATTTATAACATAAATCATATAATAGCCAACTTTATACCTGCTGAAATGTGCTTTAAATCCACATTAGTCGGCTTAACCCAGAGAAAACTGAGCTGTGCCGACGTCAGATCTCGCAGCGTAGTTATGCGCGTTGCGGACCATTGCAGAATGTTCAAAATATGCGTCTCATTGAGATCGAGATTTGTACTATTTGAATTTGATAGATCAAAATTTTGTATTTTTAAATTAACCGTAACTTACGCATTGGGATATGTCTGCCTTAATAGGATTTTTACATTTTGCACCAATTCGTCGGTTGTATTTTCAGCGGCTAAAAGTGAAATAATTTTTAAACGATTGAAATCGTCTAGTAATTCGGGGTTTAAACGACTCGGATGCGAGTTAACTTTTTCAATGTGGAACTAGTGAAGAAAAAAAGTGTATAGAACAGTTTACGAAATATTTTATTTTCACCTACCTGCTGCGATAGATCTGTAAGCGTATATATAGCCGGCTTAAGTGCGGGCGCACGCTCAAAACCGCCGCCTGCGGACATCACATAGTTTACCAAAGCCTCCGGAAAGTAGCCTTTGTCTCTGTGATCAGGAAAAATGTAGATTAAAAGTCAATTTAATTTTTAAACCTACCTAAATTGTTTGATGCCAATATCACCCTGTCGTTTGCTCAGCTTTGTGCCATCCGCATTCACCAGCAGCGGTAGATGCCCATATGCTGGCGGCTGCCAACCGAACGCTCTGCATTTACAGCGCAAATACATAACACAAAACACAAATATAATAAATTGACTGCCTACTTGTACAACAGCAAATGCTTTGTCGTTGATATTTGCCATTCGACGCCACGAAAGACATGCGTTACACGCATCAAATGATCGTCGACCACATTGGCAAAGTGATAGGTGGGAAATTGATCGGACTTCATAATCACCGGATCGCCCTCATTGTCGCTGACATTATGTTGCACTCGTCCGTATATCAAATCGTGCAGCGGCTCATCGTGCTCTGTTAATTTGAAGCGTATGCAGAAAGGCGTGTCTTTTTCAACCAATTCAGCGATTTCCGCCGCTGTCAGATGTCGACACTTGTTGTCGTATCGCGGCACTTGCCGCGTGCGCAGCGCCTCCTTTCGCAGCAAATCCAGACGGCGTTCGCTGCAAAAACAACGATAGGCGCTGCCATTGTCCAGCAGCTGACGCACAGAGTCGCTGCAAAAACCATTTAATTCGAAATTACTGAAATTAATAATGAAGAAACTCGCACCTGTAGATGTCGTTACGCGCACTTTGTATATAAGGACCATATTGGCCACCAAATATGCCGGGTCCTTCGTCGATTTGTATCCCCGCCCAGAGCAGATCCTCGATGAGACTTTCTGTAGCACCCGGCACTAAACGCGTTTGATCTGTGTCCTCAATGCGAAGTATGAATGTTCCCTGTTTGCTCTTGGCGTACATGTAATTGTAGAGCGCCGTACGCAGGCCACCCAAATGCAGATGTCCTGTGTTGGGAAGGTACTTTGGTGAAAATGTGCGGTTATGTATTTTAAAGATTTGCTCACCTGTGGGACTCGGTGCAAACCGCACGCGCACTTCTTGATGCGCACATCGTTGAATCGTTTGCAGACATTGTAGTGCTTTGAACTGTCCTAGTCTTAGCAAGGACTGCATTTTAATAAACAAATAGTTTCGGTTTTTGAAAAACAGCTGATTACGAAATTGGTTAAGTACTATTGTGAATACACTGTAGCATTCACAATAACTGCGCTTTTTCACAATAATAATAAAAAAAAATTATGAATACAATTTTAATTGGTTAATTGGATATTAAAAAAAATGTTATACAAAAAAATCAATATTTCAAACAGAATTTCATATAAAAAAAAACCCCAGTAGTTCTAAAAATTAAAAAGATTCTTTAAAAAATGTATTCTGTGAACATCCCAACTAGAAAAAATACGTAATAATAAATTTCTGTCCATCGATTTCCAGGGAACACAAAGGATATTACAAAAGTTATCTTTTAAGAATCTTTTAGATACTTCAGAAAGGTAACATCTTTTAATAAACTAATCGGGATAATCCTCTGCTGTAAAAAATATGTAGATATTTGTAGAAAAGTATGTTAAAAAACCAATTCTTTTCCCAAAAGGTACCGCAAGTTATACAAATTAGTACTACATAAAAATGTTCCTAAATTACATTTTTTTCAAAGTTAATTTTTTACGGCAGTGCGATTAATTGATTAATCTAACTATTAATTAAAACATTGATTAATCAATCAGGATTCTGAATAATTGAAATTTGCATATATTTATTAATCAAAATTATAATTAATCGGAATTATCAATTAAAAAATGGTTATTCACTTTTTTCAAATTTCTATTTTTTACTAAATTTCACTTCTATTAAATTATTGATTAATCCGAATAATTTAGAAGAAAATATGAATATTATATTTTTAAAATTCTCAGTTTTAATAAATTTTACACATATTGAATTTATGTTCACAAAAATACAAATATATTATAATAAATTTGATATAATAAGAAAATTAAACAAAATCGCAATTAAAGTTCTTTTTAAGTTTAATTTAAGCATAAATTGATTTTTTACTATAAAATTATTATTTTATTTATTAATATGCTGAAAAATAATTTTTTTATAAAATTTAAAGTTATGCTACTTTCTCAATTGGCCATTTGGTTGTCAGAAACATAGTGGCCTTTCATAAAGAGGTTATTTTCAAAAAGTTTTGAATAATTTGTCGAGTAATTTTAAAATAATTACGCGGATTGAGTAATTTGGTTTTGTATGAAATTTTTGTTTATTTAAGAAATGTTCAGTAAGAACTTGATATAAAATAAATTAAAATAAATAATATTTCAGTAATCTTATTTTCACTCATTTTACAGCACGTTTATAGTACGTTTTGATGTATTCCTCTCCGTTTTTCTTATAAAATTACTGTACGATCAGTTTAAAGTTCGATACAACGGCACGTTTACGGCACGTCACTGATTTTCAACTGATTCGAATACGTTTTCGATGTTTCTTAAAATCCGCTCTCCAACACGTTTCCGAATTAAGAAATCAGAAAGCATGTTTCCGGAATATGATTCCGTTTTGCTTACTTAGAACGGAACATATGCGAACGAATTATTATTAGCGCTTACTCTGAATTTGAAAATGATTTCATAATAACAATACCAAAAAGGGCAGTGAAAATTAGGAGCAAAAATTTAGTGACGCTAAAACAGTAAGTTTTTTATGATTGCAATAGAAACCCTGACAAAAAAATATCATAACAACGCGAGTCCAAATCTAATAGCTTACCAAAATCTATAAGTGTTTGGACTTCAGTGAATATTTAAAAAAATATACCGACCGCCCCGCAAACCTTGAATAGACTCCAGAATTATATTCGAGAGTTTGAAACATACAAGCTTAAAAAACACGTCCACCACATTTTGGATGCTGGAATCGATTTTCTGAAGTTGTCTTGAGGCTCGGGATTGAAGTCTACGATATTGGTTGGATGAAATATAACGGGATAATTAATTGAAAAATGTCCTTTTTGTTGTCCTATATGAGGATCCCCTTTTTTTAATTATTTTGCAGGATTAAGTCAATATTTAAAAGAAAAAACTTAAGGTAAAACGTAGGTTAAATTGACATTAAGTTAAAAATTAGGCTAAATCTTGATTTGAAGTAAACGTTGAAATCGATCTAAGAATTAGTGTTAATATTGATTTGAATATAAGATAATTTTCAAGTTAAGGTTAAGCTACCAGTTTTTATTGAAAAAGCTATGATTCTTTAATTTAGGTTCAAGGTGTTTCAAACGTTAACCTCAACTCTACGATTTGAAAGTAATGATTGATTTCAAAGCATTCGCAAGTCAATATTAAGTGCATTATTATCGAGTTAGTTTTGAATATCACTGCAAAATTGTAAATTACTAATTTTTGCGAACATATTTAGTATGAAACTTGGCAGCACTCGCCAGACTTCGAAAAATGGAATATTCGAAAATTCCTTCATCATGGCGGCGAAAATTTCGTTGCTGTCAAAAATTACTGGCTACCTTCTCTACTGCAATTTGCAATTATTGCAGATTTCGGCATATTTTTGTTAAATTTATAATAAAATATATAAATTAAAAGCCGAAAAATACACGCAGACAAAAGTACATTTAGTGCGCTTATTGTGTGAGTATTAATTAAAGAATTGCGGTTGGTATTTTAATGATAAAATAATTGATTTTATTTTGCTGCAGTGAAAGATATCTGAAGCTGTTGTGAAGGGGCCACACAGAGGAGCTTCTACGACAACGTAGCAGCAGGAATCACTGAACTGAATCAAACGGCAGCCAGCTGGAATTAATGACGCTGCGAAAATAATTAGCCCATTAAATAATTTTTAAAAATAAACACAAACCATGTACAATGGCATTGGACTGAATACGCCGCGCGGCTCGGGCACCAACGGACATGTGCAGCGCAACTGGGCCTTTGTGCGACCAGGCAAGAAGGACAACACCAGCTACAAACCGGAGGACGACATGAAGAAATTGGACGCATCATTGAATCGGCCACCAAACAAGGATATACTCGATCATGATCGCAAACGTAAAATTGAAGTGAAGTGCATTGAATTCGAGGAGATACTAGAGAAGCAGGGGTGAGCAAAAGGATTTCTTTATTTTGATTATATAAAACGGCCGCTCTCTGTGCAGCCACATCATATTAGAAATCATACTAATTCTCAGTAATAACACTTGCGCTGCTCTCAGCGAACCACGTGCAACCTTAGGATGCATTCTTTTTATGACAACATTAGTGTCTTCCATAACAATTGATGCAAGTTCCTAATGCAATTGTCGTGCGCTCTTTTTATACTTTACACTTAACTTTCTCTCTTGTGTTTTTCCTGCACTCTACTCTCTCTTTACGTACTCTCCACTTACCCGTTGTAGAGTTGAGCTCTCTGGGCTAATTGTCCTCCTCGGCTCGCAGGGTTGGAAAAGTGCATTCGTTGGTAGATATTATTTCATAATTGCTGCGTACGCTGAGCGTTACGTACCTTTCAAACATACACACTGTAAATTGCTCTAAAATTTTTACATTGCTGAGGAAACCTTAAAATACCATATTCGAACTGTGTGAAAATCAATAAACAATCTGTAGAAAAGCGAGTTTTAAAAAAGTTGATATCGAAAATAATTTATATAGCTGAATTTTTACATATTGTGTGTGTGTTGTGTGATTTAAATTGAAGAAATTAAAAAAAAATTCGAACTAGTTATTATTGCTGCAAAACGTATTGATCTTTCACATGCTAAATTGTACAAAGGTAACGACACAGTGCGGTTCTAAAATCTGTTAATATTTGTGAAACTTTATTTGCATTAAAACCGTGCCTTCATTCTAGACGCACCCCCGAGGAAATAAAGGCAAAAGTTGATTCGTATCGGCAGAAGTTAATGGGACAAGGAAAAACCGATTTGCCAAAGGATGAATTTGGCAGAATAGCGTAAGTAAAATTCTAAATAAAAACACTGAAACGTTGGAAAAATATGAAATATCAATTTTTGAACAAAATAGTTAACACAAACATAAATTATTTAAAATTTAAATTTGGTTTAGCTCCACCAGCTTGCGCTCTAAAAATCAATAAATTCTAAAATGTAGCAAGTTTTTGTCGCTGGCTCAAATGTCACCCCCCTAGCCATTGCGCCGTCGCTCGTTTTAGGCCATGTGAAAGCCTGGCAAAACAACCCCTACAAATCTCTGCACTTGCTCAGCACGCACCGCACCACCACGTAACGAAGCGTAGCTGCTGCTATATGCCAAAAAGTCGGCAGTAAAACAAAGTCTTCCACGGGCGGCGCATGCAGCAGCAAAAAAGCACGCATAAATATGAAACAAATAGTTTAAATAAAGTGAAAAAGTTTATAAAATTGAAATAAAAAATAACTTTAAACAAATGCAGTGACATTTAAAACAATTGCAAGGCATTGTACGAAATGATATTGTGGAAATTGCAGCAGCCAAAAAAAATTTCATTTTGCAAAAATCAATAAAGTCAATGCTGAGAACGAGAAGCAGGAAAAACTGGCAGCGGTTTAGTGGTTTAAGCGGTGCTTTTCCTTATAAAACGAAGCAATCGAAACGTTTTAAATGCAGTTTATGTTTTGCTGGTTTTTAATTAATTTCTAAAGAAACGTTAAAAATGCGAAAACGTCGAAAATATTGAATTACAAAAGCTCACCACCCTCTCGATGCATACATGGTTTAGCGAAAAAATCACCCCTTAACAACGATTATTGGATTAAACACTGCAATGAGCACAACTTGTAAAAGCACACAGAGTTTATAGTATTTAAGTGAAGAAATTAGAATTAAATAAAAGAAAATGTAATAATTAAGCAACAAAGCGCCATGGCAAAAGTCTTCCAGTAACAAAGTAGTTACCATTCTAGCCTGCTCTAAGCAACAACGTTGAATTAATTGACAAATTATTTCCCAATAAATATTTGCTATATACAAAATAGAAAAAATTAAATTAAAAAATTACTAATAATAAAAAATAGTCTATTTTATAAACTACATATTTAAAATATATATTAAAAATATATTTAATAAACAGCTGACACAAAGACAACGACACATTGCAAAGATGCTGAAATAAACATTTATTTGTATTAAAATGTTACAAAAAAAGGCAGAGAATATAAAAAAAAAACTCAAATAGACCAAAATACTAATGCAGAAGAAAACACAGTTATTTGACTTAAGTGAAAAATAACACTTTTTGAAATTAATACACGAAATTATATTAATTAAATTATTTTAAAATTATTTAAAATTATTTCATAAATATAAAACAAATGAAATTAATAAATATTAAAATGAATATTGCTGAATATTGAAAACATTTATATGTTATAAATTGAAAAAAAGCAAAATATTTGAAATTTATTAATAACTTAGGTGATTAATACTTTTATGCTCTGTAAAATACCGAAATTGTTGCTTATTATACTAATGATATTTTTAAATAAATGAGAGCTAAATACGAATCAATAAACTATTATAAAGCAAATTAAAATTTCAAGTTTATGTATTTTAAAAATATTTTAATTATATAATTATATATGAAATTAATTATATTAATTAAAATATTAATTATAATTGAAAATACTGATTTTGAAAATAAAAGATAAAATATTTTTATATTGAATTAATAAAAAAAACAACATTAAAATAATAAAAAAAAATAATCAAAAAAAAAAATAAAAAAAATAATAAAAAAAATAATAAAAAAAATAATAAAAAAAATTAAATTAAAATAAAATTAAAATAATAAAAAATAAAATTTTAATTAATAAAATTAAATTAAATAAAAAAAACAAAATAATTGAAATAAATAATATAAAAGTAAAATAAAAAAGACTTTAATTTAATAAAAAAAATATATAGAAATTAAATAATACATATTTCAATAATAGAAAATATTAAAACTAGGCAAATTTAAATAATAAAAAATAAAACTAAATTAGAAAAAACAAAATTTAAATTAATAAATAAAAAAATTAATATAACAAAACAAACTAAAACGAAAATAATAAAAAAAACAAAATTAAAATCAATAAAAAAAAAAAAAAATAATAATACAAAAATATTATTTAATTAATAAAAAAAATAAATAAAAAAATAAAAAATTTGAATTTAAATGATAAAAAATTAATAACAAATATTAAAATAATATAAAATTATAAAAAAAATTAAATAATAAAAAATAAAACTAAATAAGAAAAAACAAAATTAAAACTAATAAATAAAAAAAAATAAAATAATCAAAAAATAAAATTACAAAAAATTTAGACAAAACAATTAAATTATTTTTTTTTAATTAAAATGAAAATATAAAATTAAGACTTAAATAATAAAAAAACAAATAAAATTAAAATAATAAAAAATAATCAAAAAAATTAAATTCAAATAAAAAAAAAATTAAATTTAAAAAAAATAAAAATTATAATTAAATAATAAAAAATACATTAAATAATGAAATAATAAAAAATAAAATTAAAATTATAAAATTAAAATAAAATAAAAAATATAATTAAAATTATTAAATTAAAATATTAAATTAAAATAATAAAAAAATAAAAAAAAACTAAAAAAAAACTAAAAAAAATAAAAAAAAACTAAATAATAAAATATAAAGAAAAATTAAAATAATTAAATAGAAAAACTTTTAAATTAAACTTAACATAAACTCATTCCAACGTCTTCCAAAATGTACATTAAATAAGCATATAAACTATTTTATAGTGTCCAACAAAATAAGTTATAGAAAAATCAATAATTATATGAAACACAATGTCTTCCAAATTTTTATTAATATAAAGACCAATTAAACACACGAAATCTAAAAAGATTTCAAATAAATTAGACTAATATAAAATTGAAAATTATTACTAAAAGAATTTGATGTCTAATATTAATTGATAATATTAAATGATATAAATTAATTATATTACAAACTTAATTCAATTTACTATCGAAATTGTTTACAAATTTTCTGTTTTGCGTTTACAGAATTCGATTTTTCAATACAAAATAAAGATATTGCAATCCATATAAAAGTATTACAATCAACATAAATTTATACAAGTTCTATGAATGAATTCTATTTGATTTTTGACGTAAATTATTTGAATTTCAAACAAAACTGAATTTCAGAACATGAGCAAAAAATTTAATGCAAGTTAAACTATTTATAAAAACCTAATCGAATGTCAACCATAGATTACATAATGTAACAAGATTTAGAATTAATTCAAATATCGAATATCTTCCAAATTAATTACTAAATTTAAATTTAAAAAAATGTTTTAAATTAAAATAAATAAAATTGCAAATCACGCAAGTCTTCCAAAAACCAACGAAATTCTTTTACATTTCTTGGCATATATAAATAAAACAAATCTATATTTTTTAAAACTATAACAAATAAAATTAAAATAAATAAATTTAAAAAAAAAACTTCAAAATGCTTTGCTCACAAGCTGTGCTCACCACCGGCCAAACGGCCACAACTCTACATAAATTAAAAAAACGACGACGACGTCGCAAACGCAGTACGAACACAACTAATTGCTGCGCCACTTCGGCAGCAACAGCAGCAGCGACGACGACAACAACAGCAACAACTACAACTATTTTACAAAATGCCACAAAATTTAAGCAGCAATATTTTCAACACGACAATCGTCATGCAGCGACGGCGGCCACCACAGCAGCAACAACAACAATTGTTAATTTCAGCACACAAAGCGCCCTCAACTATGCAGCAGTTGCGCGCAAATTTCGCCCACTCAAAAACACTGCAAACTCTACAAAACTACAAAAACTCTACAAAAATAAAAAATCTAAAGCACTGCTGCAACGCTCCAACGCCAAACCACAGAAACCGCTGTCAGTTGGAAAGCGGTGCGCATGTATTTGTGCCGCACATGCGCACCCGAACAGAGCGAGCTGTCAAAATAATAACAATTATAATAAAAACAACATGAACAGCGATATCAACTGCAAGGAAGTCACGTCCTTCGAATCAGCTGTGTTGCTGCAAGCGGCGGCGGCAACTGCGGCTGCTACCGCTGGCATTGGTGGTGGTGTTGGTGGTGACATTGGCCACGTGTCCGCGCTGCTCGAGTTGTTGAAGCACTCGTCGTCGACGCTCTGGCAAACGCTGCTGCATGGCAGTCAGTCGGCTATGTGCCAAGAGCAGTTGCGCAGCGTTGTGAGGTATAGAAAAAAGACAAACAGAATTTATAACGTTGTTGCAAAACTAAAACTGACCAAAAACATTCCAATAATTGGCTTTTAAAAATATTTTTATACATTTCAACTTTAGATCGAAATCTTCAATTTCTTTTTCATGTTCCAGAATTCGTTTTTTCAAAAAGTGCTGTGAATAGAATTCGGTTCAATTTTGATTGTCAAATATTTAAATTTTGATCGAAAGTGATGACCATTCATTTATAATTATTCAAGTCAAAATGTTAAAAATGGGCAAATGTATTGAATGTTATTTGAGCCACTGCATTTTTATTTATTCCGACATGCTCCAACTATCGATTGAACTTGAATTCAAATTTCAATTCAAAAGAATTTGTTTTTTTACTGCTCCAGAATTTGTTTTTTTTAACAGACCCGATTAAACAACAACAAATAAAGTTTTTGTTTGAAATTAAATTTTGTTCAAAAGACCAACTTTTTCAATAAAATTCATAATTTATTCACTCTCTGTCTTTTTACATATAGCGTACGCGAGACACACAGAATCGCCGAAGCCCAACAGGAGAAAAACGCTAAACTGCGTGAAGCTTTCAACATCTCCGAATACTTTGTCGAAGGCTCCAGTTTCGATTCGGATCGCAAAGCGAAGGAGGATCAGGCCAAGAGTGTCGCACTACAAAAAGAACTGGACGCGCAACGCGATACGGCTGCTGCCGCCGCAGCAGCTGGCAAGGATAAGGACAAGCGCTACGCTTTAGTGCGCACACCATCGAAGGAGCGCGGTGATGCGCCTGGCGGTGGCGGCGGCGGTGATGGTGGCAGCAGCAACGTTGAACGCGAGCATGTCTCGAAGTCGTCCGACAAGAAGAAGAAAAAGAAACGCAACCGAGACAGGTTTGTCATTTATTTTCGTAGATCTTTTAATTCGATAATTAATATTCATCTTTTTTATAGCTCTGCGAGTCCCGAACGCAAAAAGGACAAAAAGAAAAAGTCCAAGAAACACAAGAAAGAGAGGTGAGTTTGCGCAAGTGCAGCAATGTCTAAATTGTTCTGTTTTTCTTTTTATTTGGTTTTGTTTTGTTGTTTTTTGATTTGAAATAAAGTTGTTCTTTAGTTCATGAACTTGGAGTAACTTTTGTATTTGTTTTATTTTGAGTTTTAAGCATTAGTTAGTTTAAATTTTACAAAAAAAAAAATACTACCTGACAATAATATGCGTTATAAACCAACCATTTCTTCTTCTTAACTGCTTGGCATTTTTATCTCTACTCCTCTCTGTGCATTTTTAACTGAACAAATACCGTAACAGGAACTCTTTTGAGAAAGAAAGAGTAAAGAAAAGAAAACTTGTGTAACTATTGTCAAATCTAACAACAACAAAAAACAATTTCAGCACTTAACCAATATTTTTCCATAAAAACGTAACAATCAGTAAAAAAAAACTTTATTTAAAATTATTAACAACAAATGTAGCGGACAAATTACGACAACAATTAAAAATAGAAAACATGTTAAATATTTTGAGAAAAACATATTAAACACCACAAGCACATACCTACAATAACTACTTAAACAACAACTACTGCTATCAATCATCATCTTTACAGTAAAATATAAATAAAAATTAAAATTAACATAGAATTCTTTACCATTTGCAAACCATGTACAAATATATTTAACAAAATTTACTACTTTACTTACTACATATTGAAATAACAATTTCTGTACTATAATCAAAATCAATATCAATATCAAATCAAACTCGAGTGTAATACGAAAAAAGCGCAAGTCGTATAATTTTTATTAATATTTCTTTTTAATAACAATATCGATTTCAATTTCTGCGCATACGTGAGCGGTAAGTAAAAGACAAATTAGTACATTTAAATTAGTCATAAATTGTTGTATGATTTTTTTTTTTGTTTTTGTTATTTTCTATCAGTTACTTTTATAGTTGCATCCGACGATGCACAGTGGCTGATTTTATTTATTTTGAGAAGGCTGTTGCCTATTTGGGAATATATTAGCTCATCTGAATGTAGATACTTTGGAATTTATGGAGTCAACATTTTGTGTATCTATTTGAAATAACACACCGAGGGTAAAAGTCTTGGGAACCTTTGACCCCGCTGTTTGGATTCGGTACTAACTGTTGGTTCTACCATTTGAGTACAAACACAGCTGAAATGGTGAACAAAGAGCTGTTTTTGTTATTATTATTATTTGAAAAATGTCTCAAAATTTATAAAATTTAACTATTTTAGTTCAGTTTAATTTCATCAATCAGAGTACAAAGCTCTTACAGATTAATTAAATAATACAAGTTATATAAACTTCAAGGTCCTATTACATGAGGAAGTAAAATGAACTTAAAATTAATTAACATTGACTCAAATGCCATGTGAACCAACATTTAAGTACTTTAGATTGTGTTTGAAAGACTTCCGAGAGGAACTAGCAAATAATTCGACATGATCAAGTATCATATTTGTTTCTTTAATATAAAAACGGCCGGCTCATTGAATAATTGAATCATTATTTTTTAATTGTGTTCACAAAAATTTGGATCGGATGCAGCGAGAGGGGTAATAAAAATCGATCTGAGATAGCAGTAGGGAACATTGAATTTGATTATGAATTAAATCGCGTATAAACATTACTGAATATAATCTTTCTAAAGAGACCATATTATTTAAACAACATCTAGTGTAGTAGAAAGGGTTTCAAAGTTCCAGTTCTACACCATTTACAAATGTAATTCAGAAAAGATCAATTGAAATTCAGAAATTCCATTTGAAATTGAAAAGACATCAATTGAAATTCAAAAGACACCAATTTAAATTGAGAAATTCCATTTGAAATTCAGAAATTTTCATTTGAAATTCAGACATTTCAAATGGAAATTTCTGTATTTCAAATAGAAGTTTTCTGAATTTCAAATGAAAATTTCTGAATATCAAATGAAATTTTCTGAATTTTAAATGGACATTTCTGAATTTCAATTGGACATTTCTGAATTTCAATTGATGTCTTTTGAATTTCAAATGGAATTTCTGAATTTCAACTGATGTCTTTTGAATTTCAAATGGAATTTCTGAATTTTAAGTGATGTCTTTTGGATTTGAAATGGAATTTCTGAATTTTAAGTGATGTCTTTTGAGTTTCAAAGGGAATTTCTGAATTTCAATTGATGTCTTTTAAATTTTAAATGGAATTTCTGAATTTTAAGTGATGTCTTTTGAATTTAAAATGTAATTTCTGAATTTTAAGTGATGTCTTTTGAATTTAAAATGTAATTTCTGAATTTCAATTGATGTCTTTTGAATTTCAAATAGAATTTATGAATTTCAATTGGTGTCTTTTAAATTTCAAATAGAATTTCTGAATTTCATGGTGTCTTGAATTTCAAATGGAATTTCTGAATTTCAGTTGATGTCTTTTTAATTTCAAATGGATTTTCTGAATTAAAATTGGAATCTTTTGAATTTCAAATAGAATTTCAATTTGTGTCTTTTGAATTTCAAATAGAATTTCTGAATTTAAATTGATGTCTTTTGAATTTTAAATGGAATTTCTGAATTTCAATTGATGTCTTTTCAATTTCAAATAGAATTTCTGAATTTAAATTGATGTCTTTTGAATTTTAAATGGAATTTCTGAATTTCAAGTGATGTCTTTTGAATTTCAAACCGAATTTTTGAATTTCAATTGATGTCTTTTGGATTTAAATGGAATTTCTGAATTTCAAGTGATGTCTTTTGAATTTCAAATGGAATTTCTGAATTTCAATTGGTGTCTTTTGAAATTCAATTGGTCTTTTCTGAATTACATTTTTAAATGCTGTATTATTTATAACTTTTTAACCAAGAGACATAATTTATATTCTCAAACCCCATTCATTGGCCCTATATAATAGTATCTATAAATTATTTTTAACATTTTTGTTCACTAAGTAATAACGTATTTTATATTCAACATTTTTTATTTTTTTGAAATATTTCGAATTTATTTTGCTTATATCTCGCAAACACGCATAAAAGCTAATTTTTGTATTGTAGCGCGATGTTTTCTGCGTTTAATATAGAAAAGATAACTTTATTGTTTTATTTTGTTGTAATTTTAAAAATAAAAATAGAGCCAATTTGACAAAACTAATTAGCGCCACAAATGTATCCAATATTTGATGCAACTTTTACTACACCATGTCAAAATTTTAATATATTCCTGCAGTATTATCTATTGATTACCGAATTCCGGTCATCGAATAGCGTTCGATGAAAACGCTCTAATTTTGTTAGTCTTCAAATGTTGACAACCCTAAAACTCACGCAAAACTCAACCAAATCAGGAGGTACCGATATATTCCTATGAGCGAGATCAACAGAACAAATCCACATAAAATATTTTATATTTTCCAAAGCTAAAAATTTAGTTTGCCTTCTCTGAATATCAGCCACTGTGCGACGCATCATAACACAAAACTTATATTAGCCAGAAACAAAATAAAATTTTAAGCAGACAATTTAAAAATTAAATAAATTTTACAAATTTCTTGTAAAATTAAAATTTACCAAATATATTTTTCAACATTCAATGTTTTGAATAGCACAGTTTAAAATCTATCGAATACTAATTTGAAATTTAAAAATATGAATCAATGAAATTTAAAAAATGTATTTGGTTAATTATCTTCTACAATTACGACCTTATTTTCCTAGACTATTAGAAGAATTTTAATTATGGATTTTATTTTGTTTCTTAGCATACAAAAAACATTACACTTTCACAGACACCTATATATTCTAACACACACACACAAACTCAGATGACACACATACAACAAACAACCAACGATTTAAAAAAAAATACGAAATTTTCTTAAACCTAATTAAAAAAACAATCGCTAAATAACTAATTAAAGAACGCAATCGCCAACAACATTAAAAGTACTTATTTTCTCATCTTTCTTTTCCTTAAGACAGACCAATTATGATGAGGTTTAAATAAGGTAAACAATTGTCAAATTACAACAAAACTAGAAAAAAATAATTTAAAAAACGTGCAACATATCGTACATATCGTGTATTAATTAACATTAAGCAGAGACTATAAAGTAAGATGGTCAACAATTTAATATTAAAACATATTTTATTTCAACGTTTGCAGGATCAACATTAAGCAGTTTGAACAAAGTTGTATTTCCGTTTCTTTAAAATTTATTTTATTACCTTAAGACATTTTATTTCATCTAAAACACATTGTTCGAAAATTCTATTTTACTGAATTCAATTTTGGGAATCACATAGTGCAACAAAAAATGATTTTTCGATCACTGTTTTCGAAACTGCAGTTCGTTTCTGGAAATCAAGCGATAAAATTATAGATTTCTGTGAAGTCAAATTGTTCCAACGTCAAACAAACAAAAAAATAATAATTTATCGTGCTATTCTGACAAACGTGGTCACAAATGTTGCAATTTCGTATTATAGACGCAAAAGAATGCCACAGTTGTCATCAATAACAATTGTTAATATTTAAAAATTGTCATTGTATGATAGAGTAGGACTAATAGTCCTACAAAACTACATCGCTTCGAACATTAAAATTATGGATACCACTCACTGAAGACCGTTTTACTCCATCAGGTCGTGGTAAAGGGTTTTTCAAATGGGACGCTACAAAAGTAGAGCGACAGGGACAGCAAACGTCGCCATATTTCTTGCCGCACTTTTGATATTTCTCTTCAGTAAGGTTTGCCATTTCATGATGGAATTTCGATAGTAAATTTTAATAATTTCGACTCGTTGTTGGCTCGTATATCTTTCCATCATGAAATGGCAAACCTTACTGAAGAGAAATGTCAAAAGAGCGGCAAGAAATATGGCGTCGTTTGCTGTCCCTGTCGCTCTACTTTTGCAGCGTCCCTGAATCCCTTGAAAAAAACTTTTGTAGCGCTCTTATTGAAAAACCCTTTACTTGCGATTAGCGGCCAAATTTTGATGTGTTTAACTCAAATAAAATATTTATTTTGAAAAATGCAGGGTGGATGTTTTCATTACATTACATTTTTTTTTACTATAAAATCATTTAGCCACTTTGTATCAACATTTTTATGTGTATTCTGGAATAAAACTCCCCATAAAATATGGTGCTGGTCTTCAACAATATAAACGTTTTCGATTCATACTTACGATTTTAAACACTATACTGCAAATTTTCCTGACGACGACGGACGGATTCGCTATCAGCGATCGTGAATTATACAAAAAAAAATACGGAAAATGTTTTTTTGCTGCACTGTGTGTTTAGATTATTACTTTGGCTTTTTTAATTCAATTTCGAAACGTAATAACAAAAAATCGATTGATTTATAATTTTTAATCAATTATTAATTTGTACATATTGTGCATTGGCATGCCAATTTGTTCCAAGGTATAGAAACATCTTTAAATGGGGAGTGTATACTTCATTCTCCATCAAATTGCTTTGCACTAAAACACTTCGCAATGAGTTGTGACTTTAAATGCGATCTTAAAGGATTTCTTAACAACAGCTTAAAACTTTTTCTTTGCAAATTTTTGTTAAACTTTAAAACTTCTGACTAGCAATGCAAATTCTATAAACTTTTAAATATTGTAACTTTCATAACAGCTGTCTAACAATTCAATACTAATATTGATAATGAAAACAAACGTTTTAGAAAATTACTTAAAAGAATTTTATTTTCTATTATGTAAATTTACTTGCAGCAAATCGAAGAAAAAGAAGTCACGCAAACGCAAGAACAGCGATTCCGATTCCGCAGACTCTGACAAGGATTCAGATGACGATGAGCCGGACGCGGGCGCGGGCAGTGACTCGGAGCGTGAGGTGAAGAAGCGCAGCAAGAAGTCCAAGAAGGAAAAAGTGAGTGCGCCTCAAAACTACCTTTGCCAGTATATAGCTAAATAAATAAAATCAAAAAACAATATCTAATCAAATCTCTAAATAAGTCTTAATTTATATAAATATAATAAACTTCACAGAATTAACTTTTTAGCATGTACTCTACCTAATGAATTTCAATATTTCAATCATCAAATAATTCTACACCATTTTCTTACTTCAACTGCATTTGCAATTCTTACATTAAACGCCACACTTTATTTATACTCTATATATAATTTATAGATTGTTAACAAATTAAATGAAATGTTTTAAAAAGTTTTGTGTTTATTTAACAAAACTCACAATGCATTGAAGTTGAAGGTAATACTATATTTTTCATGTTCACTACTTAACTATTTTGCATTTTGTTCTTATTTTCGAAAGTATTTCACGCCTCAAACATAGACTAAAATATCCTGCACTGCATTTATGTTGTTTTATGTGCTGTATGGCAGATCTAAACGAAAAGCTGTTATCTTTTCGAGTGCAGCTTATTATGTGCTATGGTTTAGGCGTTTTTTCTGTTGTTTAAGACACCGTTTTGATTTTTTTTTAAAGCCAGCCATAATATTGTGGTTAATGTTTCATTAACGAGATATTGTGGCTGCGCTTCATGTTTATGAGAAGGAAAAAGAAATTTAAATTTTTGTTTATAAAACCCTTGGCGCTTCATTGAATAGGATAGCTATCGAAAGGCTCTCTTGTAGTTTTGTAAGTACTTTGATTTTGTCTGTCTTGTTTTTAAAATCATTTAGTTCTTAACAAATATTATTGTAAATAAAATGCTATTCCAACAAAAGAGTACAAACATGCATCTGTTGGCATAGTCGAGAACAGATCAATTTGTGCTTTTTCTTTACTAACAAATATTAAGAATAACATAGTCTTTTTTGTTGTTGTTAATTTCATTAAAACATTCTGTAAATTGCTCAAATGATTAAAAACTTAGTATATTAGGTATTTTTTATATTTAATAATTGTCATTAAAATTAAAATTATGCTTTTATTGCACAGAAGAAACGCGACAAGAAAAAGAAGAAGGAGCGGTCCAGTTCCACCGATGGCTCACGCGCCGGGTAATTAACAAATTTTACATGGTATTTTAAATATTTCTAATATTATTTCTTCTCTTCTCTAGCTCTCTTGCACGTCCTCTGCAAAAGCAACAAAAATCAAATAATTCTGATGCCCAACAGCGACCTCCGCGCAACGTCTCGAAGAATCCCTTCCGCAGTCGTTCTCGTGAGCGCGCTTCAGTGGCCTCAGGGCGCCGAGCACCTGTTGCATCGCCACCGCGCGATCGCAGTCGTGATCCGACTAACACCAAGTCTTCACGCAACACCGTGCGTGAACGTTCTGCATCCAGACGACGTTCAAAGTCGCTCGATAATACACGCGAAGCACCGAAGTCATCTAGATTTCGTGAGCGTTCTATTTCAAAACGGCGCTCCAGATCACCGGAACGATCAGCAGCGCGTGATCATCGCCGCGGCAGATCGATCGCCGAACAGCAAGTTGCCGAACGCAAACGCAAACCTTCGGAAGATCGTCCGAGATTTGCTCGCGGCAATAACAGCAGTCCGACTGCTGAGAAACGACGTCGTTACACACGCTCACGCAGTGCTGCGCAAGAGTCGCCCCGCAGAAGACGTTCACCCGAGAGTCGGCGTCGTGATGATCGGTCACGCGATGATCGTCGTCCACGTGATGATCATTCACGTGATACTGTGGCATTTGCTGCTTCCTCCAACAGATCACAAAGAACCAATGCTTCGCGCTCACGTTCGCGTTCATTGAAACGCAATCGTAATCAAACGAATCGCTCACGTTCACGCTCATTAGTGCAACGACGTCGCAATCGTTCGGTAACATCACCGCCTAACAAAAAACAGGAAGCTGCTTCACCAGCGCGAAAAAATCGCTTTAATCCTTTTAAAGGCAAGGATGCTGTTAGTGTAGCATCTGAGGAGCTGCCACAATTAAAAATTGCGTCCGCCAATCCATTCAGAACAGCTGACATGCTGAAACAAGCTGCTGTAGTTCCCTCAAATGTGTCAACCTCCAGACCATTGGCTTCACCACCACGAAGAGCAAGATCATCTTCTTCCTCCTCCTCGGATTCATCTTCCGATTCGCAAAGCGACCACTCACGCTCACACACACCCGAAGATAACAGGCGCAAGGTTAGCCGGGAAGAAGCATCACTGAGAGAGCGTCTCGTTTCGGCACGAACTGAGCGGGACCGCATGCAAAAGGCGAAGAGTTCACTTCCAGAGCGTCCAAGCACTTCAAGAGACCGGCCGGAGCGTCGTAGGTCGCCGTCTAGAGAACGACATGTGTCTCCAAGAGTTGGCGATCGTGAGCGAAGAGCGCCATCTATACGTCAGCGCAATAGATCACCATCGCCATTACGTGCACGCAAACTATCGCCAATTGAACGACGTATGTCGGAAAAACCACTGACTAGAGCTGGTCCGACCTTAAAGACATCCGAAAGAAGCCGCTCTCGCTCAGTATCAAAACCGATTAAACGACAAGCAAGTATTAGGCGAACACGCTCTAGATCATTGAACAGATCACGTGATCGCAGACGTTCACGTTCGCAGTCTGCTCGTTCTAGAGGCGATCGTCGCCGATCACCAATGCCCGTACGTCGCAGATCACGCACACGTTCTAGAGAGCGAAAAACAGCTGGAAGAACACGTACTCCCGATGCCAGAGTTCGTCGTGAACATTCACGACTCTCCAGAAGATCTAGGTCAGCGAGACGTTCACGTTCGCCGAGGCGTTCGAGGTCTGCCATTCGTTCGCGGTCTCCGAAATATTCACGCTCGCCGAGACGTTTGCGATCGCAAAAAGGTTCGCGATCGCCAAAACGCTTACGTTCACCAGAACGTTTAAAATCGCTAAAACGTTCTCCAACACCAGAACGACTACGATCGCCTAAACGTTCGCGATCTACACAACGTTTAAGATCGCCAAAACGTTCCCCAACGCCAAAACGTTCACCAACGCCAAAACGTTTGCGATCACCAAAACGAGTGCGTTCGCCAAGGCGTTCAAGGTCGCCAAAACGTTCAATATCGCAAAAAGGTTCACGGTCACCAAAACGGTCACCATCGCCAAAACGTTCACGGTCGCCTCAACGTTCACGAGCATCCGAATTTTTACGATCCCCAAAACGTTCAGGTTCGCCACAACGTACGCAGTCACCAAAACGTGTTGCGCATAAATCTCCCTCGCAAACCAAGGACACAAAACCGGTGAAAAATGTAAAATCGCCTGAGAAACAGGAAGCGATATCCAGCGGCACGACAAGAGCAACCTCGCGTTCACGTTCCTCACAGAATTCCTCTGAGCTGAGTTACTCACCGGCACGACGCGACCCGGAGCGTTACCGTGACATACTCGAGCAGGCGGAAAAAGGCAAACAACAAAAGAAACGCGACGACGAAGTGTCGCCCCAAAAACAACGCCACAAGGACAAGGATACAGTGCGCTCATCCGCAAAGGATGTTGTGTCCACTCGCGAGAAAAAGGATAAAATTGAAGAAAAAGACAGAAAGGAATCCACACGCCGTGAGCGCGACAACAGCAGCAGTAGCAGTAGTAAAAGGACAACTGCTGCTGGCGCGCCGGCGCCTGTTGTGCGTCTGCAGGCACAAAGCGAAGAAGAGAGTGGCGACAATGACGACGAAAGTGGTGGTAATAACAGCAACAAAAAGAAAACCGATGCCGTCTTAGACGAATTCCAGGACAACAAACACGAACAGCTGAAGGATCTGAAAATGCTGGAACAACTAAAGAGCGGACTCGCTGCAAAGGCCAAGGAGAAGATCAAAACAATTGAGAAAATGGCTGCCTCCTCCTCAACAACTGTGGGCGGCGATGTAAGTTTAAACGAACGCAGCAAATGCAGCAGAAACTCGCTAAACGAGTTTCTAACAGCCAACAATGTAACCGTTAATGCTACGCACAGCAGCAGCAGTAGTAGTAGTAAAAATAAAAACAATATTAATAACAATAACAACTCATTGACTAGCACAACGACTGCGGCTGCCATTTATCCACAACCGTTGGCGGCCACAATCGCCATGGACGCCATGGCGCAGACTGTTTGCAATGCCCCACCTAGTGCAGCAAACGGTCATGCGGCCAAGAGTCCTACAGCAATAACAAAACGCAGCTCGCCGGGCTTTTGTCGATCCACCGCCGATGGGCGTCATGGACTGGCGGATGCTGCTTATGGTGGTGTTGGTATAAGTGGCGCTTACATCTCGGTAGGCTCTGACCCCGCAATGCCCAATAACAATAATAACAACAACAATGACCACGAACTAAACACATTAACAACTACTTGTGCTAAGGGCGAGGGCGCGCGTCACAACCTTAATCAAAATATTACTGTTGGACGGCGCGATCATCAGCGCCGCAATATAACACTTAACGCCAATTCCAATAATAACTTTAGCAATAACATTTTACTAACTAATAATACTAACCATCAGCATAGTTTCTCTAACTCGTCCGCATCCGCATCTGTTGCCGCCGCTACCGCCGCCGCCACCGTTGCCATAACATCGAACGCATCTAATCTCATCGCCGATCAATTATTGTTGGCTGCTTCATTGGCTGCGGTGACGGGCGCCGCTGCTGCTGGTCGGCACCATCACCATCATCACCACCACCATAGTTTATCTCCTCGTAGTAGTTATGCATCTGCCGCAGTTGCAGCAGCCGCCGCAGCTGCGAGCAGCTTTAATTATCAGAAACCCAAAATAGTTATTAAGCCTTTTAAAATCCACGATCCACAGCCTCTGGTCTCGAGCTTGGCGGACAGCACTCTCGTGGATACGATCGTCTCCAAGGTATCGACCGCAACGGTAGCCGCTGCAGAGAGCGCAGCGCGGCGTAGTCGCAGCCGTTCGCGGCGCAGCAGTCGTGATCGTGAACGCAATAGGAATGGCGCCAGTCGCAGAACAAAAAGCCGTTCAAGATCATCGTAAGTGATATGGAATATCCAATATGATTTATTAAATTATAATTTGATTCTTTGCGTTATTTATATTACAAGCATATTTATGCTTGTGGAAGTTGTTTGCATAAATATGATTTATGTGACAAACGATATGGTATTTAACAATTTGCATTTAATATTAAAAAATAATTTAAATCGTTTTTTAACTAAAAGTATTCGACCCACAGTATGCGATTATTTTACACAACTATAAATATGTTTGTGGAAGACAATCAATATTTTATGAACAGTATTTTATAATTTGGAACTATTATTTTATATTTGCTAAAATCAATGATCGGGTTTTAACCAAAAAACAATGTGCAAATATTTGCACATTGACTCAACTATAAATATGTTTGTGAAAGAAAATCAGTATTTTATAAACATTATTAACGGTTTTTTACAATTTGCAAGTTATATTTCATATTTGTAAAATTAATCAACCTTTTTAACAAAAACTCAATATGCAAATGTTTGAATCAACTATAAATATGTTTGTGAAAGACAATAAGCATTGTGAATGTCATATCTTTCAGTATTTTATAATTCCACCTTATATATTTTATATTTTCAAAAATCGTTTTGAACCTAAAACGCAATGAGCTACAAGTATTCTAAAATAGTAACAACAATAATAAAATTGTTTGACTCAAGTAAAAATATGTTTCGCAACAATAATCAGTCTTCAATGTAATTAATTTACATTTTTTTCATTTATTTAATACACAATTTTTACAATTTTGTTCTTATCAATTCCACAAAAATTAATTTACAGACACTATTCATCGTCGAGCAGTCGCAGCCGCAGCTCTCGATCACATTCTCGTTCACGCTCGCATTCGTCGCACTCAAGTGGATCGTCGCGCAGCAGTTCCCGAAGTTCTTCAAGGTTTGTACTCCTAATAATTTGCATACATTGTTTTTTGATTAACCCTTAAATTCAGTTCTAGCTCTGTGTCCTCGCGCACCGGCTCACGATCGCCCTCAATACCGCGACGACGTGGCTCGCCTAGTTTTCTTGATCGCCGACGCATTACGAGGTACATTACAGCAATGCATTTTTTGAATTTCCAGTTTATTTAATTTGATTTTTATTGTTTTATTTTATTTAAATTTCTTTTTTTAATTGAATAATTTATTATTTCATTTGTAGCAAAAATTCACCACGTGCAAGAAGACGTTGATGTTGTGAAGTTGTTTGACATTCTTATGATTTTGCTAATTGAAAGATTTTACTTTATTTCCTCAGCATTGATTATTCGTTTCAATGATTATGCGAAGAACATGTTTTTGAGTTTGAATTACAATTATTGTAAGCTAGTTTGTAAAGCCGCAAAATCGCACAATAGATTTTGTAATAAATACGATACATATTATGTAGCAACTCTTAATTTTTGTAGCTATTTAGTATATTTTTTTCGATTTTCTTTTTATATTTTTCAGTAAAATTTTCTTTCAGTTTGGTAAGTTTTTTTCATTTGCAAAACATGTTTGGGTTTTCTTTTAAATAAAGTACGTATCACAGTTGGAAAATTTCATTTCGAATTGTTACTAAATTAGAATTCTTTCACAAACAGCGCACGCAAACGTCCGATACCATATCATCGCAAGAATGCCTCGTCTGATGCATCCAGCTATTGCTCCAGCCTCTGCAGTCGCGACAGCTCGCCATGCTTTTCGACGCGCTCGCCAACACGCAGTCGTAGTCGCAGCGGCTCCTTTACATTTTAAACAGTTGAATTTTTTGCTGATTCATTGTTGGACCTAACCGATATTAAACAGATCTCTCTCAGAAAGAGCAGGCAATCACCACAGACATTTTAAACGATTTTATATTTTAATTTTAAGCATCTAGTCATTTCTTATATACTAAATTGTTGATATTTTGATATTATATATATATAAAAAAACACTATTTTTAAGTTAAATTTTATTTTATAACTACGATTATTGAATTTTATTCTTATAATAAGTTATTGTAGTATTTTTGACATTAAGTAGCGCAATTAAACTGTAAATTTTTTTGAATTATTGCCAACTATATTTTGTTAAGCAATACATGTTTTATTTTAGATATGCTTAAGTAATGCTATTTATTAAAATTAAATATAATTGATTTGTTGCAAATTTAAACAGTCTTTTTTTAATAAATTGGCACTATTGGGAAAACTGAATCGTCTTGACTTGAGCAGAGATTGCAATCTTAATCGACACCTCTAAACAATAATCAGAAAAGAATCGATATAAAAGGTTTCGGTTTATATGGGTTTTTAATAAATATGAAAACTAAAACAAGAAAATAAAATATATCATTGATTTGAATAGACCATTTATTGCATTTTCTGTTTAAAATCTTTGACCGGCTCACGAAAAATATTCAGTATGATGCATTGTAAACGAAAATCAGATTAAAAATGCTAAGAAGGTGTTAAAGCAGGGCTTCTGCTGGCCTGGATATATTTACTACTGTAACTATTTGGTGACAATTGTCACACACCTCATATTTGTTATTGATTTGTCATTGTCATCACTCGCTTCTCTAACGTTTGTCTTGAAACCGAGTCAATGGTGTATGGAGCAAACTTATTCTCAACTATACATATATTCAGAAATCATATACTATCTTTAATTTGCTAAAGTAAAAAAAAAATAAAAACAAAAATTATAAACTTGCAAATCATTAGCAATTATTTTATCTTTATTACACAAATAACTTAGCGTAGAAAATGATAAGATTATTTAATGAGTTGTGCTCAGTACAAACTCTGAGGTCTCTTTGAATATTAATATACATATAAAACAAAAAAAAAACAATAACACGCTATCAACCAAATCATGCGGCGGAATGCATTACGAAATATTTATTATTGAGATTTTGCAGCAGCTGCGGCCGCAGCACTCTTCTCCTGGAAACGACGACGTTTCTGTGCAACATAAAGAACCCAAATAAAGGATACGATGCTCATGGTCACGGTGCGCAGCTAAAAGAAAAATCATTCAATCATTCATTTAATAAAATATTTAAAGATTTTGGGAAAACATACCATTGGTGGCACATAAGTCATGTTAACGTACACAGCCAGTGACAAGTACTGCCAGTTGGTCTTCAGCAGCGGCCAGTAGAGTTTCATCATGTTGTTCATGGCTTCAGTGTGCGATTTACGCTGCGCAAGCAAAAAAATTTCAATAAATGTTTGTATTAGATGGATGGACGGGCGTTGGGATGCTTACCTCAAAGCGCGCCAGGAAGTATAGTGAGAGCACTTGATAGATGGGCGCAAATACTAAACGTTCGGACAGGAACTGAAAGAATTTGCGGAACTTCATATCCTGCGAGAAGAGACGTTCCACTGTCTGGTAGAAGTAATGTGGCACAGAGCCACCGAATATGAAGCTGCAAATGTTAAAAAATATAAATTACGGGCACGTTTCAAAATTATCTTTCGATGGGAAATTCAAATATTTCGATTGAAATGAATTTATTTAATATTGTATAATCGAATTCTGGTACAGAATAAAGCAAATCGCGATCTAATAGAAATTTCGATCGGAATTAAATTATTAAAATAAAAATTTCAAACATGAACTTCGATTTTTGTAGGGTCCAATGAGAGCATTTGGAAGGGTAATTTCTTTTTTTTATTAAAGCGTTAATTTCTTGACAAATTAAAAATATATAAAAAATTACACAAAAAAAAAGGAATATATTTTCATGAACTATACACATTTTTGTATAATACTAAACGTGTATTTCTTTAATCAGTACTATCGGGAATTAATTTTCGTATGTTTAGTTTTGCTCCTGAACTAAAATAATCTAAAGTTAAAACAAAAAAGTCGTAAAAATATTAAGTCCAGAGAGGGCACAATATCCCAATAAGAAATAGCATCATTACGTAGTCGATTACTGGCTCATTATTATCGAATCGTAGTAATGCGTCGGAATCTTAATACTGATTTCTGTTTACTTTTACACAGACATGGCCTAGGGAAAGTATGCATTCACTGCAGATTACGAGTAATGCTATGTAGGAAACACCACCCATTACACACTGCATCCAAAGTAAAAAGGAACCGAATGTTACCTCATGTACATATAGATTACTATTTAGAAGTATCGTAATAAGGGTTGAACCATACACCATTACTTCGTAACCAAACAGTCTCAAGACGTACTTTCATTTCAGCATTACTTTTCACGCAATCGTAATGAAGATTGGTCGCTTTACACATTACTTTGTAGGTAGTAGTAATAAGGGGTGGTCCGTTTGTGCATCACTTTGTACACAATAGTAATGAGGTGTGGTTCCATTTGTACATTACTTTGTACGCAGTGGTAATGAGGGGTGATTCCATATGTGCATTACATTGTATGCAGTAGTAAGAGGGGTGATTCAATTTGTGCATTATTTTGTGCGCAGTAGTAATGGGGAGTGGTTCTATTTGTACATTACTTTGTAAGCAGTAGAAATTGGGGGTGGTTTCATTTATATATTACTTCGTGCGCAATAGTAATGGATGTTTTGTAACTTATGTCATTATTTTTTTTATTCAAATTATGTGTAAAATTGTGTGCCAATTAGTTTGCATGTGGTAACATGTAATTCATTTAATAAAAAATCAGTAAACCTGTATATTTTTTATTAGCAAATGATGCATTAATCCTTAATTTCCACAGCACCTAAATGGAAAAAACAATCAATACGAAATTTTAATTATAATCAACCTGTTACCCACCAACAATGATAATTAAATGCAACTGGAGTTCAATAAATTTTGAACTTATTTAATTTTTTTAAAGCCATATATTTTTATAATTTAAAAATCAAATCACATTAGATAAAAACAAATAATCAACTAGTACCTGTACCACTTCCACATTACTTAGTAATCTGAGAGTAAAGGATGTTAGTTCTATTCCAGCATTACTATGTAAGTGGAAACTGGAAATACTCATTTATATATATATAACTGCTACTTTACAAATGAACTAATTTGAATTTGAAGAATATATATTGAAGAAACCATTGGTTACCGTTCGAACTAGGTCGAAATATTTTCCATTGGGATGTTTTCAGGCCAATAAAATAAATAAATAATTTCCACAAATTAATTTTGGAAGAAAAAAGTTTAGTATTGAATTTACATGTATGTAGTACTATAACCAATAAGTTTTATATTTTTATCAATTTATTAATTTAAACGTAATCAGATATTAAATCCGAAACCGATATCTGCTTAAAACCTTTGGCTTTTAGACGAAAATGACGTATATTTTAACATGGAATCGAAACTCGTATCAAACGTTTCAAAATAAAGTAAGAGGCACTTAATATTTTATTGAAATAATAATTTAAATATGTAAACTATGAATATTAATAAAAAAACCGAAATCATATTTTAAAACTGAAATTGTTTTATTACTAAACTGAAAACTGCATACGAAATGAGGAAAAACCCAAAAACGTTATTTTAGGTATCAATTAAGGCTTCCAATCTCGGGATCCCGCAGAATATTAGTACCGAAAATCTCGAAATTAAATCGGGATTTCCAAACAAAACAACGTGCAGATAAAATCATAACTACTAAATTCTAAATTTGTAGGCGTTAGCATATTTTCATTTTTTTGTAATAGACCTTTATGATAAATGTTTGATATTATGTAAAGATACGGCTGCTAGTATTTTTCACAAGCTGTGTCTATAAACCGAATTTTTATTTGTATATCAAATTGTAATAGGACATAAAAGTATCAAAAGGCTGTGAGAGAATATCGAAGAACTTTGTTTGAAAAAAAATGTCGGGCCCGACCGACTATAAAAGTCCGTCCCATGTGGCCTAACTTTCCCAGCTCGTTTACCTTCGTTTACAATGCGCGAACACAGATTGATATTTTTTTGGTACTGAAATTGTTTGTGATAAATTCTACGACTTTAAAGCACAATAACTCCAACAAATCTTAAATCAATATGATGCAAAAAATTGTATAATTGGCAAAGCACCAGATTTTATTATTTTTTCTAAACTATAAGAGACCGAAATTATCGGATAACAGATTTGGATCCAGCAGACCTAAGAATGTATAAACAAATATTACATGTAAAAAATAAGCATTAACTAGAGAAAATGTCGATTTATTTGTACTTTTTAAACTTCAAGTACTATGCGCAAACATAAGATTAGTTTCAAAATTGATGAAATTTTATGATGACATTAATGGATGCAATTTCTACTCAGCCTACTCAAATCCAAAACAACTATATTTAGATGGTAAAAAATATGAATTTAAATTTTTTTTAACTTCATCTGCTATGAGCGAGCACATGACATTGTTTTAGTACTCACATTTTTTGTGGTAAATTTTAGCAGCACTATGTAATTTTTAAGAACTATTACAACAATTATGGAAAAAATGCCGTCCTAATTGTCAAACTTTTCTTTTTTGATACCTGTACTACAAATTTCAATAATTCAAGACTAATTCGAGACATATCTCAAGATCCCGTAATTTTTTTCTAATCCCGAAAGTCCCGTGATTGTTAAAATGCGTCGGGTTTGGAACCCCTAGTATCAATACTTGTTCTAAAGTTAGAAAATGCTTGATTAGCATAACTATTTGAATTACTAAACACACAAATTATTTATAAACTTTATAATCAGAACCCTAGATAACAATGAGCATAGAATTAAAATTATTTTTTCCAAATTCCAAATGTAGAGATTTTCTGGCTCCCTGCAAATTTATACTCAATTCTTCTTGATAAATAAATTTCTATATCGATTTTTGTTCATACTCAACCACATTTGTAATTCTACGTATCGATATATATTCGGTACATGTTATATAGTGATCCAGACTCAATTTGAGAACTCACCCGAATAGAGCGTAGGCCAAAACACTGTCCTGGTTGATTTTCTTCTGGCCCGATAGGCGCTGTGCCGTGTAATTGGCGGTTGCGGCCAAAGCGCAGCTAAAACGTGAAGTGAAATTGTTTATTACCACAAATTAATTATACAAAATGGTTTTTAAATACTACAACATACCTTGTAATTGATTTTGTACGCACTGGGTGGTTGAACAATTGCTCCAGGTAGGCACCCAAAAGGCTATACAAAGGTTTGGACAGCGACATCTTGTTGATTTTCTTTATTTATTTAATGGGCTACAAATAAATATAGCAATAATTATACTATCAGTAGAAATTACTAAAAAAAACACTTCAAATTATTGTTACGTTCAAAGTACAAAGTACACAAAAATGTTACTTTCCAGTTTAAAATATTTCAAAACAATTTTATAATTTCAAAACGATGTAAATTTAATTTTGCAATATTGTAAAGTGCAGCTGTAAATGCATTAAATAAATAAATAATGGAAATGTACTTTGAACAAGAAAGAACCACAACAACACGTCCAACTACAGCGACTATTTTGTGCACACTGGAAACAGCTAAATGATTTAAACCACTATGTTGGTTGGTGGGACAGGTGGTTGATGTACCGATGTGTGTTTGGTTTAGATTAGATTTTTAGTTGCTTTATCTTTTTAAACTTAAATGCCTGGATTAAAAAAAACGCAAAAACACAGTTTTGCTCTAGTAGAATAAATTAGCTGAGGTGAGCAGCATAAACAGAGTATGCGTTTTACTCCGATGGGAGTAGAATAACTCCAATTTAACTCCTTTTTACTCCTACATCCTCAAACTAAAAAAAATATATATATAAAAAAAACAATTCAAACCGTATCATTCATTTTATTTTTCGTTTATTGATTAATATTGTAAAATTAATTAATTAATAATGAATATAAATTTGACTTTGAAAAAACAAAATTTTCAAAATCAAAATGCTATTTAGATATTCTCAGCAAATTATTCTCAAAAAATATTTAACAAAACGCAAAATTTTTCTAAAACATATTATACGCTAGTGTCATATTTTGTATCAAAACTCTTACATAATAAGATTTTACTCAAAATACCGATTTAAATTTTTTTTGTGGGAATTTTACAGATACTACTAAAGTTGTGGGATTTCACTGAAAATGATAACATTTCGATAGAATGAAAATGCAACACTGCGCAGAAAGAAAATCGAGATAAAAAAATATTTTTTTGAGTACGTAAAAAGTGATAAAGCAAATTAAAAAGGTAAATTAACTAATTATTTGTTAGATTTAATTTATTTAAGACATTAAAAGAACCACTGTGCAGCATGAGGGCAATATAAAAGATTCAAATAAGGTCCATTTTGAAAACTGACGTTGACAATCTGCATGTCCTACATGTCCTCATACAGTTCTGTGAATAATCAAGAAACATTTTACCAAATTTTAGTTTTTGTCTTTTAGCCGATTAGATCCGGAACCTTTAGTTTTTTTGTGCTTGTTCTAAATATTAGCAACTAAAATGACAACACCAAAAGACATCATAATAAAACGCAGCTATTCTTCGTCACCGCCACCGCCATCCGAATACATAATGCCAGATTCACCCAAACGAAAACGAGAAAACTCAATGTTCCGGGTCATCTACCCACCAGTCCGAATGCCGGTAAAGACAGAAACGCAAAAGTTAGGTAAGACCCTCATGAAGTAAAGAAGAAACAATAAAACGATTTTGAAAACTACATTTGAAGCCATCGTCGAAGCTCCACAACCCTCAACACAACAACCACTTAGTACAACTGATTTTCAAAATCAAGTATTGAACAAAATAACGCAGCTGCAAGATACAAATGATAAAATAGTCAAACTACTTAATAACTTATCACAAGATGTGCTGCTAATTAAACGAGAATTGAAGGAACTTAAAGGCGGCGAAGCTCCCGTGGAGTCGTTACTGCCCGCCACGCCATTTGAAACCAGCGAAGATTTTTTGGAATTCGATCATATACTAAAGCAACAGAGCATGTTCAACGTTGTAGTAAGTGCATTCTTTAAGTTTAACATTCTGAAATAATAAATTTTTGCTATTTTATAAAAGGTTGATGATTTAGTTCTGATACAAGCTAAAGATACCAAAGAATTCGTTAGCAAATCTTGGCGTGCTATTTTGCGAAATTCCGCTGCTAAACATTTCTCCTGGCAGGGTACAGCAGAGAAGGGCGCAGTCTCAGAGCTGTCTACAACAGCAGCCATTAGAGGTTAATATATTTTAATTTTATTAATTTGTAAATTTTTTAAACTTTATTTTGTAATTTTAGCTGCATATCAATTCAAATATCCGGAGGAACCTATTGATGTATTCGTCAAAAGAACAAAGATTTTCTTTCTCTATGCCAATGACAGAGAGACAAAATCTAAAAACTATTACAGACTAAAATCGCTCAAGAATGAGTCATTTTAAATACATTTATTATATTATGTACAATATTAGACTAAATTGCTTGCACATCAATTGCAAACGCTTAAAACTTAAGAAAATTAAGTATTTTATTTTTATATAATTTTAACTTTATGTTTATTTTATTCATAGTATACGTTTTCTTTTTGTAATAAACTTTGTTAAAACATAAAATTACAGTCTCCAATATTTTCTTTGTTTTCCTTGAATATTACAAAACATTAAAGAAAGAAATTAAACATTTTAAATCGATTTCTGCGCTTCATTCTGCGACCGACATCTTTGTGTGATGCACTCCACCATGTGATGTCGCAAATGCAGTCGCCTATCAATTCCTCGATTTGTAGTTGTAATTTTGCCTTAGTGTCGAATTTCTTCACGCACTTGTTGCACTCGAAAAAATACTTAAAATACATTTTTGTGCACCTCCAACTCATCTGCATTGCTAGAATGTTGTGCAAACATATCGCACTTGTAGGGCAATTCGATAGTATTTATGTACAGATCAACATTTGGTTCAGCCTACCTAGACGTAAATGAGCTTTTACAATTCTACGGTACTATCACCATTTGTAATATCAAATTTTTCAATAAAATCAATTTTCAATAAACTGATGTTATCATTATCTGATTTTTGATATGATTACATGTATTCGATTTCAAAGCATTTGACCACTTTATACAGGTGATGTAGGTTGGATGAAGAAAGGGCTCCACCGTTTACTTTCTAATTTAAATTTAGAATCTTTAGCCATTTTAATGAAATTGTGCGCATTCTTCTAGTGGCTGTTGCATTGAGCGCAGATATACTCTGGCAAATAAAAGTTAACCCTAACCCTCAACCCAAAGGACGAATATAAACAAAAAGTCAAACATTCCAGCAACGTGGAACCGGTTGCTTTTTCTACTAACATTTCAATGGGACAATTAAGTGTGGTGTACTCGTCAGAGTCATTCTTTAAACATGTACGACACAGTATTGTGTCTAAATTGTGGTCCTTATCCATTAATTAAATAACCAAACAAATTCCAATTACAAGATTTATAAAATTGTTTGGATGCTTCGTCTTCACAATTCACAATAGTTCAGTGTTGTTCCTTTCACGAAATCTCGGGAAAATAACAATCAGGGTTGAATAAAGTTTTTTAAATACAAATTTTAAAAAATATAGTATTAAAAAACACATTAAAAACTGATTAGCATTAAAAATATTTTTAATATTTAAAAAAAATATACCCCAACATTACTGATTTTTATGAAAGTACCATGTTTTAAAAATAATTTAATAATGTTTGTTTGTTTTCAAATTTATTTATGGATTAAATTAATAACGCCCTACATAACATTTTTTAGAAACATTTTAAGCCGACAAAGGCGGTGTTTGTGTCAAAAAATATGCTGTGAATCTGCATTTAAAATATTTAAAAATTTGTTAATAACTTCCAAAAACTTCCATTAATCTGTGTTTTCTCAGAAAATATGCCCAAAAAAGTTAAAAAAAATCAGAGATTTGTACAAAAAACATATTTTATCAACAATCATACAAAAATGTTCAATATTTCCAACAGAATAATTAATTTTTCTTCTGAGCTGTTTTCAAAATTCGCATTTTCGAATAAATTATATCCCAATCAACATAGGCGCCTATCAGATGACGCTGGTTCTCCGTCGAATCGGTAAATGCGGTGCGTCCATGAAGCATACGTAGATTATTGAATGCCAGTACATCGCCCTGATTAACCTTGAACTCTACTGCTTCGGCATTTATTAATTCTAGGAACTTGTCGTATGCTTTGTACCATGCCACTGCCTTGTCCAAATCTACCGTAAAGTGACTGTCACGTTTGGTTGTATTATGATTAATGCGTTGATATTGTCCATCAACATCCAAGCTGAACAAGAGTTGGAAAATTATATAATCATGTTTTATTTAGACGAAAAATAGACATTTACCATATAACAGGTAACCGACAAATACTATGAAAAGACATGTCATTATCCTTGCCAATGTCATACCAATCAACTGGAACAGTTGACAATGTTTCAAAATATTCCGGATGCTGCTCACGCATCTGCTGAGCAATATAAAAACCATCCGTTACTAAATTAGCACCTCCCGCAGAATTCGACTGTACCATGTAGTGAAGAATATTTATGCCGGGCTTATAGTCAAAGTACGGCATATCGGTGTGTAATGGTAGTGGTGTCATCATGTAGGCATAGTTCCGAGCATCTATTTTTGATTTCACCGAAAATTCTTCACTATGTTAAAAAAGAAATAAATAAAATAATAAAAAATCCTATTCAGTATATTGATTATAAAATTACCCGTAAGTAGTTCGTTTAATATAGCCAATTCTCTCAGCCAATTGGCGCACAACATGACTATCATTTGAAGCATTTTTTAAAATCACTATACCGTTTGTCGCCAGTGCTTCAAGCCATGCCAGTAAAGCATCATCCCTACTTAACACATCATTGAACTCGAAACTTTTCAAAATATCGCTTATTTGTTCTTTACTCCATAAATTCGAAGCGGGTTTAAAAACCTCGTCAATATAACGTTGGCGGTTCTCCACAGCAAAATCACGTTCTTGCAGCCAATTTAAATTGAATTCTGATGTATGGGCATCGCACCAATCAATCGATACGGAATTTTCGGACACGTTTACGTTTTTTACACGTGCATTGAAATCGAAACGATCCCAGTGTACTTTTCGACTAACTGTCTGTTCGTGAAAACATTGCGGACACTGGCAGTTATCACGTAGCCAAATTGCGGGAAATTTCAACGATTTTCCATCGTTTTGCTTTATGGCAACGATATTCTCATCTACGACTGATGCACACAGTTGTCTGTGTAATGTATTACTACTTTTTAAAAGGATTTTCCTACTGTTTTGGAAAAGTTTTGAAAGCAACTGTTTGCCAAACATTTTCTAGTCAACGAATCGCATTAGACTAATTTAAAATAGTAAGCAATTGTATTAAATTTGCGACTCTCTTATCTGGCAAGTTTTAATCTCTGAAGTAGTGATTATGACAATTTGAACAGCTGAGGGATTGATAATAAAAGTTCTATAAGCTCTTTCTATAAAGCAATAGCCCTATTATTTGAGATATGGCTCGCAACAGCTTTTTGTTAAGAATTACTGTTAAGAATTAGAGCTTCTTTATAAGTACAAATAAAAAAGGCAAGCACAAGAGAGTATTTATTAATTTTTAAAACTATGAGCCATATTATTATCTACATGGAGATACAATTCACCAAATACATTTTTAAATTTCCAATAACACTACTCAAGTCGATTTTTTCTATGGTCATACATTTCTTTATATAATTCGCACGTGCTTTTAGCTATTTAGTCGATATATTTAAAAAAAATAAAAATAGAACATATGGAATAAAAACTAGTAACTTTGAGCGTTTGCTTGGACTATGCTCTGGAAACCTGTAAATCATTTTCATGTTTTGTCATTAGATCCTAAATGCTGAAAATATCAAAAATAGTCGAACAAATTTAAAATTTTCGATTTTATATCCAAATTAATCATATATCGGAATATTAGCTATACCAATGAATGCTTATATTCCGATAAGTGATTAAAAATAGTCTTGATAATAAAAAGAAAAATTGCATTTAAACTAATGCAAAGGGACTAAAATAACGATACCAATTTTTTGTACAGACAAACATACATATTTAATCGATTTACTTGAACATGGGTAAATATTCGCGGATGTCTGAAGTAAGAAAAACATGTCATGTGACCTACGAGATTGGAATCATTTATGGAGTCACTGTATGTATTTTTTTAATAGGGGAAAACTTCGCAAAATAATGTAATTGTTGAATCTAAAATGTCACAAATTAGGGTATGATAAATAGGAGGATTTTTCGCTCTTAAAGGGTGCCATATTTTAGTTGCTTAGATATTAATCTTTTGATATTACGTCTCGGAGGCTCAGTGGTTGGTGCGCAGTACCAGGTTGGGACTAAGAACATCTTTCGTTAACACTTAAAAATTTGATCTCATTTAAGAGACATAAAATATCTAATATTCTCCATTTATTTAAGGCGATTTTTATACCCTACACTAAGAGTGAAAGGGTATATTCAGGTTGGTACGCCGTTTGTAACACCCAGAAGGATGCATCTCCGGTATGGAAAAGTATATATATTCTTGATCAGCATGACCTCCTGAGTCGATTTAACGATGTCCGTCCGTCTGTCCCTCTGTTTGTCTGTTGAAATCACGATTACAGAAAAAGTAGAAGAGATAGAACAATGAAACTTTAGATTACTTATATATCTAAGCTGCCTGAACAAATTTGGCATGATCGGTCTATTGTGACCTGAGAACCGACCACTTATGTTCAAATACCTCATATAAAATGAATATCTACAGATCAATATTACTGTATACGTGCTTGGTTAAACTTTTTTTGGTCAAATGAAAATAATGTTTTCTGGCGAAACGACTTATGATTACAAAAAAAAAAATCGAAATTCGGTACACCTACCCATTTTTAAATATGGGTATCAAATGAATAGAAATTCTTCAGGGATTGAAATTTTGTAGTTATTTTCAGGATTCGTTTACCCTTGTGACCTATATACCACTTTGACTGTTAACCACACATATGTGTAGGGTATTTATAGTCGTCTTAGACCGACTATAATTTTGATAATCCTAACTATCATAATAACACCAACTTTAAAATTTGATCTAACCTTCCCAACTGGTTCAATTTATGTTATAACATTTTTGTACAGTGTTATTGGTTTTTTTATAAATAATTATCGGAAATATTTGTACCTGTAGAATGAATTGAAATGAAAGGGGCTGCTGATAAGTAACCCGCCATAGTTGCCGTTCGTCTAATGTGAGTCGCCTTATCACAAAGTCGATATTATTTAGGGCAATGCGCGAAGCATTCACAAAAGGCTGATGATAATGAGAGCAGCGATAAAAACATGGTATACTGGAGAGAATTCAAGAATACACGCTTGATGGTAGAGAGGTGGAGTTGTTATATGTTGTTGTTATAAAACCTTTTAATACGATTTATTTATTTATCTAAATAATAAATAAATTTATTGAGAGAAAATTTTAAATATTGAACACTCCCGCAACAGTCAGAGAGCGCGAAAAAGATTTTAAAATATGTATGTGAGTTCATGAAACCTCCTCTATAAAGCAAAGAAAGCATGTTATTTTAAATAGGTCCTTTTAACAAAAAAACAACATGAAGGAAAAATAATAAGATAGATTTAGTCCTATAGTAACTTCAAATTGAATGCTAATAAAATAAGTATTGCGAATACATTAAATAATATCATATATTTAAATCGCTCTACGCCAATAAATGTGATAGATTTCGGCCTTCCTCCATATAATGATTGTACCTAACTCGAATAAAAAATACATACATCACACACAGACATGTCGACATAGGCTATTGTTTCAGTAGCTTTGGCGAATTCAACAGGTATCAAGTATTATAGATAAATGAACAAAAACCTTAAATTTCCAAACAGTTAACAGTCGATCGCGTACTCAGACTGTGAGTGCAACGAAACGGAAATCGAATATTAGAACGAAGCGCTTCGCGCGTTTATATGTATTATTTTTTATAACTTTTTTTTACAACGGTTACTGATATTGGCCATACGAACGAATGGAACACATACAGCTATCAACATTTTAAACTAATTAAATTCCGCCTCATTGAGCAAGAATATTAATCAGTCTATGTTTGCTGGTCAACCAAAAATTGCGTATTTAGTTAAGCACCGCATTGCGAATGTGAATAAATCGAGTCCACAGTGAAGACCCTTATTCGTGATTCGTAAAATTGAGTGAAATAAGTGAAATTTGGATGTTTTTATTGGCAGACAGACAACTCAATTAAACGTTACAAATTGTTAAATTTGTGAATCGTGGATATCAGTGCAATAATAACGGATAATTACAATCATGAATTACTCACCAAGTTATATAAAAAATTATGATTGCCTGCGCAAAGTTACTCTGTGGGCTGGAGCTCTAGGCGTGGTTAGTATTTTAAATGGTTCCTTAAAAATCAATTATATGCAATATCGTTAAACACGTTTATTATGTGGTATATTTCTGAAAAACAATACTTTATTTAATCGCAACAATAGTTAGTAACTTATTTCATGGCATATACTAAATTAGATTGCTTTCGTCATAAGAGCTTTGACGATACCACAACCAAAATTAAGAAATGTTCAGTAATTAATGTTCGTATCAGTTATTTGTGTTCACTCAAGATATGCGGTATATGGCTGATTTATGACCGATATAAAAGAAACAAAGAATATTGAAGACATAAAACGAGAAGCTCATGTTTGCAAGAAACACATCTATTAATTAATATTTCAAATATGTATATTTAAATATATATAATTATTAGAGAGCATATTCTATTCATTAAGAAATTTAGGCGTGCTCTAAAAATTAAGTTATAAAGGAGAAACATTTTTGATTGTTTTATAAGTTCTCAGAAAAAAAATACTCATAAAAGTATCGACTTTCTTCGGAGCTCTTCAAAAACAGTATTGTTTTGGAGTTATTTTGAAGCTCTAATAAATAAAACATCTAAAAGCACCAATTTTTTGTGGAGTCTTAAAATATCCCTGGTAGTGTAATTGGAGCACTCACAAATATACACTTTAAAATATCCTATTTAGAAATCAAATAAAACTTTATATTAGTATAACATACATATTTGATTCACTAAGAAAACAAAGATGATTACCAGAAATATCACAGCCCTAAATATCAAGTTATTTACAAATTATTTAGATCGTCTTTGAGGAAACCATCTCTCAAACATCCGACAAATACGATAAATATTTCTGGCAAATATCTTTCAAATTTACGATTATTTATAGCAATCATCAATTAAACATCTTACAAATAGGAAGATAGTTGATGAATATTTGGAAAAGGTACTCCTTTAGAATTCGCGGAGTAATTTTTATTGAATTGAAATAAAAGAAATAAAATGTATTTTTATTTATTCTAGAATTAAAACAGTATCCTATAACCAGCCATCGTCTTTAAATGTAAAATTGTACAACGACTTGAGACTTCCTCTCAGAAGAACCAAGTCCGACCGGCGATGCTGTCATAATAGTAAACTCTGAAAAGAAATATTTTCCATCACGTGTTGATAATTTCAATCCCAAGAAATTTTGTTTTCACTTTTACCATTAAAATGTAATATTTGAGTTGACACTTTTTTACACCATTGGATTTACTTAATTGTTGTTGATAAATCGAGCGTATGGAAAAAGTACGCAATTTTCCTTTTTTATAGTAGTGAACTGTCAAAATACCTCAAAAGTTTTGTTGCAAATGTCCAAGAACTCAGGATGTTTGCTATCAGTCAACTGTAAATATGTAAATTTTCATTGCTGTTGTGGCAAACATCTCGTAACAATCTGCATATATGTCATATTTAAAAAATATTAATAGTTTTGCTGTAACTTTATTGAAACTTATGGGATGTTTAAATATTTGCTACAAGGCTAAAATTTAAACAGATAGTTGCAGCAAGACTTTCATAAACATCTTTTTTTCTAGTGTGGAATTACATTAACTTGAATATATTTTCTCGGATGTCCGGTCTAAGAAAAACCTGTCCACTACCTACGATATTGGACTTATTTATGACACTTTATGTTTTTTTTTTTAAGAAGGGAAATCGCCGAATATAGAATAATTGTGGAGTTTAAAAAGTCTTAAAAATAAGAAAAAATATTTTTGAGGGTTGCTCAAAAATAAATTTAATATAAAGTTTGCGCAAAATTCGATTTCACAATCAATGGCTATATCTGTTTGTCATTTAAATTTTCTTTAAACGGCAGATACTTTAACCGAGAGAACAGATTTAAGTTATATTTATAACCGACAGATTTTGTTAATTCATTCCAAAAAGTATGCCTACAATTTCTGATAAATTTATCCCCAAAATACTAAAATGCAATAGACATATTAAAAAAACGGTCTATTGCCAAATCTGTCGTCGCAATATTTTAATATGCCGAGAAACGAAATCACAAATTCATGAAATTTTGAATTTGAAAAATAAAATGTGAATTAGTATATTTACTTATGTCAATTAGTTGCCAGACATGATATAAATACATAAATAAGTTTTCTATATCAAAAATAATTCTTAAAATAAAAATTCAATTGGAGGTTTCGGTATGCTTGCTGATTTGGCGGTTTAAACAACCTCAAGCTTGCTGAATTGGAGGTTGGCACAATCTCCTAATCAGAAATTGCCCTACCGAATAATTCGGTAGGGCAATTTAGTTGGTTGCCATAACAAATCAGTTTTCTGTATGTACTTTTATGTTGTTCTAAAAAAGAACGAAATTGTATTTTATTGTACTAATTATATTTTTAAACAAATACGAAAAATACATGACAGAAAAATCTATCTAATTTATGTTGGTGAATACTCAACTATTTAAAAAGTCATTTAAACTATTTGAAGGCTAGCTCTTAAGCAAAATTTAACCCATTTCAAATACCTATTCTGAAGGTCCTGCAAGAATTTCTGCACAAATTATTTATTTTGACTGAATACAATATTTTTTCCGATAAATAAATCGATCAAGTCACAACAATTGGCTTTAACATATTCGAAAATCTTGTTGTGTAAAAATTTAATTTTAAACGATTTTGAATCGGTTTTCAATACAAAAATATTATTTTACAACAAATTCAAATCGTTCTTGTCGAAGCAAATACTTTCAATTGTTTTGAATATATTTTTCATATTAAAAAATAGAATTCATAATGGTCGTTAATGCCAATTTTTCAATGGAAATTTAAAACATGTCCGATTCCTATTCATTTCGGATATTGATGTTAAAATCGTTATCACAAAAGAACAAATTAATTAAAAATGTTGATTCATACTTGTTGATACTATGAATAACAACGTAAATACAAATTTGTAATCACTGTTTTCAAATATTTAATTGCAGCTACTTTCACTGAAAAATGCACCTCTCACCACCTCTTCAATTTGATTACTCATTGAAATTTAATTTTAAAACACATACGCAACTAGGAAATATTTAATATACCCAAGATAATAAAGCTTACACTCTAAAGCAGATAAAATTCAGAGTAGATAACGACGTAAATTAAGCGGATATTAATTTTGATTTAATTTTTTATTTTGTATAATAGGTACAATCCATTATTTGGATGGCTTTGACGATCACTGCCATATTTACATACAACGGTTTTATTAATATGCCCCCATTGGTCAGTTTTGGCTCCATCGTTCAATATGTTTTCTACGTTATGTATTTCAAAGGACCAACCACACCAGATATATATCAGGATTTCAATCACTCGATACTGAATTCAGCACCAACAATTTTAAGTCCCACAGATATACTTATTTGGTCGTGTGTTTATCTGGGAGTCGCGGTATGTTGGCTGATGGCATCGGTGTTATTATTGACACGTACGTATCACAACGTAGTAATTTAAGTCATAAACATTATCAAGATTTGCTTTCATAGATTTCAAAAAGGACGATGTTAAAACCAGCATTGGTGTGCTGTACACTTGGGTGACGCTGACATTCTTCATTTGTGCAATGGATCTGTCGCTGGGCATTATCTTTGGCATTGACTATGGAAAACTACACAATGAAGCCTATAATTATAGCCTGGATAGTGGACAGGCAGGCGCCATTAATCCTTTGGCCGCAAATCTTATCGCCGGCGAAATAGCGGCCATTTCGATGATGATCATGTCCTTCAAGGGATTTGTTTTGTGGTTGATAAACGTCGGTCTCTTTGTGTATTTGCTAGTGCACGCGATTAGGATTGTAAACGATAAGGACGGCAATGTGAGTACTAAATTTGAATTTAATTAATATAACTAAATATTCAGAACATATTTAGTGACATCATTACTATTTTCAGTATATGATATACATGAATGAGTTGGGACTAATTTACTGCACCTGTCAGTAACGTAAACTTTTAAGTTTAGCTATCAACCTGAAATCAGGAAAAGAAAATACCACAATGACAACAAATAAGAAAGAGATAGAGAAAAATTTGCTAAAAGTTTAAATTCGAATTATTTATTGATTAAATGGCCAAAAGTCGAATAGCTTACCTTCCTGATAAGAGAAAACAAATGATAAATTAGAAGAAGAAAAAAAAGTATATGAGATAAGGCCGTAGGAATGTTCGTTCCATGAAAAATTATTCATTGCTGGAGAATTTTAAAAAAGTTGTTCTAATCAACCAAATATATATTTTTGTTTATTTATTAAAAGTCAGGGTTATTAATAGATTTTAGAAGGGCTTTTGCGATTTAAAAAAAGGCATTTAAGGCTTTTTTTAAACAGGGTTTAGGTAACTTTAAAATAATAATGAATGATACAAAAATTTTATGAAACATTTATACACTTATATAATTTCGGCATTCAGAACAACGAACAGATGTACAACATTTCCGACATTTTTGGTTGAATATTACGTTGACCGTAACATATTGCGGGAGCAAATTATAGAGCAAACTTTTTTTTCTGCTACATTTTTACTGATTAGTTCCATCCACAACATGTTCTTTATGTAGCCAATATTTAAAAAAAAAACGAATAATACTTATTTATTAAAACAATTTATATCGGGCTTAAATATTAAAGTTTTTTTTTAATATTTGAAATACAAATAACACTGCCTGATATAGTTCAATTTGTATCAAATTGGCTCTAGTTCTTGAAATATAGCCCAATTTTCAATTTCCCATTATTTTGGTTATCTTTTATTTTGAAAATTCCAACAAAAGAAAAGAATGAAATCAACTTTTCGATATTAAACGCAGTAAATCTAGCGTTAGAATAAAAATATGTTCTTTTATGCGTAAATAAAAATTTGTTTGCGAGATATAAGCAAAAGAATTTTGAAAATTTTCAAAAAATTAAAAAAAAATACGTTTCATCTGTTATTTCGTACCATTTGTTCATTTAAACTTTTCAGAGATATTTTTCAATAACAATCGCATACAAAACAATCACATAAAGTAGTCCATTACTTCGGTGCAAATCATAAAAAAAGTATTTGTCGTCCTCGTTTTCAATTTATTTAATTCATTTCGTTTTAAGTTATAATAGGGTTAATTTTATTACCAAAATTAGTTATTTTATATATATTTCATTAATTTTCTATGGTTTTTTTATCTCTAAAGGATACCTTATTTATGCCACGCAAGAACTCCGATGACATTCTCACCACACGTCCTCCCATTGACGCATACGAAAACAAGTAACATCTCAATAAAAAGATTTAAAAATATATTTTAAAAATATCTTCTTCACAGCAAACCCAATGCCGTATACAACAACGATGCTTTCGTGCCCGATAATCGCTCCATTGGCACGTTGGAACTGAATCAAGAAGCAGTCGCACGTGCCGCACGCATGTCGGTTGATACCACTTTGCAGGATCGTCGTTTCCGTAATTTAGACAACTTCCAACAATACCCACCGCCACGCAATAATGCGCGACAGGAACCGGTGCGAACATCGGAAATCGTCGTTGCGACATTTCCAGCCCCTGACTACTCACCACCAATGAGCAGAGCAAACCAAAATGGACAACGTTATCAATAGAAATGCAACACACTCAAATAGCTAATTAATTAATTAAAAAAATAATAAAATAAATAAATCCAATATTTCTGACTATTTGAAGTAGTCAGATTTCAAAAAATAGTTCTTCAAATATGTTCAAGTAATAGTCATAGAATAAAATGTGAAATTCCAAGATTTATACAGAGACTTTGTTAAATTTAAATAATTATCGAGCAAAAACTCTTTCGAACGAATGTCGATATAATTTGAAATGGAAATTTGTAAACAAGGATTTTTTAATTCGATTTCACATTACTTGCGTTGAGTTGAATGATTTAAAAGTCGTTTGAAAAACAATTTCTTGTATTGAGACATTGAATTCAAACTTATTTATTTACAAATTTTCATAAAAACCAATCGGAATTCGATGGAAATCAGCAAAATGTCCCATAAATCACTTGTATTTTCGAAATACGAATTTTGTTCTTCAATTGTTGTATGTTTCCGATTTTTTTTTTAATAAATATATTATACACTTGTAAATACACACACACAATGTTAATGTAGTATTATTTGCAATTATTATATTTTTGAATCTTATTTAGTGATAACATATTTTGCTCCCCAGCAAAGTTGTTATTTAATAAACTAATCTCTGGAGGTTACTTAAACTGAGATTAAATTACCATTGTTTACACATAAACAGAAATATTTTTGTTCTATTTGCCTCTATCATTTGACAATTTATATATTATACCACTAAGCATTTAAATTTACTAACGAATAAATCATTTTTATCCACGATCAAATTCCTATTTATCGGGCATCTTCTGAAATTAACTTCCGATCGTATATCCAATCCAACAATTCATTCTACAAATGGTTAAAAAGTACTTCTCTCAATATCACAAATCGAGAATTAAATGGAAATTGTTCTAAAAACCTTGAACAGTTTGAATATATACTTTGAATAAATACTTGAATAAATACTTTGAATAAATACTTTTCTTCGTGGTGAAACTAAAATTATAAACTAAAGTTATCACACATGTTCCAGATTTGAAAAAATTATTAATGTATTGAAAAACTAATTTTACCATACCAAAAAACCTTAAATATTTTTAGTGGGGACCACGTGATTTTGAGGTTACAATTTTCTTTTTGTATTTTGAAGCCCTTTTTTCCAAATCGTGTGACAATTATTTCTTTTAAACTTATAAATATTTATTATATTTATTAAAAATTACTCACTTTATTATTTCTGCTTCTCTACTACATTTTTATTAGCCAGTGCTGTAAACCCTGAGCAACAAGTAACGGCACTGACTGAAATTCAATTGCGCCAATCCGATAACCTTTGACATTGTTGACCGTCTGCTTCATCACAACGTGTGGAAAAAAGCACTGTTTCGGAATACAAAATACGCACGAGTGCGACGTAAAATATATAAATTATCAGCAAAGCACCAACACAAAAAAAGCCGGAGCCGTTTGTCTGGTTTTCATTCAGTCTGGCATAATTCGACGCCACTGTGTTGTTCTGTCATTCGTGTTCTAGCAGTGGTTGAAAGAGGCAGCTCGGGAAACTCGTGAAAATGGTTCTGATTTCGAGAGTAGTTCGCGGCGGATTAAAATTGGCTGGAGCAGCGCGCCAACTACAATTTGCACCTGCAACAACGCAGTGGCGTAGCTTTAGCGTTTCTCTGGCACTTGATGCAGGTATGAAGACGATTTTTGTTTAATTATTCACACATATTTGCAGTAAACTTTATGCAATTCGTTTTAAATGCCATTCACATTAGTGCTGATGGGAACAGCTGTTTGTTTGCAATTTCGTTAAAGTGCCATTCACACTAGTGCCTGTACTGAGTATTTTTTAGTTCACAATAGTTTTTCGCGATTTTGTCACAGAGCGCACCAGTATTGCATATGGCGTATTTTCTTACTTCTTGAATTCGATCAGTGTTACACTTTTCGCCTATGCAAGTGGAGTAGATTTGGGATTTAAAATAGTGTAAAATGGAGAAGATTTGATGTAAAAGGAGTAGAAAATTAAAGAGTAAATTTGATGAAAAAGAAGTATAAAAGTGCTTTAGAGTATTAAATTTCAAATAAATTAATATTTATGTCATTTTTTGAGATTTTTAGTTTTTATTTATATTGCAAATTATTTTCGAACAATTACGCAGATTCATAAACTATTAAAAATCGACTTTAGAAATAACATCAACTTTTTGATATTTTAATCTATGTGAATATTATCATAAAGTTCATTTTAATTTAAAAGTTAACTGAGTTTTATACTAGATTTAAATCATGGGAGTGAATTTGTAATATTGAGTAGATTTAAATTAAAAGTAGTAAAATATACGTCAAATATAAATACGGTCTGTTGAAATTTCTATCGTAGTCGCGTTTAATATTAATTTCTTAACACAGTATTACATATGTTTAGGGTATTTCGAGTTGTCTTATTCTTACTATCTTCATTACACCAACTATCAAAATGTTCCTATTTCAAAATTACTCATGTTTCCCACCGAAACCATAATCTCATGTTTATAATATTTTGTAAAGTAGGTACTTTAAATCATACCTATTCTTTCCACAAACCATAAACGAAATTCATTCTGGTCCTCTCACCAATACCGTCATGATACAAATATTTAACTGACATTACATAATTTCCTCAGAGCGTCGTTACACTGATAAACACGAATGGGTCTCCGTTGAGGGCCAAATCGGAACCATTGGCATTTCGTCATACGCACAGGAGGCACTGGGCGACGTTGTCTATGCACAGCTTCCCGATCCGGGCACCGTTTTGCTGCAGAATGACGAATGTGGCGCTCTTGAGAGCGTAAAGGCCGCAAGCGAGGTGTTTTCCCCAGTAGGTGGTAAAGTTACCGAAAAGAATGCCGCCGTCGAGGATTCGCCCGCACTGGTCAACACCAACTGCTATGACAAAGGTATGTTTCAAAAAATTTTACGTAGTTTATTTTGTATTTATTTATTAAACACATTTATTATAAAACTAGGCTGGCTCTTTAAATTGACCCTCGCTAATCCCGCCGAGATTAACAAACTGATGACCGAGGAGCAGTATGAAGAATTTCTTAAGGCCGATAATCATTAGTTGTCTGCATCCGTTTTCACCTCGCCCACATGTTCGGTGGCGGTTGTTGCTAGAGCGTAATTCGTTATTATGTATTTTAATAAGTTAATGATTAAAGTATCACAATGCCTGAGAAGCGCGTGTAAGCACTATTTTTTATAAGTTATCAATTTTGATTATTTTTTTTATTATTTGTTAATGAGTATAAGATTGCTGTAGCATTTAAAAATTGAATAAATTACATCTTGTACCACATACAAACTTAGTATAGCATATAGTGATCGTTTATCTGTCGAGTTGCGACCTCTTATACTGTGTACAACTAGGTTCTAATTTTGGATTACTTTAGAGATAACGATTTGCTTTATAATTTTAGAATTCTGCTATTAAAACATTGGTTTCATTTTAATTCAGAATTACGAATAGTGGGTGTGTTGGATCGGTGTCTCAAATTGAAAATACTATATACAAGGATTATATATTTAGCACAGGGAATTGAAAGAATAATTCAAATCTCAATCAAGTTCCGAGAGAATATAAATTTTTTTGTAAATTTCCATTTTAAATCATTTTGTATTCGTTTTGAGAGTATAAAAATTATTTTTCGAATAAATTTATTGAATAAATTGAATTTCCACTAAATCGGTGAGCATGGGGTTGTGGTAATGTCCACATGGTGGTTACAACCGTCTTCTTAGATTATTTAGTTCCACAACTGCATATAGTTGATTTTGCTGACTTGAATTAAATCATTGAAATATTAATTTAAGTTGTTTATGTGTATAAAACTTATTTATGTAAAGTTTTCTATATGTAATATAGATAGCACACAATTTCAAAAATAAAAACATTAAAACAAGGTACATGAATTTCCTATTGTTTTCGACTTATATACATTTTTGACGTTTCTTTATTTCTGTATGTATCCATATTAATAGTTAGCAAGATTCTGGCAACTATTATACATGAGGTTACCGTTTGTCATAACAACATACTCAGTTATCGTAACAAATGCACACTACGTGGCAGAATGAAAAATGCAATTATGAGGTTACAGCAACCCAATGTGCGGTTGCGCTGACTAAAAAAATAGCGGATTATGTAAAAGTAAAATAGGCACTTTAATTTTAATGAAATAAACCAAATGTATTTCGGTTGCATCAGTGAAACGTTGGTTCGATTAACCCAATCGAAAAGAGGTATTAATTTAATAGCGACTTTTTTTAACCCCCAAATCACGTATCTTTTTATTTTCGTGTGACTACAATTCATTTCCAGTCCCATTCGTCTAAAATTTGTATAACGAATAGAACGTTTGTTCAAAATTTTTGTTTTGCCAACTATTTTTCATAAACAAAATTTAATTTTTTTTACTTTGTCGTATGATTTATATGCTGGCAACAAAAAAACTCTCAAAACGAGCGTACTCAAAGTTTCGTTTGTTACATGAATCAAAAATTGTAGTCACACGATATTCAACCGATATTCAAACGAATTGTATCCGATTACCTTGTTCACCGGGAAATACATGATCGACACTTAAGTTTTCTAATGAAAATAATTGTCAAAAGTCGTAAATTAAGTTTCTAAATAAATTTTTAATTGCAAATATTTCTGCAATAGCATTGAAAAAATTCGATCTACTAAAAATTCAAACGAATAAAAAATTAATTCGATTTCTATGGATAACTGGAACAAAATAACTAAAAATGTAAAGTCAACTTTAAGTATTTTAAATCACAAAATATATATCAATTAGAGGCGTTTATAGAAAAATTGTGATCAAAATCTGTAATTCGTTTTCTTGTAAAAATCTTTCAAAAAATATGTAATACACGACGCAAGTCGCATGTAATATATATTCTATTTTTCGAAAATGATTTACATCGCAGCAACGCATTGTAGCATTGTACGTTGACTGATTGATTCTCTAATTTTGTATAACGACACGAAAAGTGAATCTTCAAAAAAAAAATCAGAAATTCCAGTGACAGAATTGTTTTGTATTAAATGCAATAAAAATGAAGTCGAAATCATCAAGTAAACCATAGATGTCACTGTATTTTTGGGATTCAAGTTCTGTGTGAACGAATTTAATTGGATTCGGGTTGTCAAATATTTGAAAAAGAATATTCAATATATTTAGTTTTTAAAAATTGAATTATTGACTTATTGGCAATTTTAAACTTAGCATTGCACAATATTAATAGAAGTCATTCTATATTGATGATTATTATAATTATTATTATAAAAATGTCTTCATAACTTTATGTTTAGTTTTTACTATGTCAAATTGTGTCATTTTCTTTACATTGTGATCGCGACTGTCTATCATAAAATTTTTATAAACCATGTCAAACGAAATCAAAATGCAAAACCTTTGAGAAATTTTTGAACATGATTTTTTAGAATTTTTTTTTTATATTTTTTTTTTTGAAATACTTATGACAGTCTATAAATATTTTTACTTTTTAAAAATATAAAAAAAAAACAATTAAAATTGTTTTTTATTTAAGTTTAACGTGTCGATCATGTATTTCCCGGTGACAACGATATCGGCTGCAATTCGTTTGAATATCGGTTGAATATCGTGTGACTACAATTTTTGATTCATGTATCAAACGAAACGTTGAGTACACTCGTTTTGAGAGTTTTTTTGTTGCCAGCATATAAATCATACGACAAAGTAAAAAAATAAATTAAAAAATAAAATGTTTCTTTATGAAAAATAGTTGGCAAAACAAACGTTCGGTTCAAAGAGCAAACCGAACGTTACGTTTGAAATACGTTACACATTTTAGACGAAGTGGACTGGATACGAATCGTAGTCACACGATAATAAAAAGATACATGATTTGGTGGTAAGATTCCCAAAATTATCATGCACAAAAGGATTAAGTCAAGTTTTTCACTTTGCTGGAAAATCAATAAAAACTGTTTTGAATATGCCAATTTTGTGATTATTTTTGTTAAAAATTCTATCGTATAAATTACGCATGTATTATTGGTTTTGAAATGAAAAAGCTAAAATTGTCCATGTAACTTGGGTTAAAAACGTATTTTAAATTACTGGACTTGACCTTTTTTTACCACAAAAATTTTAACAATATATTGTTTCATACAAAAATATAGTTTTATTGTATGAAAATTACATTTATATTAAAATTAAAATAGGTAATCCATTAGTTTTTAATTTGTTAATTACTGAACGATTGATATATTGCGTAATTTACCATTGAAATCGTCGTATATCAGTGTATATACATCGGATATGGATGATTTAGGTAACAAACGACGCGAAATATAAAAATCTATCATATTCAATTTCGAAAAATGTGAACTTGATGCACCAAACTCTTTTTTTACTCACTACTTCATTTGGGAATAATTTCCTCACAGTGGCTTTTCTTCATTTTTAAATTTGCGAATAATATTTTCGAACTCTGGTTAAATGTTGCATACTTTATGGCTGCCCGTTTAATTCGATAGATTACATATGGTTTTCATTGCAATTCTTAGAAGATTAAAATAATATAAACACACATTTATTAAAGTCGCGTGTCATTTGTGATAAGAACCACTCACTCACAGTATTTGGTTTCTATGTTCAAAATAGTATAGCACCAAATATCAGGTGATTGCTGGAGGGAGGCATCATGTTCGCCATTATCAGCGATGCTTACTGAACGATTGTATTAACGGAAGTTTTTCAAAATACTTATGTCATGACAAGGCAGACAAATAGCGAAATCAATTTAAATAATAATTAAGTACCTAATGTAGATAAAGATAAATAAAATACTTTGTTTATTTTTATTTTTGTACTTGATTAAAACAGTTAAGTAATTTTGTAAAATTCCAAAGGAGCCTCACACAGCAACAGACGTTTATTTTACGTAATTTGGATTCTAATTCGGGAGATCAGACGATGATGAAGTAAACAATACGTAGTGGCGAAGAAGAAGAAGTGGTAGAGCGTTTGAAGTGCTCATAAATGATCATGCCATATTGATTATATTTCGATTGGCGTATGGCTGATAGTGTGGAAAGTATTATTTTGATTTACAAATTAAATTGTTTATAATTAGTATGTCAGTGGAAAACATATGGAATCTAAAAATATTATTGGAGATACGGTCAATTATAATTTAGTTATGATTATAATTTTTGTATATACTTTTTATATTTATATATCAACTTATATTATATATCAACTCAAAATAATTCATTACAATTTTGGTTTTTATAAACGATGTACACTTTTTTACATCATAAATTACTAAAAATTGTACTTGCATTTAACGTTTACAAAACACTTACATATCGATAATATTTTTTTTATATTTTTGAGCATTTTTTATTCTTTAATAATTTATTCTTTCTATATTTTAAATTAGAAAAATAGGTAATAAATAATTAAAAGAATAAAATAAAAGAAAATGGTTACTTGCGAATTACTTACAAAGCATTGAAAATACTAAGAAAACCCTTATAAAACACTTACAAAGCACTATAAATCGTTTATACACTAAAAAATCATACAAAACTTATGAAACACTTACAAAGCACATAAAATACACCTATAAAACGCTTACAAAAGAATTACAATACTTTTACCAAACACTTACAAAACACTATATACTTCTTGTAAGGTTTATGTTTTCTTTTACTTTGAACCAAACTTTTTTTATATTTTTTTCTGAATATAAACAACAGATAAAAAAATATAGTCAAACATTTTTTTATTTAAATTTTCTTTTCAAACCAAAAAAAAAAATGATTTGTACGCAATTTTAATATACAGACACCGTTCAATCGTCAGAAAAAAATATATAAAAAAAAAAACAAGTATTAAAACAGTAAGCGTTCAGGTCCTACTCTAATTTATTCAGTGTTAGTGCATTATTGATGCAGTTTTCTGATGGTGTAAAAAAAAGAAATAACAAAATTATGTGCTGACCACCAAAATAGGTTTTATAATTTTCGGACCATCATTTTGGAATGGAATGGCCGACATACAAAAAACTTAAATGGCACATATAATATACATATAATACACTAAACAAAGCACATATATATAAATCACTTATAAAACGCTTACAAAACACTTATAAAACTTTTACCAAACTTTTATAAGATACTTTCAAAACACTTATAAAACACTTACAACATACTTACAAAACATTATAAAACTCTTATTTAACACTTACAAAACACTTATAAAACACTATATACTCTTGTAGGGTTTATTTTTTCATTTATTCTGAACCAACATTTTTTTTATATTTTTATAAAATGTTTTATACCTTTTTTTAAATTTGTTCAAAATAAAACTTTTTTTCCAATATCACATGTGTATTTAAAATTTAAATTATAAATCATTCTATATCCAGAAATTTGAATTTTTGTAATTATTATTCTCTCTTATTAAATACATCAATTTTAATAATAATCTGTTTTTTTTTTAAGAGAGCTATATATGTAGAGAGCGAGAACTGTTGAGTGAGCGAAGAACATTGACATTGAAAAGTTGTAAAAGCTGCTGTGCGTTTTCTGCAGCTGTTGAGCTTTTTTTGCGCGTGCTTTCACAAAACTGAAGGAAGTTAGCAAAATTATAATTCACTGAAAATTTCTGTTTAGTAGCGAAAAAATATTCAAGTCGATTGGACGCAGAAGGTTGAAATCGACAGTAGATAAACGCGACTACATACAAAAGCCAGTAAAAAAAATTAAACTAAATAAATACTAACAGGAAATAATAGAAAAATACCAAATAGTGCAGCAAAAACCAAGTAACGAACGCATAGTATTAAGAAATAAGTAGAAGCAGCTATAGTGAATTTCTTGAAGTAGAACATTTCACAAATTTGAAAAACTTGTCACAAAATGCCATCGGAAAAATCAATTTACAACCCGAATCCGGCCATCAGCCGCAATGCCTACATATCGAGCATGGAGGAGTATCACAAATTCTATGACGAATCGTTGGATCATCCCGAGGAGTTCTGGGCGCGCGTCGCAAAACAATTTCACTGGGAGACACCAGCGGATCCGAAGAAATTTTTGCAGTACAATTTCAATTTAACGAAGGGACCGATTTCAATCAAATGGATGGAGGGAGCCTCCACAAACATTTGCTACAATCTATTGGATCGCAATGTGCGGAATGGTTTGGGTGACACCATTGCCTATTATTGGTACGTAGTAAACTTCAGAAGGAATACGGGAGGTTTAATGAGAAATCGTTATCCTTTGTTGCTCGGAAATTAATTTTTGCTATTGGAGAAAGAAACCTTTCGATTTTTTTTCATTATTGATTATTGTGCTGTGAGTTTTGGTTTTTTTATATCCTTTGCATTGTTACGACATCCTGCCTGGCCAGCATGGCGCATGGCTGACATCCAAGACAACGCAATATTCGGTGACTGAGGTCAGACATGAGTCGAGTGGTAGTCCTCAACTATGGGATGATGATGTTTCGTGCTTTGTTTTCAAATACTATGGCTTTTTTGTATTTATTTCCTGTTTCGTAACAGAAAATGCGTAGCAGACTTGGAGTATTTTGTGGAAAATTAAATGTTTTTTAAAGGAGCGGTTTCTTATAAGTTTGAAATTAAAAAAAAAAAGAATTAAATATTATAACAACTAGAAATGATAAAAAATGTAAAAAAGGTTTTAATTTTTTATTCTTCTTAACAATAGTTGAAAAACAAAAAGTTAAAAAATAAAAATAAATTTAAAATTTTGTTTTTTTTAAACAATAGATAACATTGCCTGTTTGGTTACTTTTTTTTAAATTCGTCGTTGTAGAACAAAAAGTTACCAAATACATTTTTATGAAAAACTTAAATTTCGAGTTTGTTGCTTAATATTAAAAACGTTTCAAAAAGTAATTGAATAATTTTTAAAGTTTAAATATCACTTGATAGATTTACATACATTTTCTTATGATATTTCTTATGATATTAAAAATTGACAGATATATAAAGTTTTTTGTAAATGAATATTTAGCATTTTGAAAATGTATTTGGTGACTTTTAGTTCTTATTTTTACATATTTTCAACTTTTTCCTAATATGTAGCCTTTTTGAGAAAAATCCTGGTAAAACTGCTATTCTTTACATGTAAAATATAACATTTTTTTATTGTGTTGATATGGTATATTTTAAAAATTAGAACTGATGGAAAAAATTTATTAATTTGAATAGTTAGTTTGGACTATGCTACTCATAATGATAAATCATTTTTTATTTATAATGCTATTAATTCATCTAATTAATTCATCTAAGAACAGTCTAAAAAATCAAAATTTTTCGAGTTTATATTAAAATATCTTAAAAACATGTCGTAATATTAGCTTTTGTTGATATATTATAATTAGTCTTGGCAATTTAAAAAAATACGCTTTCTTTTTTTTTTGAAAAACTGTTTTTCATTAGTACTATATTTTTTTATTTTAAAAATAGGCCGAGAAGGGCATACAATTTCTATAGAAATTTTGAAATTTAATGTTATATTTTTTCATTTTATTAATATATTGTAAAAACAATGTATAATATACAAATAACAATTCAAAATATTACGTTGAATAAAATAGATAAACAAATGAACGTAACAATTTTAACTAAATGACATGTCCATGACTTTCATACCCAGTTTATCGCTATTAAAAATTCATTAATTAATATGCATGGCCCAGCTGAAAACATAGCAAAAATAAAATAAAATAAAACACCTAAAAATTCCGCGTCTTTTTAAGCTCGAGTTCAATAGCATTAAATTGGTACTTCATAGGGAATATTTATTTTTTATTATTATATATATTGACACATTGAAAATTTTATTACAAGTATTGATTAATTTCAATTTTGAATTAAATTTTAAAATCGTCGCTGTAGAACGAAAAGTTACCAAATACATGTTTATGAAAGACTTAAATTTCGAGTTTGTTGATTAATATTATAAAAAGTAATTCATGCATTTTTATAGTTAAAATATCAATTGATAGATTTACATTTTATTATCATGTGGTAAAAAAATTGAGATCATCGATTAAAAATTGACAGATATATACAGATTTTTGTAAATGAATATTTGGCATTTTTAAAATGTATTTGGTGACTTTTCGTTCTACAACGAAGAAATAATACATTTTAACTTTATTTTGTTTTTTTGTATTTAAAATTTGACTCTTTTCTATATCCCAAATATACATATGTATAAATTCATTTCTTCATTTCAGTTATTAAAATATCTTTAAAAAAAAGTCACCCACACCTTTTGCCATTTAGAACACAAGGAACAAGAAAAGTCCTTGGAAGTTCTGTGTTAAAAAATAAAAACAAATGCGAAAGGCCAAACGTAAGATGTGCCAGTCTCTATTGCAATCTCAAGAAAATCAATATTTCTATGCACTTTTTTTTAAGATTCTTTTCTACAAAAAAAAACTCTCAAATTTGAACGCAATATAAATTTAAAAATATTAAATTTTTTGTATTATATTTGACGCAGTTTGAACATAGCTCAAAGTCATCTCAATCGTTCATATAAGGGGGAACAAATATTACGTAGTATGCAATATTTCTTCGTTCATTTAGGGGTTAAATACAAAATTCGAGGTTATCTTTGCAAATATTCAAATGAACCTAGATTTTGTTATTTTGCTCTTACTTTTTTTGTATTTTATTATTTTTTTTACTTTACGTCAGTTGTCTCTCTGTGAAATTTTTTGCCTGCTATGAATACTTATACATAAGAATTATCTGATAAGAAAAGATAAAGCAGTCAGTTTTATTTTTATATCACTTTTTGAGAAATTTTTGTAAATCACCACGGGGTTTTGCCAAATATACTGTCATTACAAATGCTAAGTGAATTTGTATTTAACAATGTTCAAAACTCGTTCATATTTGATGTTGTTATATGACTTTGTATAGCTACTTACACAGGAAAAAAAATTAATATTTAAAAATTGTGTTCTTCAAACCATGATTCATAGAATTTAAAGATTTTTAATTGTGTTAATGCCTACAAAATATCAAAGTAATACATTTATTTATCAATTTTATGAATGTCCGAAAAAATGTCTTCAATTTAAAATTATTTTGGTTTTTGTTTTTATTTCTGGTTCGTAAGAAATACAAAATATTTTATTAATTTTTTATAATCACAAATTTTGTAATTATTATAAAATTATTTAACAGATTAAACACAAAAAAAACTAGAAATTTGAAAAAATCTTAGAACAAAAATTTGTTGCAATTTTTTAAATTCTATTTTCACACAATTAAAAATATATTTAATTTTCAAATTATTTATAAAAATTTAATATATTTTTTCATTTTTTCTCTCGGTGCACAAACACTTAGCTCTGTGTTAAATTGTTTTAAATAAACTCATAAAAAATATAATTATAAAATACAATATATAAATACATTGAAAACGAAGGGTCATAACCCATCTACTGAAGTTTAAGATGAGAATAAAGATTATAATAAACGACGTGTCGTTGTAGAGATAAAAGTCACTAACTACAATTTATTATATAGGCATTTCCACAGAAAAGTCTACTTTTGTCATCTCACGTTTTCCTCTTTAATTGATTTCGATTGTTTTCTTCTCTTTTACTAAATTTTGAATATAAGAGATGAAAATAATAGATCTGCATCGTCCTAAAATATAAGCAGTTAAAGAGGGTGACTGGATGTGACAGAAAGTATACCTTTAGGTGCAAATCAAAGATCAGAAATAACTAATGACCTATATTTCCATTTGGGTTTTCACTCAGAGATATTATTTTTCAAAAACTATGGTGAAAGATATTTTTTAATTTAAAAAATGAAGGTCTTTAGTTGGAAGATACTTTTTTTTTTAAACGAGTTGGGAAAGTTAGGTCACATGGGTAAGTTCGGTCACATGGGACGGACTTTTATAGTCGGTCGGGCCCGACTATGGAATACCCTACACTTATGTTGAACATTTTTACACTCTGAATATTATTACATATCAGAAATTTAAGACTTATATTCCAATAATTTAAAAAATTGATATAAAAGTAAAAAAAAAAAAATCAAAAAATGTCGAAATATGTAAAAAATAAATGTGTAGAGATTTAAGGCTAATATTTCACAATTTTGTTTTCAATAATTTGCGATTAAAATGTCCACTATAAAAAAGCGAGAAGTAATAAAAAAAAATAAAATGTGGGCGTATCACGGCCATTTTTGATCACATATTTATAGGTGATTTCTAACAAAATGTTTTAAATTTTATAAGTATATCTTGAATACTTTTCAAGTTATTGGTTCGTAAAGAGTTATATAAAAGTGACTTGTATGGGAGGTGGGCGTGTCCGTTGACCAATTTGGCTCATTTACATTGACAAAACTAACTTTTGGCTAAAAAGTATTGAAACGAAATTTTATCGCATTCTAAGCAGTATTTCTCAAGTTATCGTGTATACGGACAGCAAGACAGACGGACATGGCTAAACGGACTCGGGTGGTGATGCTGATCAAGAATATATATACTTTTCCATATCGGACACGCCTCCTAAGGGACGTTACAATATATGCACAAAGTTAATATACCCTGTACCTCATAGGTGTAGGGTATAAAAACGAAGGTCTTTGGTTGCGAGTTATATGAAAACATTTATTTTTAAGATATTTCTTTGGTTAATGGTTGTTTTTTATTGTAGTTTTTTTCGATTTTTTTTTGTAATATGGTGATTTCGAACATTGTGTTTCTGTCGTCCAAAATATTTTAATCAATTTTTTTGAAAATGTTCGAATATTATTGTTTTTGTCGAGTATTTTTTTGAAATGGTAATTTCGAACATTGAGTTGTTTTTGTAACAAAAAATTTGTTTTTAATTTTTTTTTTCGAAGATTGTTTTTTTTTGTCGAATATATTTTTTTTTGGACAATAGTGATTTCGATCATTGAGTTGTTTCTGTCGCCCAAAAATTTGTTTTGACAATAATTTTTTTCCAACATTGTTTTTTTTGTCCAAAAATTTGTTTTGACAAAATTTTTTTCAAACATTGTTTTTTTTTTTGTCGAATATATTTTTTTGTTTTTGAAAATAGTGATGTGGAACATTGCGTTGTTTTTGTCGTCCAACATTTTTTTGACAATTTTTTTTCGAAAATTTTCGAACATTATTGTTTATGTCGAATATTTTTTTTTGTAAAATGGTGATTTCGAACATTGTCGAAAACAATGTCGTCCAATATTTTTTTGACAATTTTTTTTTTAAATTTTCGAACATTATTGTTTTTGTCTAATATTTTTTTAAATGGTAATTATGAACATTGAGTTGTTTTTGTAACAAAAAATTTGTTTTGAATTTTTTTTGTCGAATATATTTTTCTTTTGGAAAATTGTGATTTGAAAAAAGCGTTGTTTTTGTCGTCCAACATTTTTTTTTTCAAATTTTTTTCGAAATTTTTCGAACATTTTTGTTTTTGTCGAATAATTTATTTTAAAATGGTAATTTCGAACATTGAGTTGTTTTGTAACAAAAAATTTTTTTAACATTGTTTTTTTTGTCGAATATATTTTTTTTTTGAAAAAATTTTTATAAATATAATTTTTTTGAAAATTTTCGAACATTGTTGTTTTTGTTGAATACATTTTTTTTGTGGAATTTTTTGTTGTTGTTTATGTCGATAAAACGTTTTTTTTAACAATTTTTCCTCTGTTGAAAAAATTTGTTTAATTTAGTGTTTTATGAAAGACATATTTTGTTGACATTTATATCTCTCACTGTTAAAGCGCAACCGAAATTTTTCAAAAATATAGGTTTCTCACAGACCGAAAGATTTTTTTTTGGTTTTTTTTTAATTGTTAATAGGACAATTATTGATTTAATAGTATACAAAAAATAAAAATTTTCATATAAACTCAATGGCAATGTCATGGTATTTTCTAGTATTTAATAGTATTTTCCGATTAAAATAATAATTTATCCTATGGAATATTTTTAATAGTAAAAAACTATTATTTATATAGTATTTTTTTCTGGGTGTAGGAATGCTAAAATATGTTGGATGGTGTCACAATTAAAGCGATCATTAATTTATGCTTACGAAAAGTAGCAAGTCGTAAGCATAGGTCGTAACTATGTAATAATTATGTATACTAGCAAAGAATCTACGAAAAAATGCCAAAATTATCTTTTTTATCTCCTAGCACTTTAGTTACTTTCCTCAAAGATACCTTAGAATGTTAAAAATCTATGATAAGAGAAATGTGTGCAAAAAATGTTTTATTTCATAAATCAAAAATTTACGATAATCATTAAAATTTCAAAAAAATTCCACAATGATTACAAAACACACGTATGCGAATTACAGAGAGAGAAAGAGAGTGTGGAAGGGAGAATTAGAGAGATAGCCAAGTAGCCAGCCGGCAACTCTCGGGTAAACAAATCACGCGATAGTAATCGCCTGATGATTCGTGGCCAATTAGAGAGTCATTCTGTCATCAACAATAGTTGGTCACTGCTGGTTTGGTAGTTGCCTCGATTAGGTACTCTTTTTATTTTTTTGCTTAGTTAACATTCGCTCTGTTTTGCGACTCTCGATCTTTTACTCTCGATGAGTCTTGCAGAGCTTTTTCCTACCTTGAGTGCGATGTATTGCTATATTTTGGCAAAACAGCAGATACGAACATGGAACCATGCGCCGCTATGCCATGAGTAATGTTTTCCATCGAAGAGATAGCTTCACTGCATAATTTTGTATGTGGTAACAGAAAATTAGTTGTTCCTAACAATTGTATATATATTTTTTGTATTTGGCAAATATAAAGATAGCACTCACCTGATTCTGTGTGTTTGCGGGACGACGGGTCATGGTGGGGGAGTGTGGAAGTTGGGTAGGGTAGAGAAAGTTTTATGGTCCGATCGATCAGACTGCGACGCTATTACTATTGTTGGTATTTCCGTACCCAGACATCAGATGATTAGTCTCGTTATCAATATTGCAACAGCTGTCTCGCCAAAAACAAAAAATGGCAACCTTATCATATTTTTTTTTTTTTTGGGCATGATCGTATGTTAAAACACGCAGTGGCACTAATTCTAATAACACATACCATTTATATAAGTATTATTGAAAATTGATCTTTCTACTTAATTAAATACTTGAACTGATATATCCAAGGATTGAAACCCAAAAATTATGGGTTTTCTCCAACGTTTCGTTCTTCGTTTTTTAACTAAACGTTTTCGGAAAAGCAGTTCCAAACCGGCAAACCAAATGATATCGAAACGATTTCGTTTTAAAGCCTAAATTGTCTTTATCGGTACTTTATAATGATACGAAAACGATATGCCTTAAAAAATCATAGTACCAAAACTATTTTCCAATATACTGTATTCTTCAGAATCGAAGAATTGTCGAGTATATGTCAAATATGGGTTCTTCATAATTAAGGAATTATCGAGAATATGTCTAACCCTTGTTGAGTACATTATTTGTGTGTTGTATTATTGTTTATCTTATCGTGGCAAAGTGTCTGTCTATTTGTTGAATTATTTAATATTTAATAAGTAATAAGTAATAAGCGTGCAAATAAACACGTCTAATAAATTTTGTCATTTGTTGGTTATTTTGTTAATAAGCAAATCAAATCCGATGAAGTGTTTTGATAGGACTCTTAATTTCCGTTGCATTGCAGACGTTAATAATTTATTTCGATATTAGATTAAATGAAAATAGTTCAGATTTTACACATTTTCTACAATTAACACTAGTCATTGATTCATAAAGATAACTTATACAATAGAATAATGTAACGTTTTATTTTTAAAATTCTACACTAAATTAATATGACACACTGAATGTTTGGACGTGCAGAGTATATTATTGGCATTATAAAGATTATGGTCGAAAGAACTTTGATCATTTAATTCGGAATACAATCAATATTTCGTCACTTTTGTGCATTTCAATATTATCAGTTATTTGCAAACAGCTATTGGAAATAATAAAAATAAATCACTGATTCACTTAATTTAGTACAACTATTCTGAATACAAACAAATTGCATTTTTATAGTAGGAGTTTTTATTTTTGCTGAATTGTTTTCTATTATTAGATAGGTGAACTGTTAAATAAGGAAATACAATTTATAGGAAATAGGTGAAATTAGTCGAAACAATATCTTTTAAATATTTATATTTTAGAATACAATACAGCATGTGACAGTCCAATGAAACTAATGTTGAGCTTCGGAGTTCAGTGAAGTGCATTATCACACGACATTCATATTATTCCACTTGCAATCAATTAATTTTTAGAAAGTCATTGTGTTTTTACGTAATTATTCTTGCATTTATTTATACCCTCTACCTTATACCTATTTAAAACAGGCACGAGTTTGGTTGAGTCGGTTGTATATAATGCAATCGTACATATGTCTCTATAAGTCTGTCTGGATGTCAGTCCGTCGTTTCGCGCACGATTTCGATTTGACGTCTACGAGCTACTTGTAGATACAATAACCAAATAAGTGATATTTACTTAATTTAATTTTAAAATATTGCAATTTCAACGAAGTCCTATTATCGGCAGAGTTCTTTGTCTGTATTTTCTGTTTTTCTGTTAAAAATGACAATTTTTCAATTGGTTTGTCTCACTTATCACTTGCCGTAGTTGTAGGTACTATAATTGTAAGCAATATCTATTTAAAATATTGATCTAAGCTTTTTTAATTGATCAACTGGAGATTTGAGACTAGCGCTGACATTGGAGAATAGTTATGCTTAATTTCATTTACATTTTTTCGGCGGTAATAGTCTTCTTTGACGACAAAATCATCAATGATTGATCATGTCTACAAAGATTTTATAAAGAATATGTTACACGAATTCCATATCTTCATGATTGAATCAAATATATTCTCTATGAAATGTCAATTATTTGCAATCGTACTGTTATTGGAAATTAAGGAAAAAGCAATTTGACCTTTTTCTCAATTATCTTCTATTTGTCTATGGCAATCATTTCGAAATTTTTCTGACTGTAGTTTTTAATTTATATTAATTAAATTAAATTTTTTATATTAATGATTAAATCTTTTGTTATGTTCTGTTAAATTTTGAATTATATCCCGGCGAAAGAAATATCCATTTATACCTAAAAAAAGAGAAATTTAGAATTGAAGTAGAAACAATAGTTCGATCAGCGATAGAACGTCACAATGATTGATATATTATATATGCATATGTCCTTCCTTTTCCAAATTAAGAGTTGGTAGTCTTAGTCTGTAAAATGTGAACACGACACAATTACTGTACGACCGAAAATTACTGACCTAACTTAGAGCAACCTTTGAGGAATATTCAATGACAATTCCCACTGGGAAGCAACTACTTTCAATTTATAGCCATTACCTCTTAATAGATGCCTGCATTAAACAATGCTCATTTACTCTAATTTGCATATAATTATGCCTAATTATTAAATTATACTACTCAATTGCATAATCTCAAATTGAAAAATTTATTCATGAGTCTCCACCTGCGTCCGATGCACGCGAACAACGCTTCTTATCAATTATAAATTTGGATATTTGCCAACATTTATCAGACATTTCACAACAATACCGTATAGTATCCAATCCTGCTTCGCTTCGTCCGATCTCTATATGATAATTACTTGTTGTTGTTTTTTTTAATTGTTATTTAATTTTCCGCATTTCTTTGTTTTTTTTTCTCGGTATATTTGCCAGGGAGGGCAATCACCCCGATGACTATTCGCGTGGTCTCACCTACCGCAAACTGCTGGAGGAAGTATGTCGCTTCGCCAATGTTCTCAAGGATCATGGCATTCGAAAGGGTGATCGCGTCTCCATTTACATGCCCATGATATTGGAACTGCCCATTGCAATGTTAGCTTGCGCACGTATTGGCGCTGTACATTCCATTGTATTTGCTGGATTTTCATCAGACTCGCTGGCCGAGCGCATGGTCGATTGCCAGGCGAAGATCTTGCTGACTGCAGATGGCGCTTGGCGCGGCGAGAAGCCACTGTACCTGAAGGCATTGTGTGATGTGGCCCTGGAGAAGGCCGAAGAGATGGGACATACAGTGGAGAAATGCATTGTGGTGTCGCATTTGAAACGTGTGACACCCTGCCAGGCTGATCATGTGGAAGAGGATATTCCATGGACCGACGATCGCGATTACTGGTGGCACGAAGAGATGGAGGACAAGGAGCCGGCCTGCTATCCGGAATGGATGGACGCTGAGGATCCCTTGTTCATGCTATACACAAGTGGCTCTACGGGCAAGCCGAAGGGTGTGCTACACACTACAGCCGGCTATTTGCTGTATGCAGCAACTACATTCAAAATAGTGTTCGACTATAAGCCGGGTGATATTTACTGGTGCACCGCCGATATTGGCTGGATTACCGGACACACTTATGTGGTATATGGCCCATTGGCCAATGGCGCTTCATCAGTTATGGTAAGTTTGTTGTAGGCTTTGTGACGCTGAGTGTATGCTTAACTTCTTCTCTTTATAACAGTTTGAGGGAACTCCCTTCTATCCGGGCAACGATCGCTACTGGTCGGTGATCGACAAATATAAGGTCACGCAGTTCTATACGGCACCCACCGCTATACGCGCTCTAATGAAATACGGCGAGGGACCGGTGCTGAAGCACAATCTCAGTGGACTCAAGTGAGTAGCTGTCTTTAGACTTCTTTAGTATTTATATTAAAATAGAAAACAGTTTTTAAATCATTGTGTACTTCTTAAATTTTCAGAGTTCTCGGCAGTGTTGGTGAACCTATCAACCCAGAAGCTTGGCTCTGGTACTATCGCTACATTGGCAAAGAGAAGTGCTCCATTGTGGACACTTTCTGGCAGACAGAGACCGGTGGTCATGTAATCACACCAATTCCAGGAGCCACACCCATGAAACCAGGATCAGCAGTAAGTTTAAGGCGCTTCAATTTTCATGACCGAGCAGATATTTAAGTATTGTCATCTCTTTTAGTCATTCCCATTCTTTGGCGTCAAGCCCATTTTGCTCGATGAGAGCGGCATCGAAATTAAGGGCGAGGGTGAGGGCTACCTCGTGTTTGCACAACCCTGGCCCGGCATGATGCGTACCCTGTACAACAATCACGATCGTTTTGAAAACACCTACTTCTCCAAATTTCCCGGTTTTTACTGCACTGGCGATGGAGCACGTCGTGATGCCGACGGCTATCTCTGGATAACCGGACGTGTCGATGACATGTTAAATGTTTCCGGTCATTTGATGTCCACCGCCGAGGTGGAAGCTGTACTAACTGAGCATGTACGTGTGGCCGAATCAGCAGTGGTTTCACGTCCGCATCCCGTCAAGGGCGAGTGTCTCTATTGCTTCATTACACCCAATGAGAACGAAGTATTCGATGCCAAACTTGTGTCTGACCTAAAGAAATTGGTGCGTGAGCGCATTGGACCGTTTGCAATGCCGGATGTGGTGCAGAATGCACCCGGTTTGCCAAAGACACGCTCCGGCAAGATTATGCGTCGTGTTCTGCGCAAAGTAGCCATCAATGATCATGAGGTGGGCGACATATCGACCCTGGCCGATGAGAGTATCGTAGAGCAGTTGTTTGCCAATCGGCCACAAGAAGCTAAGTAAAGTGATTTGCGAAGCCAGCATAGAAAATTAATAGGCATTTTAGGAATATTTTCATAAGCGGGCTGAAGTTAAAAACAGTAGTTTTGAGTTAAGGGATAAGTGCTTGATTAGGCTTTGTTCAAAATTAATAAAAAGCACCCCAAGGCATAATTCCAAGGCACACAGTCGAAAATGTTCAGTTCAATTTTAATTCCAATCTTTAACATATAGGTACTATCGCTATATTCTCTGTAAATCTCTTAAATATAAGTATCTGTAAAATTTCATAAACACGATTATATATGTTTTTACAAATTGGGATTAACCGTAAACTGACAGTTAATCATAACACATATTGATTGGCACACTTAACAGAAGACTGTGAAAATGGTCCAGGGTTTAGACCGTGTAGCTCAAACTTGTTGTATGTACTATAAATATTTTTATTTAATTTTTTAAGTAGTAATAGTAAAAAATGCATGTTGTTTCTGTGTTTTTTTTTAGAATAACCTATTGTTTTTAATACCTTTTATTTTCATCGCATAGATTATTTTATGTTTAATTAAGTAGCTATAAATGTTATCATAAATCACAAACTTTATTTTTTTAAGTGAAATAAAGAACACGTAAAAATGTCTTAATTAATTCCAAAAACTAAAACAATTATTTAATAATTTGTTTTAATGCCATGTATTCCGGCAAGGACTTTATCACCGTACGCACCATAGCACTTCTTATTGCCTCGTAGAATAACGAAGATTCATGTCACTGGTAATCTTTATGTTGTAGCTGTTGTACATTTTTGTTTCACTCGTTCCTTAGACCTGCAGTAGTCTGCTTAAATACAGAAAAGCCTATCAAAAAATAAAACATAACGAAGCAAAGTAAAAATAAAAGAAATCGCTTAAATTAAGAAAATATTAAAATAAGCCAAAGACTTCCCGCAACGAATACATATCATTGAATTAGAATGAGGGAATTTATTAAATGATTTATTTAAATATTGTATGTAACTATTAGCATTTAAAAAATAAATGTATTAAATGATTGTATGGAATATGTTGAAAATGCAAATTGTATGGAAAGTTTGAATTGACATTTACGATAAGGGAATGAATATATTTTATAAGATAATATTGTATTTTACAAAATATGGAAATTGTAACGTTTGTTAAATTAAAATAAAAGCAGTTAATGTGATTAATTTAAGCAAGGTAGTAGTACTATGTAGTGCACTTGTGATATAGAATTTGTCTGCACTATAAAAACAAATACGAACAAAAAGAAATACGGCAAATGTTTGTTTTTCTTCTGATATTGTTTCCATTTTTTAATTTAAATTACACATAAGTACAAGGAATCTATAAGGAACAATTCATGGATCTTATGATATTCGTTGTTTTAATCTGGGAAGAAATATACAAAGTAAGTACAGTCAAAACTCGGTTTAAAGATGAATATATATAAAACTATTGAAACATTCGTTATATAAGGCATATATAATTTAGTTGAAGCCCATTTTTGCACATGAAAACGAATTTCAAGTGATGTGCTGAAGTTGAGCGCCATTTTTTGTGATATGGTAATCTTGTTTCCGCTTCCAAACAGCTGTTTTGATTTGTCTGGCAACACGCACCAGCGATGCCAACTCGCGGGAATTCACTGATTTACGGGAACTTTTGTTGCGGGAATTCTGAGAATGATATAATTTTTGCAGGGAATTTAAAAAATATATGTCATGTCATCCCCAGAAAATTTTGTTTGACTCAAACGCCATTTTTGGGTGAATAGAGTTGGTATTGAGCCACACAAATTCTCAGTTGACGAGAATTCTCCTTAAATTGTTTCAGGCATTATTTTTTTATGGTTAGCATATTTTTGGCATATTTCCAGCCAACAAACAGATAATAGAAGTTTGTGGGAAACTTGTAGTAGTGCTTTAAATTTAAAAGGCAGATTCTCTCCATATTAGATGAACAGGAAGAAAATATGCAGCTATGGACTCAAACTCCATCCGTATCTTCTTAATCTTTCAAAACTGTGTTGTTAAACTGCAAAAAATGTTCACAAAATATTCATTGCTGGGAATTGAACCTTGCACAAGGTCATTCTCGGATACTGACGTCGGACCAGCAACCAGATGCATCAGAATGGAGCAGTTTCTTTCTCAACAAAAGTACAATATGTATCTCTGTCGAACCCTTTTATATCTTGAAAAATGTTATGTATCTTAAAGGATTTCTCCTATCAAAAATCTTTCATATCTCCTAATGGAGAAATCTGTTTCATTGTCTCGGTTTTATCCACAAATAATTATGTTTCGTTCAGAACAAACATATTCAGCCCAATCGAGTTTCCGATGAACGGAAGCTCGTCGACTTCCGATGGTAAGTAAAGCTAATCAAGTTTTCCAATGAACGGAAAACATTTATAAAACAACGCATTGTTTTTCTCTTTTCCATTTTCATTTTGAAATCAATTACTAAAAATGTAATATTTTATGTTTACACATAAAAATAAAATGTGAGTAAATTTGACAGTAAATTTTCATTCGACGGGAAACTCGATTGATTTTTTCCGATGAACATTTTCTAATATGTGAGTTGCACGATTGCTTTTTATCATTTTCATCGGAAATGTCTCCCGACGTGTTTCTCGATTCGGCTGATTATTTTTTATGAACTACACTCTAAGAAATCTGATTTAGGAGTGGTGAATTTGCTACACTTATTTCAGTTAATTTACTCAGTTTTTCAAAAAAAAAAAAACACTAATACGTCTGTAAAAATAAACATCTGACGTGTTTTTCATGAAGAATATGTTATTTTACACAAATGTTTTGAGCTGAATCGCACCTTTAAAATGGTAAATTTACAGATTCTGCAATGTTTTGTATATAAACACATTGAAGTGTGTAAAAATGACGTCTAGCACACACACAAATATGTGTAACAAGATCATTAGCTTACGCGAACGCTCTTGTCTGTGCCATTTTAGAAGACTCTACAGAAAAGAAAACTTGCAGATATTAAATAAAATAAATATGCAAGGGGCGGATTGTTTGTGAATGTGAATTTAATTTGTGTGCAATTGAAATGACAAGATGTACATTCATGTTTGCGGACATTCGTTAAACAGTTGTGAACTTTTTCATTTTGTGTACAGAATTTTTTTCACATTTGCTGACTCCGCCCCGTTGAGATGATATAAAGTTTTCTTATAATATTTAACCTTAAAAAACTACCCGTTCTGTTGTGCTTTTTTTAACACACACAATATGTGAATAAATACAGGGTTTTGTATGTATTATTTACACTCATAAAATTGTATTTTGACACTACAGATGTGTACTTGTACTTTTATTTGTAAATTTTATTTTTACACATTCGTTGGAATTTACTACATTAATAAGAGGAAACCGGTTTCCTTCATTTATTATAGTAAATTTTTCTTAGAGTGTATACGTTTAATAAGACAATTGTTTTCGTTTCGCGTAGTACTCTTATATATAACGATTCTCGTCTAAGATTACTTTATGATTTTTTCTAAAATGATTTTTTCTAAAATAAAATATTAAATATTTCTAAAATGATTTTTTCTAAAATAAAATATTTAATATTTCTAAAATTGGGAATTTCTTAAATAATCGCGTATTTTTGGGAATAAATTAGAGTTGGCATCCCTGACGACCGCTGTCAACTTTAGTTGTTGTTTTTCCAGCGGTTTTTGGTTTTGTCGGTCGGCGCATAAAGTAAATCTTAATTAAATTAAATAATTGTTTAGTGTGGCACATAAACTAAACGATAAAACACTTAGTAGCTGCATTAGAATTGTATGTCATAGTACATATAAATCGTAGCTGCGACTTGTTACATTTTAGAAAGGTTCTTTTATAGAGTGGGTGCTTATTTGGACAGGGTGCAAAAATGAGCGACGCAGCAGATTGTGACTTGAATAAGTGCTACGAGGTAATTAATCAACTGGTGGACAAGGCAGGCGAGGTATGAACTTTTTGTTTATTTAACACTCGATATTAATATATGTGCTATTTAAAAAGATTATTGCACGCCGAAATGAGACACGCCAAGAGTTCATTTGCAAGGCAGGTGATATTGACTTGGTCACCGAGACGGACAAGGAAGTTGAAGAGCTGCTGATAAGCAACCTGCGGCAGCAGTTTCCCACCCACAAGTAACTAAGTCATTTAATTGAATAGTATTTCTATTGCATATTCCCAGATTATTTATTAGTCAGCCAAAAAATCTTAATTTTGTACTGTTTCTACCTCGTAATCTCAACGTAAAAGAGAACAATAATGTGGAATAGTTAAAAACAAACACATTAATTTGCATAAAAACATTTATTATATTTACCACTGGAACGCTCTTCCAATTGTAAACGATATTTGAGACAATAAAATCAAATTATTTAATTGTAAAACTTCATTAATAGAGGCAAATATCCAAAATCTAGTGTACTTATTATTATATATATGTGACAACCAAAATAGTATTGAGAACTCCAAAAGACAAAAAAAACAACATAACCAATACGATCAAATTCAAATACAATTCCAATTGGAACTTGGAACATGGCTGAATACTTTGAATACATTTTATTACCCAATTTTTAAAATCTTTCTGCTACTTTTCCTCACACTTATCACTGTATTTTACATAAAGATTTATTGGCGAAGAGGAGAGCAGCGCTGGCGGCTCCCCCAACAAACTGACCAATGCGCCAACTTGGATCATTGATCCAGTCGATGGCACCATGAACTTTGTGCATGCCTTTCCGCACTCTTGCATTTCCGTCGGTCTCGTTGTGGACAAAATTACCGAGATTGGCATCGTCTACAATCCCATGCTGCAGCAACGCTTCACCGCGCGACGCGGCCAAGGCACATTTTACAATGGCAAACGCATTGCGACCAGTGGACAGCAGCTGTTGGCCAAAGCTCTAATTACCAGTGAGTTTGGAACAACGCGCGACGCAGACAAGCTGCTGGTGGTCAACGAGAACTTTGCCAAGTTGGCTGCTAAGGCGCATGGGTAAGTTGTGAATAATTTTTATCATTGACCCCCCAAAATAATTGGTAATCGGTGTCTTTGCGCACCACCACCTCCTCGCCCGTGTAGTTTGCGCGTTTTGGGTTCTGCTGCGCTGAACATGTCTATGGTGGCGCTGGGCGCTGCCGATGCCAACTATGAGTTTGGCATACATGCCTGGGATGTATGCGCTGCCGATTTGATTGTGCGCGAGGCTGGTGGCGTCGTCATCGATCCGGCAGGTGGCGCATTCGATATGATGTCCAGGCGCGTGCTGGCCGCTGCTACACCTGAGTTGGCGCAAGAATTGGCACAACTGTTGACACAGTTCTATCCGCAGCCACGGGATGATTAGGCGGCGGTGGGCGCTGCTTGTGCAATGTCATTCTTAAGTTTTAAATAAACATGTTGTGTGCATTGCACAAAAACTGAGTTTTTCAATTTCCCAACTATCTCTAACAATTAACGAAAACAACTGGGTTTTTTTTTATGTTATATATATATTTGTGTATATTTCATAGGTTTTTTTGTTTGTTTTTAATGTCTTTATGTCTTTAAATAATAAACAAACATTTGTATCTCGTAGATTCTATACTTTCGCCTCGTATCTCTGGAGCTGCATGAGTTGCATTTCATTTTATTTCATTTAATTAGTATTCGTAGAGCCGTTAGTAGTTTTTGCACAACTTTTGTCATATTTAGTGGAAACTTTAAGATGTATTTAGTCTATAATAAACAATTACTAAGCGAGTTATTATAATTTTATAGTGTAACAAGTGTTTGTAGCGTTTTGAAGCTGCATCTTTGAAGTTTTAGCCATCTTTGTGACAGTTTTTGACGCACTTCTTCTACAACTGTTTAGTGTGTTGTATGTGTTTTCTGTGTTTCTATGGGAAGAGTAGTATTTTGCAGTTTAATTATTTTCATTTAAACTTAGCTTTAATTGTTTGTAAATAGCTTTAATTTTTAAATATACATTTCAATATTTATTGCTACGATTTGATGTTTTACTTTTTAAAAAATTTGACACTTTTAATAATTTAATTGTTGTTGTTGTTAATTACGTGTATAAAGTTGAATAAAAAATTGAAAAAAATTACAAACTATTTTTTTGTTGTTGTTGTTAATTATTCTTATTATTGTAGATTGAAACTTTACATTTATGCGTACATAGAATGGGTTGTAGTTTAAAATTTTATTTTTTTTTCAATAAATTTTGAAATAATTTTTTATAGTTTTAATAATATTGCTGGTTTACTATAGCTTAAAGCAAAATGTTCATTTATTTCATAAAACAAAAATTTGAAATAAAAGGGAATATTAAAAATTTTTATTTTAAAATAACCAAGTTTGACAGACAAATGTCACCTCTTTTATCCTGCACATTGAAACGTTTTGGCGAATTTCTGCTGATCATTATTTTCTGGAATTATTTTCCTCATAAAATGTTTGAGTGAAATAAAATTATTTTGAATACAAATATTTTTTCCAATGACAAAATCCGAAGTGAAATCATTAACATGAATCATTAGCTTATTTCGAATTTTGCTAATGTCAAAAATTTAAAACAAAATTTAAGATTATCAGTCCAATTTTAAATCATTCCCACTAATTATTTTTGGGAAAAAATGTGTGTACATAATTTCAATACAAGGCCTTTTTTTCCCGAAAATAATTTTCGGAACATTTATTTAGAATTGTTCTGTAGCTTGTTTCTATATTTGTTTTCGATCGCAGTTGTCGACTACTATTGTCGATTTGACGTCATAATGACATCATTTTCATTTTTAAAGTTGCTGTAAAATATTGAACGTTTGAATCGTTTCATTTTGACATGTTCCGATTTCACTTTAGTAGGAATTTACTCACATCACTGTTTCTACAAATTAATCGAATCGTTTTGAAACGATTGTATTTCTCATTAGCTCTCGACTTTTTTGATTGACTTTTTTTTTTGACTTTTTTTGGTTGAAAAATACATTATTTTTTGAATTTTCATAAACAAAAGCGCCGAGATATGGTTTATAAAGCAGAACAAACACAGACGTGTGGGCAAGGGACAATTCACGTCCAAATATACTAGAAAAGAACACTGTGTTGTTTGGGAGACAGTTGCAAGTGAATTGAATGCCATGGGAGGTGCAACTTACACTCGTTTCCATAAATGACGAGACTTTTACAATATTTAATTTGCAGCATCTTTGGTGAGCCGAAATAACTTCATAAATCGCGAATCGGAAATAGGAAATGGGCCTGCCGAGTCCTTTAACCGACGCCTCTTAAAACGCATCATATTGAATACGAATTCAATTGCGTATTGTTTTATACATAATTTTTATAAAATTTGCTTTAAATATTTTGTAAATAACTGAAAAAACCAGTTGTCAATTGTTCAAATTTTACAAGTTTCTGTTCGATTTTTGTGCCAGTTTCAAATCAGACCGTTTGTAATCGATTACTTCGTACAGAAACAGTAAATATCGCACAATCGACAATAATGGAACGAAACGACGTGACGTCACAGAAATCGACAATTTGTCGAATATGTTACAGAAACGAGCTACTGAATATAATTGAAAAAATTTCCTATTTTATAATATTGAAATTTATTGCCATATTTAAATTTTAAACAAAACACCCCGGACAAAATATTCGGCTGGTTACTGTCAGAATATAGAGAGATTTTTGGCAGATTTTACTCAGGGCACATTATGCCTTCATACAGCAGGTTTCATGCAGATAATAGGCTTCTTTAAAAATTTATAACTTCCACAGAAGAATTATGAAATATTTATTGAAGTATATTTGAAAAAGGCTGGCTTGTAGCAGGTTTTCGGCAGTATTTTAGAAGCCAGTTGTCGGTACAGAATTGTTTTATTTTTTTAATATTTAGAATATATATTGTTTTCTTTAGCCTTCTTTACACAATCGACGGCAGATAAAAAATTGTATTTGAAAAATATTTGAAATGTCTGCACACGGAAACTTTTTGATGAGGTGAAGCGGGTTAATTGAATTCGAAGTTGTTCTTGCCTAAAGGCAGTTTATAGAAGGCTGGTTATTCTAAGGCAGACAACAGGCAGATTTTGTTACAAACTCAGTCTAGTGATTTCCAGATTAAAGCTGCTGTGTTTGTCTGCATGTATTTCCGCATATTTTTCTGGGGCGTATTCAAAATTTGAATTTCAAATATATATATATTTTTTTAGCTGTTACAATCCCTGAGACAACATTTGCGGCATATTTAGAATGTTTATAGCAGATCGTATAATTTGTTATTTGTAAAATTAAAAGTCAGATTTCCGGCATTTTTTGTATACGGACAGAAAAAAGGCTTTGACTGCTTAAAATCTTTCAATAAATTCCCGAGTCAAAATATGTGTCATTTTTCAGTAATATTTCGGACATATCTCCAGAAAACACACAGATAAATCGAATATTTTATGAAGTGTATAGCAGGTTTTAAATTTTGTATTAGTTTAATGGCAGATTCGCGGCATATTTTGGAAACGGATAGAAAAGTAATACAAGATTCGTCATTGTCTGTTTGAAATATGTCAAAAAAATGTTTCTAAACAGAATGTTTCTAAACTTCCATATTTTGGAAACGGATAGAAAAGTAATACAAGATTCGTCATTGTCTGTTTGAAATATGTCAAAAAAATGTTTCTAAACAGCCTCGACTGTGCCAAAAAGGTTGTCTGAGGATGTTTCTAAACTTCCATGAGCCTGCCCAATATTTTTTCTATGGTAAAATTTTAATTTTGATATATATATTTTATATTCAATTCACAAAAAATTATAAAAGGTTTTTATTTTTATATATTTTTTTCACAAAATAATGATTGAAAATTTTTATTTTATTTTGAATAAAATAGGATATTGTCTCAATGATTATTTCTCCTTTATGATTTCAATACAATTTTTGAATACGATCCGAACGAATTGTATTAATTTAATTAAAGTTTTGTGGTCGAATATTTGTGAAAGTGAATTTTCGAACATACTTCATATAATATACGGCACAAATTGAAAAGACAAAAGTATTCTAAAAAAATAAAATTTATTTTAATAAATTACAATTTAGTTTTAAAGTGCTTGGTCCAGCATACTTTCAGAATACTTCTAATCAAAATGAATTTGAATTTAATTTTGTGGTACAGAAAAATTGTTTCCGAACGAATTCAAAACCTTTAAGGTTTGAATTCATTTGTAAAATATTTCAATTAAAATATAGCGGTATTTTCAGATTTTTTTTTAAATTTAATTGAATTCGTCTGAATTTTTCCTTCAAAAATATTTTCTATTGAATGTTTATACATAATATTTCCAAACTAAAATATTACGACGGTATTCATGATTTGTACAGATTAAGTAATTTCAAAGTTTAATAAAATGTTCAACTAAATTTAAAGAAACAAAAACCTATTTCAATTGATAACGTTTTGGTGTAACATATAATCGAGGCAACCATCGAATTGGCAAACAATTCTAATTTAAAGTTAACAAATTTATGTCGCACAAATTATCATTTAATGCTATTTATAATTATTTAATATTTTAAATATTTTATTTAAAATGCTCTGCTTAAAATTGCTTTGAACTTAGGCTGATGCTGTGTTTAGCACCAATTAATTCAAGTAAACAATTAATGATTGTACAATGTTTTTTTGTTTTTTTTGTTTGTTTTTGCTACAACTAATTAAACAGCTAAATCAAACAATTGATCTTTTTTACTTATTGAGAATACAAGACACTTTTTAATGCTTTCGAAAGATTTAGGTGTCGTGTCACCAGAAAAATAGTAGGACTTCTAATTTTAAATATGTATATTGCAAAATATTATTTACATCTTAATTAACGCTTGAACATAACGCCTATTATGTTGTAGTGCATGAAATAATTGCGGTTTTCTTGTTTTAAAAGTTTTAATATTTTAGTTTATTTGTAATATTATAAAATTTAAAGCGTATAAATATATGTGTGTGTTGTGTATGTTGTGGTGGTATTTGCAATGAAATCAAATTTAATTAATTGCAAATTATTATTAAAAGAAAACTTATTAAAATATATACAATATTATACTGAAATATTTGCTTAAGAAATAGAAATAAAATTTATTTTTTTACAGGGACTTTTCTTGCACATATCTGCGATTATTTTTCTATTATTCCATATTTGCAAAAACCCCTTTGAAATATGTTGAACATATTAAATTAACTGATATGTTGAGTTTAGTTGCTTTTGAAGCTCGTTTAGAGTTAGGCTATGCTTTCTAAGAATGTACAATTCGGTGATTTAAAATTTGTTTTAGAGCATTCTGTTTGTGATTATTTTGAGGTCATTCTGAATTAATTTTAGAGACATAGTATATATAGAGTTTTGTTATAACAAAGTTTTCTTAAGTTTTGGAAGTCATTTTCGTTTTGCGGAATAGAAAAGAATAGAAAAAAGTATAACGAAAAAACTTGTTATAAATCAAGAATTGTGCGAATTTCAATAAATGAAAATTCCCTTTACCTAAATTATTCCTTTTTTCCGTTTAAAATATTTAGGCTGCATGAAATCATACTCTTAAAGTCATTTTCATTTTGGGGAATGGGAAATATTGACTTGGTAAACAATTATCTGCAATAATGATAGGCGGAAACTATGAAACATGAAATGTAATAAATTAATCGTCTCTGTTCAAAATAAGCAAACCAGGCTCTAGTTTTATAAAATTCCTCATTTAAAATTTTTGGACAATTCATTTCGATAATAATAATTGAAAAACAATGAAGAAATATTGGCTTATAATCATAGACAATTTAAAGCGGACTTTAAGAATAAATTTGACTTTTTTTTACAAATTTTGTATAGAATAAATAGTCAAAAAGCTAATTTCAAATATAAAGTTGACTTTTAATTATTGTTGATAATTATGCGCCATTAATTTTAACGATATTTTTCGTAATAGATTTTATAGAATGTTTTTTTATATGATTTTTGGTTTTGGGGCATGAAAGGAAATGTTATGAAAATTGTAGGGTGAAACTTTAGAAGCATGAATTGTACAAATCTCAATAAATTAAATTTTATGTAAATAATTCTTTGCACCTGTTCAGAATTAGTTGGCTCTAAGAAAATCAAATTCTAGTTTTAAGAAATACTTCGATCACATTTTTTTTTTTAGATCATTCGTCTCTTTATTTAGTATCGAAATACTATGAAATTTTATTAGAATTTTGTTATAACAAAGTTTTAAACATTTTTTAAGTCATCTTCGTTTTGGAGAATGGCAAAAATTTACTTTAAAACAGAAAATCTAAATTTTTTAAGTCATCTTCGTTTTAGAGAATGGAAAAATTGACTTCAAAACAGAGAATCTGATAAAACTATCGGGGAAAACTATAAAGCAAGAACAAACCAATGAAATTTTACTTCACCTACATTATTAAATTATTCGGCTCCAAGAAAATCATATTCTATTGGGTATAAGTTTTCGATGTTTTTTTTTTTCGTGAAAATGTATGCGTTATTTAGAGAATGTTTGTTAAAATCACTGAAGTATTGTCACTGAAAGTATTGCCTATTGCTAGCTACTACATTTTCCCATCTTTCTGATAGCATTTGAAATCCACGTCGAAAAAACGACAAGTCTTTTGAAACTATCCAAGACGAATTGATAAAAATGGAAATGCCTCTCAGCAAGGCTATGTGTCATCGATCGAAACAAGTGATAATCGGAATGAACAGTATCTGATGAATACGGCGGGTAGAGTAGGACATTCCATTTAAAAGTTTCCAACTAGGTTTTTTTCCCGTTCGACTTCTCTTGGTAGGGTAGAACATTCCATTTAAAAATTTCCAACTAGGTTTTTACCTCGTTCGACTTCTATTGGTTTCAACTCGTATGGCACCAAATGTCATAGCATTTGAACATTCCTAATGCTTTTAATAATTCTGCAAGTTCAGTTAGCGTTCGACATGAGTCTTCAAGTAATGATCTTAAATTACACACACGTGGTTCTGATAACATCTTTTGGAAACAGCGATTATTTATTCAAACACCCAATAGTTTTATAGAATTATTTCCGTAAATTTTTTTATACTATTCTTCTTTATAATTATTATCGAAAATCTATGGAAAATTGTTCATTATTAATAGTATTTAGACAGTTTTGTTATAACACAATTTTTTTTTATCATTTTAGCCATTTTTTCATCATTTTTATTTTGGAAAATAGGAAAAATTTACTTGAAAACAATTGTCCGGACAAATTATAAGCGGAACATATGAAGCAAGTATTGTACAAAGCCTTACATGAATAAGTGCGAGTCCCTTTGTATTTGTGGTTGTATTCTCTAAATGAAATCAGAGTCTATATTCTAAACGTCATTTTGTCACTTTGTATTTTTAAATTTAAACAAAATATACTAAAAAAAGATACAAATTTTAGGTGCTATTTAAAATACAGTGCTATTGAAGTGAAGCATTTCGAAAATATATGAATTATGTATTACAAAAACTATTACTTTGTGTTACAAACTAGTTTTAACTGATGTAATTACTTGCTATTTTTTTTGTTTTGTTTTACTTTGTTGGAGATTTTTTCAAATAAAGTGTATAATATAGTACATATGCATATATACGTAAATACTAAGCCATATAATATACATTTATTTGTATATAACTATTGTGTCTTTAAAATAACTATTATTAAATTTAATATTTTGTATTGCGAAGAGTATTTCGTAGCCCATTTTGTGTTTTGTTTTTTTATTTAATTAAGTGTTGGTTTCTGTTTTTTTCGAGTACTATATTCAATTTGCTTCTAATCACATTTTCTTTATTTTATTAAAATTTTATTTTGATTTTAGTTATTTTTTTTTTTAGTAATTTAGTTTTATTAATTTTCTGTAATATGTATATTTTCCTAAAATCGTCTATTATGCAAATCTATTCATTACTTTAATTCGAGCGTTTTATAAAATTTTGCTATGCAACGATTTTGCAACATCTAGACAGACACATCATTTTTTGTTTTACCTTTTTCTACTTAATACAGCTAAAATCGCGTCACAAATACATTTTATTTTTTACTTTTATAATAAGTCAAACATTGCTTACCAACACTAACGATTTTTTACAAATATTTGCAGCTTAAATTACATTTTACGTGAGAATATCGAAAATAAGATACGATGAATAATAAAACTATAAATGAAACTTAACATAAAATGTGAACATTTTAAAGTAGTATTGTAGTAACTAAAACTTAATATGTAATAATAACATTTTTGCATTTATTTTTTAAATTATATTGTGTCTGTTGTTGTTGTTTACGAAAACAAGTACTACGATGTAGCTTGTTTTTTGCCATCATATTGCAGTCTAAGAATTGGTCAAATCTGACCTTTGACATTCGCATTTTTTACAGGACTCTCCCTCTCTACCCGATTCTGAGCCTCGAAATGCCTGCGCTTCGTTTTTTTTGTCTCACGTAGTTTGTGTTTCTATTTATTGCAGCCTTTGTTCTTTATTATTTTTTTATCATTAACTTCACATAATCATATCATCATGCTTCATTCTTCATTTATAGATCATCCTCCATTTTTGGAATATCGAATATTTCCGCAAACAATGGTGGCAATCGTAGTTTCGTCCAGTTCATTCGCAGCCAGTCCAGATGTGAGTAGTGCTTGGCACCAAGTGCTCGCAGTTCGGGTATTTTAGCCTCGAGCGCCGGCATCAGCTGCAGCGCCTGCGTGGAGCCCGGTCTTGAGCGTACGATCTGCACGCGTAGCGCCTCGGCTATGCGTTCGCGTGAGCGCGATATCACTTTTTGTTCCGTGATGCCAGAGCGGTCGGAGGCGAGCAGTACCATGGCGGAGAAGAGGCCGATCTCTGTGTCGCTGAGGCCGTAGGCATTCACGGTGTTGGCGTAGTTGATCAACGAGACGACAAAGTCACTCTGAAAAGTGAGTAAAATTTTAATTAAATGAAGTAACCAGAGTTTTGTTTTAAAAAATTCAATTTTTTTTATTAATTCTGTAATTAAAAAATAAAAAAAATCTTGAAGAAAGTGTAAAAAAAGATATGCCGAAACCCGGGATTGAACCGGGGACATTTAGATCTTCAGTCTAACGCTCTCCCAACTGAGCTATTTCGGCGGATATTGTTCCAGTGAAGAAAAGAGAACTTAAAAACAAATACTACCGCTCTCTACAGTTCATACTACCTAATTTCGATAACAACTAAAAGTATGCTACATTTTTTTTTGTTTCGAAAATACAAAATTTGAACATAAGAAAAAAAAAAAATTATAATAATTAATAAAATAAAAAATATAATATGAAAAAATTTATAAAAAGTTCACAAAAAAAATTATAATAAAATAAAAATTTATTAAATATTTTATAAAAATAAAACAAAATTTTATAAAAATATATAAAAAAATGATCAAATAATAAAATAAATAAAATTTTGAAAGATGAGAAAAAATTATTTAAAAATAAATAAAAGAAATTTAAATATAAAATAATGAAAAAATACAAAAATAATAAATGAAAGTAAAACTCCGTGTAACGGAAAGCGATTCGTCAAAAGCATCAGAAAATCCAGTGATTGAATTTTTTACTTGTTCATTACGTCGTCGTTTTAGTTTTATTTAATTTAAAAAAATGTCACTGGAATTTTTGAGCTTTTTGACGAATTCGTATTCATTTCGTTTAACGGGAGTAAATTAAACTTGAAAATATGCGTTAGGGAAAAAATTATTCGTTGATTCCCAAAGTAAAACTCTTTAATTCTGATCCATGTTACAGACATTTCACTCAAATGATATGAAATTTCTAACTTTTGAAATTTATCAACGAATTTTTGTAATACAAATTAGCGACGACAATTTTTTTTTATTATTTTGGTCTCAAAGTACTCGAATGGTTTTTCTTTGAAAGCTCTCAAATTCTCTATAAAACCTCATTTGACGTTTGGTCCTACTTTTACTATGGAATTTCTTAAAAATAGATAAATATATGACCACCATGAAATAGTCAGGTTCTATTGAATCGGTAACCGGATCATTGAGAGGTCTAATAATTTGCACAAATTATAACATTCATGGGTACTAGTCACAAACATAGTTTGAATCAAATCTGCAACATTAACAAAATGGGTGGCCGTTCTGACATTGGTTTAAATTCTGACAAACATACATGACAAACATATTTTCAAATTAATTGAATAAAAATTGCACTGGTTCTAATATTAGTTTTACTTTAATTTACTTATTCTAATTATATTCTAATCTTCAATAAGATATAAAGTATCATGCAAGGCTATTTGACAAGATTTTTTCAAACAATTGAAATTATCAGAGCATAACTTAATTTCAAGTGCATAATGTCGCTGGACTGGAAGGCTAACGTTTTTCTGTAACGCACAGAATTCTAAACTTAAATCTTATGGACAAATGTAAAGAAATTTTTAGTTAACAACCCTATACTTTATACTTACATCATACAATATCTCGAGTTGCAGTCGTGTCAAATAGGCGCCATCGTCAAAGGTTAGCGTCGAATCATTAACCATGGGCGCGACATGACTCAGCCATACCTCAAAAAAGCCTAGCTTTATAAGAATCAGTTGATCGTCTTGTGTAAAGTCACAGAAACCAGGTACACGTTTCGCAAACTCAACAATGCGCTGAACACCTGGGGTTATGCGTGCGGCATATTGTTGCCAGAGCCAAATCTTTTGATATTCCAAAGTTTCCGCCAGCGAGGAGGCGATCTTTTCACAAGAAGCAAAGAACAAAATAAAAGTTAATTATTTAATATATGTAAATGTAATTAGTGTCATAATACTATACAAGTTCAGTGCCTTTTAAAGCATAAAATGCCGAAATGTAAAACATTAAATATTAAGGTTCATTAGACTCTGGAAATGTTAACTATATCTCGTTACTCACTCCATTCTGTGGCATTGATATTGGGCGTCGCATCAATTCGCGTATTTGTTCCTCCGTATAAGTGCAGTGCATACGATGTGCCTGCGAGACACATACGATCACATCGTATACCGTAAGTTCGGCCGCCGTTCCGGGTACCTCAGCATCGGCGGCCAATTGGGCGGTGCAGCCCATCTCTGATGGCGATGCAACGGAACACATTTGAGGCGTTTGGGGGGTGTTTGGCGTGCCCGGGGTGCTGATGTATATATTGGGATCGTCCGAAGATGTGGGGGTACCATTCAGCTCACGAGAACGTTTTGGAACACGACCATAACGAACAGCTGGAAATATAAAGAAAATGAATTATTTAATATATTTAAATTTATATTTTCTCTTTGTTGTTATTAAGCGAGTAATGAATCGATGTCGGATATGATTTGTTGCCTCTTTCGGTTTTAAGTTTTATAATGAAACGGTGTACCGGTTCCAGGTTAAGTTTTCGTTTTCGATTTCATGGTTATATTAACCCATTAAATACAAACTTTCAATTCATTTATCTGATGTTATTAAAACTTCACATACATAATATTCATGGTTTGTATATCCCTTGTAGAATATACATAGATGTAGAGAATAGATGATCGGGAATTGATTATTGTATTTGTATAGGGGTTTTCAATAAGAGCGCTCTCTTGTCGCTCTTTTGACATTTCTCTTCAGTAATGTTTGCCATTTCATGATGGAAAGATATATGAGCCAACAACGAGTCGAAATTATTAAAATTTACTACCGAAATTGAAATGGCAAACCTTACTGAAGAGAAATGTCAAAAGAGCGGCAAGAAATATGGCGTCGTTTGCTGTCCCTGTCGCTCTACTTTTGTAGCGTCTCTGTTAAAAAACCCTTTACCTTGTCAAACCTACATGACAAACATGATCATTTCTTCCTTAATTGGGCAAATTTAATGGGTTGAAATAAATTTTGTTAAAATACAATAATGCTATCATTGACAAGAACAATTTTCTAATATTTATTTAAATATATTTGCTTTTTATTTTATTTTGTTTTGTTTTAATGCCAAATGCCTACTTGAGCAATACAAATCGAAATTTAAATTACCATGCCACGGAATCATTGTGGTAGATCAGTATACCACATTCAGCTATATGTTTTTGTAATAAATATTTAGACACCAAGATGCATTTCCGGTTTTCAATTCCCCTAATTTTCCAGAGTTATTTCCAAACAGTATTTCTTACTTTTAACTATAACAAAAAGGCAATGTGAACTCAAAATTCTCATTCAGTAGTCCTATTATTCCTTTATATGACCATGAGACAATTCGGGATACCTCACGTCTGGCTTTTTCCACGTGAGGTAAAGAATTCTCCATTTGTAGGAATTATTCTTCAAAATGTGTACTAGGAACTAAATGTATCTCTCATTAAAAATTTTCGAGAAGCTGATGAGTTCCAATATTTCTAGACCATATTTGGCTATAGCCGAGGTAGCTCAGTGGTTAGTGCGTTGGACTGCGAGCCGAAAGGTCCCCGGTTCAAGCCTGGACTGGGGCTAACAACATCTTTTCATAGAAACATTTTCTATACCGCGCTACCTCTCGTCAGTAAATGGCAAATCTACGAAAGTAAAACATTGGCTATGAAAGCTCTCACCGGATTTGGCAATAAACTGTAGGTCCCACCACTTTGAGTACAAATATAACACGCACAGCTCAAAATGGTGAGAGAGCTCGGCCGAAGTTTTTTATACAGGACTGTAGCGCCAAACTATTATTATTTCTTGGCTATATGTAGAAAAAATATGAAATAAAAAATATTTTTTAATATAAAACGTTTTTAATGTGAACTTTAAGAATCCAATACCGACCAACGTTTCATTTCAAATCATTCTTTAAATTCACCTCAAAAACGTTTTATATTAAAAAGTATTTTTTATTTCATATTTTTATTTTTTTTTGTGTCAGTTAAATTTTCGTCTGACAAAATTCGAAAGACCTAATATTAATAAAATGAAAAATATTCATGTTTCAAAGTGTTTTTAATATGAAACCATGACGATAGAACCACGATCAACCGGATTCGAGGAAATATTTAAAATCTCAAGTCTGTAGCTCATCGCGAAGGTAAATTAAAATCAATTACAAAATTTGTACTGAACAGACAGACAAGAAAGCAACCTAATAAAAACGTTTTAAAAACACTGAAAATAAAAATAAAACAATTTTTTATAGGAAAAAAAATCTTAATAAATTTTTGGATACCAAAAACAACAATGTTAAAAAAAAATAATTCGACGAAAACAACAATGCTTGATAAATTTGGAAGATACAAAAACAATGCAATGTTCGAAAACAAATTTTCCAACCAAACATTTGTATTCGACCAAAATAACAATGTTCGAAATTTTTCGATAAAAATTGTTAAACAACATTTTTGACGATAAAAACTAACGCAATATTCGAAAACACATTTTCCAACAAATTTTTTTTATTCGACAAAAACAGCAAAGTTAGCAAAATTTCAAAAAAAAAAAGTAAATAAATGTTGTGCTACAAAAAAACGTAATTTTCGAAAACAGCATTTTCAAAATAATCCCTATAAATGCGACAAAATAACCTTTAAACATAGACATTCATTAGACATAGACATTAAACATTCATCGAAAGACATTTATTTTAGAAATAAAATAAATCTCTCAACCTTTATTTTTTGTAATAAAAAATAACTCTCGACCAATTTGTTTGTCAAATGAAAATAAAGGTTAGCAGTTATTTCTGATCTCTGCTATAATGCAATTACTTAAAATTTTAATATGTTATTTGAAAACAACATTAAATATAGAGAAATATATAAAGGGTACAAATTTTATCTCTCGTATCTCGTAAAGTTATTGACATGAATAACCTTTTATAACATCAGAAAATGTGCTACTTTTGATCACAACAATAATGAGTTTATGGATTTAATGGAGTTTGAGATGTATAGGTTCAAATTTTCGGTGTTGGCATAGCATTTGCTTCGTCTAAATATGTTTTGAAAGTACATGCAAAATCAGCATCCATTCATCAGTTCACAGCTGCAGTTCACTACCAAAATTCTCAATATCCGACGGGAAATCAGACTTACGCAGGAGACTTGACAGGAGTTTATTTTTTTAAAGTTTCTTCTAAAAACCAAAACAATTTATATTAAGTCTGTATATCAGCTTTATTCAAATTTTTGTCTTGAGTCTTTTGTTTTAAAAATAAAACGTTTTTAAACGGATGTCGGTCGGATGTTCGGTTACATTTTCAATTTCTTCTTTAAAGTATTCTTTAAAGTATATTTATTTCATGCTTTATATAACTTGTTTCCATTTACAATTCCAACTCCAAAAACCACTTAGCTTAGCAAAGAAATGCTTTAACCTTAGAGGCACCATTCATTCGGCCATCAATACTTTTTAATATTTTCTAAAACACTTGAAATCGATAAACAAAAAAATATTAAACAATAGCCAAAACACTTGATTTAGTACAACTGAAGCTGAATAATTTAGCTCAGTTCATTTTTTTGATACATTACAAAACGATTTGTTTCATGTTTGAATTATATCGCTCTTAAAAATAATAAAAAGCGGGTGACAATACTACTTCCACTTGGAGTTCGTGTTGGAAATAAATTACAAAAGTTTTGAAATGCTTTTTATTTATTTCTTTTAAATGCTACATACTGTTTTACACAAAGTATTAATTTATTCTGCAAAATACTAAACGCAAATTATATGAAAAAATACCATTTTTTATTCAAACATTTTTTAAGAGAAGATAAAAATCAGCATTGCATGAAATGATAAATGCCTGATGACATGCTCGAAATATGTTGAAACATTTAATGAAATAATTTGTAGCATTTTCACGAGCTGCTCGATAAATAAAATGTAGGTAACTCGGGTTCCGCATTCGCAACATACGCAAGATTAACGCACCGAAATGCGTGCAAAATAAATCAAAAATGTTACAAAATACAAAAAAAAAACAACAAAAAATTCAAAAGAAATAAATAAAAATTTAGTCGAAAGTCCTTCGAGTCAAATGCCGCAAAGTATGAGGCTAATGAACTGTCGTATGAAACAACAAAATATCTATATATTCAACAAAGTCACAATTTAAATAAACATATTAAAGAATCTATTTGTCCACTTAATGTCTAGAGCCCGAAACGCACTGCGCGATCTACAGGCCAATGGACGGACCGATGATTCGACGGACAAACGGTCTGATAGATGTCGTGATAGGCACACGGCAAGAATTTCTCATATTAATTGTCTGATAAACATGATTTACGAAAATAATGTATTTTTTGGTATTTTCAAGAAATCTTTTACGTAATGAATTGGGATTGAATATTTTTATTTATTTATTACTTGATTAATTCGCATTCCCAAGCAACAATTTACTAGGCAGATCAACTACTGCTAAGTTTCTCGTAGGCATTTAAAGAGCATATACACACAGAACAGAGATTTGTTGCGCCAACCCACTTATTCGGTTCTCTTAACTGCTTAGTCGGTTGTTATTGTCAAAATAAAAAGGGTTGTAGTTTATTCTGCAACTAATTTCGAACTGTTTTAGAACCATTTAGTATAGATTTAAAACCATTAGGAGTGTGTATGAACTAATATTTCATGTGTATAGGCTAATTGGCAGTTCCGCCAGCAAATTTGTAAACCATTCGATTTAACCGCATGAAGTTAGTTGGTACAACTAACATTTTCATTCTTCCAACCTCCTGCAAAAGAGGATTTTTCTGTGTGTATTAACTAGGTGAACCTTGTCGGTTACTGGAAATTTGAAGAGTAAAACTTTTGCCTGTAAAACTAGTTAAGAACTGGTCGGTTACTTGTAGGGAAATGCCCACAAACCGGCTAGTTTATGGTTGGAATTGTTACTTAGGACGTTCAAAAATTGCACAATATATATCGGTTCTTGTACTGCTCAGACAAGGAACAAAAACTTTATATTTCTTTTATTTTTTTCTATGGTTTGAGACTTAACGTTTTGAAAAATCAATAGTTTTCGTTTCGTTCAGTACCCCTGGGTTTAAGGTACGACATATATTTAAAATATTGCACAATATTCTAATTGTGTTGAAAGACTGTGATGGGTAACCTGACATAATTTAATTATTTTATCAACATCAGATTAACGCTTTGATTGAAATACTCAATGTACCGATAGTCAGGAACCCTGGCCAGGAAAGAGAGTGAGAGGAGTGCAATTGTTGTGCTGGCTGTTGGTGCCGGTAATGTAAATGAACGAGAACGACCTCAAATGAGGCCAACTGCGAATTTCGAATTGCATGCGAGGCGAACATTTAAATAATCCGGCACCACCATCACCGACACAGCAACAGCAGCAACAAAAACCTATCATATTAACGTGTAGTTGGCAACGCATGCGAACGGCAGCAGCAGCAGCAACATCAACAATAACAACAGTGACGGTTGAGAGCAGCATTGATTGGTCTACCAATGGAACGAGATGGGAGACCATCAAAAGAAGACGGCGACGACGACGACACGAAGAGTTGAATGGAATGCAAAAGTGACCCAGTTTGGCTGCTGGCAGCAACACTTGCAACAATTGCAGCGGCAAAAGTGGCGGGGACACAAATGAGCAGCACTGCGATGGACAGATAATGTCCAAAATGCATTTTCAAATCCGATTATGGTTCATTTGGAATGTGTGACACACGGATAGATGGAGTGGGACAAATAGACAGAGAGAGAAGAGGGAGAAAGTGATGAATTGTCGGAATTCTATTCAGTGCATTTCATTTAGTTGAGTATGTTGCTGCTTTAAAATGATTAATTTGCATTTGGGGCAATTGAAAAATACATTTTTCCCACTGTGGTTCTTTATGTGAAAAGATTGACGGATAAAGTGCAAATTTAAAATATTGCGCAATATTGGGATTGATCAAATGACAGATAAACTAAATGAATAAAAAGTATTTGTAAAGGTAAAAATCGAACTAAAAGAAAAAATAAATAATTCGAAATTAAATCTAATTAATTAAATTCATAATTATGAACTACTTTCGCAAGATTTTTAACTAAAAAATTAAACAACAATTCAGTTTTTTTTAACTAAAAAAATAATTTTGTTTTTTTTTTACTAAAAATTCATTTTTTCAATAAAATAAAAATTTTCATTATAAATTCATTTTTATACAAAAAAAATAATACATTATTCATTTTTATAATACTAAAATTTCAACTTTCACAAAAAAAATAATAATTTTTCACTAAAAATTCAATTTTTCACTAAAAATTAAAATTTTCACTTTTTTTTTTTTTTTTTAATTAAATTAAAAATTCAATATTTCACTAAAAATTCAATTTTACTCTAAAAATTCAAATTTTCAATATAAATTAAATTTTTCATTAAAAATTAAATTTTTAATAAATATTCAATTTTTTATTAAAAAATCAAATTTTCATTAAATATGTTTTTATGTGGGTAAAAATATCCTGAAATTACGATGGTAATTTTCTTAAAAAGTACAAAAAAATAGAATTATATAGAAATAATATAAGGGATGTCTATAGAAAAAACCTTGTTGAGTAGTTTTATCATAATTAAATAAACGACAGACTTGAATGTAGTAATTAACGACAAAAATGCTTGGACAGCACTAATATGTCGCTGTCTGTCTTTTGAACGACAGCAACTTGTTGGCTGTCAGTAACGGCAATTGCGGCGCATACTAAGTACTAATTAAACTTGGCCAGAGTGTGTCCATGATTTCTGGTGCGTCATTAATTAGGGAAATGTTTTTGACACACTTTGTACCCGGTGGGGTTTTGAATCAAAAAGCAAAACCAAAGAAAAACAAAGCCAAAAACATTATTGCTACAACTTAACTTTTCGTGTCTGATTTTGCAAAACGCTGAATTATTTTAGTATTTATTTTCTTTGTATTTTACGAGTGATTATGTCACGATTAATTTGGGTCAATTAACGCCAATGCGGCATTGAGTATGAGCGTGAAATAAATAAAAAAAAAATAGTTTTTGAAAATGAGGCGGTCGATAATATAAATGACAGATAATTTTATATAAACATTGTAAGATACTCTCTTAAAAAGTAATTTTAGTTACACTAACCGATTTCTTAATACACTTTGTTGACAATATATATATTACATAAATAATATTTGTAATATATATCGTCGTTGTAGAACTAAAAGTCACCAACTACATTTTCAAAATGCCAATCATTTATTTACAAAATTCTTTATATATCTTTCAATTTCTGATAGATGTGCTCTATATTTTAACCAAATGTTAGTAAAATGTGAATCTATCAATTAACATTTTCACTTTAAAATTCTATCAATTACTTTTTGTAATAATTACCAACAAAGTTGAAATTTCAGATTTTCATAAAAATGTAGTTGGTGACTTTTAGTTCTACAACGACGATATGACTGACTATTTCTTTTTATTTTATTTCAATTCATTACATCGAAAATATTAAGTTCGATGAAATGTACTCAAATTTCACATTTTGCATTCATAGTTTCTGTGCGCGACGGAGCAGCAGTCAATGAATTTAGAACAGTGGGTCAATGTCTAGCGGATCGTCGTGAGGCTGATAACAACGCTAAATACTGAATGAAGCACCGTCCGTGAACAGCGCGTCCAAGCATGATTCGAATGATGACTGGACGCACGACTTGGCGACTATCTGCTCTGTATCTGTTTTTAATTCTCTCCGGCTTTTCACTGTCCGGCTTTTTTTTTCACGGTTTATTCGCAATGTATGCCCCTTAAGTTATTCCATTGGAGAGCCTTGAAAAACTGACCAACTAATACCTAGATTAACTAGCATTTTTATGAATGAATTTAAAATATTTAAATTTCGTTTTTTTATTTAAAAAAAATAAAAGAAAATATAAACAAAAAAGATTATTTTAAAAAAACCTGTAGATCCATTTTAAATCCCTAAAGGAGAATACCAAAAATCAAACCCTCAAAATTGAAATTTGTTGCTCCAACCAATTTGTAGAAATATCGTTCCAACAAAATTTCACTAAAAATTAAAATTTTCACAAAAATTCAATTTTTCAATCAAATTAAATAAAAATTACTATTTTCACTATAAATTCATTTTTTCACTTAAAATTCAATTTTTTACTAAAAATTCAATTTTTCACTTAAAATTCAATTTTTTACTAAAAATTCAATTTTTCACTTAAAATTCATTTTTTTACTAATTTCACTTAAAATTCAATTTTTTTTTTTACTGAAAATTCATTTTTTCACTTAAAATTAAATTTTTCACTAAAAATTCATTTTTTCACTTAAAATTAAATTTTTCACTAAGAATTCAATTTTTCACTAAAAAAAAATAAATTTCTTACTAAAAATTAAATTTTTCTCTAAAAATTCAAATTTTCACTAAAAATTAAATTTTTCACTACTAATTCATTTTTTTACTAAAAATTCAATTTTTTTAATAAATTCTATTTTTCACTTAAAATTAAATTTTTCACTAAAAATTAAATTTTTCACTAAAAGTTCATTTTTTCACTTAAAATTAAATTTTTCACTAAGAATTCAATTTTTCACTAAAAAAAATAAATTTCTTACTAAAAATTAAATTTTTCACTAAAAATTAAATTTTTCACTAAAAATTCAATTTTACACTAAAAATTAAATTTTTCACTAAAAATTACATTTTTCACTAAAAATTAAATTTTTCACTAAAAATTTCAATTTTATTCTAAAAATGAAAATTTTTAATATTAATTAATTTTTTTTTTAATTTTTTCACTTTAAATTCAAATTTTGACTAAAAATTCAAATTTTCACTAAAAATTCAAATTTTCACTAAAAATTCAAATTTTCACTAAAAATTCAAATTTTCACAAAAAAAAAATATATTTCACTAAAATTCAATTTTTAACTAATAATTCAAATTTTCACTAAATATTATTTTTTTAACTTTTTTTTTTTTACTTCAAATAATAAATAATTTCAATAACTTTTATTAAAAAATATGTTGCTGCTAATTGCTGTGAATTTCAAACTCAAACAGCAGCAGCAAATTCCATTGGCAACACATAGAAAAGAAGAATAAGAAGAGGCATTAGCACGCACACAGTTGCAGAAACATGTTGCAATAGAAGAGCACATCGCAAATGTGCAGATACATGTATCACGGTGTGCAACATGCTGCATTGCTTTGCATTTGTTTTAATAAAAGTTTTGAAACCTTCAACCCACACATATTTCTTTAGTCGTTGCTGTTTTTGTTTTTGTTGTTGCTGTTTTGGCCATTTGTATTTCTATTCTGCTTTGTTCTTGTTGTTGTTGCCATTGCAGTGGTTTTTATTTTGATTGCTTTAGACTTATTTTCGTGTTACCTTCAAGCCATGCAACCAACGGACAAACGCAGCGCAGTGCAGTTCGCAGCGAGGCCAAAAAGTTTTCTCATGGCAGCTAAGCCAGCAGCAAGCAGCGGGCGAGCGCACGAGGACCAGGCCGGCCGGCGACATGCAAAATTGACCAACACTCACACACACCAAACAACATCAGCCCCACCAGCAACAATTGAAAACCTCGTCGGCCATACGTGGGGTCATCGCACGCTGCGGTTGTGTTGCTGCTGCTGCCTAAGTGCGTTCGCACCAGAGCGGCACCCAGGTACTTATAATCCATAGGTTCTTTTTGTTGTTATTTCGACAGCTAAATTCCTCGCAATTCCATCTCATTATGTGCTATAATTCAACCTAGTTTTTAGATCGACATCGCATTTCGATGCTTGATTGAAGCTGTGATTTTTTCTACTCAATGAATATTATCGTCAAATTGGGTTTAACATTTAGGTATTTGTTTTGTTCTATTGACTTCTTTGAGTACACTCCAAAGTGCTTGTTATATTTACCCCTTCAATAGTTTAATCGCTATTTTTTACACAAATCTTACACAAATTTCAAAAATTCGCTTATCTTCTCAAATATTTTTTTATAAGAATTATCCCATTGACCAATTTTAATGGTATTTCAGCAAATTTTGTTCTGGGTGTAGATTTCCAAAATAATAGAGTAATGTATAATAAAACTCTTAAATTCTTGAAAGACGATTAATAATCTGTCAACTCAATAAACGCTGTTCGTCATAAAACGTCGTGTATTGCTGCAGGGCTTTTTTTTTAATTTAATAAAAATTCCAAAACCTAAAAAAAAAACTCGACACCAAACAACATAAGTTTCAAAACGCTCTGTTGATTATCACATCATCACACATTCGTTGAATCTGGGTTAAATATAAAAAAAATTGACCAAATGACTTTACAGAATTAAGAACCCTCATCGCAACAGTTTTATGTTTTTGTCAACATCATACATACGAATGACAGAATCCACAGGAATGACCTAATCACACAATACAAAATGACCGCGCGGGAAACTTAAAATTCTTTAACAAAATTTGACCATTCTCGAATCAAATTTATAACATCATAACTTAAGGTGTAATAAAAAACAGCTTAACTAAAATTAATTTGCATAAAACTATTGAAGTTGTGGTAAAAGAATTTTAAAAGCCAATAATAATCATCACCAGCTTTTATTATCGTTAGTGAGACACCGAAAAATAAAAAAAATCAATTAAAAAGACGCACTATAAAAATTCAAGAGGTTCTTCCGAACTCAAATATCTGCTTATTTGGTTATTTATTCATTATTTTTAGCTTATTTAACAGTTTTATTCTTTACACATAGTTGTAGGTCAGTTCAATATTTGCATAATCTATGCTATATTCCCATTCATTCATGTATTATGTGTATAGTTTTAATGGTTTCTTTTTCTAATTTGTTATAGTTTCTGTTTCTCTTACTACATTGTCTTATTAAGTAAAACTATAAATAAGAAAAACCTATTTTATATTTAAAACCATAACAACAACAAAAATCCCAATTAATCTGAGTTTTACATTTTGTTTAAGGCATCAGCATCAAAATGTAGGTGGGTCCGTTAGTTTATGTCTAAAAATACTTGGCTGAACAATGTGACCCAGATGTCAAAAGAGCCATTAGTGCATTGAACTAAACGAAAATCAGATTAAGCACAATGTTGATTTGTGGAGCCAGTCATTTTAAAACTATGACATAACTATATTTAAAAATGGAATCCATTAATCTGTGTTGGGAAATAGGAAAAATTTCCATCAGCAAAATTTTAATATTTTTAAATTCAATCAAGACTCTTATAAAATGTTTTTAGTATTGTTAGAGTATTAAGGGGATTCATATCAAGCGCGCAAAACTCGTAATTTGTGGAAATCTAGTAAATAGTAGAAATTAACCCAAAAATTGCTCAATACAGGAAAATGTCTAAAATGCCATTGCTAGTCCAATGAATGTTGTACAATTAATTTTGATTGCGATAGTTTTTTTTCTGTCTAGATAAAATGTTTGTCAATTTCAAGTCAATTTAAAAATATTTTTTTTTTAGATTTCTACCAGACAAAGGTGGAGTTTGTATCTAAAGCCTTTACCCTGTCCCTACCCAAAATATTCGGGGAACTGTCTTTAAAATCCACACAATTTTTTAACCTGCTATACACTTTCCGAAATATTCCATTTAACATTATGTGTGCCGGAAATATGTTCAAAATATTACTGAAAAATGTTGTCTCAGGAATGCAGTTAATTTTGTAACGTTTTTGTAACGTTTAATTTTGGACGTAAATCAAATGCATATGTATTAATTTTAAAGAAATATTCTTTCACACCCGGTATAAAATAGGAACCGGGTAATTTATAATTGATATCGTTTGCGGTTGTCACTGCCCACCCTGACAATGCCGATAAAATGCTTAAAAATCACTTGAAATGTATTTTTTAATAATATATCGCTACTCAGATCAGATTATAGACCATTCTATATATACAAGAGTAACAACAATAAATATTTGAAATTGAAGTCAAAAAGCATTTTTGGATGTTGTGAGAATTGGAACAACGTTGAGCGACAGCGCCGTCGTCGCGCTGGTTTCGAAATCTTGACTAAACAAATCAGTGACTGACTGCTCGGCTGACTGTCTGCCTGCCTGACATCCATAGCATTTTTATTCACTTGGCCGGCGAAGCGGGAGGAATGACCTCAATTTCAGTAGAGGTGGCAGCAAACAAAGCAGCGTCAAGTCAAATCTTAAACGCAAACAATGTTCATGAAGATTTTTGTGATGGTGTCGTCTCTGATTTTGAATTCACCGCTATTTATTTTAAAGAGTTTTTATACAACAACTACATAGATTTGACAGAGACAGTTGAGGTGCCTCGCGCCCTCCTCGTTGGTTTTAATAGTTGTAGGTAATATGTATTTCCAGATTACGTATTCTGACGATGATGATGACGAGTTTTACACAATTTAATTTAACGTTCTATCTGGTTTTAGTGCATAATTTCGCTGCATTGAGGTTAGATACACATCTGGTAAATGCGGGTCGAGCATTTACAACATTTCATCACCTCAGCGAACCGCAGCAGCAGCCGCACCTAACGTCCCGCCGTCAACACCATGGTTCACACTTGCTTTTTATAGTTTAATGCCCTATTTTAGTAGTAGTTGTTGTGGTTGTACAAAACTTAATTACTTCAAATTGCCTGACAAAGCGCCGTCCGTCGGTCGGTCGGTTGGTTGTTCTGTCGGTCGACTTCGACGAACACTTGCACCGTGATTCAGCGCTGGCAACACTGCTGCTGGGGGCCACCGGCAGTGCTGCCACTCGACACAAACAGCGACAAGTGCAAATTTACAGCCAAATGCGCGCAATTTTCGTCAGGTATTTATTTTGGTTTTTTTCTTCACTACCAATTTATGGCAAGGCTTTTAATTTGATTTTTATTAGATGTTATGTTGTAATTATTGTGTTCAGACTTTTAAAAAATCATCGGCAGTAAAAACTCTGCACAGTAGTTTTTCAATTGGCAAATTTAGGCAATATGTCGATATTTCCAATTTGAAGTAATTTAATAATTTTAGAATTAGAACGTTTAACAATGTAAAATACCCAACAAATAAAACTATAGCTTAACATTATCATTTTTTGGTTTAACTTATCATTTTCAATAATCTGAAATACGAAACTGATATGGTTTTCGATAAACACACAGAAAAAAATCTTCAGTATGTTGATTTTCTTAATAAATGTTATGAATTTCAGCATATGGAAAATTTCTAATAATAAAAAACTAATAGTTTTTTCGAAATAAATTAATTAATTTTATTTTTCGAATTGTTAAAAAAAAATACTTAAGATTTTTGTTTCCAAAAAATAAATTATTTTGCCAAAAAAAAAAATTTATTAAAAAAAACTCTGTAACATTTTTTTTTATATTTTTATTTTCAAACAAAAAAAAAATGTTTTTTGTCGAAATTATTGGAGATTTGTTATAATTTTAGATCTAGTTATATTTTTTGATTTTAAGATTATATCGTCACTGTCATGCCAAAGGGGCGAATGTGCATTTTTAAAAATGTTGAGAAATAAAATTTTAAAATTTGAAGTGCTTTAAAAATTAGCAAGATTTCTATTTTTATCAATTTTTCTGTTATTTTGGTTTATTTGTCAATTATTAATTAACGTATGTAAAATATCTTTAGATTTGGACAACCTACTGAATTATAAATACGGATTTTGTGAGACTATATCCTGACCAAAACGCAAATATTTTTGTTTTTTATGCAAAACTTTATTAGCGCAAGATAAAATAGTATTGTAAAGGCATTAATTGTTTGATTTTAAAGCACCTGACTATTGGCATCATTAATTAAAAATATTTTGTCAAACATTAATTTGCCATTTGTTATTTGCAGGAAAAAATGTTTGGCAAAATATTTTTATATAATGATGCCAATCGATAGGTGCTTTCAAAACAAACAATAAATACCTTTACACCACTATTTTATCTTGCACCAATAAAAAATTATAGCAAAAAACGAAGAAATTGAAAATATTGAAAATCTTGTCATGCCCAAAAGGGCGAATCTTTTCTTTTTTTTTGCTATAACTCTTTAATGGTACTAGATAAAATAGTGATGTCGAGGCAATTATTGTTTGTTTTCAAAGCACCTATCGATCTGCATTATTAATTAAAAATATTTTGTCAAACATTAATTTGCCATTTGTTATTTGCAGAAAAAAATGTTTGGCGAAATAATTTTTAAATAATGATGCATATCAATAGGTGCTTGGCAAACAAATAATAAATGCCTTTACACCACTATTTTAACTTATACCAATAAAAAGTTATAGCGAAAAAACGAAACGATTCACTCTTTTGACATTTCAAGATTTTCAATTTTTCAAATTCGCCCTTTTGGTTTTGTCTTTTGTCGCTAGAAATACCCAACAGCACAGCATACTTGAGGATAAACTACATTCAAAAATGTAAAAAAACGCAAATGTCAAAAATTGCACATTCGCCTTTTGGCATGATAGTGACGATATGATTTTCGAGGGTTGAAAATTGTTAAATATTTTTTGAACATGTTCAACAATTTTCGAAAATATCGAAAATAATTGAATCTTAAAATTTCAAAGGCGAGTAGTATCAGGAATAAAATCTCACTCACAAATAGACGTATTTTTTTATATCATAGAGATTGAAATATTGCTTACTTTTGTCACTCAGTGATATGCTATCGCAGAGCAGACTCTGCTGCAGATCACACTGCATGATGTTGAAGCCGCTGCTGTTGGTGCCGGTGCCGGTCCTATTCGATAACAGCGATGAGGATGGATAATCCACATAATACAGACTGCTTTGAGTATCCACGATTATGCGATTGCGCACCAGACGGAGCCACAACTAATCACGATCGAATCAAACCGAAATAGAAACGAGTTGTTGCAAATTTTGGAGTTTATATTTTTAACTTTTGTTGCTGCTGCTGCTTCTTCTGCTGCTGTTGATGATGATGATGCTGTTGCTCTTGCTGATTTTGCTTCTTAATTTCAAATGCTAATAATTGTTCGGATCTGCCGCGATGCACTTCACTTCGCTGACAAAGTTTTTCACGTTTATTTGCACGTTTATGATAATGAGATTCATTCATTCACTTTTGCTTATTTGTTTTTGTATTCTGCGTATTTCTTCAATTTTTTATTATATTATTTTTGAAATTTTTGTATTTGCTTCTTTTATTTATTTTTTGGTAAATTTGTTTTTATGTTAAACGCTAAATTTGGCAACAACAGAAACTCGTTACAAAAAATACTTCATAATTTCGCATTAATAATTGCTACAGCATTTACTGATGTTATAAACACCAGCGCCAGGCACGTCAGGAGACATTGACACCAGCAGGCCGAACGATATAAAAAAACCACAACCATAAAAATAATACAAAAAAAATATTAACAAAAAAAAAACAAACATTGGTCATATTGAAGTGCTGCCAGATTGTTTTGTAATTTTGTTCAATATCATTAACAAATTACATTCGATAATTAATTTTCTTGATTAAAATCAGGAAATACAAACTGCATTAATTATGGTTTAAAAGCACGAGATTTAACAAGAGGTTTTATTTAACTCCTGATATCGAAATATTTGAAAAAATATGAAATTTTTCTTGCATCATTTCTCCTCTACCGAAGGCCAATCGAGCTTCTCTCGGCCGAATTGTAATTTATAATTACCAAAGAATACCATACCCTAGATAAAAATCGAACGAATTTATGCAGACAAAGTCGGATTATATATCAAATTTTATCAATTTTCGATCGTCTACAAAATATTGCGAGATCTCACTTTAAAATTATACAATATAGAATAACCTTTGGTTTGAGTCATATTTATGTACAAACACACAAATAAATGAAAATTTTACGGAGGTTCCCCCAGTCGAAATTGTTGGCAGGCTCTAAGCATACAAAAGTGGAGTTTGTATGAAAAGCTGCTTGAAATCTGCCTCATATACTCAGAAAAAATACTATAAAATCAATAGTTTTTTGATATAAAAATTAGTCAATAGGATTAATTATTATGTTAATGGGTAAATACCATTAAATACCACAAAATACTATAAGGTTGTTTTTGTGCTTATACGAAAATATTTATTTTTTGTATACTATTGAATCAATAACTGTCCAATTGACCAATTTTAATAGGATTTTATTCTGAGTGTAGATGCCATGAAATTTTATATCATCGAGGAATGTTTTCTGGAATATTTGGTGCATATTTTCGACAAACACACAAGCAATTGGAAGATCGATAGCATTTGGCAGTTTATTAAACTGTATAATTTTAAAGGCAGATTCCCGGCATATTATGGGTATATGGGAAGAAAATATGCAGCTTTTGATATAAACTCCACCTTTGTCTGCTTGAAATCATTCGATAAAATGTTTTTAAACAGCCTTGAGCCTGCCAAAATTTTTCTCTCGTGAGCATTTTTAGGATTATTTCGTTAATACAGACAAATAAAAGTAGTTGGGAAGCATCTTATCAATTTTTGTGAAAATTGCGGAAATTTTATCTCGGGAATAATTCGTGAAATGCACACAAATTACTAATGTTCAAGTGCCGCCTAGCCGTCGAAAAAGTTTATTTCTATTGGAAGGTTGACTGATTGCCTTTGTCTATCATTGGTTTGCACCTATATTTTCTATATATTCTATAGTTGGAAACTATCCCACAATCCCACCTTTTCCTACCCAAAAATGTCTATAAAATGTGATTTCCAGTCGTATAAACTGCTTCTTTTGTCTGCGTGTCGAAATACACATCTGAACATGTTTTAAGCAGGTATTAAAACCCTTTAAAATATTGGTTCTGGTTCCAAGATTTTTAAAATATCGGTATCAACCAAACAAATTATATCGGTTCCGGTATCGGTTCCACACATTTTTTATTAACGGTTCGGTTTCCAAAAATCGAAATGGTTCCAGTTTCACTTCCGTTTCTTTGCGGTTCCTCACAGGTACTAAAATATAGGTTCCGGTACTGGTTTTAATTCCAAGATTGAAAAAAAGGATGAGATATATTTTTCATAATCGTTATTATCAAATAACAATTTTTATGATCACTAAGATTTCTCGTCACAGTCTGATACTGTCCAGGACAATCTCGTTTTCGAAGTATGATTATAGATCGTGTGTGATTTTAAATCTTTACTTTTAAAACCTTAGTTTAAATGTACGCTAATAAGGTAAACATGATTAATGATCATCTCCTGATTATGATAAGGAAACGATGCTATCGCAAGTTGTCAATAAAGGTTCAAATAAACTTAAACTATGGAGTGTTACTTAAAATGATAATTCCAGTTTCGTTTCCGATGATTATGGTTCAAAACAATAATTATATTTTTATCTGTATAGTTAATATTTACAAATTCAACGGCTGTATTGTTTAATTTGAATTTACGAAAAATCAAAAAATATATTTTCCAACATCTTTTTATAAAACTAAAAGCAATTAGCATGGGGCAACAATTTGCGTTTCTTCCGCCTTCGATTTGTTTCAGTTACTTTAAATGCGCCGTATCTGCCAGATACACAGATACTCCATTTAGATAAGCGATAAATTCAATTAATGCTTGGCTTTAGCACGCGCGCTGTTTTTTCTGAAAAATTATAGAAAAAAAAACACCACAAAAACTAGAACGCGCTCTCGTTTGTCAGATCGTTGATCTAGGCGACTGCAACAACAACAACAAAAGCAACAAATAGTTATGCTATAAATTAGCAACTTTAAAAGACCAACATGCTACACAAACAAACAAACAGCCAGCCATGCCGACAAGCAACAACAAAAACAACCACGAGCGATCAAGAAATTGATCGATTGTCGCCACTATATCCGCACCATGCCCCTCCTCCCATTCGATCCGTTCAGATTCGAAACGAACCGATCAGCGCCGATCGCCGCGTTGCGATAACCTGACTAAATGGCTTAATGAGGCCTGCTGCCTGCTGCCTGCTGGCCTGAATAGCTGACAGCAACATTTGGCCGTTCGCAGCGATCGCCAATCGTTCGTCGATCGTTGGCAACACTGCAATTAATTTCAAGAAAGTCATAAAATTCGAAAGAAAATGTTGCTGCAGCCAATACCATCTTCTTCTTCATTGCTGTTGGTTGCTGTCGTCTTCGGTAACGCAACGCAAGCAACACAACACAACGCACTGATCGCACGATCACTGACCGAAACCAAATTAACGGCGTTGAGGAAGAGGAAGAAACCAGCGATCGGCGCTGGAGTGACTCAACGAGTGCAAGATTTAGTCGGAAGCAACAAAGTGCGAGTGACGACTGACTTTGTTTGCTATCGTTGATGCCGTTGAACTAGCAGCGTCGCGTCGTCAAGTTCGTTGTGTTCGGCGTCAACAGCGACAGCAACATCTTTTGCAGCAGCAACATAATAAACAAGGCTGCAATTTTATTATGTGTGATTATCTGTCTGTCTGTCTATCTGTCTTTCTGCCTGCGATAAAATAGACGGCCGTGCAAATGTTTGATTTTTGTGATATGTTGGTGACTCTGGCCTTTTGGCCCTTTGGATGTTGCTGCGTCGCACGACGTCGTGCTACGAGTGTCAGCAATAGCAACATGTTTTGTGCACTTGCTTGATTAGTTATTTCCGGTAGATGCCGCGCAGATTTTTGACATTGTTTGTTTTTCACTTTCTGCGAATGACTCATGAAGTAGTACTGGAACTGTGTGATTCTGGAATAACTTTTATTCTCTCAAATGCCTCGACCAACATTGGCTAGTGATACGTACGAGAGACTTCAACTTGACAAAATTTCGTCGGACAGAGTTCGTTCTTTGAAATCTTTAGAGCTCTTTCAAGATCTCAGACTTTTTATAAAGCAATTTCTAAACTTTATAAACTTATGATATCGATCACTGAACATTTGTTGAGAACAATTTCAACAAATAAACTATATCAAATTCGATTTCTTAATATGAAAAACCATACAAACTTTCTGTTGGCCAATTTTTTATAACTTTGGACTTTTGTATATATGGATATAGTGATCCGAAAAAAATTTGGTAAAAATTTTGACAAAAAAAAGTTTTTCTTCTTAATATCGAATATTGTGAGATTTTGTAAGATTTGCAATAAAGTATATCAGACATGGTATTGACATAATTTCGACGAGTACCTGCTTGTGATTCGCTAGAGCCATGATCGAGACTGATCATTGTACTTTGTACTTGTCATAACCCGACCAGTAACAAGACCAACACGATCTGGTATTGTTGATGTCTATCCTAATAGGGAACATTTATATTAGGACTCGTCTTGATTTTGCACAACTTTCAGACACAATTGTTTAACATTTTATTTATAGCTATAGATATTGAAAGCTGTTCCTTAGCAGTATCTAAACCTGATTAAGTAGTGCATAAACTCGAGCTCGATTCATATTGTTAATGAAAGAGATCCAATCAATTCTACTATTACATTGCAAAAGTGTACATATCTCATGTGACTTTTAAGGAATTTCGAAGCAAACAAAATGAAGCTACAATTTTTGTGCACAATGCAAAAAAGGCAAAAACGGCAACAACAGCAAATCTTCGATGATACCAGCAGCAACATTATTAGATGCGTCACGATTTCATACGCAACAATGTCTGCTTGCAACATGGCAACATCGACAGACGGATAAAAATACTCAGGAGACCCGTGCAGTGCAGTCACAGCGAAAGGATTGAAAATGACAGTAGCAAGGAGCGTGCGACAAGTGCATTGACACTGTTGCCACTCTTTACTAGTTGTTGTTGCTGTTGTTCTGCTGCTTTGGCAATAGTGGCTGCGTCTGCAATGGTTCGATGTTGCTGTTATTGTTTTATGCTGTGGCGCGTGCAAAAAATAACTAAATCTCGAGACACCTCAGGCATGCCAAAAAGTCGAAGAAGTCGAAGTCGACTATATCTTCCTTTTTTCTCTTCGATCCGCAATACGATCTCCAGCAAAAACATCGATCGTGCTAGTGATGTGAAAAAAGTTTTATGAATTAATTGTAAAATTAAATGAAAATGAGACTTTATTATACGTTCCCAGTAGTAAATTTGTCCAGGCCTTGCCAGTAGAAGCTTCTGAGACCCGTTCTCTGAGAAACAAATTGGGAAGTTCTGCAAAAATGTTCATTTCATATAAAAAAGAAGAAAGGAAATCATGTAGTCGGAAAGGGGTTCTACCTGCTTGAGAATCAGTGCTAACAAAGCTTCTTACGCCTGAAATTTACTACTGGGTTATTTCTATCGTTTCAATCTTTTTTCTCACTCAAATTTTAAATTTTTGTAAAAAAGGTGTAGTTTTTATTTATTTTTATCCGAGAATACCAAAAATTCACAGATATTGACAATCTCTTTTTTTATAAGTATATTTTCGCTTAAAACTGTTTTTTCTTCCTTAAAATTTGATTAAAATTGTCAAGTATTCGTTATTCATAAAAATGAACATCTCTAATCCTTCGGACGACGACTATTGAACGATGCTCTTCGTCAGAGTTCAGTGAAAATGCATAAGAGTGGCAACATGTTCGTCGCCCCCTCTCCATTCCTATTCCTGACTGATTGTAGCGACTGTGTTCAGCAGCAGGTCTTGAAAACGACGACGACGATGAAAACGTGCCCCTGGTTAAACGTTGCGATCCTATTCAAAGTGCGCTGCGATCAATGAACTATGCTCTGTTTCCTCTCCCCTTTCATCTGTTCTTTGTTTTCGCTTTTTATGGTCGTAAGACGAAAGAGGAGGCGACCCTGCCGAGGCACAGATAACTAACAAGTGTTGGCACGGCCGAAAGAGGACGAAAGAGACGCTGCAAGCAAATCACAAAGAAATCTCGTGCGACGACGACGTACATCGGCGAATGAACTCTTCATTTTGATTATTATTATAACTGGAAATCAGAACGATGCTTCTTCGATGTGGTAGTTGAGGTGCGTTTAAACGATATGATTTTAAACGATTTGCATGATTGTAAAAATGGGGTTCATGATGGTACGAATTCTCTTGTTTTTTATATTTTGATAAAAATAGGTAGAAACTATGAGTTACATGTATAATAGGAATAAAATTCCAAACGGTAAAAGACACCATGATAACAGATGATTATCGATGATACTTTCCGCATTATATTAACGAAGACCTGCCGTAAGAACTGTATGTATCCCAAGTCGCCTTGATTCTGGATCTATTTTTCGAATTATAGACCCAGCTGTGTCATAAGAACAGTGTGATTTCTTGATGATTTTTTGTCTCAAGGATCTACTTTCTGCATTATATTACTCACACGTATCATATGAAGTGCGTGTGTATTCCAAGTACCTTGATTGTGGATCTACTTTCCGCAGTAGAGTAACACAGACGTGGCATTCGTCTTCCATTACAACGTTATCATAGGATGATCATGACCGGTTTTACAAAATATATAAGATATTGGCTTTACTATATTTTACCATATTAATATTAATATAATAGTTTGGCGCTACAGTCCTGAATAGAACTTTGGCCGAGCTCTCTCACAATTTTGAGCTATGCGTGTTATATTTGTCCTCAAATTGGTGGGATCTACAGTTTATTGCCGAATCCGAACGTCGGGTGAGAGCTTTAGAGCATAGGCAATGTTTTACTCTCGTAGGTTTGCCATTTACTGCCCAGAGGTAGCGTCGCATAGAAAAATGTTTTCTATGAAAAAGATGTTGGCAGACGCTGCGGATTGAACCGGGCATTTCGCTCGTAGTCCAACGCACTAACCAGATGAGCTACCGACGATCTTTACGATACTACGGTCGATTTACATTCGGATTACTTTGACTTGTTTAAATTTTCACGTATAAAATATGACATTTGCAGGGAAGAAATCAACACGTGTAAACGTACCTTCACTGAGCAGCATGGTGCTGCGTGGTGGTGTAGAATGAGACGCAGAAGGAAGTGAGAAACAAGTCATGGAGATTACGAAGTGTTGAAGCAGAAGTAGCTGCAAGGAAGCAATAACGTCGTCGATGCAACTCATTCATTAAGATTAGAGGCCGGTTTAAAAGTGGCTGGCCATTAAATGTACAACTGAAGCTTCAAGGCTCTAGGCGGAAGTTTGGTAGGTTGTGCAGTTTTTCAGTGGAAGTCTTAAAGTTTGGCATTAAATTGCAACGCAGTTTTAATGCACTCGACCGAAAGACCATGTACTAGTTTTAGCAAAACGCAAAAAAAACAGATGATTCTTTATAACGTTTTTAATGACGGGTAACAAGGCGGCTAACAAGACGACCTCCAGCTGACAGCCAAGGCGCGTTGTTACAACGAACGATGACACTGTCTGAGATGATGATGATGATCATAATGACGTCGCTTATGTTGATGACGATGATGATGTGCTCAAACTCAACCAAGCAACACAAAAAACAACAAAGAGCAATGCGTTCAAAATGGAAAAATATTAATGCGCGTATAAAATTAAATCCAAAGCCAGTCAGTGACTTCAAGAGACGACAACGGCGATACAAAGTTGCAGTAACTGTATCTAAAGCTAACCTTAAGAAGTGCCAGAGCGACAGTCCCGTCAGTCAGTCATTCAGTCACAAAGAACCTCCCAAGAACAACAACAACAGGTTGAGGCATGGCTGCGATACTCATTATCAGAGCCAGAGAAGCAGAACAAATGGTTTTCACATAAAAAAGCACACGAATCAGATTAACAGATACTTTCACACACACACACACATACCACACAGAGCTAATGTATCTTAGAAGTTCTGCGTATATTAAATGAGCAAAGACAAAAAAATAACAAAACAGAATAAAATAAAAAATAAAAATAACAGCAAACGAAGCACAAATATGTAGGTCAATATTGCAATAAAAAAATACCAACAAAAATAATGTATAAAATAAAACAACAAAAGTAGCAAAAGAGCAAAGTATCTGTCATCATCCCAGAATGTTACTTACTGGAACGCCAAACAGCGTAGATACATTTTATAGAATTATATCTGGCAGCGAGTAACTGTCGGTCGTTCTATTAGATACACAGGTATGCATCTGATTCGTTATGTTTGATTGGTCTTTGGCACATTTTATGATTACTATAGATACTTTGTTGAGGTTTCAACAAAAGATACTGAACCAATTAGTTGCGGTTGAACAGTTTACGAGACGTATTTAGAGGATTTAAGAGCGAAAGTGAAAGTCTAAATATTTTAGTCAAATAGTATGTATCTAGATAATGTGCCCGATATCTTGTAATTCTCGATCTACTCTCATTGATATCAAACGAATGGCATACTTGGTACTTTGACCACGATTTTTTAATATTTTTACTATTTGTTGCAATAGTTCTCATATCATATCAGTCTTCCCAAATTGGTAAAGTGGACTATTTTCTAAAACATCTAGTACAGAGTACCATCCTATTGCCGTCCTTATTTCATCATTTTAGCAATCAGAACCCAATCCATTCCTCTGTAGATGGCAGTGCATCGATCTTTCGAGTTCGAGTGTCCATAGCTCATTATGAATGATACACTCAATAACGACCTTAAAACAATCTCTGAGTGGGGTCTTGCAAATAGAGTTAATTTTAATACAAGCAAGATCTGACATCACTACTCAACAGAAGCTCATCAGTATCTTTGGAAGATATCCATTGTTTCACAAAAGATCCCACCTTCAATATGGGCGATTGGAAATTGCGGAGTAAGCTCCCCGTTAAGTTATTTTTTTGGTTTTCTAAAACGGTGTAAAACATACTTCACTCCTACTGACTTACGCATTGACCATACCACCTACATTCATTTTAAGCTGGAATGCAATTGGGACGTTTAGACAGGGACTTTAAAATCCTCTTTGGAGTTCCTGGACCGAATTCAACGTCCGATATATCTAATAGGGTACGCGGATATTTTATATTCTATTGATTCTCTTAAGCACCGAAGAATCATCGAGCTTGTGTGATCGGTATTACAATGGTAATTGCTCGTGGGATATGCATGGTCTGATTCCACCTTGTCACGTTTTATCTCGTTCTACTCGATCATCAACTCAAGCCCAGCTCTTCAATATCATTTTGATTTGACATCATGTTCCTAATTAAAATCATAAGACAGACGAATGGTCTTATCTACTATCAATTAGGAAAGATTTTGTACAACGTTGATTTGTATTAGATGCTTTCATTAGATATTTAGATACTTTTCCTAGATTGACTATTAGTGTATAATAAGAGTATCTATATCTTAGTCGGTAAGAGCCTGACATCACTACTGAACAGGAGCTCATCGATATCTTTAGAAGATATCCCATCCAAATGTGAAAAAATAAGAATATCTACTAAAGTATCTACTAGAGTATCTACAAGAGTATCTGATATAGTATCTAATATCGCATCTTTAGATTATCTATTAGGGTAGCTACTAGATTATCTAATAAACTGTCTAATAGATTATCTACTGGAATATCTACCAGAATAATATATATATCTTTTAGAGTATCTACTAAAGTATCTACTAGAGTATTCACTAAAGAATATACAGTAGTAACTATTAGAGTATCTAAAAAATTACCTAGTAATGTGTTTTATTTTTAAATTGTGTTGCTAAAAATCACACCAAATCGGCATCAGCTGGGGTTGTGTGAGTTCATTCAAAACCTTGATTACCCAACAGCGCTGACCCATTATACGAGGTTCACTGATGGTCGATTCGAATCTACATAACCGCGGCCAACCATCTTGAAACATACGCATTGAATGCCGTAATGTGCTAACGTATTGGTCAAGTGTGCCCCCCACCCAATATATTGCCTTCGCTCTGGCGCTGATTCCGACAGACCCGCAATCGTTATGCGTGCTACTGACGAACAGGCCTTGAACTCACCGCAAATAATAAAAAAAACCAACTATTGTTGGCTGTTTTTTAATTTCTTGTTGTTGTTGTGGCTATTATTGTTGGCCATATGTTGTTGTTGCTGGCGGTTTCTACTAATGCTACTACTACGAATACCGTTTTCATTTAGCGGTATTTTAAATAAATCAATGCACTGCCAGCTACATATTTCATTAACGTAGAGTATATTTTTTTTCTTGCGAGTACCTTACGTATCTGATTCGCATTGAAATGTACCTGAGGCATATAAGCCAAATGTAACGCATGGATATGAAATGTATCTGGTGCATATGTATCTACATAACTTGTACGATTCATCAAATAAACGGCTTTGCTTTGCCAATCTTCATGCGATTATTTAACTCATCAATATGGAAACTATCGCACAATCGGCGCAAAATTGTCGTCGTCGTCGTTGTTGATATTTGTTGTTGGTGCTCTAGATACTCCAAGCAAATGTTGTCATATACGTTCGTATCGGCGACCTTGAACTGCGTCAAGATATTATTCAAAATATAAAAAATCGGCTTTTTGCGTGCGACGATTATCTTCCGTCGCATGTATTTGTAGCTGTATCTATGCGGAATATCTAATTTCATGCGTAAGGCAGATAGATAGATATCTGTCGCTGGTTATGGTATCACAGATACTTAACATACGTACCGACAATATGTACAAATTTGGATACTGAACATGTTTGCCTAGTAAATCGATGTTTGCCAATATTTGTGGGACTATTGTAGTTTTTTATGTGTTGTTTCTAGCAAGGACATTTGTACAAATGCTAATGAACTTTTGTAGTTTTTTTAGTTTTTTTGTTTTTTTTTTTATTAGTTTTCTGTCGACTATAGTCGAAACTATTTTTTATCTTCACACAATAAAGGAATTGTTTAAGAATTATTTGCCGTAAACAATGAAATGTTTGTAGTGAGAACTTATTGTTTCCACTGAAGACTTATAATTTTATATAATTTGCCAAGCAATAGAAGTATTTTGGAAGCAATAGACATTTATAGTTTGGAAGCAATAGAAGTATTTATGGAAAACACATATGTGTAATCAAAAGTGTTTTCAGCAAAAGAGATGAAAATTTATATAGTTTGGTACTAATGTTACAGATGTTTGCGATTAATAATTTAAGCATTTCCTACAAATCATTTAAATTGGTTGTTGCAAATAATATTTGAAACACTTCAAGTATTTGTTTCATTTATTGTTTGCACCAAACAAGATATTTTTAGGTGTGTATATAAAACAATAAAATAGTCGAATATTTTAAAATTTACTATATGTTTCGGTATATTTTTAAAAGTAGCCGCGGTAGCTCAGTGGTTAGTGCGTTGGACTGCTAGCCGAAAGGTCCCCGGTTCAAGTCTGGACTGGGGCTAACAACATCTTTTCATAGAAACATTTTTCTATACCGCGCTAACTCTCGTCAGTAAATGGCAAACCTACGAGAGTAAAACATTGCCTATGAAAAGCTCTCACCCGCCGTTCGGATTCGGCAATAAACTGTAGGTCCCACCACTTTGAGTACAAATATAACACGCACAGCTCAAAATGGTGAGAGAGCTCGGCCGAAGTTCTGTACAGGACTGTAGCGCCAAACTATTATTATTATTATATTTTTAAAAATTAGAAAATAATTATTTTATATTGAAATAAGAGTTGAAAAGTTTTATTAAACTTAGAGAAAAACACATCAAATGAAAGATGACACACTAAGAATTTCGAGATCTTGAGAAAATAAAGAAATATTTGAAGAACTCTGGACAATAGATAGATCGCCTTAAATATATCACTAAAAATTCATTTATAAAATAATACGGCGTAGCTTCTTGTTGTCCCTATACATTTATTTGTTGATGGAACGTTACGAAATGTATTTTTAAATAAAAACTTCTGCAATTTTTTTTAGAATTTTTTTCCGACAAACACATGCAAATGAAAGTTTGTGGGATGAGAACTACTATAGACGTAATTTTTGACATGGTCAATAAATTTTTCACATAATATGCCGGTATTCGCCTTTGAATAAATTTCCAATTATCTGTGTTTTCCGGAAATATGTCAGAAGAATAACTGAATTATTGTAGTCATTTTTCTCGGATATACCCAAGACATCGGGTCTCAGATATGCCGGCTCAAGGCACTTTAGAAACATTTCTTCCAAAGATACCAAACAGAAATATGCGTAGTTTTTAGTAAAAGCTGCCTATTTTCTGCTAATGCCCAAATTATGTCGAAGGCCCACGCCCTTAAAATTCCGAGGGTATGCTGCCATACCCTTCCTGAAAACGTCCATTTATTGTTTGTATTCCGAAAATATGTCAGTAACATTGCAGAAGAATGCCAGAATTTTTTGTCTCGGTTAGCTCAACAAATATGGAGGAATTTTAAAGTCAGATTCAATCAGATATTTTGGGGACGGGCAGAAAACAGGCAGCACATTTGATATAAACTTTGTCTACCAAACATGTTGTTCTAGGGAACATTATCTTCTGTGATACACATAGAGGTCCATTTAAGTAAAATAGAAAATTTTCAATATGACTCGAAAGATATAGCAGTTGGTTATTGTAAAGTAAAAATATAGATTAAGTTAATTTAGAGGTTTATTTCGAGGTCGGTCGTACCATGAAATACAGGCCGAATTATGGTATATCATCGTTTACGTGGGATATAGAATCTTATAGTATAATCTTAGTATTAATCTATTATAAAAATGAAAGTATTTGCAATGATGGTAATGCATTTACTGATCAGAAACTTAGATTGCAACTTTAAATACTTTCAAATGTTTTCAAAAAAAAAAAACAGTCGAACATGTGCGTGACTGTTACTGTTGCAAGTATTCGGCACAGTTCGTATGCAACAATTAGGATTTTTAGCAATTTGTTTTTTACTTCTGTTGTCACATATTCCTCAGATACACAATCACCCAGTATTGTTGCTTCAATTTCAATGCATTGAGATGTTTTCTTTTTTTTTTAGAGCTACTTTCTGTGACAATGTTGTTGTTCTTGTAACACAAAATATATTTTTTTTTATATTTTTGACAAACACTTGATTTTTTTCACAACTATTAGCATTACAATCCACTGCATAAGAATTTAATGCAATTTGTTCATTTTAGTTTTTCAAATATATTTTTGCGCGCTCCGCAATGCAGAACCGACCGTTCCAATGGACGAAAACAAGAATAAAAAGCGATAAACACGATACAACGTTGTAAATACGTAAAAATCAGTAGGCCAACCACGACGTTGAAGCTGCTGGATTTACCTTTTGCCGTGTTGCGATACGAAACAATACGATGCGAGTCACCGAGAATAGACGACGCGCGTAATACGTACGGAGCAAACGTGCCGCTTGCTTGGAGAAGTGAAAGATAACTGCGAATAGCACGTTCGTTCAAGTTATGTAGATACAAATTTACAAAACAGACAGACAAAAGAGTATTCGTGCCGGAAGAGACATCGGCAAGTGTGTCGTTGTGAGCGAGTTAGCGAACGAGCAAGAGCGCAGAGAAACGTTTGAGAGCATAGAGAATTATAAGCAAAACAAGAGATATATTTACAGATACTTTTACAGATTCAAATGTATCTGAATATGGTTAATAAAGATATTTAAGATCCAATATTTCTTAAGGAGTTGTGTTTGTGCCATGTCGAAAATATAGAGAGACAAGGGAAAAGTACATGTTTGTATCAAAAATTCGATGATTCAAAATAGATTAATTAAAAATACTTAAACCATAACTATAACATTTCTCTAAAATCAGCCATCTTCAATACAAAATAACAGAGGCTTAAAGAAAACACCTAGTTTTGACTCTTGAGTGTAAGATCACCATTTCTTCACAATTCTTGCGAAATTTATATTTTGCAGTAAAACTTCCCCTCTAGGAATAACTTATAATTCTTATACAAATACCTAGAGGTGGATGAAGACTGCGTAAGCATTAGAGTGAGAAGACTTTTAGAGATTTGGGGATAAGTAGTGGTTCAAAATTGGTTCTTAATCGCTCAGTTCAGGCTAATTAATCAGACCAGTTCTGGCTAAGGCATGGGTGAGGGATATTTAACCAAGCTTTTATTCTGTCAATTCTGACTGAGTCTTTTCTCTGGTATTGTCGCCAATTTTGCTACTGTCTAGATATGCCTGGTATTGCCTACATAACGAAATATCTTCGTAAATTCAGAACTCTTCTGTACAATTAATATTTTTACCACCGTACCGAATATTCATTCTAGAATATTAATTCGTGATTGTATGAGATATAAATTCAGTTCTTCTTAGGAAAATATTTTCAGTTGGTTTTCATATAAAAGTGGCAAAACTAGGACCGATTAATATAATTTTCCCGTAGGTATCTGCTTAATTTTGTTACACTTTCATTTAATTAACATTTTTACTACTGGGCACATCTAAAAGATTCGATTCGTAGTACTCACACAAACACATACACAGCTGTAGATACATTCAATTTCGGAGCAACAACGATTACAATGGAAACAAGAAATACGAACAAAAACAGAGAGTGCAGTGCGCCCGGTAACTTGGTCGAAGATGCAACCAAAGTGTACGAGAGAGTGAGCAACCGCACTCAAGTGGGCGGACAGCGAGCGCGAGAGTATGTAAAAAAAACGAAGCCACACGAAAAATAAAAGCCGAAAACGAGCGCAACCAAAATAAACACAAAAAAAAATCGTGCCAAATACCGATTAGATGCAGTTGCAAACAAGTTACAGCTGAGTGGTTAAATGCCTGAAGAGTTGCCAACTTTTTTATATTAAAAAAAAAATTTGAATAGGGTCAGTTAAATAGATCGTATATTAACTTAGAGCAGAAAATTAAGAATATTAAGAATATTCAGTTCCCGAAATTGCAGTCTAGTATTTCTGTCAGAACTTTGTATGCTATTTAGACATGATTTTTCAGTAGTTAAATCAGACCTGAATTATATAATGTATATTTATAAGCGAGGACTAAAACCCTTTCGAATATCGGTTCTGGTTTCGGTTCCCAGATTTTTAAAATAGCGGTACCGGTTTGGATTCAAACAAAAAAAAATATATATGTGTTCCGGTTCCACACATTTTTTAAAGACCGATTACGGTTCCAAAAGTTGAAACGGTTCCGATTCCGGTTCTTTGCGGTCCCTTACAGGGAATATCGCTTCTGGAAGAGGTTCTTTTTCCAAGATTTTTTAAATAGTTGTTCTGGTTCCGATTCCGCTTCCACACATTTTGTCAATAACGGTTCTGATTCCGGTTCCAAAAATCGAAACTGTTCCGGTTGAGATTCCGGTTCCGATTCTTTGCGTTCCCTGTTTATAACTGACTAATTAGGCTTTATTCAGAAAACAGTTATAATTATTAAATATTTAGTTCTGAATGCAACATGGATGAATTAATGGCATCGGGAGTATTTATACAGGTATCAAAATAAAGCTGGAAAAAAACTTGGATGAATTAAAAAAAGTAGCATGTAATGTCAGTGTACGTTTGGAGAAGCCTGGAAAATTTCACCATTGGGTTCGAGATAAAACTTCGATTATATTCTTGCATATTTAGTTGCTCGTATTGTATCGATTCTAATGTTTAAAGAATTACGATTTCAAAACTTTTCCTTAAGGCTCGAATACACGATAGAGAATTTAGCTAGAGATAGAGAAAAAAAATCTACTGTAGAGCTCCCTATCGTGGAGCTCTACGGTATGAGATCTATGAGATTTTTTGCTCTATTTAGCTCTATCTCTAGCTATTTTCTCTATCGGCCTTAGAGTTTAAGATACAACTGTTCGAAAAATTCTCCTTCAGGTTAAATTTTTATATATTCTAATTTGATTTTAGTTGAGATTAAAAAACCTTTCGTTGGCAATCCTCACGCAATAACTGAAACCAAACCGAGTCGCTTGAAGCCGACAGACACACCGTCGATTGCATTTCTGGTTTCGTGGCTTCATTTGTGCAGATTTTTTGCTGCCGCTGCTGTTCTTGAGTTCGTTATTTTCAAATTTCATTATACCATCGGTAACACTCAGCCTAACACAAACACAATTCAAATGCTTCGAAGATGGCGCACAAGATGGCGGTCGTCGGCGTGGCCGTTGCGTTGCCGCGTTGCGCTGCAAATAAAGATATTGTTGTTGCTGCTGCTGTTGCTGTTGTGGTTGTTGTGCTTGCTGCAGATATGATTATGCAACCAGTTTATGGCTGCTGTTGGTGCAACTCAAATAAGGAAATAATTTTGTTTGCATTTCAAATGAGGCTTTGCCGTTGAGTACGTTTTATAGTTGCCATCATTAATAGCCAGGTAAACGATTTTTCAAAATCATAACATACAAAAAAGCTGCTTGAATTGATAGCAAATATTTTACATTTTTTTGAAAATTTTTGAAAAAAAAAAATAATTTGTCACTCCTCCAGACAGAACGTATTTGTGCTACATCGAATTGTATAAACATTCTTGTAAGGTGTTCTCTAAGTCTGTAGTGGCTTGTGAGAAACCTGTCAATTAACTTAATACATTCTTTCAATCATTTTAATGTTATATGTCCCAATAAGTTTCGTTGATTGATTGGTAGCCCCACCATAGTTTTTCTCTTGTGTTTGATGGCTCTTCCCGAAGTATTTCGGTGAGTTTTGTTGGGGCTCTTTTCCTAGCTGGCTGATCAGATAGTTCAGAGGTAATACACGAAATAAAATCTTCAATATCATGATTTTATTCATAAATATTATGAATTTTTTATCAACTACAAGACTCATCATATGGATATATGATTTCATTCATTGAATTGCAATTCAATATGATGTTTTTAATGTTTAATATAATGTTCTTAAACATAAAATTTACACACAACAATTTGTCTTCATTCACACAGATTTATATATTTATAATTCCGATATAGTTTATGTTATTTAATTGTTAAATAGCTTGCTTGATTTATAAAATATTGTTTTGAAAAAAACTAATATTTTTTTTTTGGTTCAAAATAAATTAATTCATGGACATTTTTTATTACAAAATTAAAAAAAAATATATATATATTGGAAAAAATATCCTTAAAAATAAAATTCGTAAAATGTTGTGCGAAAAAAAACATTTTTCAAAAAAAAAAAACTCTGAAATACATATTTTTTTGTAATAAAATGTGTTTCAAAAAAAATATTTTTTGAAAAATATAATTTTTATAAATATATCTTTTTATTTATAAAAATTGGTAATTATAAATTAAATTAATAATTATAAATTATTACAAAACATTTTACTATTTTATTTTTGAATTATGTGAAAATGGAGACAAATTTTTGTTGGAAATTTGAACTTAAAAATATTGAAAATGAAAAAAATTAAAAAATATGATTTTAATTGTTGGTTGTTGGTATATTTTTTTTGTGTGGATCTAGATTGTGTAGTTCCAATGCTACAGAGGGACATGTTCTCATGGCTCCTCTTATAAAAACACAGGCCAGTCCTTTGAACTTTCTCTAAAGACTTCTTTGTCGTACTACTCTCTCGGATAATCCCGAGTTGAAATTGGTTAAGGTTAGCCTTATTTCGCATCCGTCCCTGATCAGAATACGTTCAGGCATACCTACTAAAGGCCACCTGAAATGATAATGATCGGGGTTGATTAGGGTAATTCTAATTTCAACCACGTAAGGCAACCTCATCCAACCTTAATAAGTAATACTGAACTAAAGTCTACTTAATGAAGGCTGATGTGACACTTATGAAAAGAAAACCTGATTAGATATCGTATTAATATAATACCCAAGTATAAATTAACGACCGGCCCAAGTCTGACACATGCTTGTGCCAATGCTACTCAGGCCTGTGCCAACGCTTTTATCCAAGCTCGTTCCAAGACTGGAATGATAACTATGTTACAAGCCCGTATCCAGACTCGATGACAAATTTTGTGCCAGACTTAATTCTCAGTCTTGTGCCAACACTGTGTTTTAGGCTTGTGTCCCAGGCTTGTACCAAGACTTGTGCCTCAGACTTGAAACAAGTCCCAGACTTGCCACAATCCTTGTAATACGCCTGAAGATTCAGCCTATTGCAAAATTTGTCATAGGCATTGCATTCATTATTCATGTCATTACACTTGAGAGTTGAGTCTATAGATATAGATTTGCATTGTTCAGACAAGTTAAAGTCGGTACACATACATTACTAGGCATGGGACGAAAAGTGGTCGAGACGGAATTTTGAATTTCCTTCAGCATATGGCGATTTGGATAATTTAACAATTTTTATATGGCTCAATATTGTGTCAGCCTTGTGCCAATATTGGTATATCGACCCTGTGTGCAGTCCGACAATGAAAATTGTACCAGGTTTGTCTCCAACATGAACTCACAAGACGTGTTTGAAATCTGGAATTGACAGTGGTATTTCAAGGCCTGTGTGGAGTGTGTAAGTAACGATTGTGCCAGGCTTGTGTCTAATCTAAACTAACGAGGCTTGTTTGAAATCTGGGAATGACAAATATGCCACGCTTGTGTCTAGCTTGATATATCAAGGCTTGTGTGGAGTCTGTGACTAACGATTGTGCTAGCCGTGTGTCTGGCCCGATTACCAAGCCTTGGTAGTCAATTTGTAACAAACCTGGCACTTTTGTTGCGGCCTGGAAACTCGTACCTGGGTATGATCGAAATGTTTATAATTTAAATATACATTTATAATTTAAATATACATTGAATTATATAAGGTTAGGATAAGGGTAAGATCAGAAAGCCTGATAAGGCAACCTGATAAGACAACCTGATCAGGATAGAAACTTCGAATACCGTCACGTATTGAATCAGGCACTAATGAAAAACCCTGATCATTGCCTGATTTGACATCGATCGCATTCTGAACTAAATTTCCACTCGGGATACTACCACTACGTATATTATGATGATCATCGTGTACATCCATTGTATTATTTTGAGTGTACATTCTCAATTTTTTTCCACCAATGAATCTACGCGGGTTGCTTTTCGTATTACTTTTGTATTCCTGTTTGATTCATAAGAGTTTACTATCTAGAATGATTACTAGAAATATGACCTCTTCTCTTCAGTATATTTCAGTCCCTACTATTGGTCTAATATTTAGAGTTAAATTTCCAGTAAAGGGTATCATGGTGGTCTTTGTGGAATTAATGTTTAGTCCTACGGAGGCACACCATTTCTTTGTTATTCTAAGAACCAATTTTAGACTGTCGCACAGAGTATATGCAAAGTTACAATGTCATCGTTACAATGTCATCGGTTACAATGTCATCGGGTACCCCTGACATTCTATTCCCGTGTTTGTTACTGAAAACGTATTAACTTACGGAATATTCAAAATATTCACGCAATGTGAAATGTAGGTCTAAGAAAACCGATTACAAATCAAAAACATGTTTTTATTTTTTATTTATTTTATAAAAATTCAAAATCAAAGCTCGCAAATTTTTAGAACCACAAAATTTATAAAATCAAAACAATATATTTTCTTTAAATTATAATTATCTCTTGTAGAAATTTACCCTACAATAACTAATCGGATCATATATTTAACTGGCCGAGTTATGACAATGAAAAATAGTAATCTGTGATCAGTTCCCGAACATCAACTCTACTACTGATTGTGCTCTGAAATAATTCAATCCATAAATCTTAAAACCCTACAAATCAGCCTTTATTTCAGAGTTAATTTAAACTGAAAGACTAAGTCCTAAGTCAAAAAGGTCTCATTGCACCCGCACATTGCTCCAAAGGTCAACATTTGATTTCCTTGTCTCTTCATGAAATCAGTGACTGTCTCTGACTCTGTTCTCGCAGCAACGCCGTCGCCCTCTGCTCTTTCATCCTTTGCTATGCGGAAGCAATGCAACTGTAAAATTGGCGTGTTGTTGCTGTTGCATGAGGTAACAGTTTTAGTTGTTGTTGCTGCTGCTTCTTTTACAACTTTTGCATTTTGTTGTTAATGCATTTTTTTGTGGTTGTTGCTTGTTTCCTCGTCTGCTGTCAATTAATATATGTGCTCCTCTGGTCTCTCTCTTTCACACACACTTCGCACTCTTTCTTAACAAGTTTCGCTTTCGTGCTTTTCGTTTTTCTTCTTCAGTGTTGTGTTGCTTTATTGCCACATGTTGCTGGCAGACTGGCAAAGCTGCTTTGTTGCAATGCCTATACTTTGCAACATCATTTTTCAACGTCCGTCAGTTGCATGTTGTTGGCTTCAACTCGCAATACGACATGTTGCTGGGGTGCAGTATTTTTTTTGTTGGCAACTTTCACTGCCGTGTTGCCAATCAGTCGATGGCTTTGTAGCACGATCCATTTGGGAATTATTAATGGTTACTATATTTACAGACACTTTATGTTGCTGCTCATATTTTACAACCGTAAACTAATATTAATTTAATTAATATTTAATTAATAATTTCGATGCATTAACTGGCATAAAATTCTGACTGGCTGCAACAAACGAGCGCAACAGGAAACATATTAACGACAACATTTCTTCATGCCGACTGCTGCTTCTGCCACATTGCATTATGTTGCTGTTACATATCGCTGCTGCTGGCTGTGCGCCGAGACAAGCCTCCAGGCAGGCACGCAAACGGTTTTCGCTTTCGCCACATTTCACTGAATTTTGAGTTGCTGCATGTTTTCCGCAAACAACAGCAACAGCAATTGCGACGACAGCAACATGCGCTGTTGTTGTTTTTATTTTGTTGACTTTTGTAAGTCGTTGCAGATAGCAGCAGCAACAATAACAGCATTTTGTTAATTTTAAATAATGTTGTTGTTGTTGCTGTTGGTGTTGTTGTAAATGCGTGACGTCGCAGTGTACGACCAAGTAAACAAATCAACAACATGATGCAACGCACCGCGCTCTAGTACAGAGTGTATTGACCTCCAGCAACAAGAAGTATAGAGGTACTGACCACATTTATCTTGTTGTGGTATCATTGCTTGTAGCTGTAGTCGTTTTTGTGCTTATTTTCAAATTAAATGTTTATCATACGCACTGTGGGCTCAATTAATATTGCACAGTGACTTTGAAGTTTGAAGACATTTAACATACAAAAATCATAATTCATATTTTGCACATATTTGTGTAGCACAAAAGTATCTTCATCTTCACTATCGTTTTTAATTCTTTTATTTTTTTTTGTATATAATGTGCACATTTCTGCTTTTTACTTTAAAGTTTTTGAAAGGCATTGGTATTGTGTATTTGTTAATAATCAACAGTACTAAACGTTGTGCACGCAAAGTGCGTTGATTTAAAACAAATATTAATATATTTTATAAATAAAAAGTTTAAGACACTAAAAAAATCATTATTTATATTGTGCACTATTAGTTTTATTTCTATTATATTTTTTTTGTATATAATGAGCACATGTGTGCTTCTTACTTTGAAGTGTTTGAAACGCATTGGTATTGTGTATTTGTTAATAATCAAGAATATTAAACGTTGTGCACGCATTCTGCACAAGTTTATAATACTTAAAAAGTGCGTTGGTTTGAAACAAATATTAATATATTTTAAATATTAGAATCATACAACTTTTAGACATAGTTATAACGCTAAAATTTGGTATGGGTCATATAGTAACCACATAAATAAGTGCAAATATGGTGCACACTTTAGGAGTGCGTTGAAAAGTTGTCTAATTAATATTTAAATAATTAATTTAATAATAATAGTTTGGCACTACAGTCCTATAAGAACTTAGGCCGAGCTCTCTCACCATTTTTTTGAGCTGTGCGTGTTCTATTTGTACTCAAAGTGGTGGGACCTACAGTGTATTACCTACTCTCGTAGGTTTGCGATTTACTGCCGAGATGTAGCGCGGTATAGAAAAATGTTTCTATGAAAAGATGTTGTTAGCCCCAGTCCAGACTTGAACCGGAACCTTTCGGCTCGCAATCCAACGCACTAACCACTGAGCTACCGCGGCTACAAATTAAAAAAGATAAAATTATCAACACACCCTTTAAATCATACGCTGTAATAAATATGTTAATCTATGAATTTAAAATTTTTAATTTAATATTGTGCATACGTTTGTAAAACCTATAAGTGTCTACATTTGTAAACTAAAATTTGTTTCATAATGTGCACATGTGTGTTGCATACTCAAAAATGTATAAAATTCATTGGTATTGTACATTTTTTAATAATCTACCATATTTAACATTGTGCACACATTGAGCACAAGTCTGTAATATAAAAATGCGCAACAACACTTAATATATTAATAATTTTAATATTTATTAATTAATAAAAACTAATTACAATGTGCACACATTGTGCACACTTTTAAAGTGCATAATAAAGGATTTACATAGTATATAAATGTCAAAATAATAAAAATTTGCGATACACAATGGTGTGCACACTTTTATTTTGCCATATATGTTGTAGATAACGATTATATATTTGCATAAACAACTAAATACATTTTACAGAAGTATTGTTTTTTTGAACCCTGTATACTAAACACTAAAATTTTATTCTTAAGTTTATTTCTCACATAATAATGTTTGTATTGCGTTGTGTCATGTGCGGTTGCTCGTCTTCATAGGTCTTTGAACGCACTGTCGCGCATAATGCTAATAACAGCAACAACAACATATCCCAACAAAGTACGTGGCCTGCATTTAGGTATTAGTGCAATCGCTGATTTGCACAAAATATTGCTGCCATTGTTGCTGTTGCAATTTTTATTACTTTTTTTTTTGTTGCTGCTGCTGTGCACAAAGATGGTTTTGCATTGTATATTAATTGAATTCATTATAAAACTTCTTCTTCCAGTGCGTCTCTGTGTAATTTTTCACTCTAATGCGCGACAATCGACTCGACGTTTTCTAAGAAACTTTATACTGGATGAGCGGTCGTTGGACGGAGTTTTTATGGCTAATTTTAGGAATCTTTACTGTGGTTTGCAAGTAGCTATTGTTCGTTTATAGGCGTGAATTGTAATGTTAATTTTAAATTTCAATTATGTGATATTTGAATTTATCGGGCGCATCTCGATCGAATTTCGAATATTTTACAGAAAATCTCAAATTGAATTCGTTTCAAAAAATTTGAATGGATTTATTTTGTTTGTAATACGCTTGATTTTGATTGAAAATAACGACAGATTAAAATATTAATAGGACTTTTATCAATATTTGGAATATGGATTACTTTTACTTTATTATTTATTTTGTAATCTACAAATTAAATTGTGGATTTTGGCATAATATTATTTGGTAATATTTTAGCGAATGTTTTAAAATATAAAAATTTGATAGTTCTTCTGAGTCTAATAGGCAGTCTGTAAAGTGGTTGGTACCCTTCACAAGTCGTTCAAGACGCAATAATTGGCTGGGAATGTTTTGGCCAGTGTTTTTTTGGGATGCCCGTCGAATAGTATTCATTGACTTTATTGAAAAACAGTCTGAAGAGAATATTATGCAACACTAAAAAAATTCTTCAATATAAAGATTTTTTTCAACAATATTTTAAATTTTTACTAAACACATTTCTTACGCATTTTAATTTTTTTAAATAAAATGCAAAAAATTTTTTTTTTTAAAAATTAAAAAAAAAAAAAAATTCAGTAAAAAAGATTGAACGAGATTATTATGCAGATTAAAAAATTTGTCAGTAGAATTATTTTATTCATAAATATTATGAACAATTTTTTTACGTTTTCTTAAAATAAATTTTTATTTTTTTTTAAATAAAATGCGAAAAAATGTGCTTAAAAAAATAAAATTCGAATAAAAAAAAATTGTCCGAAAAAATAAAAAAAAAAATATCCGAAAAATATTTTTTTTTCGTAATTTTTTTTATTTTTTTAAATAAAAAATATTTAAAGCCCTTGAAATATCTTAGTATTTGAAAGGTATCGAAATGTTAGAGAATCGCTTGAAAAATGAAAATAGTTTCCATACAACCGAACTGAATAGCGTTAAGCGTTTCCTCATATTTAGGAAATGTGCCTTTTTTTATTTCCTTATAATAAAAATGTTACAAACTTTCTTAAAATAAATAAAATTGAACTTGACGCTATTTCCCGTACATTTTCCTTAATATAGAGAAATTATGTTCTGTGTGAGGAACTACTATGAATATTGAAAAACAAACGTTTTGTTTTATTTCTAGTCTTGGGATTTTTCACCCCGGGACTTTTCACTACCTCGCAACTACCTGACAAAAATTGTAACTGGTTTAAAATCATTTCGAATTAAGTGAAAACAAGGGAATTTGTATGCCGGGTGCCATACTTGAAAAGTTGAACCCAATAGGGGTTACAATTTTTTTTTCATTATTAAAGTTTTGAACATCTCGAATCATGGAAAAACGAGTTGGGAAAGTTAGGTCACATGGCTATGTTCGGTCACATGGGGCGGACTTTTATAGTTGATCGGGCCCGATTATGGAATACCCTATATTTTTGGTGGAGATATTAATGTGGTATATTTAATTGTATACCTTAATTTTAAAGTTTTTAATTATGCTGAACCTCCCCACCCTCAGAATATTATTTACATATCAGAAATTTACGTCTTATATCCCCATAATTAAAAAAATGATATAAAAGTATAAAAAACTAGTAAAAAAAATTAGAAAAATATAATTGGGCGGACCACGCCTATATTTAAAATTGAGTAAGGCAAAAATTTCAAAGATTTGATTTTAATTATTTACGGTTCAAATTTCCACTATGAAAACCGAGAAAATCCGGGATAAAAAAAATGTGGGCGGATCACGTCCATCTTTGTAGGTGAATTATAACAATATGTTTTAAATTTTATAACTATATCTTGAATACTTTTCGAGTTATTAGTTGCTAAAGAGTTATATTAAAGTGACTTGTGTGGGAAGTGGGCGTGTCCGTTGACCGATTTGGCTCATTTTCAAACTCAGTTCCTACTTTTGGCTAAAAAATATTGAGACGAAATCTTGTTCTGTATTCGGACAGCAAGACGGACAGACAGCAAGACAGACAGACAGACAGACAGACAGACAGACAGACAGACAGACAGACAGACAGACGGACGGACGGACGGACGGACATGGCTAAACGGATTCGGGTAGTGATGCTGATCAAGAATATATATACTTTTCCATACCGGACACGCCTCCTAAGGGGCGTTACAATATATGCACAAAGTTAATATACCCTGTACCTCATAGGTGTAGGGTATAAAAAATACTGCAAAAAGTTTTAAAAAACTGTGTAAAAAATCAAAACTACTACATTGCAAGCAAAAACTCTATAAAAAAACATAAAATAAAATTATTTTTATGCTGACAAAAACCAAAAAAAAAGAGAACTGTTAATTCACATGACTAATGCACAAAATTTCAGCACAATCGCTCACAAACCATGCCAAGGTTTGCGTGATATTTGCATAAAAAATTGCAAAATTTCCATGAAAATTTGGACGATTGTTGGTTAGTTGGTAGCTGTCAACCAAAATTTTACAAAATTATTTTTAATGTTGAAAAAAAAAACACTTAAATGAACGCCCCCCGTGTGACGCCTAAAAACGACAGCAGACAGACTCTGGTGTGACGACAAAAGCAGTACAAACAGCAGCAACAAATGTGGCCAAAATGTGGCAGGCGAACCGCGCGAACCACAAAATGCGCGGTGTCGAAATGGCTCCGTTGTACTGCTGCTGTGGCTCAGTGTGCGCATAATGAATGCAACACAAAACAAATAAAACATAGTACAAAAAAAATAACAATGCACTTATATAAATGCATTACGACGTCGACGGCAGGCTTTTGGATGGCGAATGGCAGGCAGACGGCGGCGACAGAACGCTGGCAGGCGACCAAAGGAAGGACGGTAGAAGACAGGCAGGCGGCAGAAGGTAGGCAGTCAGGCCTTTGCATTGAGCTGCGGCCATTGCACTATGAGCAACACAACTACAACAATAAATCGTGCAAATAGACTCAATGAATTTTATTAAGTTTCAAACGTTCGACGGCGGGCGGTTGTACGGGCGAATGGCACTTGGTGTTTGTGCCGACAGAGAAGGCACTGCTTGAGGTTAGCTTGGTTTTTGATTGTTGTTGTTGCTATTTTGCAATCAGTTGCAGTTTGTTGTGTTTTTGTTTTCTTATTTGAATTAATTCATTCATCTGTTGATTGCGCTAATGTTGTTTTAAATAGATTTCATTATGATGAACAGCTTTATTATCAACATTGAACAAAAATAGACACCAAACAAGCAACGCGCATGCGCAACACATTACAACTCATAGAACATCGCTCACGTAGTATCTCTGATTAGTAATGCGTCATGAAATATTCTTTAAAAAAATTGGTCATTGTTATAATTTGAACAACAAAATAATGTAATGTTCTAAGTAAAAATTTAATTTTTAGTGAAAAATAAAATTTTTTGTGAAAATTAAATTTTTATTGAAAAATTTAATTTTTACAGAAAATTTAATTTATCGTTAAAAATTGAATTTTTGGTGAAAAATTTATATTCTAGTAAAAATTTATATTCTAGTGAAAAATTTACTTATTAGTGAAAAATTGAATTTTTAGGGGAAAATTTTATTTTTATTGAAAAATTTTAGTGAATAATTGAATTTTTAGTGAAAAATTGAATTTATAGTTAAACATTTAATTTTAGTGAAGAATTGATATTCTACAACAACTTCTTTCCATCATGAAATGGCTAACCTTACTGAAGAGAAATGTCAAAAGAGCGTCAAGAAATATGGCGTCGTTTGCTGTCCCTGTCGCTCTACTTTTGTAGCGTCCCTGTTAAAAACCCCTTTATTATATTATTTGAGATCTTTTGTTATATTTATGACTTGAGACAATTTTAACTCCAGACAATTTCCCCAAGATAATTAATCCCCCTGACAAATCGTCGCCGATACAATTTTTCTTCGAGACAATTCTGTCTGAAGACTATTTCTTGCCATACACGTACCAATTGTCCGCGTAGAAAGTTCATTTCAATTTATAATTCATTCAGAGAATAGTTATCCAAACTATTTTGACCCATACAATGCCTTTTCAGACAATCAAAATTTTCACAAATATTGAAAAAAAAATTAGTGTGAGAGTGGAGAAGACTTTTTCTTGACAAAATTCTATTTAAACAAAATTGTCTTAAGAAGAATAGTTAAATTGTTTAAACCCTAATAGAAATTCTCCCTATTAGGCTAAATATGATCATGGTCCCATCTTGTTGATCATGTAACAGATCGCGATATGGCAAGGAAAACTTAATGATCCGATTCCGATCATGGCCTAGATCATTTTTACTACACTCAGAAAAAAATACTATATAAATAATAGTTTTTTACTATGAAAAATTGTCAATAGGATAAATTATTATTTTAATCGGAAAATAACATTAAATACTACAAAATACCATGACATTTCCATTCAGTTTATATGAAAATATTTATTTTTTGTATACTATTAAATCATTGACGAATTTTAATGGGATTTTAGGGATTTTTCATTTCCGATATAGGAAATATTTAAGTTATGGCATCGAGTACACAGAGAAAAAATGCGCTTTAAAGTGTTTTCTTGCTGTATAGAAAACATCGAACCACAATGGGACCAAACAATGGGTCTTTTAGTGCGTCTCCTAAAGAGCCCATTTAAAAATCTTACTTCTCAACTATGTAATTAAATAAAATAAAAGCTGTCTTTTTTTAGTTATGCAACAGATCACGTTGATGATGACCCCAGGTATGTAAATAAATGGATGCCAGTGTTGTTGGCCTTTTCAAGGGCTCACTCACATCACAGAAGTTGTCGGTGCAGAAACATGCATGGTTTGGGTGCTGGGTGCAGCCCGTAATAAATAAAACCACACAAATTAAAGAAACGTCGACGGCGGCATCCAACAAACCTTCATCGCCAGTCGGTAACACACTTTATATGATTTTTATTTATTTTTTGGTTTGTTGTTTTGCTACGCCTCGAGTGAAAAATAGCAGCATCAACCAAAGCAAAAACTGAATGGGCTAAATGTTTAATTTGTAACATCAAATTAGGTTAACGAATGCCTATTAAAAATGGGGTCAACCAACGAGCAAACAAAATAAAAACGAGATAAAAAAAAAGCAAAAAGTGTAGGCGACAGTCAGTGTTGCCACATAAAATTGCATTTTCTATTAAACGTTTTTGCCGATTAATGTCGTTGCATGGCCGGTCGATCGGACTGCTTCTTCCTGTTCTCTGTGTTGGCAACAAAATAAAGTTGTGTGATTGGCCGTTTCTATGCAGCTCAATTTCAAGTTTTCAAGTTATTGAGCCATAAATAATTGCGCCCCAAATTGCATTTTGGGCATATCAAAAACAGAGGCACACTTCACACACAGCGGTTGGTCGGGTTTTCGGTCGGACGTATGTGTGTCGCACATAACTCTGCGTTTAATGGCTGGATGGTCGGTGCACGGTAGGACTTATCGTAATTTCTTGGGTAGTATAATTTTTGATTATAGAAGCCAATATTAAAAAAATTAAAAAGGAATTAAATTTTTCACTAAAAATTTAATTTTTGACTTTAAATTAATTTTTTCACTAAAATTTAAATTTTTCACTAAAAATTAAATTTTTCACTAAAAATTCAAATTTTCAGTAAATATTCAATTTTTCACTAAAAATTCAATTTTTCAACAAAATTTAATTTTTCTCTCAAAATTCAATTTTTCAACAAAATTTAATTTTTCACTCAAAATTCAATTTTTCATTTTTCAATAAAAATTAATTTTTTCAAAATTAAACTTTTCGCTATATATTGCATTTTTTCACTAAAAATTGTATTTTTCACTAAAAATTAAATTTTTTACTAAAAATTCACTTTTTCAATAAAAATTAATTTTTTCACCATAAATTCAATTTATCACTAAAAATTCAATTTATCACTAAAAATTAAATTTTTTGACAAAATTTAATTTTTCACTCAAAATTCAATTTATCATTTTTCAATAAAAATAAACTTTTCGCTATATATTGTTTTTTTTCACTAAAAATTAAATTTTACACTAAAAATACGAAATATTCAATTTCCACCAAAAATTATTTTTATACCCTACACCTATGAGGTACAGGGTATATTAACTTTGTGCATATATTGTAACGCCCCTTAGGAGGCGTGTCCGGTATGGAAAAGTATATATATTCTTGATCAGCATCACTACCCGAGTCCGTTTAGCCATGTCCGTCTGTCTGTCTGTCTGTCCGTCTTGCTGTCCGAATACAGAATAACTTGAGAAATACTGATCAGAATGCGATGAAATTTCGTCTCAATATATTATAGCCAAAAGTAGGAACTGAGTTTGAAAATGAGTCAAATCGGTCAACGGACACGCCCACCTCCCATACAAGTCACTTTTATATAACTCTTTCGAAACTAATAACTCTAAAAGTATTCAAGGTATAATTATAAAATTTAAAATGTATTGTTATAATTCACCTAAAAATATGTGGTCCAAAAATGGGCGTGATCCGCCCACTTTTTTTTTTCATTATTTCCCGGGTTTTCATAGTGGAAATTTGATCCGTAAATTATTAAAATCAAATCTATGAAATATAAGCCTTTCAAAATTTTAAATATAGGCGTGGTCCGCCCAATTATATTTTTCAATTTTTTTTTTTAGTTTTTTATACTTTATATAAATTTTTTAATTTATTCTGAGGTTCAGCATAGTTAAAAATTTGAAATTAAGGTATACAAATAAATATTCCTCATTAATATCTCCACCAAAGGTGTAGGGTATTCCATAGTCGGGCCCGACCGACTATAAAAATCCGCCCCATGTGACCGAACTTACCCATGTGACCTAACTTTCCCAACTCGTTTTTTACTAAAATATGAAATTTTCACTAAAAATTCAATGTTTCACAAAAAATCTAATTTTTCATTAAAAATTAAATTTTCTCCAAGAATTACTAAAATCAAATTATTTCTAAAAGCAAAATTTTTCACTAAAAATTAAAATTTTCTGTAAGAATTAAATTTTTCACTAAAAATTTAAATTATCACTAAATTTCATTTTACTTAAATCTCTAAAATTAAATTCAATTTATCACTAAAAATCAAAATTTTCACTGAAAATTCAAATTTTCACTGAAAATTCAACTTCTCACTGAACATTTAATATTTCACTAAAAATTCATTTTTTCAGTAAAAATTCAGTTTTCCACTAAAAACTTAAATTTTCATTAAAAATTATTATTTTTTAACTTAAAATAAATTTCTTTTTATATTTTAACTAACATTTCAAATCTTTTTTAAAGAGTGAAATTCGTTCCACTGTGCGCCACAAAACAAAGAGCACAAAATGAGGTTCTTGTTGAAAAGTTTAGCGAGCAGTGAACTGTTTGTGGAGCACGCGGCCTCAAAAAGACACAGAGGCACACACAGATGCAGTCAGTCAGCCATTCATTCATTCTGTTCGTCCGTCAGTTATTCATTCAGTCAGTCACTTGTGTGGATCAAAAGCTGCGCGTAATGAGGGCCACGCTGCAATGCGACGCCGCTGTTGTTGTTTCTGTCGCTGTCGCTGAGTGACCCAAATTTCAGATGGTCTGCAAACGCGTTACAGGGTGGGGAAACAGCTGTTCTGTGTGTGCCTGTGTTTGTTTTGTGTTCGGCTGTGAATGAGTGCAACATGCGATGCAATGCGCAGCAGCATCGGCGACAACGGCAGCTGCCATAAAATGTTAACGCGATTTTGTTGACCAACATTTTTGTTTTATAGTTGAAGTTGTTATTAATTTTCAACCAACCATACGTCCGTCTGCCAGTTAAACAAGATACATAGGCTGCGTGTATCTGTTGGATGCGTGCGTTAAATAACGCAAAAATATAATAAGCGCAACCACTAAATTGCGTTACTGGAACAGACGAGGCGACGCGACGAGACGTCAGCCTACTGACCTGAAAGTGAGCGCGTCGCATAAACAATAACAAAATCAACAAATAAATAATTTAAATAAATAAATAACTAAATCGCACCGTGACACAAAATGTGCTAAAATTAGATGTGCTGTTTTATTTAGTAATTTATTTATTTATTTATTTTTACTTTTGTTGCACATTTTGTGACACAATCTGCGGTCGTTGCACTCGACTCGTTCGACGCATTGTTTGTTGGCTTTGTGTTGTTATTGTTGTATTTGTCAGATACTTTAGATGCATTTCTACACCAACAATAATAAAAACAATATTATTTTATTGCACCTGCAATAATAATAACAAAATCGTGTGATTTTGCATTGCAAATATTTTTGCATTTGATAGATATACATCGTAGGTATCTGCTAGATACAACTCACAATTGTTGGCAAATGTTTATTTGGTTGAGCAAATCAACATTTTGTTTATAGCACATTATGGCAAAGAAACTACGTTGGCTGTCATAAATGTCGATCATAGTGCACCGAACACCCTAGGCGGAAAAAATTAGATATTTCAACCTCATTGAACCTCTATTACCCTATTAGAAATTTACACGATGCACCATCCAGAAATAATTGAATTTTATTTGAGTAAACCATGTCTGGTTCTGAAAATCTAATTTTAATATATACAATTTGCATTAAAACCAGTGGTCAGAGATAAAGGTCCTCCCATAACCTGAATAACTCTCACTAAATAACATAGTGTTATGAAAATTCAGTCTGTTCAACTGTTCTACAAGTTCGTATCTTTGGATTGTGTATAAAATAAAAACACTCTTATGTTTGGTTTAAATTATAACAAATAACTTTATTAATTCACATTAACTAACAACTTTACTAATAACAAATTCTAACAACTGCTGCATATCCACAATTTAACATTGATCACACACGAGATGCACTCGACTACTTTCCAATCACTACTGAAGTGCTGTGCCTCCGATGCGGCGGCCTTATATACTGCAGGCATCAGTTCTACACGTTTTGACCAGCTTCGACTTGTTTCGAGAATCTTCTACTCGTTTCGTGAATGACGCATGCTATTGGCATCTCATTCGCACTCATGTGTTTTAATGATCTTCCATCTCTTTCTCGCACATTGTCCAGTGCGCTGTATGATCTTCTGTCTCTTTCTAACACATTGCTTAGTGCGCTGAATTGTCTTGCGTCTCATTTATTATTGCTGAATGCTTGCACTATGGGGCAAATTACATCTTTTCGTAACAATAGCATTTAATAATAAATCAGTGAAAAACCAAAAATTAAAGAAAAATTCGGTTTCGGTCTGTGAAACCTATATCTTTGAAAATTTTTGTTTTCGGTCTGAGAGAAACGTTTATTTTTGAAAATTTTCGGCTGTGGTGTGAGAGACAGTGAGAGATATAAAGGTTAACGAAATATATCTCTCATTAGTAATTTTTGAGATGCTGAAAAGCGTTGATGCACAATTATCTTTTCAGATGTCTCCCAAAACAAAATCCTAAAAGCAAAAATTATCAAAAAAAAAATTGTTCGAAGAAGAAAATTAATAAAAAAAAATGTTGGGACATAAAAAAAAAAACAAAGCACTGTTCGAAAACAACATATTCCATCAAAAACATCAATATTCGAAAAATTAAAAAAAAAATAAGAATTTCAAAAAAAAAAAACGACAAAATCAACAAAGTTCGAAAAATTTCGAAAACGCAATGCTCTAAATTAAAATTTTCAAAAAGAAAAAAAAAATATTCGACTAAGACAACAATGTTCGAACATTTTGGAAAACATTTTTTGGATGATAAAAACTACGCAATGGTCGAAATCACCATTTTCCGACAACAAATTTTTATGTTATCCAATCAATTTCTGCAACAACGAAAAATTTCCAATAAATGAGGCTAATTAGATTGTCTGTCTACTAACAACCATTTACCAAACACATTTAAAATAAAGGTCTTCATATAACTCTCAACCAAAAACGTTTATTTTTTAAACTAAAAAAGTATCTCTCAACCAAATACCTTTTTTAAAGTATTTCTCAACCAAAGACCTTTATATTTTTTCAAAAATAATATCTCTCAATAGTTATTTCTGTTCTCTGTTTCTCTCGTTCAACTCGGGCATCGAGCCAAGTCCACGCGGCTCTCAACAGAATCACGTTCTTCAGTCGCACGATACGTTTGTGAAACAATCTCTCTGTGTCTGTTTTTACCGACTTTTTAATATTGGAAAATTTAAAACAAACATCAATAAACACTACTTCATCTTTCCTCCATCCTTTTATCCTATAATAGTTTCAAACAATCAATACTGTGCATTGCAAGAATAGGGAGTATTAAAAAAAATCAAAACTCTGACAGCAAGAACAAAACTGACCCTGCAAGAACAAGATTGACATGCCGATTCTCGAACAAGAGCGGCCCGGCTAGAACAAGAGAAACATGTCTTGTTCTTGCATTATCTCTTCGCTATATTACTTATATATATCTAAGCTGTCTGAACAAGAAAATTGGCATGATCGATCTATTGTGACCTGAGAACCGACCACTTATGTTCAAATACCTCATATAAAATTTACATCTACATATCAATTTTACTGTATACGTGCTTAGGTAAACTTTTTTTGGTCAAATATATATTGACATTATGCTGAAATATATGAAAATAATGTTTTCCTGCGAAACGAGTTGTGGTTCCCAAAAAAAAAATCGAAATTCGGTACACCTACCCATTTGTAAATATGGGTATCAAATAAATGGAAATTCTTCAGCGATGAAAAGTTTGTAGTTATTTTCAGGATTCGTATACCCTGGTGACCTATATACCAATTTGAATGGAAACCACACATATGTGTAGGGTATTTATAGTCGTCTTAGAACGACTATAATTTTGATAATTCCAACTATCATAATAACACCTACTTTAAAATTTCCCATGTGATCTTACCTTCCCAACTGGTTTTTTGGTTTACAAGCGTATTTAATGACTAAATAAAATATTGATGCAATATACAAAAAATTTAAAAATGTTATTTGCAGGCTTTAACAGGGAGATTATGCAGTAATATATAAGGTTTGTTGTTTACTTGTATGTATTATATATTTGTGTTTATTAAATACTAAAAACTCGCAGTAAAAAATTTAAAACGCCATCAATATTAAAACTCGTACATCTTTCTAAGAAGTCTATTTCTAATATAAAATTTATTTGAATTATACAAAAACCCATTCGAAACCATAGCATACAGGACAAAAACTTAACAAGATATGCGGTTTGACATAAATATTTTACCAGTCGTACGATTAGAGTCATCAGACTGCTGACTGACCATACAATAAAATTTCGCAATATTTAGAGGCAACATAAATAAAAGAAAAAAAATCAAGCAACATAAGAGCAAAATAAATCGCTGAAAAGCATCTGCAAAGATGCCGAGTGTAATAAATGAAACTATCAAATATCAATAATGCATGTTCTGCGGATACTAAGATACAAAAGTATCTGGTGGCAGTAACAACAACAGCGTAACTAGGTCATGTCAAATCGCATTGTTTCAACAGCAACAGCCGTAGCAGCAGCAACAAAAGCTGTTGTAATGCGCAGACAACAACAACAGAGAAAACAACGGTAATTTAGCGACTCAAGACAAAAGCAATCTCAAAAATATCCAAATGGTATCCGCAAGATTGCGCGAGTAACTGAAATTATAAGGTATTGTTGTTGGTTTTTTTAGTTTTATCGTGTCTAGCGCGACATTTAAGTTGTCACTTTGACATCTGCGCGCCAATTTGTAAAAAAGTAAAAGTAACAACTGCGCAATTTTTCAAACAGCCACACACTGCTTTATCGACACTTTGACATTTTAACCAAATGGCCACGCATGATGCAAATGTCGGCGAAATCAAACATATTTGACTAAATGAACAATGAATATCTATTGAAAATTTTACAACCTTAGCTTAGTAAATATTTTTGCAATGTTTTGTTTTTTATGTTGTTGATATTTATGTTGTTACCACAAATAGCTCAAGTATTTTAAAATGCATCAACATTAAAGTTATTAGTGCTACGTGAAAATTGTCACGTTTTTCGCATAAAGCTTAACGTTTTGTTTTTTCATTTGAAATATTTATTTTTTATGTCAATGATTATTCTTATTTACATGTTATACTTAAGTAAAATGTTTTTTTTTGTAAAGAAAGGTCTCGTGTAATTTGGTCAAGTTCGCACACCTATACATGAAAAAAGGTCTCTCCTAAACATAACAAATATGTTAGAGCTTTATGTAAAAATAATTATAATTTAATTAAAATAAACATTATTATTAATGACAGACAAACATATTTAGTTTCTAACGCACCCGTTTCATCCCAGTAGCGAACTCATAAAACACGATTTTTGCTGTTTAGCACCACAGCGTCAAAAACTGTCCAAACATCGCTTTGCACTTTGATTTGAAGTGCTAAGAATTTTTCTAATATTTTTCTTAACTCTAAAAATATTTTTTTTTAGTATATAAATCGTCATATCTTTTGATTGGTTTGAGATACATCAATAAAACCTGGTACATACTCATATATCTTAAGTACGAACCATGTTACAAAAAATGGGCGGTAACTGTGAAGAGCCACGCCTAACTGCCATATAAAATTTACAGTAAAGTCTGAGAGAAACCTTTATTTTTGAAAATTTTTGACTGCGTTTGAACAGTGCGAGTTATAAAGGTTAAACAAATATATCTCTCATTAGTAATTTTTGAGAAGCTGAGATCCACAATTTATTTTGCAGATGACTCCCAATATTTCTGAACCACAGATTGATAGTAACTTTTGATTATATATGTAAATAAATCCATAAATTGGTAGACAAAAGGAGCAATGTTCGAAAAATTTCAAAACCAAAATTGTTAAACAAATGTGCGACAAAAACAACGCAATGTACGAAAACACCAAAATCCATCTAAAAAATGTATTTTAAAAAAACAACAATGTTCGAAAAATTTCGAAAAAATGTTTGGACGACAAAATGTTCGAACAGAAAAATTGTTAAAAAATTTTGGGCGATAAAAACAACGGAATGGTCGAAATTAGAGATGGACGCGTGCCGTGCTCTTTTCGTGTCACGCTCGAAAATCTGAGTTCGTGCGTGCAAATATCCGTGCGTGCTAGTTGTTGTTGTGGCCGTGCCCGTGCCTCCAAAATCAGGCACGCGTCCATTATTTTTTTTTTATTCTATTTCATTTTTATTAATTTCAATCCAAACGCACTAAGGCCAAATGATTACAGTTTAATTACAATTTTTTTCTACCCTAATTTTAAAAACCATTACTTCCAGCTTCAGAAAATAAAAAAATCGTTTTCTTAAAAATCTGTTGTTTTAGTTTTACTTATGGATTTAAGAGAATAAAATAGTATCAAACTTTGAATTATTTTTTAGAAGGACTAAAACACTTTAGAATATCGCTTCCGGTTCGGATTCCAAAATTTATAAATTGTGGTTCCGATTCCGGTTCCAACCAAAAAATTAAATGTGTTTCGATTCCGGTTCCATAATTTTTTTAATAACGGTTCCTATTCCGGTTCTTTGCGTTCCATGACAGGGACTATAATATCTGTTCCAGTTCTGGTTTCGAGATTTTTAAAATAGCGGATTATTAAAATAGCTGAAAAAATATATAGGTTCCGATTACAGTTCCGGTTCCACACATTTTTAATAACGATTCCGGTTCCAAAAATCTAAACGTTTCCAGTATTATTTTTCACGTTTCACCTGCTTTTTCATGTTCTTCGTGTCTTTTTATATCCCGTGCTTTATCGTGCTTCTTGTGCGTGCCTGTAAATTGAGTCATCGAGCTCATTCTCGTGCGTGTCACCTAACTGCGTGCTCGTGCGTGACCGTGCCATCAAAACAGACACACACCGAAATCACAATTTCAAAAAAAAATCGACAAAAACAACAATGTTCGTAAATTTTCGAAAAAAAATTTAAAAAAAAAATCGACAAAAACAATAATGTTCGAAAATTTTTGAGCATTTCAAAACAACGCAATGATCGAAATCACCATTTACCAAAAAAAAAAAATATTCGACAAAAACAACAATGTTCGAAAATTTTCGAAAAAAATTTTGGAGGGCAAAAACATTTTTCAACAAATATTCGACAAAAACAACAAAGTTCAAAAATTTTCGAAAAAAAAAGATTAGTAACAAAAAATTTAAAATAAACGTTTTTATATAACTCTCAACCAAAGACCTTAATTTTTTAAAACAAAAAGTATCTCTCAACCAAAAACCCCTATATTACCTCTCTGAAAAAGAATGTCTCTCACTGAAAAACTAAATATTTCTATTTAGTAGGTTAATATTTATTTTAAAAATATTTTCATCCTCTATTAAATATATCTCATGTTTGTTGTATTCGATCCAGGAACTACAAAGTAGGATTTTTGAAGTCCCTGCTCAAATGAGCGATTTGTATTCCAAACACTCATAGATATTAAGAATTTGTTCACTGATAATTTAAATCCAATTAAAATACAGATAAAAAAAGCTCGAGAGTTCAAAAGTTGGTGGCTTACAAAGCTCAAATCTTTTTATATCAAATAAATTTTTTGTTTATTTTTTGTTGGTTATTTTTAAGTTTTACCTTTTTTTTACCTCCTATTATTGTCTTTAATAAAAACGAATACAAGCGAATGGTTGCAACGAGCAACAGATGTTGCTGATAACTGCCACCTCCTGCTGCTGCCGCCATACAAGGAGTGCCGCCAAAAAATGAGTCAATAAAATAAAACTGGATGATTGCAATTTAACTGAATTATTGTTACATGTTAACTAATGAACCCGACCATACGGCGGGCGGAAGCAGCAACGACAGACGATGCCAATCGTAGACACAAAACCCAACAGCAGCAGCAGCGGTAATAAAATTGCTGGCAGCAATTGCTACATAAATTTATGTTGCTGCTATAAAAATAAAGAAAATAATGCATTTTAATGTTTAAAGAAAGGCAGTCACTGCACTGAAAGACGTGCTTCATGTGGGCGTTGTGAGTGCAGCAGAAACGATGACTGCAACATGTTGCTGCTGCTGTCGCTGCCGCATTCAGGCAACGAGGAAGTGAACTCGAGACGACGCTGCATAGCACCGCCTTTGTAACTCTCTGTGGTTTAAGTTGCAAAAAGCGGCACATCGGACGTTTCGCATTTGCACGACGTCTGCTGCAGCAGTATTTGTTTGCTTTTGGCATTTGTTGCAACGTTCATTTTTATATTAGCAACATGATTTTTGCAGCAGCATGACGTACAGTGGGATTAATAAATAAAAATAAAAACTTTCAAATATATTTGGCCTATTTTATTATTAAAAAATCGCCTTGACAACATTTTTGACAGGGTCATAATAGTTTATAAACATTTTCTTTTATGTTTGTATCAGAAATGAATTATATTTGCTTTACACGCTGTAAAAAAAAGTGGCTCTTCCAAACATAATTGTGCAGGCATTAACATGTATGTTTGGAATTTTATGTAAACATAATATATTATTTCCTGATAAATCATTTGTAAACAGGGTTGTCTTGAGACTTGAACAGTATTGTAATGAGCTCCGACTTACATTATGATATCACGGAAACATTTTGATGTTGCCCCTTAAATGGTATATGTTCTAATAGAAACATAATAATTACTACATCCAAACAAAATAAATATTTGAACCGAAACATAAACATGTTTAAAATATAACATGATTTGGAACGATCTGAATATAAATATGTTTCCAGAGAAACATATCAGTTGTTTCAGTTCAAAAAGTTGTATGTTTGCATAAAAACATATCTAAATATTTTTGGAAAGGAAAATAAAATAAAAATCAAATATTGTTTTTTTTATTAATTTTTATTAAAAATCATTAAACATGCACAGTGGGAATTAAAAATATTTGATAAATAATTTAATTAAAACTGCAAGTACAGTGCAGCACATAGCGTTGGCAAGGAATTCTCGCGGTGCCTGTGTTAAAAAAACATGCAGAATTCTTTTTGAAAATAGAAGCACTGATTTTTCTGTTGTGGTTTTTTTGATGAAATATCCGTGTCGGCTTTTCACAATATTTTTAGAAAAACATTCAGGAACAATTGAATTATAATCTGCACTATTAAATGATATTATTTGTTACTATTTGTACTTTTTGTACCACAATTTGTATATTTTTAAAATTTACAAATGACATCGTATTACCGATACGAATACGTTTTCTCAACAAACATCAAAAGACACGTATGCAGAAAATGGTGGTCACCGCGTGTCAGCTTCGTATACAAGAAGAATTTTGCAAGAATACGTTGTTTACTTTTTTTTGTTTCTTTTCAAACATCAGTATGTTTTAAAGGACTAATACATACTTCAAACGATGACAAAAGAGACGTAGATAGAAAAATTCTGCTCAACTTCGTGCACTAGAAGAATGTTGGTAGAATACATTTATTTAAATCTAATTTCTTTTTTTTTGTTTTTTAAACATCAATATGTTCAAACGATGGCAAAAGATGGCGTAGGTAGAAAATGCTGCGCAATGTTGCCAACTTCTTCTGTCGATAACTAATCGAATGAAGACGAGCGTTGCGAACATACGTTATAATTAGATTTGAATAGCATTTTCTGTTTGTTTTGAAACATAGTTATAACCAAGTAAACTGCCAAGAAATAGTATATTTATATGCAATTAAAATTTTATGTTTGTATTGCAACATATTTAGGATAAGTTTGACGGATTCTGCTGGGGAATACATAAAATGTTTACACATAGTCATATGTTATTACCATCTGAACAATAATTTAATTACACTTCATTCGTAATACATTTATGGTTATTTCGTATTATTTTTTAATTACATTCAAACATATTCAAACAAATCTTTTCTATCTGTGTCTGATTCTCTTTGGGAAACAAAAGATATCTGTCAGAGAACGGAAATCGGTAAAAAGATTAAGTCCGAAATATATGGAAAAACAAGAGAAATGCCACTTTGTTTTAGGCAATACCAAAAATCTGTGTATGAGGTCTTGATTAGAATTTTGAAGTTCGTAGATATATCGTAAAATGATGTCGGTTAATAAAAATACATCACTTATTGTTGTATAATTGAAAGGTCTAGAGGCACCGATCACCGAACACGATTTTGAAGACCAGTCCTGTAATAGTTCTAAAGGTTAAATTGACCCCTCTCTAGGACAACGCCATATTGAAGTTGCCGGTTGGTTTCATATAAAAAAAGCCAGATCTAGGACCGGTTCGTTTCCCCGTAGGCTAATTAACCTTTAAATGTTATAAAATATAAATATATTCACATACAAATGAAAAACCCATTTCCTAAAAGGGTCTTTAAACACTTTTCAACTTCTCAACCCACTGTGCTTGGACGTCGTGTGTGTGGCAGCAAAGTGCTTTTGGCGTGCACGTTTTGTGTGCGGCACGCGAGCCTTTTTGAGACTTTCTGAGTTTTGTGTAGGTGGCGCTGCATGCATGGCGTTGGTTTTTTTTTTGTTGCCGGGATTGTTTATTTATGCAACACATTTTACAATCATATAAAACTCATAAATTTGTCAGTCAGCCATGAGCATAAAAAAGTAACAACACAAACAACAAAAAATAAATTGGCGTTTGTTGTTATCGCAAATATCAATTGGCAACAACAACAATCAACAATCTATCACTTGCCGTCGTAGCTGTTGTTGTTGTTGTTGTTTTTGTTGTTGCTGCTACATGGCCATCGGCAATCATTGCAATGATGCGCATTCAACTGTTGCACATAAACATGTTGCAGCAACATTTTAATTTGCTGCATCTTCACTAATTTTGCCTTCAACCTCTTCATTCTCTTATTTTGCTAACATTAATTTGCAGCAGCAGCAGATGCAACAAATGCCATCACACGTCAATCGAGGCAATTGCTGCTACCAACTGCAGTTCGTGGTGTGAGTGGCTGCAATTTTTTGTTTTGTTTTCAGCAACAACTTAATTAAAAGCAAAAAGAATGGAAAATTCGCGTTGGTTCGTTTACTGCTGTTGCAATAATTGAACCTGCCATGCAAATGCCAGCAACACAAACCATTTACTCGGCAGCAGTTGTTCCAAAATAACAATAAAATTTACTTAATCAAAAGTGAACAAAAAGTGAAATTACTTTAAAACTGTTTTATTTTTAAAAGCGAAAACATTTTACAAAAATCTGAAATCAAACGAAATATAAGCTTTCGGTTTTATAGTGGTTTAAAATAGCATTAACCAATTTTAAGCCGTAACCGTAAGTAGGAGAAAACCGAATCCGAAATTAAAACCTGACTGACAAATTTAAATATTTGTTTCTTTGATAATTTTTATGATTTATCGAAATTTTTCAAAATATTATTAGATCCTAATAAACTTACAGTCTCGACTCATTCCAGCGGAGAGACATTTCTTGAAGCGACAATACTGACATCTGTTGCGATTCAATCGTATTACCAGACATTTGCCATCACGCAAGCAACGGTATTCGATTTGCTTCTGAATGCTGCGGCGAAAGAAACCCTAAAATGCAACAATAAATTAAAACAAAATAGGTTTCAAATATTTCGCACGAGTCAGATGCAACGCCTACCTACCTTACAACCCTCGCACGAGGTTACACCATAATGGTAACCGGAAGCCTTGTCGCCGCAAACCTTGCACGGCACAAACGATTTCGAGACGTTGTTGCTGTTGGAGTCGGCTATGGCAAATTGTTGTTGATCTGGAATAACAAAATAGATATAGATAACTTTAAAAGAATAATGTTTTTTTTTTAATTCAATGGTTTTTGTGTATCGTGTTTTTTTTTAGCCGTAAATTCTTCGAACTTTTCCCGAGACAATTCTACCCCGAAAAATATTTTCCGGAGACTATTCTTCCCGGGATTATACTTCTCGGAATCATACTTCCACTGACAATTCTTCGCCAGACTATTATTTTCTTCGCGCGACTATACCTCCCCGGACAATTCGACTTCAGGCAGTTTGTTCCTAGACAATTAATACCTAGACTATACGTCCCGATACAATTCTTTTGCAACAATAGTTTTCTGGGCAATTAATCTCCAGACAATTCACTCCTAGAAAATTTTTTCCTAGACAATTCTTTTTAGAATTTTTTTTCCAAAAGAATATTCTTCCCTAGACGAACAATTACTCCCCGAAATATTTTTTCTAAAATACTTTTCTTCCGCGACTATACTCCCTCGGACTATTCTACCCCAGAGAATTAATTTCTACACTCAAAATAAAAAGCCTTAAAAAGTAGCACGATTTTTCCGAAACAGCAAAAACTTTTTTCGGACCATTTTTTTTTTTTTAATTCTCTTATAATTAATTCTTAATTCTCTTTCCCCAAAAAATTAAAAAAAAAATATCAATATTTTACAATCTTCTTTCTAAAATCCAAGGAATCAGTCCATAAAAAAGGGTTTTTCAACATGGACGCTACAAAAGTAGAGCGACAGGGACTGCAAACGACTCCATATTTCTTGCCGCTCTTTAGACATTTCTCTTCAGTAAGGTTTGCCATTTCATGATGGAAAGATATACGAATTCGAATTTCGGTAGTAAATTTTAATAATTTCGACTCGTTGTCTTTCCACCATGAAATGGCAAACCTTACTGAAGGGAGGTGCGTTAAAAACAAACAATTAATGCCCTTACACTACTATTTTATCTCATACAATAAAAAGTGATGGCACTCGTTCCAGAAATGGGACTCATTCCAGAAAAGTGCGGTCAAATTCTATTTTTTAATGTTATCAGCTAATGACGTGAAAATACTAAATAATGAAATGTTATGAATTGAAACATTTATGGCGTAAATATCGAGATCAAATTGGCTGTATTTGTCGTTGACCTGATTTTTGACGTGCGGCTTATTGCTGCAAACTGCAACAGCAGCAACATCCAGTCTTTGTGCAGCACAGTACGACGTCAAATCATGCGAAAACACGCGATACAAGAAACAAATACTACCAGAGTTGGCTGGTTTGTTCGTTGCAACCGCAATAAAATCACGAAACCTAGTTTTTCAGCCTCAATTTGCTATAGTTTTTCAATTTCACAATTTTCCGCCAAATCTTTTGTTGCTGCTGTTGCTACTGCCGCTGTTGTTGTTGCGGTTGTGCCAATTGCCGTTGCGCATGTTGCATACGATATACGACTGCAGTTGGCGTAATTTTTTTTCTAGTCTGTTCATTTCGCACTGTGTACTACACAGGACAAAAAAAAAGCGTACTAATATCGAATAATTTGAAATTTAAAATAAAATTTCAATAGTGAAAAATTTAAAAATGTAAAATAATAATGTTATGTAAAATAATAATGTTTAGTGTAAATTGGAATTTTTAGAAGAAAACTTGATTTTTTAGTGAAAAATTTAATTTTTAGTGAAAAATTTAATTTTTAGTGCAAAATTTAATTTGTTAAAAAATTATTTTTTAGGGGAACATTTCTTCTTTAGTGAAAAATTGAATTGTTAGTGAAAAATTGAATTATTAGGGAAAAATTGTTAGTGAAAAATTGAATTATTAGGGAAAAAAATAATTTTTAGTAAAAATTATAATTTTATTGAAAAATTAATTTTTTAGTGAAAAATTGAATTTTTAGTGTAAAATTTAATTTTTAGTTAAAATTGAATTTTTAGTGAAAAATTAAATTTTTTAAGGAAAAATTTAACTTTTAGTGAAAAGTTTTAATTTTAGTGTAAAATTAAATTTTTAGTTAAAAATTGAATTTTTAGTGAAAAATTAAATTTTTTTAAGGACAAATTTAACTTTTAGTGAAAAATTGAATTTTCAGTAAAAAATTTATTTTTAGTAAAAACATTATTTATTGTTTCTTTGGGTTAAATTTAAATTTTTAATGAAAAATATAATTTTTATTGAAAACACATGATTCGTAAAAAAACGAAAATGTCTAATAAAATTATTTGACACACTTTACTTTTTTTCTTTTTAATCGAGATTTGAAATAACATTAATAATCAAATTTGACAATTCCAAAGTTGAACTGATTTCCAATCAATACTTTGTCATTGATTTTGCGAAACAATTACAAGAAGTCTCATGAAGCTGCCCCCGACAAAATTGAATTCCTGGCGGGCACAAAAGCAAAAAAAAAAGTATAAAACTTAATAAAAGTTCAATTGTGAGAACGATTTTTCATTCTGAACTGAGCTGCGCTGCTAGTTACAGATACAATATCTCAAAGTGCGCTTATTGCCTATGGCTAACACACAAACTACATAGCGTACTTGGCAGAACCTTCAATTGTCATTCAGTGCTGCCATCATTTATTCAATGCGTCGTCGTCGTGTTGCTGTTGCCGCTGCTCCGGCTAACGAACGAAACCTTCGCGATGTTCTGATGGCCTCATCAACATCCTCGTCCTCGGTGCAGTCTCGCTCCGAGCCGCCACCGGCTCTAGTCCATTTGCCGTCTGCCCTCCTGCCTCTTCTTCCATCTAACGTTTTGCTTAGGTTTTGCTGTGCGCAGAGTTAATAAATCGCTGTGCAGAGCAGCGCAGCGCATGCATCCGACGTAAATCACCTACTCTGGCCAATAAATCTCACAGATACACGAGATACAAACACACATGGAAGATACACAGCAGCAATGACAACAACGTCGATGACAACAGCAACAGAATCGCACTCAACTTTGTTGCGCGAAAGACGCAACAACAAGAAGGAGCAACTACTAAAGTAGAGGCTGCCGCACAGTGGGACCAAATGCTGAAAATCGTACCAAAATTTAACAATTTGAGAATATGAACATTTTTTTTTTAATATTAAAAAAAAATATATTTATTTTTTGAGAATCCATTTTTCCATACCATTTACAAATTCAGTTCAGAAAAGACCAATTGTAATTTAAAAAAACCAACTAAAAATATTCTGAATTCCAAATTGAAAGTCATGAATTTCATTTGATATCAATTGAGGTTTTCTGAAAATCAACTGAAATCTCTCAATTACAATTGACATGTTTTGAATTTGAAATGTACTTTAATGCCGTAGAAGAAAACTTTACCTTTGGTATTGTCCTCTTTAGTCAGGGATATTTTCAAGTTCACTTTGTCCTCCTCATCCTGGAAGGTCATAAACATTTTTTCATTGTCTGTATCGCTAAACCCACTTCGGAATGAACTTCTTCGACTTTTTAATAACATTACCGGCATCATCATATAATATTTTTTACCTCTCGAGTGTTTTCACAAAAAGTCTGCCTCATACCTCATATTTTGTACTCTTCGATAAGTTTTGGTTCGGTTTTTACAGATTGTATCTTCTTTTTTTTTTAAGAATGGCAATGATAACACCTAAAAAGACCTAATAATACATATTCACAGCCAGTATTATTAGGTCTTATTTTATAATGCAAAATTCTATTCTCTGTAGCTTAATTTATTCCGGTCCCATTAAATTGAAAATATTGTTTTGTTATTCTACGTACACGCAGAGAAAACATTTGTTTGCAGCAAACATAATATATTTGCAATTGTAAATTTGATATCTTTAACTGGATTTAACTTTTTATTGCAAATTTTTTATATTATTTTTGTACTCATTTCATGACTTATGATTATAACTTGTTATTATCATATTTATTTTAAAATTCTGGAAATTCATGTATGTAACGTGTAACATAATATATTTGCTGCAAAACATAATTTTTCCCTGTGTGTAGAGATTGAAACCGTAACCGAATCTGTTTCTTAAATTCTTGAGTTCTAATAGTTTTTTGAAACTTTTGGTCACACTGTGTGCCGCCGCAATAGCTACTACAACCACGTTTTACAGGCCAGTTAAAGATGAGATAATTACGTTGTTACCAGTTGGTGCTCTCGGCCAAATGAAAATTGATAGTCGTCGCCAAATTGGCTTAAAGCGTCCGCAACAGCAGCAAAAGCAGCTACTGTTTGGCCGTAAAAGAAAACTTTTATTTTATTAATTGGATAAAAAACCTTGCGAAGATCATAGTCATTTAGATGAAAACATAGAGAGCCATGCAAATGAAATATTTATTAGTTTATAAGTTATGCAAACGGAAATATTGTCGATTTGTCATAGTCAACTGCAAGGATAATGATTAGAAGAATATTTATGTTATACACCGTGCAACAAAAATCCAAAAAAAATATAATTTGACAACATATTGTCACTGTCATGACAAAGGGGCGAATGTGCATTTTTTAAAATATTGGGAAATAAAATTTTAAAGTTTAAAGTTCTTTAGTAAAATTTCGCTTTTTTTTCAATTTTTTCTGTTATTTTGGTTTATTCATTAATTATTATAACGTATATGAAATATCTTTGGATTTGGACAACTTACTGAATTATAAATACGAATTTTGTGACCAAAACGCAAATATTTTCGTTTTTTTTGTATAACTCTTTATTGGTGCAAGATAAAATAGTAATGTAAAGGCATTCATTGTTTATTTTTAAAGCACGTATCGATTGGCATAGTTATTTTAAACATAATACTGCCAATTTTTCTTGCAAATGATAAAAATAAAAAAATATTTTAACATAATGATAGGTGCTTTAAAAACAAACAATTAATGCCTTTGCAACACTATTTTATCTTGTACCAATAAAATGTTATGTCGACAAAAAAAAGAAAAGATTCGCCCTTTTTTTCTTAATTTAATTTCTTTTTTACATTTTTTTTAGAAAAACAAATTTACCTCTTAAACTATGAAATCAAATCGTATTTTAATAGCATTTTTTTTTTGGTTCACACAATATTTTATTTGCTTTTATGAAAAATGTTTCGAATATTTTTTTATAGTTTTTTTTTATAAATATAACTTTTTATTAATAAAATGTTTTAATTATAAATAAATATATTACAAAACATTTTATTAATTTATGAATGTCAAGCAATCAGTATATAACAAATAATATACAATAACTATTTGCGAACTGAAAAAATTAACGAAAAATAAATATTTTGATTCAAATTTGGTTTGATGAACAGCATTCTTCAATATGATGTACATATATGTTGTATTTTATGTATTTGTTCATTAAAATGATAAAACGTATTCCTAACATACATCTCATCATATTGAAGAACACTTTTTCGGTCATTCATCAAATTGATAATGAATTCATATTGATGTTTTGTAATTATCAATATTATGAATCATTCTTCAATACAATGAATAATGGTTTGAAGGACGAAATCATCAGTATAAAGTTGATTTTTTCTGTATACTGAGGCAATAAGCTAGAAAGAGCTGGATTCTCGTTCCGTGTAGAAGTTTATGGAAATATAACTTTTTATTAATAAAATGTTTTAATTATAAATAAATATATTACAAAACATTTTATTAATTTATGAATGTCAAGCAATCAGTATATAACAAATAATATACAATAACTATTTGCGAACTGAAAAAATTAACGAAAAATAAATATTTTGATTCAAATTTGGTTTGATGAACAGCATTCTTCAATATGATGTACATATATGTTGTATTTTATGTATTTGTTCATTAAAATGATAAAACGTATTCCTAACATACATCTCATCATATTGAAGAACACTTTTTCGGTCATTCATCAAATTGATAATGAATTCATATTGATGTTTTGTAATTATCAATATTATGAATCATTCTTCAATACAATGAATAATGGTTTGAAGGACGAAATCATCAGTATAAAGTTGATTTTTTCTGTATACTGAGGCAATAAGCTAGAAAGAGCTGGATTCTCGTTCCGTGTAGAAGTTTATGGAAACTTCTAGAATCATACGAGCAATATTTGAAATAAATGAATATCTGTGAAAACTGTAAGGAGTTTAAAAATAGATTGCCTACATATTATTGTTATGGATAGAAAATAAGCAGTTTCTGCAATCATCCGACTCTTTTGCGTAAAGTATTCCAACAAAATATTTCTAAATTGATAAAATAAATTTTTTAGAGTGACTTCTAAAGTAAAGAATGTGACCTGTTGAATTTCGCAAAATTACCCTAAACTGCGTTGCTGCAATTACTAACTCTTTCTATTTTTAGCTTTCTGAATAGTTGGCCGAATCAAAGTTATTAGTCGCAGAAGGAAGCAGCACTAGTTGGCAACTCTTTATGCAAAGACAGCGACGACGACGACGACATCAATGAAGAGTTGTCTAACAAAAGTTCAATAAACTTGTTATAAATAAACAAGAAGCCTCGATCGGACCCTGCATTCGTTGGTTTGTCCGTCCGTCCGTCGACTGTCTATCTTTTTATCTGTCTGTCAGTGCGTCAGACAGACAGTCGTCGTTGTTGCTGTTGTCGTCGCCGTAGCCATCGTCATCGTCATAATCAGCATTGCAATAGCATTTGAAGCAGCAGCTGCTGCCGCACGTTCAAATGGCGCTCAAGTGTTGCAACAAAGTTAAGTCAACAACATCAACAGCAACAACAACAAATCAATTGCAACGCAAGGAAACATTAATATTTATGCATTTTCAATATATCTGTGGTCTCAAGCAATAACAACATAAGTCATTTTTTACTACTTTTCAGGAGAGCACTTTAAAGGTTTAACTAATTATAGCATAAAATTGTATTAAGATTTTTAAGGTTTACCAGCGTAAATATCTCACATATTAGTAGTATATTTTTAAAAAAATACTAGTTTTATAAATTGTTTATTATTCTAATACTTATAGCGAAATTAGTATTAAATGTTGTTATTCCAAATTGAAATATTGATATTTCATGCGCATAAGTCTTGTTATGTTTTTATTACACAAAGCAAAAAAAGAAAACGAGCAACATAGGTCGACTTATGTTGTTATGCCGAATAGAAAATTTCTAATATGCTAAATTTATGTTGTTTTACCATACTAAATATTGGTTCGATTTATGTAATCGTGTTTCTTTCACAAGGCTAATATTATAAAACTAAAAATATTAAAATTACTGAATATTCTTTACAAAAAGAAAACCATATTATTTACTACATTTTATTAAAATTTTTGGATAACTATAATATAATAAGTTTTGAATACTTTAAATTTCCAATTCGACTATGAAACTATACAACTTTATTACTGTCAATTCCCATATATTTTTACAAACATTATTTGGAATATTTACGATTCATCATTTTGGTTTATCATAAAAAGATGGATTTATAACTTATTTTTATTAAGATATATTATTATTAAGTCAATCTAATTTTCAGTTTCTATTCTATAATTTCCATGTCGTGATTAGTTCTATTAAGTTCTATTCTATTTAAAAAACATCTAAAGTTTAAGTTTAACTAGCTTAAGCGATCTAAAGGAAATTGTTTTATTTACAATATATAATAGTTTGGCACTAGTCTTGAAGACATTACTCCTTACTCATAGTGATGGAACCTACTGTTTAACGTCGAATCCGAACGGCGTGGTAAAATGTTTATTCATGGGTGGTTTTACTTTCAGATGTTTGATATTGTCTGGCGAGAGGTACCGCGGTATAGAAAAATGTTTTCTTTGAAAAAGATATTGAAAGTTGCTGACATCGAACCCGGGACTTTTCGCTCGTAGTCCAACGTACTAACCAATCGAACTACAATATACTCACTGCAAACAAGTATATGTAAAGACTCGAGGTATATTTTTTGAAAAACTACTAGTTTAGGCAATTTAAAAACTTCTTTCATTATTAATAGCTTTAAATGTGCCTACACAATTATAGTTCAAGCGACAAAAACTCACGCCATTGTACAATTTTGGCGGGAAAGGCTATACAAAGACGAAGCACAACCAGAAAACTGCTTTAATTTTAATTAAATAAAATTTACTTAGGGAATTATAATGGAGTACCTTTTCCAAGTATTCTTCAAGTGTTTTAAGATTTGCATAATATTTAAGTAATATTTAATACAAGTAAACGTATTTGTAGTTAATCCGATTTTAGTGACATTTAATTGTGGTGTTTGTTTCATATTTTAAAGATGTTTGGCAGAAATATAATTTTAATAATTTCCAAGTAAGTTCAAGTTCAGGACTTTGATATTTTTGACCAATACTGCTTTCAACTGTAGATCCTACCATTTGAGTATAAATTAAACATGTTCATCATAAATGGTTGGAAAGAGATCGGCCTAGATTCTTCAGAACTGCTTTGCCATTTTATTTTATTTCGTATATAACTTAAATTACCTTTGTCTTTCCGACTATTGGTTCGAGCGTCACGTCTAATCTGCCGAATCGATTTGACTTAAATGTATACGCAAGGATACTATGGCATTCAGAGGTAACATAGGCTATAAAAGGACAGCAGTCGTGTCTTCTTCCATGCAATATACATTTTTTTAACAACATCATAATTAAATCCAAATTATGTCAAAAGAAAAAGCACAAATCAAAAGCGAAAACATTATCAAATTCAAAAGAAATGGCAACAATTATTGCAAAAATATAAACCTAAAGCATTTAAAACAGCAAAAAGAAGAATACAATATCAAAAATGCTAATACCAAAACCATAAAAAAATAATTACAAAAATATTTTTTTATTATTTCTTAAGTAATTATACTAATATAAATTAAATCTTTTAATAGTATTAACTGATTAAACAACAATTTTCGAATTTTTACCATTGAATAACAACATTAGTCGTAAATTAGTATATATTTTGTTTTTGGAATAACGGCATATGTCGACTTATTTTTTAACTTTTAATAAAACTAATTTTGGAATAGCAACATAAGTGGAGATATGTTCAATGAATAACAGCAAATTATTTTGGAATAACGACATAACTCAAATTATGTTATAAGAAAAACGATTTTCAAATTTGGAATAACGACATAAGTCGAGATTTTTTATAAAAAACACAATTTTAAAATTTGGAATAACAACACAAGTCGAGATATGTTGTTATGATTTCTTTGGAATTTTAGTCAGACAGTTCAACTTTCGAGTGTGTAATAACAACATAAGTCTAGTTGTGTCGTTATTTCATATGCAAAATGCGACAAAACGAGTTATGCTGTTATGTTTTTCCCTTATAACTTTTGAACTAAAGAAGAGAATATCACCAAAATTTGACACAATATTAAATCGAATACCGAGAATACGATGGCGGTACACACGACATAACGACATAAGTCGAGTTATGCTGTTATGCATTGGGCCCACAGATATGCAGCAGCAACAATTTGCAGTTTATTCAAAGGCGCAGTAACAATAACAACAACAACTGCAGCAGCAACAACAGTTTTATTGTTGCTGTTGTTTGCAAGAATAACAACACAAAAACTACAACAACAACTACTGTGATTAGTGGACAATTTAAGTTTTGTTGTTGCTATTCCCAGTTTGTTATTGTATTTTTTGTTCTCCGCCAACAATAACAACATATTGCGTTTTGTAAATTTTTATTGGCGGGAAAGTGAGCAACAGTTGCTGCTGCCGCCGCTTTTGCTGTTCGTTTGCATTTATTTGCATCTATTGTCGCCGATTTTGTTGTTTGTTCTGCTTCTTCTTGTTTAATCCCTCCCGTGAGTTAATTTCATTTGGAGCAGCAACTGTTGTTAGTTGTTATTGTTGATTACAATTTATGCATGTGGAATTGTTAAACAAAGTTATGCATAAAATTTGACTGAATAAATGAAATGATATTAGACCTCTTCCCTTGTAGAAATTTACCCTATACCGATCTGATGACCTGATCATGTTAGTGATGTAACGGGCGAGTAACAAGTTATAATAAGGAAAATATGCAATGATTAGTTTTCGATCATACAGAAAAAAATAAAATCTTCAATATGATGAATTTATTTATAAATATTATGAATTTCACAAACTACCAGATTCATCATATGGAAGATTTCATTCATTGAATTGAAATATGTTTTTAATGTTCAATATGATGTTCTTAAACATACAATTTACATACAAAAACGTGTTCTTATTTATACATTTACGTATTTATAATTCTTATAAGGTATATGTTATTTAATTGTTAAATATTGCTTGATTTATAAAATATTATTTTGAAGAAAAGAAAATAAATTGATTGATGGAAAACTATTTTTTTACGAATTTTTCAAAAAAAAAAATATATATATATATATCTTTCGAAAATAAAATTCGAAAAAAAAATGTTCCTTCAAAAAAATAAAACGAAAAAAATTGTCATTTAAAAAAAAATTCGAAAAAATGGTTTTCCGAAAATAACATTTTTTCAAAAAAACATCTCTGAAAAAATTAAAAAAAAAAATTGTAAAAAAAAAAAATTTTTTTTTGAGGGTTTTTCAATAAGAGCGCTACAAAAATAAAACAAAAACGGTTTTGGATATCAATGAAATTCTTTATTCGATGCCATTATGTATGGAACTCGATTTCTTTTGCATGGCCACCACGGGCACGCTTGCAGAAGTCCAGACGCTGAACCCAATTTTCGACGGTTTTCAAGCATAAATCGGCCGATACTTCTGCAATTTCACGTTCGATATTCGTACGAAGTTCATCAATCGTCGCTGGCTTGTTGGCATAGACCATAGACTTGACGTAGCCCCACAGGAAATAGTCTAACGGCTTCAAATCGCACGACCGAGGCGGCCAATCGACTGGACAATTTCGTGAGATAACTCGATCTCCAAACTTGGTTTCCAATAAATTGATTGCGGCATTCGCTGTGTGACGCCGTCCTGTTGGAACCACATGTCCTCCAAGTCCATATCATCCAATTGGGGCCAAAAATATTCGGTTATCATTGAACGGTAGCGATTCCCATTCACAGTAACGTGCCGGTCTTGATCATCACGAAAGAAGTACGGCCCAATGACGCCGCCGGCCCATAAACCGCACCAAACTGTAATTTTTTCGGGATGCAATGATGACTCATGGAGTACGTGTGGATTGCTGTTTGACCAATAACGCATATTTTGTTTATTGACGAAGCCATTCAGCCAGAAATGAGCCTCATCGCTGAAGATGATTTTTCGATGAAAATCCGAATCATTTTCAAGTTGTTGCTCAGCCCAATTCACGAACATACAGCGGGCACTTCTTTGTCTCACTGGTACGGGAACATTTTGTACTGTGCCTGTGGATTCAAATTTTTCCACTAGACGCTCAATTGTTGATCTGCTAGGACGATTATGATGACCATAAATTGGACGTAGCGCTCTTAACGTTGAGGCCACTGACTCCGAATTTCTGTAATAAATTTTAATAATTTCGACTCGTTATTGGTTATCTTTCCATCATGAAATGGCAAACCTTACTGAAGAGAAATGTCAAAAGAGCGGCAAGAAATATGGCGTCGTTTGCTGTCCCTGTCGCTCTATAGCCATTTGAAAAACCCTTTATTATAGGTACATATATATTTTCAAAATAAATAATTCGAATTTTATAATAAATAAAATTTTGCTACTTTATGGATGTCGAGCAAGAATTTTATATAACTGAGAAATATGACAAAAAATTAACGATAACTAATATTTTTATTGAAATTTGGTTTGATGAACAGCATTCTTCAATTGATGTACATCTGTGTTTTATTTTATGTATTTGTTCATTAATATGATGAAACGTATTCCTCAGATACACTTCATCATATTGAAGAACATTTTTTTGGTCATTCATGAAATTGATAACGAATTCATATCATTGATGTTTTGTAGTTATCAATATTATGAATCATTCTTCAATATGAAGATGTCTTTTTCTGTGTGGTATTTTATAATTTATAATGAAGATTTTTTAAATAGTTAAAATTGCATTGTATCTCGGTTACGATTCTCGTATATATATATTAAAGTACAACTCGTGCTAAGTCGTACGCAGATATCGTAAAGAGATAATTAAGTTTGGTCGTTAGGAGAATTATTTCTAAATTGAACAGATAGAGTACCTCGTTACGTATTAAACTGCACGGTCAAATCGAATCTATACAACGCGAACAGTACGATATTATTTAAATTTATTAAGTAAGAAATGTTGCCTTTATAGTATTTAAAAATTTGAACCATCCACAGACAAAATACAGGTAACAGGCGGAAAACATGTAGGCATATACAGCAGCTGAAAATCAACTGATTTTCGGTAGTTAACAGGCCGACAAAAGCGGAGTTTGTATCAAAACCTGTCTGTTGTCTGCCCTAGAAATTGGAATTTCTGAAATTTTTCGGTATATTTTCCGGCAAACAAACATGTAATTGGAAGATTTTGTGGGAAACGTAAGACAGTTTATCAAATTTTATGGAATTTTATAGGTAGATTCCCGGCATATTTTGGGAACAGTCAGCTTTTGATACAAACTCAGCCTTTGTCTGTTTTAAATATATATAAAAAAAAGGTTTCTAAACTGTTTTGACCCTGCCATAGGACAGATTATCTAATTTTATGGAATTTTTATGGAAGATTCTCGGAAATATTTTGGTAACGGGCATAAATCAAACAATTTTTGATACAAACTCTGCCTTTGTCTGCTAGAAATATTTCGAAAAATGTCTTTATCCTCGGGCTTACTTTTTTCAATAGTATTTTAAATAATTGATTAGTTCAACGATCTTTTCTGATATTTAGTCGATTCTTCCTGATCATCTCCAAAACTTTTTAAGAACCGCATAAACATACCTGGTGGCAACTTTACACTCGCCAACGATGCTGATGCAGCTGCGCCTGTTGTTGATGTGGTAGATGAAACGGCCGCCGCTGTAAGATTGTTGCTCCCAACAAAATGCTCAACACCCAATGTTGCTCCCGCTCCAGCTGCTGCTGTTCCTCCCACTCCGCCACCACCACCGGTTGATGAAGCTGATGAAGATGTTGATGAGCAGCCGGATGAGGACGACGATGAATGTTGCTGATGGTATTGATTGCTACTGCTGTGGGCGAACAAAGCACCTCCACCATTTCCGTTGCCGTGACCGTTGTTCAATGAAGATGCGGCGCAGGTTTTAAATGTTGCGACGGTGCTGTTGCAGGCAACTACACCAGAAACACCAACACCGACTGTAGCGCAAGCACTTTGCTTATTAGTTGCTACGACAGTTGTTGATGCTGCGACCGGTGCTGTTGATTTTGTTAATGCTGCCGCCGCAGAAAATGAACAATTTTTTGCAGTTGCTGAAAAAAATAATTTGCAATTGTCGCCAAGCAATTGCACACTTTCAGCGATAGGCGATAGGTGCTGGTGGTTGCTGCCGGTGGTTGGTGGAGTAGGTGCCTCGAGTGATTCCGACTCAAGCGAACCGGCGTCGCTAAAACCGCCCTGCGTCGAGGAGTCCTCGGGTGTATCGAAAAAGTGCAAATTGAAGTCGGAGTTGGCGTCGAAGCTGACTTCGGGTATTAGAGCCTCTTCGTCGTCAGCGTCGTCGGTGTCAGCATCAACGCCGCCGCGGCGCGTCGCATTGGTGTTTTGAACAACGAGATTCGAACGGATTTGCTGCGACTGATCCAAATCTATTTTGAAGACATCCATGTTTCGGTGTCATCCATCATCATCGGCGCTGCCATTTGTTGACATGCGTTGCTAATGCGGGTGCTGCAAATGTTGCTGCTGCTGCTGCTGCTAATGATGGTAATGAAGTCAGCAACAGACGGTTTTAAAATTGTACACGAATCGGGCGGTAAGTGCATCATAGATATTTAGCATTTATAAAGTAGATAACTTTTTTTATTATTGGTGTTATTCAGTCAAAATCATTGGCTTTTTTTTTTGTTCGATATTACTATGGGAAACACATTTTTAATCGAAAAATATTCGCTCGAAAAACACTTTTTTTGTTTATTTAAATCACATACTTAAAATATGGTTCTATCGTATTCTTTGAGGTTCTTTGAAATTTAAAATAAGCACTATATTATTGAATTTCAACGCAGACTGTCTAGAAGCTTTCTCGAACTAACTTCAATAAAAAAAACGATCTCCTAGCTTTATTGCTCCTAATTTTAAAAATGTCTCATACATTTAAATTAAAGGACAAGATACGATATTTAATGATTTATCACATCGATATCGCAATATTTTTCAAAGCCATATTGATTTCTGATTATTTTTTTTCTTCGATATCTTTTCGATCTTATTTCAGGTACCGAGAAAACTTCGACCGAACGCAACGATTACTACCTAGGTCCAATTTGACGCTCGATTCCATTACGAGAACGAGCCGATATCGTGTGTTTTCTCCATCTACTCGCATTGATCTCGTCACATTGATATCGAAACGAATGGCATACTGGGAAATAATTCTAAATAAAGGTTATTTTTTCTACTACAAGGACGATATATAAAGAATTCTCGAGTTTTTTTTAGTATTTATAGCTATACTAATAAAAATGTTATCGGTTTTCTTTGGGTAAAGAAAAAAAAAGTAGAGATGGACGCGTGTCTGTTTTTGATAGCACGGACACGCCGATAGGTGACATGCACGAGCACGAGCCCGACGAGTAAATTTACAGGCACGCACGAGAAGTACTATAAAACACGGGATTTTAAAAGACACGAAGAAACACGGAAAAACACGACAAAAAACGGACAAACACGACAAAACACGAAAAAATCACGGAAAAACATGAAAAAGTAAGCGAAACGTGAAAAATAATGCCGGAACCATTTAGATTTTTGGAACCAGAATCGTTATTAAAAATGTGTTGAACCGGAACTGGAATCGGAACATATATATTTTTTCTGGTCGAAATCGATACCGCTATTTTAAAAATATCGGAACCAGAACCGGAACAAATATTATAGTCCCTGTCAGGGAATGCAAAGAACCGGAATCGGAACCGTTATTAAAAATGTATGGAACCGAAATCGAAACCCATTTAATTTGTTGGTTGAAACCGGAATCGGAATTGGAACCGCAATTTTAAAATTCTTGGAACCCGGACCGGAACCGATATTCCAATAGGTGTTAGTCCCTGTAATAAATAATTCAAAAATTTAGTTTGATACAATTTTATTCTCTTAAATCCATAAGTAAAACTAAAACAACAGATTTTTAAGAAAAGGTTAAAAAACCACGAAATTTTTATTTTCTGATGCTGTTAGGTTTTTTTTTTAAATTGGGGTAGAAACTATAAAAAAACTTTAATGGGCGCGTGCCTGATTTTGGAGGCTTCTTAGTGCGCGCTTACGCACTATGGATCAGAAGTCACTTTTACGTCTCATATATCTGTAACTTTTGGTAAACAAAAGATAAATGTACAAAATGTTGAATACAGTTAGCCGATAGATGTAGCTTACAGCTGTGAAAAAATTAGTGGACTTTGAAAATGGGGAGGGGCATATGGGCATTTCCAGAAAAACGTCAACCACGACCGAAAAATTCAAAATGCTGAAATCTTTGAAATAACGTGGATTTGGAATCTTAAATATGTGAATCTAAATATCTGAAAAGAAAAATTCTATTCCGTTATCGACAACGTATAAAAACGTATACAACATTTGTCATATACTTTTTCATGTACTTTGAGTAACCAAATTAAATAATTTGAAAGACATACAGGTACAAAATATTATTTTCTGCAACTTTAATTAATATTTCTAAAGCCTAAAAATAAGTATTAAAATTAAAATAATGGACAAATTTTTATTTTTGTATAATAAGGGTGTCCTAAAATTTTCATACAGAACAGGATTTTTTCTGTGATTTATTATGAAAAAACTATAAACTTTGGAAATAATATTTAAATATACAAATAAAGCACATGATTTTAGCTATTTTATAAAATATATAAAAAAAAATAATTATTACGCAAAATTAGCTGACTTTTTGGAATTTCCATTTGAACCTCGACATTTACTTTCGTTTTTGTCCCGTCCGGTACGACAACTATTTGGTTTATATCTTTTGATCTACCGTATAGAATTCTATAATTTTAGTCCTATTTAAATACTACTTGCCTAAGTCATGTAAATTCATTAATTTTACTTCGAGATATTAAAGTTTTAAGCGTACGAATGTCCCGACCGGAACCCCAGGAAATGCCCATATGCCTGTGTCATATGTATTTAAGGAGATAAATAAATACAACTTTGGATTTGTTTACTTTATGAGAGAGATAAATGAACAAAACTAAATTAATCTCAATATCATAACTTTCCAAAATAGTATCACATTTATATACTTTTATTTCGAAATATTCTGATAAAACCTCAGACAAAATTTTTGGCATGGTCGAGGTAGACAATGGCTGAGTTTGTTTCAAAATCTGTCTGTTTTATGCCCTTGCCTCATATATGGCGTGAATCTGCCACAAAAATTCCGCAAAAATTTACAAACTGCTATACCCTTCCCAAGATATTCCATTTAGCTGTGCGTTTGTCGGAAATATTCCCGAAATATTCCTGAAAAATGCCAGAAATTTTGTCTCCGGAAGGTACTTCCCCAGTTAACATTTTTGGCATGGTCGAGGTAGTTTTGAAACATTTTTTCGACATATTTCAAACAGACAAAGGCGGATTTTTTCTGTCTTCTGCCCGTTCCCCAAATATGACGTGTGCCATTAAAATTTCACAAAAATTTACAACCTGCTGTACACTTCCCAAAATATTCTATTTATCTATGTGTTTGCCGGATAATGCCTGAAATATTCCAGAAAAATTCCAAAAATTTTGTCTCGGGTTAGAAAAAAAATATTTAATATTTTTTTCATATTTGAGTATGTGTTTTGTATATGGGCCATTCCACACCAAATCGACCAAAAAAAGTCAAATTTGAAATTTTATCTTTTGGATTTCAATAAAATTTGGGCAACTGATAAAGGGTATCCAGATATGTACTGAGCAATTTATTTTTTTATTTTTTCGCCCACTACTTCCAGAGATACAGTGGCTCAAAATTACAAAAAATGGGCCAAAAATCACTTTTGTATGGTTGTTTATATTTAAATATCTCTTAAACTAGAAGAACTGGCTTTCAGAAAAATTAAATTGTGACTTCTAAACGAGAACATGTGGTCCGTGGTCATTATCCTTGCACTTCAAAATTGATGTCCTTAAAAAGAACCCTTTTTAAAACTCTGAAAAAAATCCTAAGTTTTCGTCAATTTATTATAAATGTTCATGCAAAATTTCAAGATGGTATTTTGACGTCATCATATTTTAAAAAATAATTTTCTAAATTTTTATTTATTTTTTGTATAGAAAAAAAATTTTTTTTACAGTAAAAGTTGTAATAACTCCTCAATATATATGTAACTCTGATTTCTTAAATGAAGTCAGTTTTATCATATTCAATCTAGTTTTTGAGATATTGATTTTGGCATGTAGTTTTTCCGATTTTCGAAAAATGGTATATATCTCAATAACTAGAGACAATTTGATGAAACTGACGCCATTTTCGAAATCAGAGTTACAAAATCATTGAAAAATAATTGAACATTTTATTTTTGAAAAAAAAAAATTTTTTTTTTTTTCAAAAATATGTAAAAATTTAAAAAAAAATTTTAAAATATGATACCATCAAAATACCATCTTGAAATTTGGCATGAACATTTATATTAAATCAACCAAAATATGTGATTTTTTTCAGAATTTTAAAAAGGGTCCTTTTTAAGGATATCCATTTTGAAGTGCATGGGTTATTACCACGGGCCACATGTTCAAGTTTAGAAGTTACAACTTAATTTTTCTGAAAGCCTGTTCTTCTAGTTTAAGAGATATTTAAATATAAACAACCATAGTTGTGCAAATTTCATTGAAATCGAAGAAGATGAGTTCCAACCGCTGGTCGATTTGGTGTGGAATGGCCCATATATAAAATAAAAATAATGCAGAAAATGTTTTTTTAATATGAAAATTCAATAATTTATCTTTCTAAACCCGTTTTTTATTCATTTCCGATGACTTTCACCCAAAGTATTTATGAGACGTAAATTCGGTTTCTGACCCATAGTGCTACGTCTAGAGATTAATATCATTTCCTGTCGATTTTCTGATTTTCCCTATCTTCCTTTGTGTTTTTCCGAATTTTTCCTATACCATTTTTGTATTGAGACGAAAAAATAACAAAAAAAGAATTCAGGCAAAACCATCGGTTCATTCTTTTTTATGCTCTGCCACACAAAGGACATTTCATTTATTGTTCATGAACAATAAGGTGCGCTCCTCGAACGTGTATCAGAAAAACGGTTCTTTTAAACACCATAATTGCCAAAATTTGAATGTAAATAATAAAGTTCATTTACGAATTCTTTTCAGTTCGTTACCGGCATGTTCCAACTTCCGATGAAAATCGTTTTTAAATTTATATATTTTCAATATTCCGTTTTCTTGTAAAATATTGAAATTTCAAGCGAAAGTGACTACATAACATTTTCGATAAACTGTATATATTAAGAAACTATAACATACAGTCAATAATTGTAATTTTTAATAAATCCTATTAAAAAATGTTATTCTAACGAAAACACATTCCTTAAATATCTCAAAAATTCCGTAAATATATAAGATATACTCCTCATAAGCAGTGTCCTTGAAAGTAGTCCTTGAACAAATAAAATAATCAGTTATATTGCGATATAACAAAAACTTTCGGTTCAAAATTGAACTAAAAATCACTTCCGTATTGCACAAATGTTTCTGATGAAAATACTGATGATCGATGATTGATGCATAACACAATAAGATTTCGTATTTCACGAATGTTTCTGCTGAAAATACTGATGATTGATGCTTGATGCATAACACGATCCGATTCATTCGCGAATATGTGCGCGCGCAAACATTTAGCGTATACGTCTCGCAAATAAAAACTCGTCACTCGTCACCCAGCGCCCAACGCCCAACTGATGTCTCTGAAACAGTGAAAATTCCCGCAACGCGTTTCGAATTTCCACAAAAACTAAAAAAAAAATCCCGTACAATGAACGAGCGTCGTTGCCGTTACCGCCGATCGAAACGTCGAACGCCGCCGCCAAGAACAACTTTAAAGCGCAGCGAATGAAATCGAATGGAAGATGGCAAGAAACGTTCCTGGTCGCGCAACCGAATTCGAAGCAAACCAAACCGTAGAACCTTCCAACAAGAACAAGAACTCCCGGCGAGCGCAAGAACACTTCAAGACTTCGACTTGGACTTCGCTTCATCAGCAGCAGCGGCGGCAGCAGCAGCAGTTGTAGTTGTTGTTGTTGCTGGCTCCCTTGGTTCCTTCGTTTCCCTTGCTGGTTTCCAAGTCTATTTTCTGTCTTGTTGTGCTTCTTCTTCCATCTATCTTTCTAATCTATTTACAATTCTACTAAGAATTGTTGCCACCCCGTTTGCGCCCCTCTCCGAGGACCATCTCCCACTGCGCTCACTTCGAACGCACCGGGACTCATGGAGTCAGTCAGGCAGCTAGCGCAGTCAGGCGACTAGTGCGCTCTCGCTCTTTCGACTTTTCCTGTTTTCCTTCTTTTCCTAGTTTTTAGTTTTATTCTAGCTGGCTTGGCTCTCTTGCAAATTCTGTTTTCAGTTTGCAGCTCATAAGGCAGTCGCCGTCAGTCGTCGTCGACATTGTAGATGTTTTTGTAATTTTCAATTTCTATCGGCAACAAGAAGTCGACAACAAGAAAAGCGCACAGACAAGAGTGCAAGTAATAACAGCAACTACAACAACAACAACCAAAAGAAAATTCCAACAAAGCTCAAGATCAAGATTCACTCACGCACACAGTCATGCATCGGCATTACTCTCTTCCGTGCTGCACTCTGCGTACCGTTAGTGGGAGTGGTTTGATTGGTTACATGGGTGGCAGGGAGAGGTGGTCTTTGCGAGTGCAAGTAACTGGTGCCAAAGAACGAAGAAAGTGCGCAAAATGAAAAAATGAAGAACAAACCCGCTACGCATAATCATTACGAAGATGACGATTGTGACGGATCGACGAACATCACTTTCGGAAGAGAAAGGCAGATAAATCTTTGGATCAAACCAGTATCTTCTTAATTGTAGTTTGTGTGATTTTCTTAGTGGGATGTGGAAGACGGAAGTAGTGTCCCGTTAAAGAATGGAATAGTTTTCGCAGTAGATAAGCTATATTCGTATTAGAGTACACCCTCAAGATCTCAGTACACGATAATCCGGACTACCCGGTTAGTTAAAATACCCGCAATTCATGGGTAATAAGTCCGAAATTTTTGGTAGTTCGATCGTCCATTTCTTCGCTTGTTTTTCCGTTTGTGTAAAGTGTGATCTGGTCGGAAGTAAGTTTTGTCAAAAATCGCCTGTTTTCTCATAAACGAATGGATTCATAACCCCTTTACTAAAAATGATTGCTGTGGATTTTACAAAGTAAACGTTCTGAGCATATCAATTCCTTTGGATCAATAATTTGATGTGTCGAAAGAAGTGGCTGAGTGAATTGGTTATTTAAAACGGTGTTTGACATACTTAAATCCTGTTGCCTCACACTCTATCTACACGAACTATATTCAGCCTAAGATGGAATACAATTCGCACATTTGGGAAGGGGCTTCAAACTATACATTCGAATTCTTGGATCGAATAAAGAATAGTTTTTCTTGAACAACGAAGAATCGTAGGTTGTCTAAGCTAGTTTGTAGGTATTACAATGGAAAGTGTCCAAGAAAAATTCATGATCACCAGTTCGGGTGTACTCTCATTCTACCCGAACATCGAACGAAGTCATTACCACTTCTTACATATATAATTTGATATTTAGTCACACAATACTTATGCGGGACTACCTATCTCCCTGCATCTGTTTTCTTGAAGTTATTTGATTATTATTTCTAGTTCCTCCTTTTTCACAGACCAAATATAAAATCTGCAAAATTCCGACATTTCATGATCTCCTTGTGTTAACGCCATATTACGATTGAAAATCTCTACATTGCACTAATTTGAAAAGCCAACACGAGACGTCACAGAATAGAGCTGCCACGAAAATGCCCACGACCGACCGACCATCGACCGACAGGCAATGAATGAGGAAGCGCCAAAGCTTTCACATCTCAAACCCATAGGCAGCGTGCGGCCCACACGAGGCGGACAGAGAGGAAAGAGTGAGCGCCCGAGCAGCAGCCACTCATTGCCATGGTCGTAATTAAGGAAAATGCACTGAATGGCAAAAGTGAAGATAAACAGCAAACAACACTAGCAACAACAAAAACAATGAAAATGTGCGAAGACTTGATTGCATAAAGTTTTTCCGTTGCTCTTCCGCAAACGAAAACGAAGAGTGCAACGGAACAAAACGAACTGAAACAACGGGTTCGCGACAGAAATTGTACCGTTTTGTTTTGTATGCAATCAATGCGTTATGCATTTTCTCTTCCTCTTGCTTTTCATCTATCTCTGTCTCTATTTCTCCTACAGTAAGAGCACGTATGCTATCTCGCTCCGGCGCTGTGTCAAGCACACTCGGTCGATCAAGTACATTCGCCGAATGAGCAGAGCAAAGAAATCGGCGAAAAGTCAACGATCAGCGCCGATCAAGGAAACGCAAAAGAAAATAACAACTGCAACAGTAACAACAAAAACAAAAACATTGCCGGCGCAACATCGAAACTGTAAAAATCATGATACGAAAGCGAATGTCTTCTTCGTCTTCGTGCGCGCACGAGTCGGTTGCACGAAGCAACGCATGAAGGAACGAACGCCTGCACGAGCCAACGACATGTTGCCATGCCTCTGCAAACTAACAAAAAAAAGTAGTAGTAGTAAGTAGTAGTGGAGGCAACAACAAATTGCAATCGCCACCACTTTAACGAACCAGGAAGAGAACCACGATACTTTGCTGTGCTGTGCTGCATCATGTTGCATGAACGTCGAGTGCGCCAGGGGAGGTGGTTTGTTGTTGGATGCATTGCGGCAGTGCGCGTATGACGATTATGCACGAAGTTGTGGGGCTCGGCATGGAATGCTTTATTTACGATACGATCAAAACAACAAAAACGACAACTTTGTCTATTGCAAGCATTGCAACGGCAAAAAAACGACGTCGCATTAACTTTCGAATGGTGTGGGCACAACAAGAAGTAGAAGAAGAAGAGAGCACACGGCCAGAGTCGTATCGTCAGACGTACGGACGGACGGACGTACTATCTTAGCGACAAAGTGTCGAGAAGACGCATGGACCGACAGTCGTTTAGATATAATAGTAGAATGTGAACGGGAAAGTATTGCCGTGAAAGAGTGTTGCCGTTTTCAGTGCAGAAAAGTGGGAATAAATTGTTAAATTAATTTTTGATTAACAGAGCTACGTAATTTATCAAAATTGACCTGAATATCATATGTTCTCGGACTGGTTGATTAGTAAGGCTCTTTTCATTCTTGGAACTTCAGTGGAATAAACTCTTTTTGCAAAATACATTATACAGTTTATTTTGCAGAATACAAAATAATGATTCAAATCTCGATGTGGGAAAATGTATATCTTATTTTTGTAAAAAATTAACCAGGAGATTCCCCCTATTCTTACAATGTACAATGTGGATCGTAGAAAATCATATGAAATAAAGGTTAACAGGAGAGTGGATAGATGGCGTAGTGTCGTTGGATATTTGTCTTGAATTTGCCAACATCAAAAATGTAAGGAAAAACAGAAGATTGTTCCACAAACGTATCGTGTGAAAAGAATGAATTCTCTTTTTAATGTGTGTGTATCTGTCGAGAGCCGAGAAACCTATGAATAGATGGACTGATTCCACCACCGGTTGTAATCAGGCCATGAATTTCCCTCGGACACTTTTCAGTCTAGTATCTATAAAATAGGATTACACACCCGACGGTTCTGAAGAAAACAATAGAGGATGAAATATTTTCATCACCTATTAAATACACTTATATTCGGTCTAAAAACTCCTCTCACAAATGTGAGAATTATCATCCATCATTAGCCGAATACTGTACATAAATCTTAATATGTTTTCTATTTTTTTTATTATTTTTCCATAATTTGAGAATAAATTTTCAAATTTAAATTTTCAAGTGTGCCCTCTTTTGTTGACTTCCCTAGACAATAGGCAACACTGTAGCCACTCACAATGATAAGTGCACTGAGAGATCTGATGATGGGAGTGAGTTCATTGACTTGCGACGATCTTCATACGCGAGCGACGACGTCTGAATGCGGATATTCTGCTGAGTTTGCGGCTGTTGTTGTTGATCTTTTGAGTTTCTACTGCTGGTTGTGATAGTAAATAAAGAGTTGTAAAAAAAACCCGACAACCTCAAAAGGAACCAAAACAAGAAAAAAATAAACAAATCCAAGCGATAGTGACAGCCACAAGATTTCGCTGGATGGATGCAACACCCACAAAGTACGATTGCGTGGTATGATTTTTTTTTCTGTTGCAAGTATTTTATATTTCGGATAAATGCGTATTTGAAAAATGATAACATCAACCAAATGAACGACGTATTACGTTCGAACTGGTAACACTTTCAAAATCTTTATTATTATTAAATTATAGTCTTTGCTTTTGCACACCTCGGCAATGAAATCAATTTTAGGATTCTAAACAGAATTTAGAATTTCATCAAAATTATATAGATTAGCTCCAAAACATCTTTTATAAATTTTCGTTGAGACAGAGAGTATATATTTGATATAGAGATTCCTTCCCAGTTTGCTGGCGTCGCTGCCGAAAACATTGGTTATGTGGAAGTGGAATTTTACAGATTGAAGTTAACAGCGGAAAACAGTGCACAAAACTGGATCTGTCCGCGGATAATTTTCAACCAAACTTACCAAGATATTTTGCAATCCAACGCCTTATAAATTTTAATTATTTTTCTGGCCAAAAATATGGCAGAAAACATCAGAATATTAATTTGAAAATGTGTCTGTTGACAACATTTTCGTTTCAATTTCCACATAACCAAAGTTTGAATTTATTTGGCAAAAGTGGCAGCGAAACCACCTGTATGAAAACTCTATATCAAATATATACTCTCTGGTTGAGTTAAAAAGCAGGGACGTGGACAATTCTTCGCTGAAAAATTCATCCTAGATATAATTATTCATCGATATAGTTCCTTCACAAACATTTCATCCCCAGAAAAATATGCCCCAAACAATTCTTCTCCGAGTTAATACTTCTCAAACTTCCTTCCCATACATTTCCCTAAAAATAATAATTTTCGACATTTATAGTTATTCGTTAATCAATCCAGGAATGCAATTCACTAATTTAATGAAAACATTTGCTACTCTTCGTTAAATCAGCAATTCCGTTCGCTAATATGAATATTTATACGTCAATGCAGCAAATAATTTAGTCGGCGAGGTTTTAGCATATATATTTGCTGAATGAAACTGTTTTCATTAAATTAGTGAATTTCATTGCTGGAATGATTCAATTAATATCGGTTGCTATATTTACGTCAATTATTTTTTTCTATGTAGGAAGAATTATCCTGGCAATAAAGTCCATAAATATACCGGCAAATACTGTATAGTTTATCATTAGATCCATAAACGTTATATTACGACTGGTTCTAAATTTCGTTAGAAATCAAATTGAAATTTCAATAATGAAATTGGTTTATTTCAAAATTTGTTTTTTTAAGAATAATAATCTGTTTTCAATCGAAAGAAAAATGTTATGCAAATTTATTCGATTTTAACAATTTTAATTTCAATCCAAACTGAATTTAACCTGCTTATTTTGTAAAACGAAACGAAAAGTGATTCGTTAAAAATTTCAGGGACAGCTATTGTTTACCTGTTCACTTTTTTCACAATTATTTCAGTTAATACAAAAAAAAACACTGGAATTTCTGACGTTTTTTTGACGAATCAATTTTCGTTTCGTTTTACAAAATAACAACATGTCTGAATAATAAATAAAATTATTTAAAATGGAAGCTTTATTGTAATGGAACAATTAAAATTATTAACTCAAACTGTGCATATTTCGTATTGCATTGTAGAACTTTTCAAATTTATGCCCAGTCTGCCATGGCTGCCTGGGTTGTCAACGACTCGTCGGCCTCACTATGCGGTTCAGTGGGTTGTTTCGTCGAAGGTGTTGCACGCAGAGGAGCCCATCGTGTTATTATAGCTTCTAGCCAACTCGTGTTCGTAGTTGTAACTTGTAGCCATCCCGTTTTTATGTAAAACATTTCTTCGCCGTAGAGTTTTCGTCTTCCTGACTTTTATTTATAGCGCTGGACAGACATTGGGATTTTTTTGTTCTTCTTGCTCTTCGTCTTATTGTTGTTGTTGTCGGTTGTCAGTTTTTGTTGCTATTGTTAACTTAATTTTTGTGTTCGTTGTTGTTGTAGCTGCTTTTTCTCTAGGCCAGGTCCATACGTGGCACGTATTGTGCAAATTGTTGCCATTCCACGTTGAATTTGAGGCAACGACCGCATTGTATGTTGGGGCTGTGCTCCGAAAAAACCAAATAAAAATACAAACAGAAAAAGCAGATCATGACCCAGGAAAAGTCGTGAAATTTTATTGAGGTTGCTGACATTTAGCTGTTGGTTGGTTTGGTGCGGACATAATACATAATAGTAGGATTGGATTGTTCGGGGAGGACGACAGGTTGTTGCTTCCATTTGGAGGACTTGATATGTTTTAGTCAGATATATATATTTTAATAATTTGTGGTATTTTATGTTGTAGTGGGTTTAGAAAAAATGTACACCATTTAGGAAGAAATTGATTCGCTATTCTACCATTTAAAAAAAAAATATATAAAAAGATTATCCATGATTTCAACTACCATTTTAGAATTACTATTAAATCCCAAGATTACAATTAGCATTTCAAAAAAATATACATATTATCTATAACTTCTACCACCATTTTAGTTAAATATAAAAAAATTAATCATGATTTCTACTACCAGTTTCAAAAAGATTGCCCATGATTCCAAATCGATTGAATGAAGAATGAATTTAAATAAAATTTATCAATGCTTCCAACATATTTTGTAATTGATTTCTTTAAGAAAGATAAATTAGAAATATTGAATTATGATTTTTAAGATGACAACAATATTTTTGAAAATTTCCTTTTTTTTGTGATTATATTTATATTTTTGTTAAAGAAAAGATATTTGAAATACGAATATATGATTTTGGAGATGATGACATCATTTTTGAAAATTTCCTTTTTAGAGATTTTTTTTTAGAAATCTGTTATAATAAACCCAAGAGTTTAGAAGTGCAACATAATGAATTTAAAGCTAATAAAAATATTTTTCAAAATTCCCTTTTTGGGAATTTTTTTATAAACTCAATTTGTGTACAAACGATAGATATTACAAGTGTATTATTCAGTTTTAAAGCAAAATAAAGTAATTTATAAAATTTCCCTTTTTTGGGAAATTTTTATTTGAAATGACAATTGCTTCAAAATGATAACACCATTGAAAGATATAACTGAAAAATAAGTTTACATAATTTCTTGTCTATTTTATGATACTACTTAAAACCAGTTGAGATTAGATCACATGGGAAATTTTAAAGTAGGGACATTTTATAGTAGGTGTTATTATTATGGTTAGGATTATTCAAAATTATAGTCGGTCTAAGCCGACTATAAATACCCTACACATATGTGTGGTTACCTTTCAAAGTTGTATATAGGTCACCAGGGTATACGAATCCTGAAAATAACTACAAACTTTCAATCGCTGAAGAATTTCCATTCATTCCATTCATATTTACATGTGCACCGAATTCCGATTTTTTTTTTGGGAACCACAAGTCGTTTCGCGGGAGAACATTGTTTTCATGTATTTGAGCATGAAGTCAATATATATTTGACCAAAAAAAGTTTACCTGAACACGCATACAGTAAAATTCACCAGTAGATGTGTTTTATATGATAAATTTGAACATAAGTGGTCGGTTCACAGGTCGTAATGGACTGATCATGCCCATTTAGATATATATAAGTAATCTAAATTAGGAGTTTCATTTATTTAGCTCTTCTAGTTTTTCTGTAATCGTGATTTCAACAGACAGACAGGCAGACGGACAGATGGACATCGCTAAATCGACTCAGGAAGTCATGCTGATCAAGAATATATATATACTTTTCCATACCGGAGATGCTTCCTTCTGGGTCTTACAAACGGCGTACCAAACTGAATATACCCTTTCACTCTTAGTGTAGGGTATAAAAATCAATAAATTCAATGTCGAAGTTTAATTTTCGGATTAAAATGTATGCAATTCAATTGATAAAACTTACCCGATATCGTGTCACTGGAACCCGTTGAGCTCACCGACGTATGACCGTCTGGACTTTGCGTCGGTGTTGGTGGTGTTAGTGCCGGTGATGCAATTCTTGTACTTGTCGTTGTCTTTGCAGCTGCTGCTGTTATTAGCGATGTTGACGTCGATGCAGCAGATCCCAAATTTGAATCCGTGTCCGTCTCATGTTTCAATTGAAAATTAAATGCGGAGAATGGACTGCGAGCGAGAACATTTCTGCAAACAAAACGATATGTTTAATAATTAAAATACCTTTGGGCCAAATTAAGTACTAGCTGTTAATGCCATTTATTATGTTTGCCAAACGAGATGGGAGCCTCAAAATGGCCCACACTGTATGGCAAGTGTTGTGCAGAGACCTGAAAAGATCTGGCCTCTACAATTCACAGAATTTTGTTAATATAATAATGTGGGAAACAGCAGCAACAATTAGCTAATGGTACACACGGGCGGTCTTGGGTAAAACCCACTTTTAGAGCAATTCGTTTTTAATCGAATCATAAAATTGTATTTTGATTTTCGTCGATTTCATACACAGAAAATGATCTTCTGTCATGAGCTTGGTACTTCATTTTTAGCCTAAGACAACTCCTTGCAAGTCTAACGTAAGAACACCAACTCACCAATTGTCATGCGCTGTGTTCGCACCTATCTGCGAGTGTAAATCTGAATCAATAGCATAAACATAGCCTTCCTCTCTCTCTGATAAATTGGCATTGTTTGCAATTTATTGCCTGCGCCAGGCACAATTTATTGCAGTGCGGGCGGCTGTCATTCAAAGACATCTTGATGGGGCTACTGAGTGGGCGACTGAGCAGTTAAGACTAGCAACAGTTGCTACTTCAACTTACAGTTAAGCAATTGAAAAAGGTACTCAGTAGAGTCGTAATTGACAGCGTTTTGTATTTTATTGCCACCTTGTAAAAACAATGAATACAGTTTATTGTTTAATTAAATATTTTCCAATTGCTTGAAATAGTTTCATATAACATTAGATAAGGAAAAATTGCAACCGAATTTTGAGTTCATTCAATAAATCTTGTTTTATTTGAATTCAAAATTTTCTATTAGAAATTACAAAAAAAAACATAGATAAAATGTCTAACCTTTTTCTGAAATATTTCCAGCATATTTCTGAAATACACAGGGATAATGCAAATTTTTGGAAAACGTTTCTTGAGTCCCCCAAATATTTTGTTTACTGAAATGTAATATTTATGTAATTTATGTAATATTTAAATTATCAAATACATCTCCCACAAACTGCGATTCGGTTGTGGCATTCTCCTAGTCAGCAAGCATGAGGTTGTTGCTACATTCATGACCGAACTGCTTATAGGCCCGTTTGTCTTTTATTTTGATAATACCATAACCTACTCAGTTGCCGTAACAAATGCACTAATGTAAATTTTGGCAGAATGAAAAAATGCAATCATGAGGTTACGACAACCGAATGCGTACTTGCGAATACTAGAATGTCGGCTATAGTAAATTTTCAGTTGCTCTCGTAGGTTTGCCATTGAATGAAAAAGATGTTGACAGTCACATGGTTTGAACCCGGGTACTTATTTAATATTTTTATTACTCAAGAAACATTTTTTTTTTAAATTGGGAAACTTGGGGTAAAGTGGGACACGTTTTGATTTTCCTCCAAGCAAGTACATTTGGATAATATTGTTATGAAAATAAGTAATTTGCCCCATAGTGCAAGCAATCAACAAGAATGAATGAGACGCAAGGCAATTCAGCGCACTAAGCAATGTTTTAGAAAGAGACGGAAGATCATTCAGCGCACTGAAGCAATGTGCGAGAAAGAGATATAAGATCAGCGCATTAGAAACACATAAGTACGAATGAGATGCCAATAGCATGCGTCATTCACGAAACGAGTAGAAGGTTCTCGAAATATGTCGAATTGTTTCGAACTGATGCATGCAGTACATAATCTGAGGCACAGCACTTCAGTAGTGATTGTAAAGTGGTCGAGTACATCTCGTGTGATAAATGTAAAGTTAAATTGTGGACATGCAGCAGTTATTAGAATTTGTTATTAATAAATTTGTTTATTAAAGTGAATTAATAAAGGTAATATTTATAATTTAAACCAAACATAAGAGTGTTTTTATATTGTGCACAATCCAGAGATACGAACTTGTAGAACTGTTTTTCGTAGACTGCATTTTCGTAACAATATTTTTTTTTTACTTAAAATTATATTTTGAAACGATTTTATTTCTAATTTCGAAAAATTTTAATATTAAAAAGAAAAATTATTCGATATTAAAACAATATATATTTTTGTTAAAACACTCTATAAACTCTCTATAACAACCGCATTATTTCATTATATCAGTTATTTGCATGCTGTCGCTTTGAAAGCATTCATATGTTTGCCATAATCTTCGGTTTCTGTTAAAGAGTCAAGAAAAAGGATTTTCTCCATGTGTCAACTTTTGTGGCACCCACATCCAGCCCACTTTAGATGACTGTCGCCGGTTGTATCTCTTTGCGTTGGTTGCTGTCTATGTGCTGCATAAATATTTATGCAATAACGTTGACATCAATTCCGATACTCATGAAAATTGAGAGCTCTTCAGGCATTCAGGCAGCAGCAACAAAAGTGCTGAAACTTGCGATTGCAAGTGGGTGGTTCGTTGAAAATAAAATTAGCACTTTTGCCGCACGTGTTTCCTTCGAGTTTTGCAGGGCTTTAGCATAAGTCAAATAATTCTTTTTCTTGAAAACGCAGGCTTTAAAGAGTAACATAGAATCTGTGCAATGAAAGGACGATGCTATATAGAGCAGCAACTGATAAAACAGAGAGATGAAAAACCCAAAAAAAAAAAATAACCTCTTTAAGAAATATGCAAATAAATTACAAGAACAACTGCAGCGAATGTTAATCTGGGTCACTGGTTGGTGCGGGCGGGGGGTAGTGGTCTGGAGAAGCATAAAATGCACTTGAAACCATAAGGGCTGCACTTTTCTATGAGCAGCAGGAATAGAATTAAATTTTAATTGTTTTAAAAGCACTACGATTCATAGTGTTTTAACAGGTAGTATGTGTTTTAGATACACGCTGCAAAAAAAGGGCTCTCCCAAACATAATTTTGCAGGCATTAGCATGTATGTTTGGAATTTTATGTAAACATAATATATAATTGACTGATAAATCATTTATAAACAGAGTTGTATTGAGACTCGAACAGTGTTTTAATGAGCTCTGACTTACATTATAATATCCCGGGAACATTTTAATGTTGTCCCTTAAAATGGAGTATGTTCTAATGGAAACATAATAATTACTACATCCACATAAAATAAATATTTGAACCGAAACATAAATATGGTCAAAATAAAACATTATTTTGAACGACCTGAATATAAATATGTTTCCAGTGAAACATATCAGTTGTTTCAGTTCAAAAAGTAGTATGTTTGCATAGAAACTTATTTAAATATTTTTGGAAAGAAATCCTGAAAATAAAATAAAAATAAAATGTTATTTTTTTTATTAATTTTTATTACAAATCTTTAAACATGTACAGTGGGAATTTATAATAATTGAATTCATATACAAATTTTTAAATGCATAAATAAATAATTGGTTTAAAACTGCAAGTACAAGTGACAGCATCAATGAATGCACAATTGCACCTGCAGACGCTAAACCAGACGATCCATATATATTTGGTACAGTTACAGTTGGTCTCAGTACAGCACATAGCGTAGGCAAGGAATTCACGGAGGCTTTTGTAAAAAACATGCCAAATTCTGTTTGAAAATCGAAACACTGATTATTATTTGTGATTTATCACATTAGTTTCAGAAATTATATATTGCAAGTTATTATACTCATAGTAACAGAGTACTTTTTGTAGCAAAATTTATATAATTATTTAATTTACAAATAACAAAATTATTACCGACGCGAACATGTTTTCTCAACTAACAACAAAAGACACGTACGCAGAAAATGCCGATCACCGAGTGCTCAACGAGTGCCAACTTCGTATACAAGAAGAATGATTCAAGAATACACTTACTTAAATCCAATTTCTTTTTTTTTGTTTTTAAACATCAATATGTTCAAACGATGGCAAAATATGGTGTAGGTAGAAAATGCTGCACAACGTTACCAACTTCGTCAGTCGATAAGTTATCGAATTAAGACGAGCGTTGCGAACATACGTTGTATTTAGATTTGGTTAGCATTTTCTGTGTTTCGAAACATAGTTTTAACCAAGTAAATTGCCAAGTAATAGTTTATTCAAATGCAATTAAAATTTGACAGATATGGAAAATTTGACAGATTCTGCTGGACAATATAATAATGTTTACACGTGAACAAAAATAAATTCAATTTCGATTAAATTTAATTACACTTCATTCCTAATACATATATGGTAATTTCGTATTATTTTTTAATTACATTCAAACATATTCAAACAAATCTTTTCTATCCGTGTAGAATTTTCATCAGAGTTTGTTGGTGCCGCTGCCGAAGATTTAAAAGTTAACAGTTAACAAACAGTAGGGCAATGCGATTAATCAATTAATTAAAATCTTGATTAATTAGAATTCTTATTAATTGATTAATCAGAAAAGTTGATTAATCAGAACCTTGATAAATCTGATTAATCAGAATTTTGATTAATTGAAAATGAATCAAATTTTATTCAGTAACATTTAGACATTTTGTCAATTTAAATAAAGTGAACATTTATTTTAAAAATTATAAATTAAAATAAAAGAAAGTGTTTTAAATGTTTAAGCACCATATAGCAAACTATTTTTAAATATTTCGCGACGCAGAAGTTAGTTAATCAGAAATTCTGATTAATAAAAATGCTGATTAATCAATTAATCAAGATTTTGATTAATCGGAATCCTGATCCTGATACTCAAAAATCAAAACAGTAAAATGGAATCAGCATAACGAACCCGTTTTGTACGCCGAGAAAATAGAAAATTTTGATTAAAAAAACAATAATTTTTTTGTTTTCAGTAAAAACCGATTGATGATTTATCTTAAACGGGTTTTATTTAAAAAATGGAGCAGTTTTAAATGGATATCCCTTTCAGTTAAGGTTTTAATCCATGTTTCAAAGTGTACACTAAGAAAACAGAATGTTTATGAAAGTGTTAACAATTGTTGAAACTACTTCGCAAAACAAAATTACTTGCTACAACCATTCCAATAAGCAGGAAATTTGCAGCAAAAGTATAAGAAATGTGTAGACATCACATATTTTGTATTACTTACGTGAAGTTTCCCAAAACACCAGGAAAAATGTTACATTTCTGGTAGATTCACTACGACTACTAATGGAATACGTAGTTTTGCTGCAAATTTTCACATATTCCATAGATTTTAATGAGTTTGAAGCAAAACTATTAACCTTTTCTAAATATCACAAGAACGCGTCAGATATTTGACTTGCGTAATTTGCAATTAAAATGGTGTTTAGGGCTGAAATACTTTTCGAAAATCTTTTGTTTCCCTAGTATACGTTTGAGAGTAATGGGATTTTCTTAAGCATTTTAATGCTTTCTGAAATTAAGTTACACAAAAGAAATAATCAATAAAATAGTTTACTCGTTAAATTTAAAATTAGTCTATTCGCATTTAATTTAACTTGAAATGGACCAACATATTAAGTACAACTGATGTGTGTCACAAGATACTGTCGCCCAATGCAGCAACATCAGAGTTGCTGTTGCTGCTCTTGCTGCTGACTACTACAGCGGCCTCATTTTGATAACGAGGACGACAAGCAGCATCAGCAATTGCTGCAGCAGTTGCAACGTAGATGTTGCGCGCGTTAATTGGGGCACGCGTGGCACATGTCGCAGTTGCTGCTGCTGCTGTGGCGATAACCGGGGGCGGAGGACGACGGAACCCACCTGTTCGTGTCAGTGACAGTGTGACTAGAGGATGTTGGAAACTCCATGTGTCGCCGGCCCTCGATGGGGCTGGCCTAAATCGCAGACGGCACTAAAACACATTTAAGCTATATTTTTGAGAATTTTACTGTTTATTTAAATGAATTTTTAAAACTAAAATGCACTTTAGTATTTAGCAAATTTAATTTAAGTTTATGAGACACTTTTTACAATTTGTAATTGGAATTTTGTGTAATTTAAAATCTTCGACTTTTTCGTTTTATTTCTTATTTGCTTTGTTTATAGCAGGTAATTCTTATATAATAAAAAATATTTTATTTTATTTTGTTAATTTTTTATTTTTATTTTTTTTATTTTTTTTATTTTATTTAACACACACCCACTTTTGCGTGACTGCCTGCAGTCAATAATTTGCCGGGATTCTCTGCGGCATTTGTGTGTGTCACACGCACACAGACACAAACACAGGCAGGTGCATGCGTGTGTGTGTGTTGGTCTATATATGTGTGTCACTCGGCTTAGGAGCTTTTGTTAAAGTGCAGCCGAACGCTGTTATATTTTGTTGATATTTTATAATTATTTCTTTTAGAATTATTTCACAATTTTTTAAAAGTTCACAAACCACTTTTAAAAGTCTTAATAAGCTTTATTTGCATTACACACAAAACACTAAATGGTTCTAGGGACACCCCGTCGGGTGTCCATATTTGTTATACACGAATGTTATGCCGCCGAGTTGCTTCAATTCTCCACAGTTCTCCAATTTAATATAATTTTTCGGGCTATTGAAATTTATTGCTTTAGAAGGCAGTTTTAAATTGTGCTGCACTGGGTGCATCTGTGAAAAAAAACTCAATAATGTTGCCGCATGCGGAAGTGTCGCACGTCGTGACGTGAGTTGTGCTCACCGTTCGCCCGCAGAACAATGACTGGGCCGTGAAACGCAAAGCTGCAGCAGCTGTTGAGAGCGCGCGCAGCGGCCTCTGTCAAATGTGTCCGCTGCAAATGGACGAAACACATGTGACCAGGATATAAACAGAGAGCAGTATAGCTTTTACTCTCCGCTCTACAAACTGCCACCGCCACCTGCCTCGTATACAACACGTGGTATGATCAACACAAACTCATCACACAAATGTTGCTCATACGCAGCATTGTGTTAATTTTTATTTCAATTTGCCCAAATTTTGTTAAAAATGCTTTAAATATTATAAAATGTTTAATGTATTTAAAAGTAATCAACATTTTTTCACAGTCTTGCGCAGCTCTCTCTCTTCGGTCGGCAGACCTATGTAGGTCATGGCCGCCATGCTCATTGCAGTGCGTACAACTCAACCCGGGCACTGAGACCGGGCGCGTCGTTTTAATAACTGCTCGAGAGATTGCCAGAGAGTGAGTGTAGGGGCAGCGCTCTGCATGTCTCAGCTGGCGCTCGCGCTGTACTGCAGCACGTGACCGGCTCAGCGAATGTTTTTATTATTTTCGTGATGCAGCAAATGTCGTTGACATGCGCGTCACCGTAGGCGGAAATCATGTGTTAAAAATATTTTAATTTTAGTTAAAAAATTAAATTTTAATAAAAACAAATGTATAAAAAAAAATTTTTAGATGAAATTAAATTTAAAGCAAAATTCAATAAAAGTTTAAAATAAAAAGTAAAATTTAATTAAGGTGAAAAATTTTACATTTCAACTTTTAGTCAAAAATTAAATTTTTAGTGGAAAATTGAATTTTTAGTGGAAAATTTAATTTTTAGTCAAAAATTGAATTTTTAGTGGAAAATTGAATTTTTAGTGGAAAATTGAATTTTTAGTCAAAAATTGAATTTTTAGTGGAAAATTGAATTTTTAGTGGAAAATTGAATTTTTAGTCAAAAATTGAATTTTTAGTGAAAAATTTTATTTTAAGTGAAAATTTGTACAATTGAATTTTTTGTATAAATTGGAATATTTGTGAAAAATTGAATTTTTAGTGAAAAATTGAATTTGTAGTGAAAAATTCAATATTAGTGAAAAATATATATTTGTTAGTGTAAAATTTTTTTTTTTTTAGTGAGAAATTTAATTTTTAGAAAATTGACTTTATAGTAAAAAATTGAATTTTTTGTAAAAAATGGAATTTTTAGTTAAAAAATTAATTTTTAGTGAAAAAAATTTTTTTTTTTAGTGGAAAATTAAATTTTATGTGAAAAAAGATGAACAGGGCCGAAAAGATCCAGTAGCGAAACCGTTTCGATTTTTGGACCCGGTATTAAAAAAATATGTGGAACCGAAATCGTAAACTGCACATCGTCACTGTCATGCCAAAGGGGCGAATGTGCATTTTTAAAAATGTTGGGAACAATCAAATTTTAAAGTTGTTTAACAATTAGAAAATTTTATATTTTCTTTAATTTTTCTGTTATTTTAGTTTATTCGTCAATTATTATAACGTATATAAAATATCTTTAGATTTGGACAATCTACTGAATTATAAATACGGATTTTGTGAGGCTATATTCTGATTTAAACGCATATATTTTTGTCTTTTATACTATAACTTTTTATTAGCGCAAGATAAAATAGTAATGAAGAGGCATTAATTGTTTCCTTTTAAAGCACCTATAGATCTGCATCATTAATTAAAATTATATTGTCAAACATTAATTTGCCAATTATTATTTGCAGGAAAAAATGTTTGGCAAAATATTTTTAAATAATGGTGCAGTTCGATAGGTGCTTTAAAAACAAACAATACCTCAACACCACTATTATATCTTGCACCAATAAAAAATTATAGCAAAAAAACGAAGAAATTGGAAAATTTGAAAATCTTGTCATGCCAAAAGGGCGTTTTTATACCCTACACCTATGAGGTACAGGGTATATTAACATTGTGCATATATTGTAACGCCCCTTAGGAGGCGTGTCCGGTATGGAAAAGTATATATATTCTTGATCAGCATCACTACCCGAGTCCGTTTAGCCATGTCCGTCTGTCTGTCCTTCTTGCTGTCTTGCTGTCCGAATACAGAATAACTTGAGAAATACTAATCAGAATGCGATGAAATTTCGTCTCAATATATTTAAGCCAAAAGTAGGAACTGAGTTTGAAAATGAGCCAAATCGGTCAACGGACACGCCCACCTCCCATACAAGTCACTTTTATATAACTCTTTAGGAACTAATAACTCGAAAAGTATTCAAGATATAGTTATAAAATTTAAAACGTATTGTTATAATTCACCTAAAAATATGTGGTCCAAAAATAGGCGTGATCCGCCCACATTTTTTTTTCATTATTTCCCGGGTTTTCATAGTGGAAATTTGATCCGTTAATTATTAAAATCAAATCTATGTAATATTAGCCTTACAAAATTTTAAATATAGGCGTGGTCCGCCCAATTATATTTTTATATTTTTTTGTTAGTTTTTTATACTTTTATATCAATTTTTTAATTTATGGGGATTTAAAACGTAAATTTCTGATATGTGAATAATATTCTGAGGGTTCAGCATAATTAAAAACTTTAAAATTAAGGTATGCAATTAAATATCCCACATTAATATCCCCACCAAAGGTGTAGGGTATTCCATAGTCGGGCCCGACCGACTATAAAAATCCGCCCCATGTGACCTAACTTTCCCAACTCGTTTTTGCTATAACTCTTTAATGGTACAAGATAAAATAGTGATGTAAAGGCATTTATTGTTTGTTTTTAAAGCACCTATCGATCTGCATCATTATTTTGTCAAACATTAATTTGCCATTTGTTACTTGCAGGAAAAAATGTTTGGCAAAATAAATTTTAATAAATAATAAATGTTTTTACACCACTATTTTATCTAGTACCATTAAAAAGTTATATCGAAAAAACGAAAATATTCGCCCTTTTGGCATGACAATTTTTCAAATTCGTCCTTTTGGTTTTGTCTTTTGTGGCTAGAAATATCCAACAAAATGACACGCGATTTTGGCACAGCATACTTGAGGATAAACTACATTCAAAAATGAAAAAAATGCAAATGTCAAAAATTGCACATTCGCCCCTTTGGCATGATAGTGACGACATGTAATTATTTTTGTTAGAACCCGAACCGCTTCCAAAGGGGTTTAGTTCCTGGTAGGGACCGAAAAGAACCGGAACCGTTTCGATTTTTGGAACAGGGATCGGAACCGTTATTAAAAAAATATCCGAAACCAGAATCGGCACTGATATTTAAAAATTGTGGAACCAAAACCGATTTTCCAAAGAGTTTTTTTTCCTGATTTTTAGTGAACAATTTAATTTTTAGTGAAAATTTGATTTTTTGTGAAAAATTTTATTCTTTGTGAAATTTTTTTTTTTTTTAGTGAAAATATCAATTTTTAGTGAAAATTTTATTTATAATGAAAAACAAAACAATTTAATTTTAGTGAAAAATTTAATTTTTAGTGAAAATTTGAATTTTTAGTGAAAATTTGAATTTTTAGTGAAAATTTCAATTTTTAGTGAAAATTTGAATTTTTAGTGAAAAATTTGAATTTTTAGTGAAAAATTTAATTTTTAGTGAAAATTTGAATTTTTAGTGAAAATTTGAAGTTTTAGTGAAAATTTGAATTTTTAGTGAAAATTTGAATTTTTAGTGAAAATTTAATTTTTATAGAATATGTTTTTTTTCTGAAAATTTGAATTTTTAGTGAAAATTTGAATTTTTAGTGAAAATTTGAATTTTTAGTGAAAATTGGAATTTTTAGTGAAAATTGGAATTTTTTAGTGAAAATTGAATTATTATAGAATATGTTTTTTTTTCTGAAAATTTGAATTTTTAGTGAAAATTTAAATTTTTAGTGAAAATTTGAATTTTTAGTGAAAATTTGAATTTTTAGTGAAAATTTGAATTTTTAGTGAAAATTGTTTTTTTTAGTGAAAATTTGAATTTTTAGTGAAAATTTGAATTTTTAGTGAAAATTTGAATTTTTAGTGAAAATTTGAATTTTTAGTGAAAATTTGAATTTTTAGTGAAAATTTGAATTTTTAGTGAAAATTTGAATTTTTAGTGAAAATTTGAATTTTTAGTGAAAATTTGAATTTTTAGTGAAAAATTATTTTTTTTAGTGAAAATTTGAATTTTTAGTGAAAATTTGAATTTTTAGTGAAAATTTGAATTTTTAGTGAAAATTTCAATTTTTGTGAAAATTTGAATTTTTAGTGAAAAATTTGAATTTTTAGTGAAAAATTTAATTTTTAGTGAAAATTTGAATTTTTAGTGAAAATTTGAAGTTTTAGTGAAAATTTGAATTTTTAGTGAAAATTTGAATTTTTAGTGAAAATTTGAATTTTTAGTGAAAATTTAATTTTTATAGAATATGTTTTTTTTCTGAAAATTTGAATTTTTAGTGAAAATTTGAATTTTTAGTGAAAATTTGAATTTTTAGTGAAAATTGGAATTTTTAGTGAAAATTGGAATTTTTAGTGAAAATTGAATTATTATAGAATATGTTTTTTTTTCTGAAAATTTGAATTTTTAGTGAAAATTTAAATTTTTAGTGAAAATTTGAATTTTTAGTGAAAATTTGAATTTTTAGTGAAAATTTGAATTTTTAGTGAAAATTTGAATTTTTAGTGAAAATTTGAATTTTTAGTGAAAATTTGAATTTTTAGTGAAAATTTGAATTTTTAGTGAAAAATTATTTTTTTTAGTGAAAATTTGAATTTTTAGTGAAAATTTGAATTTTTAGTGAAAATTTGAATTTTTAGTGAAAATTTGAATTTTTAGTGAAAATTTGAATTTTTAGTGAAAATTTGAATTTTTAGTGAAAATTTGAATTTTTAGTGAAAATTTGAATTTTTAGTGAAAATTTGAATTTTTAGTGAAAATTTGATTTTTTAGTGAAAATTTGTATTTTTAGTGAAAATTTGAATTTTTAGTGAAAAATTGTATTTTTAGTGAAAAATTGTATTTTTAGTGAAAATTTGAATTTTTAGTGAAAAATTGTATTTTTAGTGAAAATTTGAATTTTTAGTGAAAATTTGAATTTTTAGTGAAAATTTGAATTTTTAGTGAAAATTTGAATTTTTAGTGAAAATTTGAATTTTTAGTGAAAATTTGAATTTTTAGTGAAAATTTGAATTTTTAGTGAAAATTTGAATTTTTAGTGAAAATTTGAATTTTTAGTGAAAATTTGAATTTTTAGTGAAAATTTGAATTTTTAGTGAAAAATTGTATTTTTAGTGAAAATTTGAATTTTTAGTGAAAATTTGAATTTTTAGTGAAAATTTGAATTTTTAGTGAAAATTTGAATTTTTAGTGAAAAATTGTATTTTTAGTGAAAATTTGAATTTTTAGTGAAAATTTGAATTTTTAGTGAAAATTTGAATTTTTAGTGAAAATTTGAATTTTTAGTGAAAATTTGAATTTTTAGTGAAAATTTGAATTTTTAGTGAAAATTTGAATTTTTAGTGAAAATTTGAATTTTTAGTGAAAATTTGAATTTTTAGTGAAAATTTGAATTTTTAGTGAAAATTTGAATTTTTAGTGAAAATTTGAATTTTTAGTGAAAATTTGAATTTTTAGTGAAAATTTGAATTTTTAGTGAAAATTTGAATTTTTAGTGAAAATTTGAATTTTTAGTGAAAATTTGAATTTTTAGTGAAAATTTGAATTTTTAGTGAAAATTTGAATTTTTAGTGAAAAATTGTATTTTTAGTGAAAATTTGAATTTTTAGTGAAAATTTGAATTTTTAGTAAAAATTTGAATTTTTAGTGAAAATTTGAATTTTTAGTGAAAATTTGAATTTTTAGTGAAAATTTGAATTTTTAGTGAAAATTTGAATTTTTAGTGAAAAATTGTATTTTTAGTGAAAATTTGAATTTTTAGTGAAAATTTGAATTTTTAGTGAAAATTTGAATTTTTAGTGAAAATTTGAATTTTTAGTGAAAATTTGAATTTTTAGTGAAAATTTGAATTTTTAGTGAAAATTTGAATTTTTAGTGAAAATTTGAATTTTTAGTGAAAATTTGAATTTTTAGTGAAAATTTGAATTTTTAGTGAAAATTTGAATTTTTAGTGAAATTTTGAATTTTTAGTGAAAATTTGAATTTTTAGTGAAAATTTGAAATTTTAGTGAAAATTTGAATTTTTAGTGAAAATTTGAATTTTTAGTGAAAATTTGAATTTTTAGTGAAAATTTGAATTTTTAGTGAAAATTTGAATTTTTATAGAATATGTTTTTTTCTGAAAATTTGAATTTTTAGTGAAAATTTGAATTTTTAGTGAAAATTTGAATTTTTAGTGAAAATTTGAATTTTTAGTGAAAATTTGAATTTTTAGTGAAAATTTGAATTTTTAGTGAAAATTTGAATTTTTAGTGAAAAATTGTATTTTTAGTGAAAATTTGAATTTTTAGTGAAAATTTGAATTTTTAGTGAAAATTTGAATTTTTAGTGAAAATTTGAATTTTTAGTGAAAATTTGAATTTTTAGTGAAAATTTGAATTTTTAGTGAAAATTTGAATTTTTAGTGAAAATTTGAATTTTTAGTGAAAATTTGAATTTTTAGTGAAAATTTGAATTTTTAGTGAAAAATTGTATTTTTAGTGAAAATTTGAATTTTTAGTGAAAATTTGAATTTTTAGTGAAAATTTGAATTTTTAGTGAAAATTTGAATTTTTAGTGAAAATTTGAATTTTTAGTGAAAATTTGAATTTTTAGTGAAAATTTGAATTTTTAGTGAAAATTTGAATTTTTAGTGAAAATTTGAATTTTTAGTGAAAATTTGAATTTTTAGTGAAAATTTGAATTTTTAGTGAAAATTTGAATTTTTAGTGAAAATTTGAAATTTTAGTGAAAATTTGAATTTTTAGTGAAAATTTGAATTTTTAGTGAAAATTTGAATTTTTAGTGAAAATTTGAATTTTTAGTGAAAATTTGAATTTTTATAGAATATGTTTTTTTCTGAAAATTTGAATTTTTAGTGAAAATTTGAATTTTTAGTGAAAATTTGAATTTGTAGTAAAAATTTGAATTTTTAGTGAAAATTTGAATTTTTAGTAAAAATTTAAATTTGTAGTGAAAATGTAATTTTTATAGAATATGTTTTTTTCTGTGCGAATAAATGAGGTGTATATAAACCAAAATATCCATCCGCGGAGAAAGTTCATGAATAAAATCTTTTATTTTTTTTCAAAAACAGTGCTGTAAAAATCAGAATAATGGAAAAATTATCTATAACCTTTTCAAAACTATTAAGCATTAATATTACCAAATATTCCCCCACAAAATGCACTAAATTCATTTTAAAATTAGTTTTTTGTACATTTTGTATTTGTAAATAATTTTTATTAAAATTTAAAACATCTGCAGGTGTTCGTGTTGTAAAATACATGGCTACTACATGTCGTTAGTAAAGAATACACTTAATAAATACAAGAAGAATATTTGTTTATAATTCGAGCACCGCTTAAGAAACAAAAAAAAAACATTAGTTCTGAAACAACATCAATGAAGAACAAATGTACAAAAGTTAATAAAACGAGGTGCTTGAACACACAAAGTTGGCACAGACGACGACAATGGGTTAAAAAATATTGTTATAAAAAATTGTGCGTCACTGAAAAATACATTTTTCGCTTAAAACTAAAACAGATTTTAATACAAACTCAAACACATTATATTATTAAATATTAAAACTTTGCAAACTTGTGTGAAAGCATTTAAGGCACTTTAACGTTAAATTCGTGACTAAAAGTATTATTAGTTTGTGTGGCTACAAATGTCAGAATAAAAATGGTTTCACAGCTCAACGCTTCATCTTGTCGAGTATAGGCACGACCATGTCGAACTTTGGTCGTTTGCCCGGGTCTTCGTTCATGCAGATGGTGATCAGTTTGGACATGTGCGACGATGTGCCCGGCGGTATTTTCACGCGTAGACCTTCGAGTGCAATCTTCATGCCGCACTCCATGGGCGACCATTCGGAGAATGGTATCTCGCGCGTTGTCAGCTCCCAGACGATGATGGCAAAGCTCCACATGTCGCATGCCTCCCAATTGCGGTCGGCGGGTTTGCGCTGCAGCGCCTCTGGTGACATCCATGCGGGCTGATAGACGCGACCCTTTTCCTGGAACGAAAACTTGGCGTCGCCCATGTTGATGCGCGCGGTCAAATCTTCATCGATCTTTGAAGAAATATAAAAGCGAAATGGTTATTTTACGATATATATATAGAAATTTTATCGTCGACGTAAAGCCAATGGTAATCATATTTTGAAGCAACTGTGCTGAAGAAATCTTATTTCATACAGAGTCATCTCAAACCAAGCCACCATATACCAAGACATTTCATACCAAGACAACTCATAACATCTGGACATCTCGTACTCATTTTCAAACTCACCATAACATGATGACTGTTGAGATTATAAGTGGGTATGATGCGCTCCAGCGAGTGCAAGTAGGCCATACCGCGCGCAATGTCCAGCGCAAAACGCACCGCCTGCGAGGTATCTACAACGACACCACTGACTTGATGCAGCAAATTGAACAGTGAACCGCGTGGCATAAACTGTGAAATAAAATACAATGAATTGAAATTCACAATATCAAAATTTAAATAGCTGCTGACGTACCTGGCTGATGACCACTAGATTGGGCGGCGTATTGCAGGCGCCAATGATGGGCAAAATATTCGGATGCGAGAAAATGCGGAGCTTGGGAAACTCCTCGTTGAAGTCGCGCGAAATACGCGAAGTGCACTGACGCACGGCAAGAATCTGCAATAAACAAACATGGTTTTAGGTCTCGTTCAAATATTATATTAATCCGCCAAAGCACCTTGGCAATCACATCATTCTTCTGCCAGCGGCCGCGCCATGTTTCGCCCGATGGTGTGAGAGACACCTTCGTGTGCAGATCCAAGTCGCCCATGCTGATGCCCTTGAAACGCGACAGTGTGGCGTCGCGTGAGCGCGTCTTCATGCCCAGCCAGCTCTGATCCTTGAAGCTGATCTTCTTCATGTCGTGACCGTTCTTTTCGGCCAGATCGTGCAGTCGCTTGGCCAGGCTGACCTTGGCCTTGTTCAGCGGCGTGTCACCGTCCTTGTTGGCGATCGACACCAGTCCGCCGCTGTTAATCAGATCCTCGCAGATCATGTCGTAGCCCCAGAAGCAGGCGTAGTGCAGCGGCGAGTTGCCGTGTTCATTGGTGGCGTTGACATCGGAGCGCTCGCGCAGCAGCTGTGAGTATTCAAAAATTAATAATATTGCGAAATATCTGTTCATTGGTTAGCACCTACCAGCTGTACTACGTCGCGATGTCCATGCGCCGCCGAAAGATGCAGAGGTATGTCGTCGCCCATGTTGGTGGCATTGACGCGTGCGCCACGCTGCAGCAACATCTCGACCAATTTTGTGTGGCCCTCCTTGGCGCACCAATGCAGCGGACTGAAGCCATGGTCGTCACTGTAAAAAAGAAACACAATATATGTTTAGCAAACATTAAACATTTTGAAACAACAACCAGTTGCAGCATACAACGCCCATGCAAAAGCAAAAACAAATTATATTTCTATGCTTTTTATCTTTTTTTTTTGCTTTATTTACAGATGTCAAAAGAGTCCAAAATAACTAATGACGTCAGCGTTAAAACATTCAGCGCTTACTACAGAGGCCACTTGAAGCAATTCCATTGCATCAGTTGTATTAACATTTTTAAATTTTACAAAATTCTATATTGTTTAATAAAATAATTTTGTACCCTTGATTCATATCATGCTCGGTGTCTTCCAACCAGAGCCGCACTTGGATCGAGTTGCCTTCGCGACACCAGTGAAAAATATCTTCCATTTTTAGTGATTTTGTTGTTCTTTTAAACAGAAAATTTATTAAAAATAATAATATTCAATGTTTCCACTGTTATTTGCACTTGTTTTTCTATTAAAAATGCATTTATTTGTTAAGAAATTCAATAATTTTCACACAGCCTGTAGAATTTTCACTGAATATTTTTTTCAACTGGTTTAAAACTCAACACAAAGCTGTCAAATGATTTCAGGTTTGCGAACTGGCAAATATGACGTAACATAATTCATCGTTGACATTTTATCGTTAGTTATTTATCGTAATCTTAATAAACCGTAATCATTTTCGAAGTGGACTTGAAGTTTCAAAATTTGAAATGGATAGTTGATATTCTTTGTGAATGGCAAATTGGAAAAAAATCGAAGTGGACTTTTGAAAGTTTTGTATGTTCTTCAATCGAAATGGCCTTTTGACAGTTTTCAAATTCGTTTCTTGATATTTTGAAACAATTTTAAAAATAGGAAATCATTTATGTATGGACAAGACAAATATATGAAGAAATCCCACTACCCCACGATTGCCGCTTCCACGAAGGAAAAGACCGCGACCGCCACCGAATTTTAATGAAATTTAATTTTCAGTGACAAATCGCAGTAGACTAAAGGCCTAACTATAATCAGCAATGCCAAGCATGGGCTAATGTCAAAAATTATCGAAAAGTCGCCAATGAACTTTAAAAACTTTCACATAAAAAAAATAATTGCCATATTTTATTTTGGTTTTTATTAAATTAAAAGATTAAAATATTTGTATAAATTATTATAAAATACAGAGAAACTCGAATTATAAACAATTAACATCAACACGAATGTGGCGAAATGTGCACAGCTGATTCCGACGGAATGTGCAATTCAAACCGCTCGTTCCTTAAGTTAACGAAACTGAACGAAACGACGACTATTCTCAATACAGTTTGGTTATAGAATATGTGGGTAGTCGCACGTTTACGTACGCTGGCATGTGACAGTTCATTCCAATTATAGTTAACCCTTAATACAAGTAATAGAAGACGATATTACAAGTTGTACAGCATGGTTGGGTTCTACGGAAATCGTATCGTGTGGATGCTACGAACGACTCGTTTGAGGTTGGATGAAGTCAAAAATGTTTGATTTTTTCTCTGGTCTGTCAAGATGGTTGTGTCGTGTGGACGTAAACCCATCCAACTTTTTTTTTTATTCGAGCGCAATTTTTGACGAGTGCACATCGCAGGTAGTACAATTTCAAACATCAAATGTGCCTTTTGGCGAGATTTTTTAGTGTATTATACCAATGCATGAGCCATCGCGGTCGATCTGCACTACTTGAATGCTGCGAAATAATGAAGCAGATTGTATGGTGTGGAAACAAACCGAGCAAATCCCGATGTTTTCCAATCCAACTTGGTTGTACAACTAGTAGTACCGTCTGGATGCCGCTAATGAGAACACTGTGTAGCTGTCAGATGAATTGTTTGGTTTTAATTTGTTTTTGATCTCCGTAAAACGTGGTGCATTATAATTTATAATTCTGCAAAGTAATTTCGCATTTCTCTAACTTTTATAATTAAAAATAAACATCTCAGTTACCATGAAATTAAGCACTTATAACTTCCTCACATCCAAGGCCATTCGCGGCGTCAAAGTCGGTTATCCCTTGAAGCTGACGGTGGGTAGATTGATTTTTCTTTATTTTACCACTGTAACAATATTTGAAACCTGCAAATCAACTGTAGATTGTGAAAAAAGATGAAGTGGAGGCGGAATTCAATCCCACCTTCATCGAGCGACTGCTGCCCCGTTTGGACTGGTCTGCGGTACATCTGGCAGCGCAGGTGGTAAGTCACTGCATAGTAGCATTTCTGTCTGTTCAGATATTCAAATATCTAATACACATGAATTGTAGGCTGAGGTAGCGGATGGCATTCCCGCCGATATGCCCACCAACATTTCCGAAAACGAGGAATTGCTGCAGAAGCTACATCATTTGTTGCTGGAAATCGATGTGCTCGAAGGACAATTGGAGTGTCCGGAGACGGGGCGCGTATTTCCCATTATGGACGGCATACCGAATATGCTGCTAAACGAGGACGAGGTTTAAGCGAACATTTAAACTAATTTAGTTTAATTTTGTAATTTAATCTGTGTTTGTTACTTTGTGCAAAGTACGACTGACCGACGACGCCAGGCCAAATGTTGTTCATTCGAAAGTAATTTTTATTGAATTCCATAAAATGCATTCGATTTTTCAAATGGCAACTGTGTGATCTTGTTAAGCTCATGTTTAAAATAGACCCATAATCCAAAGTGCTTTGAATAAAACCATATTTTTAATTTACTGGAAAATACTTTATTCGAAAAACATATTGCTGCTTATAAACTCAGTATTAAGACAGCGCAGTATGAGGGATACAAGTTTTGATAAACATTTAGAACATACGATTAACATATTATGGACGATAGGGAGCAATGTTTCTGATTAATGCTAAATATTAATACTATTGACATGTATAATGTTCAACACACTTAACATTTGTATTTGGAATGTAAATAAAATTAGTTACATTTGATATTTGCACTTTTCGTGCCACCTGCTGCCGCCGCCAGTTGCGCATAGATGCTGCCCTTGGCCAGTCCCTGCTGCGGCCCTTTGCACAAGTCTGCATTGCGTCCGAGCGCAATGTAGGTGCGTTCGCTGAGCTTCTCTGCATCGGCGCCCACGGCGGGCTGTTTGTGACCAAGACTTATATTGGGATTGGCACCATTCCATGTGACGTAGTCAGCGCTAAAAATTGTAGAATAAATCTATAAATTTACACAAAATTTAGTTGAAAATCATCAATTACAGCAATAAACTATCATTGGGTCCTTTGGTCAGCTCCACACTATGCCCCATGGTGGCCATGCGTCCTAAAATAGAATTGAACTCTTGCTGCTGCAGCACATTTGCATCGCCATCAGTGGATTCACGTGAGGCATTTCTAGAGAGAGATGTTGAATAAGACTTTTAAAATAAGCAAATTATGTGGAGTATACAATAAATAATTTGAATGGGTTATGGTTACTGAGTTATAATATAAAACATGCAAAATACGTTTCGATTATAGGGCTACAAAATAAAGCAGAAATATATAAATTAAATTAGTGCGTGTATGAAGTACTTCAAATTAGTTGGGGTGCTCATTAAAAACTAGCTAGTCGACTAGAAAGAAGTCTTTTCGGAAGCATAGCTTTGACCTCTGTTCATAGTCAAAACTATCAATTGCCGCAGTATGATGTTTAATTCGAACTAAGTTTTTGCCGTATAGAATTCTGAAAATTAAAAAGGCAATTTGAATTTTTTAATTCATATTTCTTAACTTTTTAATAGATGTTTCAAATTGAAGAAATTATAATTGAAATTGTGACTTTCATTTACGAGTAAACAAATAGTAAAATTCAAATTGAAATATTTAACATTTAATTGTTTTGACCATGAACACTTTCAGTTTTAACACCATAAATAAATGAATAAAGACAGTCGATAATACAATTGAAATACGTTATAAATAGTGCTTGAGTATGCTGTAAACGTGTTTTTAAACAGCTCTCATCAGCCGCTTGAGCCAACGTCACATTCGTATAATACATATAGAAAATAAAAAGTAATATAAAAAAAATCAATTAATGATTCAGCCCTAATTGAAACTGGGTGCTGGCTGGTTGCAGCACTTACAGACGACATACAGACATACAAATGACGTACAGTAGGAAAACACATCACAAAAATTAATAATAAATAACTAAATGAATGAGTTAAACAAACGGCATACTTCAATGAATGGGATTTGTCACGTGAGCGCGACAATTTCAATTTTTCCAAGACGGACTCCGATGTATTTGTGATGTTGGATGCGAAGGTGCAGCCATGCTTTTGCAAATATCCACTGATGCCGGTTACATTGGAATTGGAACGACGTTCTAAAATGCTTTTTGTTGTAATTGTTTCATATGATTGTGATGAATATGCAGATGATAATGATGATGGCGATGAGGATGATGCGAATTCTGATTTTGATGATGATGTGACTAAAGGAGATGAATGTTTTTGTAAAATGTTTGAAGCGGCGGGTTCCTCATGCGATAGTATGATTTGGGTTGTTGTGGTGGATGGTGTGGTTACATTGATGGAGGGTAGCGGACGGTTTTGTGTTCCAGAGCTGTTGATGATGTCGTCGGCATTCGCTGAGGCACCACGTACAACGGTTATGAGGCTGCCGATATATATTGTACGATGAAAAGGGTTGAAAATCAATTACGTACAAAATATTTAAACAATTAAAAAAAATAATTAAATTACAGGTAAAAATGTTGAAAAGTATTTTACAAAAGTTTATGTTTAGTAGGCACTGAATTCGAATAGATAAGTATTAAGCCAATTATTAACAAAAAGTTGAGAGTGATAGGTTACGTGCAAATAAATGTTCTTTAGAAATGACTGCCTTGCGTTAGAGACTGACAAAAACCCATTACAATTGGGTTTATTTCGTTATGTAGAATGAGCAAGCATTAGAGATTCTTCTTAGGTTAAATTAATATTAATGTCGCAATAGTTAATTTTAAACTACGCTAAAGTTTTAGTAAATGATGTTTGTGTTTTGGTTGATACTTTGAAAATTGTGAACAGTAACGGAAAACGTTTGATGAGTGAGCTTCGTGTGGTTGTTTACAGCCTATTTAATCAACCTACTTGGCATTTCCGGCGCTATCCGTTGTCGCCGCGTACGCAGCGCCATCTGTCACAGTTTCGCCTTTTTGTCTTGGTGCTGTTATTTTCTGCGCAACAACGGCCTTTTGTTCCAGTGTCTCTTCCTCCTCCTGCACAATTTGCAGTATTTGCATGGCGCGTTCTTCGGCATAGTTGACCGACTCCAGCGCCATTAGTATTATGCGTTCCGCAATATTTTTGTATATGCCCTGCAAACGTAATTTCACTGCGAAAGACGCATTGCATTGACAAATATAATTTAATATTTTAAATGGTACTACGCACTTGCTTCCTTTTCGGCAGCGTTGTATTCCTTGGGATGCAGCGGTATAATTTGAACATTGGCTGATTTCTTTGGCCTGCCGTCGGCATCAACTTCGACGCGATTATTAAGTTTCGGTGGCACAAAGTCGCGCTTCACATAGCCCAACTGCAGCAGCTTCTCCGATGCGGTCTGCACATTGTTGTCGGAGTTTGCCAGAATGTCTAGCAGCAACGTCTCATCGGCTTTGGGGAAAATGGTCTTCATATATCTGCGTGTTTTTGGGGAAATATAAATGAGCATTAATTTGGTGTTTTAGAACAATAAAAAAATGTTTAAAAGAAGAAATGGTGTTACAGACATAAAACAATAAAACAAGGATTTATACACAAAGGTGATATTTTGTTAAAATTAAAAGAAAATATGTGTTTGGTTTGTGGAAATATCAAAGCAATAATACTAAGCAAGGTTTATTATCAATACATCTGAATATAGTTTGTAGTTTCGAAAGCAAATAATAAAGCTCAAATAATATAGAAAATTTTAAAATACAGAAAGATCAAATCGCATCAAATCAAAAATCTATACCATATTGAAAGGGCTCATTTCATATAAAATTATAGATCATTGGCACGAATTAAAATCAATTTTTAAAGCATTTACAATTCGGTTGAATTAAATAAATGTAAAACTTATAAGTTAAGGGCATTAAATAATTGGGCATATACTAAAATTCACTTTCAATCGGAATTCAAATATGTAGCCAAAAAAACAAGAATTAACTTCGTGTTTTAGAACCAAAACTATATAAATTCGATATACAATGCATTTGAAAAATCGAATAGAGGAATTTTAATACCATTTCGATCAATATTTACATTTGGAAAATAAAAAATCATTAAAAAAACTAAATTATTATCCAACAAAAATAATTTTGCTTGAAAAGTCTACATAAAATATATAAAACATAAAAAAATATTTTTTGGCAACTACAAAATTATCTTAATTACACCATTTACAAATTTCATTCAAAAAAGATCAATTGAAATTCAAAAGACATCAGTTGTAATTCCGAAATTTTATTTGAAATTCAAAAGACGTCAATTGTAATTCAGACATTTTATTTAAAAATCAAAAGACGTCAATTATAACTCAGAAATTCCATTTGAAATTCAATAGACGTCAATTGTAATTCAGACGTGCTATTTGAAATTGAAAAAATGCCAATTGTAACTCGGAAATTCCATATGAAGATCAAAAGTAATCAATTGTAATTGATATTCAGAAATTCCATTTGAAATTCAATGGACGTCAATTGTAATTCATAAATTCCATTTAAAATTTAAAAGACGTCAATTAAAATTCAGAAATTCAAAATACGTTAATTGTAATTCAGAAATTCCATTTGACATTCTAAAGACGTCAATTGATACTTAGAAATGCCATTTGAAATTCAAAAGACATCAATTGTAATTCAAAAATTCTATTGCAAATTTAAAAGACGTTAATTGTAATTCTGAAATTCCATTTGAAATTCAAATGACGTTAATTGATCTTTTCTGAATTATATTTGTAAATGATGTAGACAAAGCACGCATATAGTGGATCAAGTGCTCCATGTGCTGTGACGCATCCATTTAAAGTAACTTTGGTTGTAATAAAAAAAATTCCTGTTAGCACTTGTTCCACTCTACGCATGTTGCCCTCATTCACGTTCATGCAGCGGACCTCAATTTCATCTTGGGCGATGAATGCGGTTTCGGCGAATTACGCTGTTGCTCTCCAAAGCGCGGCGATCCATGCAACGGTAATTGTCCATAGAGACTGGCGGCAAAGACTGCGTTGGGCGGCATGACGACGGCGGTCGCCGCCGTCTGTCCACTTTGCATGCTCATGACACTACCAAAACGTCCTCCTGGTATCGGACTGGCGCAGCGTGAGGTGCCACCGTAACCAGACAGACCACGACTGGTCGATGCTGCTGTTGCGCCGCCGATATCAAGACGACGCGCCGGTGGTGTCATTTGAAAAGCCGAATTGCTGTGGAACAGATGGTGACGCTGTGCAGGTGGCGTCACAAATGGCCCCGGACAAATGACAGGATGCTTCTCCACCTGCAGAGCGCTGATGACCAGAGCCTCGTGGTTGTAGTAACTGCAACGTGGTAGTGGTTGTGGTGGTTGTTGTTGTTAGTTTTGGTGCGGTTTTTTTGTAACAATTTTTATGTTTTTTCATTTTTTTATACCAAAAATAAAAGTGTTAATTTTTAGAGATTTTAAAGCAGTTAGTGTTGGCGTGTTTTAAATAATTTAATTTTAATTTGGTGATGGCATTAGTAGTGGTAGTGGTGACGTTGGTGAGATGAGTGGCGGAAACATGAAGAAGCATAGAAAAGAGATGAGAATAGAGATTGGATCATGTAGAGTCTGTCCAATATGATGCGGACACCAGGCACACGGGCACTCAGGACATGGCAGAAAAGAGACATCAGATAAGATTCGATAATGATAATTAATAAAAGGAACACGAAGACAAAACTGCTGGTAGTTTTCGGAAATATTTAGGCATTTTTCTGTCAAACACAAATGAAAGTTTGTAACGGCAAAATTCAGGCATATTTTTGGTTTGTATGGAAAACAAGAATCTTTTGATACAAACTACGCCTTTGTCTGATTAAAATCCTTCAACCTTTGGATTGAATTCTATTTTCTTAATTTAAAAATCGATTTTTAAACCAATTTATTAAATTTTCTTTGATTTGTACAATCAGAAACGGTTTTAATTTTTGTATCCAGAATATTATCTGAATAGAAATATAAAATAAATATACAAATTTGATCGAAAACTGGAAAATGTTTACTCAATTTTGTTACATGTTTAGTAATTTGAAATTGTTCTTGAATTAAAAATATAATTAAAGCATTTATTAAAATATTAAAATAAATAAAAGTTTATTGATTGAATTTGAAAATGCATTTTCAATCTCTGAATCTTATTCTGAATCTTATCTCTGAATTTCTGTGTCGAATTCTGTTTTCACAGCATCTGTCCTGTCCTGTGCTGCCTGATGATGTGAATGGTAACAAAAGCAACAGCAGCAATAAATTTAGACGCCAATGCAAGTGGTATCTGGTAGACTTACCGTTTGAGCAGCAGCCGTATATGATGCTCACCCGCTGTGGGAAACATATTCTGTATCTTTGTCACGACAGCATCGGTATTGACCGGATTGGTGAACGAGGTCTCCTGTATCGTGGACCGACGTGACATTTGTGAAGCGGGACGCGGAGTTTGTGGTGCAGAAGTTTTAGAAAATGGCAGCGGCGACATTTCCTACAGAAGCAAACAAAAAAAGAAATAATTTAATATTATTAATTAAACGCATTTGCGTGCACTTGCCAGATGACTGCGCGATGACAAAAGCGGGCTGGAGGACATATTTTGTAGGCTCTGCTCGTTGGCGGCTGGCGCTTGAAAGGCACGAACGGCCGGATAATTGTTGGTGGGATATACATGGTAGGGCGAACCATGCATGGGCTGTGGGTGAAATTTAAAAATACATTTTAAATCATATTAATACATACGCGTTATAACAAAAAAATACAATATTAGAAATAAACGTTTTCCAGAAGAGGTATTAAACAAATTTTAAAATTGTTTTTAAAGAAGTTTTATTAAAAAAATAATACGTTTGTGTAAGATTTAAAAAACGAAAGTGGAAACCAGTTTCTTTAATTATTTATATTCGATGCCTCTTACGAAAACTAACATGTTTCCAAATTTCATATGAAAATGTCAATATAAACATTTTAAAGGTGTTAGTTTTCGTAAGGGACGTTGATATAAAACTTTAAAAAATATATATATTTCCTCAATACAGTTCTTCTTTTAACTCTAGCCAATTTTTGCGCGAGACTATTCATTCCAATACAATAATTCTAAAAGCAAATATTTCTATAGTTCCCAGTCTTCCCAAAAATGTTCCCCATAAAAATAATTATTCTTCTATCGAAAGGTTAAAAGGTTAATGTTTGTGTTGTGACTACAAAAACAGCCATCAATTGTTATAATAATAAAGGCTTTTTGGAATGAAGCCACAATTACTCTACCTTTTAACCACATTCAAACACAAATGGATAAATAATAGGTGAAGAATTAAATTCGTGCGATTTACTATTTTAATTATGTTTTGTGAACTAAATGAGATACAATCGAGTGCAGAAAAATGTCTAGCAAAATAATTGTTTCAAGAAATAATTGTCCAGTGAATGAATAGTTTGGGGACCATTTGTGCGAAAATATCGAAAGATAAATCTTAATATTTTTAAACAATCACATTTTCAAATTAAAAAATGTTTAAAAAAGATTTATTTTTTTTGATAAAATACTAGGTATAAAATAAAAACCCACCTGCATGACTATGGACTCCGTGGAGCAGCGTTCATTTTGCAGCTGCTTGTAGCGCATGCGAGGGTCCTCCAGCTGCATGGCTTTGGTGAAATAATTTATATAATAACTGGAAAAAGTCACAAAAAGAAGCTGCTTTACAAAAATACAATAAAAATTCATAGAAATTGTGCACTTCAAGGACTTGCAGTGTGCGTCAGGACAAAGGTTATGCAAAAGCTCTGTCAAACATGCAAAAAGCTATTAGGTGGAAGCTGTTGCTGTCCTTCAAGGATTTTATTAAAGGAGCATCCTTAATTTTGTTGGTATTTAATGCAAGTGCTAAAGTATTATTGCTGAAGCAGTTCTGCTATGTGAATGACACATGTGGTGTTTCTTTCTTGGTGCCTAAGGCATAATAAGAGCTAGAACTTGGCGGCATGGCTCATTGACAGCTACTTGGCAACACGAGTGGCACTAGAAGCAAATCTCATTTTAATATAAAAGATGCAGCTGCTGCTGCATCCCATAAAACTCTTTTTGCTTCTATATTTTTTAATATATATAGAAAATAATTTAAGTGCGAAAGCAACAAGGATTTGTGCGCGTTGTGTTGCAGGAAGCGAAACGCTCGAGTGCCTGCTCACCACGACCCATTCCTATGTCGTGTGTGAGTGTGGGGTCTTTGAAATATTTAAATTTTAATTAACTTTGCTTTGGGGAGGGTAGGAATTTTCTACATTATGTGGCATCGCTACTCACCAATTGCCCGTGGCCTGATCATATTTGCAGTCCCAGCCTGGCGGAAGCTTTGTATACTGTCCGCTGGAGTCACCCATGACCACCTTCACCTTTAACTTTTCCTCAATCAAAAGTGTTTGTTCAATGTCTGGCTTTGACTTCGTCGCTCGCTCGCTCGTCCCCCGTTTTCCACACTTAATTCAATGCTGTATGAAGCAGCACAACTTGCACTGGATGGGGTTGGTTCGGTGAAGGGTGGTTGCGTCGCTTTTAAGTTGACTCTTAACTATTACAGTAGCTTCGCGTGCGCTCGATTCAGGTTGTCGCGTAGAACTAAAATTGCGAAACGACTTGGAGCCATGGAGAGCCCAGTTTAATTCGAACAGCGTTTCGAAGATGTGGCAGGCTGGCGAATGCGAATGCAATAAATACCAATGGATAGATGAGAGATGCAGTGAACGAACGGACGACGAATACAACGATAATAACAAAACAGAAACGACTTGTTTTTGTTCTGTTGAATGGCAAGAGGGTGGATTTAGAATTGCGGTTGGGGGAATGTTCGAAACATTGTAGTGCATTGGGGTTGGTTGGAATGACACTACACTCTGTTGGAATTATCTCGAAATCTTTTTTTGGCATGATTTCTTGAGATTTTAAAAGTGAATTTAAAAATTAATTTGCGAATCATATGCTTAATATTTGTTAGTACTAATGAGTAAACTTCTTTAAATTTTTTATTATTTATTTTTTGTTGTATTTATTAATTTTTAGAATGGACAAAGTTTAGAATTTTATCATTTTCAGTGATTCACAACGGTCACGCCTCCTTAGGGGCATTTTAGAGCATTTTAGAAATGGGATTTTTTTTGTTTAAACTCAATTATTATTCTTTATTATGATTTTTCTGTTCTCAAAATGTATCCAAGAATTTATTTTATTTTTGCATCATTTTCCTTGAAAAGGTGCAGGCTAATTTTGGAATATAACAAACTGTGAATCACCTCGTTTTTTCGTTTTTTTCCCAATTTTTTAAATGCATATTTTATTTAAATTTTAATTTAAAAATTAAATTTTTCGAGTTTTTCTATAGAATTCTCTTAGGCCTATTCTGTTGTGAGAAATGTTTATTGGATGTTTAATTACCTTTTATTTGGTATAACACTTGATCAAATCAATAATTTAAAACGAGAACATTTTCAACAACAGACGATCAATTTTTTTTAAACAAAAACCTTTTGAAATTTTCTAATCTCAAAATGCATCATATGCAATTTTCTTTATTTGGAATGGAATTTTGTCGAATAAGTTTTTATACAAGTTGATTTTGCTGAATTCTAATAAGGATTTTTTTTATTTTGCACATTCAATTTACAATCTAATTACCTGAGACTGAGCCTAACTTGAATCTGGGTGAGAAGTCTATATAACACTGTATCCTTGTAAATTGGTTAAAATATTCGACATCGGAATCTATTTTTTTATAATGCTTTATACATTCTATAAAAAAAAAACATTTAATCTGAAACAAATTAATCTTAAAATTATTAAAAATCAATTTAATATACCCGATCCAAAAACAATATTTTACATTATTTTTAATAGTCTTTACAAATATTATCTTATCTATGTTGCAGGGTGTATTTTTGTTTATCCAATAAGTTATCTATTTGTTATTAAAATTTGCCATAGGTATTTATATTCACTAAATAGTAAATACATCAAACGTGCACATTAAAATTGGCTAAAGCCATATTTGCGTATCAAAACTATTTAAAAGCTTATTAAGTTTAATTATAAAAACCAGTGTAGCCGCGGTAGCTCAGTGGTTAGTGCGTTGGACTGCGAGCCAAAAAGGTCCCCGGATACGAATAATATTATGGAAGCTGGTGATTCCTGCATGCATTTCAGGAATAATTAAAATAATTATTCAATATTATTAAGGACTAAAGAATTGATTAAAACTCAAATTATTTAAAAAAAATGTCACTTTGAATAGCATTTTATTTCTTTAAAACTAATTATAATTAATTTAAGTAGTAAATATAACGACGTTACATAAAATATGTAGCAAAACAAAACAAAAATAACAATTGTTAGTTTCTTCGGTAATCTAAAGCTTTATCCCGGTTCCAATAAATACAAAACAAAAAATGTTTTTCAGTAATTAAAACGACACAATCTTAGATAAAGCACATCGGCTTAACGTTAAGGCGTTTTGACAGTGCTTCACAGGTATTGAGCTGGTTTTCCAAATATTGAATGCCACCAGCTTTGTCCACGGCCTCCATGTTGTGCGCCTCTTTGTCGCCAGCCAGCAGCACTGGTTTCGAGGGATCAGTCTGTAAGATAAACATGTTGTGTTAATCACGGGAAAATTTATATTTTTCAACATTTGCAATACTTACTGGCTTGCAATTCCTCAAACGAGCATTGAAATCGACCATGCGATCTTCAAAGCACGGCGCAAAACAATTCGGGTTCACTGCAATGAAAACCTGTCCCAAATCAGCAGCCGTATCGGCGCCAGTGTGTGTCCACTTGCGCACCTTTGTCGAGTAGTTAGCGCCCGACATAACACCAGACAATATGTCTACCATGGCGCCCAGTCCGAAACCTTTGTAGCCGGAGGTGATCTCAGAGCCACCCAAAGGATACAGACAACCAGTGGAAAAACCGAGTTCGGCGTCATTTGTACCGTTGCCCTCGGGATCCTGCGCCCAGCCATCGGGTAGCGATTCACCCTTACGACGCTGTATTTCGATTTTACCGACAGCTACGGCCGTGGTAGCCATATCCAACAGAAACTTGTCGTCCTTGGCAGGCGCACCCAGAGCCAAAGGATTTGTGCCTAGCGCCGCTTCCTTCGCGCGTGTTGGCGCCATAAGCGGCGAGGTGTTCGTCATGGACATGCCGACGAGTCCCTCCTTCATGGCGCGCATCGTGTACCAACCTGCCATTCCATAATGATTCGAACCCTTAGCGCAGACCCAGCCGACGCCGACCTGCTGTGCCTTCTTGATGGCCAAGTCCATGCAGAAGTTGCCGACCACTGCACCTAGACCATTGTTGCCGTCGACCCATGCAGTTGCTGGAGTCTCGTTGAGTATCGTTGGTATAGCGCCGCCGTTCGTCGAATTGATGGCCAGATCGTTAAGATACATTTCCAGACGATTCATGCCATGACTGAAGTGTCCACGGTGATCGGCAGCAACCAGCAGATCAGCCTGTTCAATGGCTTGCGCTTCAGGCACATTGACCGCCTTGAAGCAGTCGATCATAAAACGACGCGACTCCTCGACTTTGACGAGTTTCGGTTGTCCAACAGTGGCTGCGGCTGACATGGTGCGTATGTTGTAAGCTGTGATGGGAGTAAACAGAAACGTATATAATTCAGAGCTGGAAACACGTTCGGTCGGCAAGCGCGTAGTTTGCGAACTAACGCTGGGGTTGATGCCAAAACAATTCTAATGCTACACACGATCGTTGGCCGTGCGCGGCATAACCGTGTCAGTAAAAGACGCAGTAGGAGTAGGGGAAAGGGTTGATTTTTGTTTTGGAACAACTGCGACGGAATGTGCTGTGTGTGTGCGGTATATATATATAGAAAAGTGGGCACAATAAAAAGCTTTGGCGACATAACATAAAACTTTTTTAGTTTTTTAGATAACATGCTTTCAATTTGAAATATACTATACAAACAAATCTCACAACAAAGAAGTTTAATTTGAAATACAAAGTTTAGCTTGACAATTGAAGATCTCAAAGTATTTTTTTAGTTACTTATAAAGGATTTATTTAAATGCGTGCTTTGTCCATGCAGCAACACATAATTTATATCATTTTTAAAAAACTAAAAATAGAAATTGTTCTAAACTAATTAATACTTCCATCATGTATGACCTTGAACTTGAACGTGCGCCGCTATAGCTTCTGAATATTTTTAAATATTTTTTAATTAGCTAGTATGTATTATATGTAAAAAATAATCTTTTAAAATACATACTACATAGAACATATTTATTTGTTGTATATGTTATATATACACGTGTTTTCAATACGGCAAATAAGTTCGTAGTAAACACAGATGTTTGTTAGCACAGCAACAAATATTTTTTTTTAAAACTCAGACACAACAACAAGCTCTTTAATCTTATCATATCAAATAAAAACAAAAAATTAAAAGGTGATAGGTAATTCTTTATAAATATAAACCGTCAAATCTGCCTTTAATATGGAACACATTCTATGTCATTAGAGCAGCTTATCAGAGAGTAATACATTAGGTACATTTTTTACCCTACATACGATGTGATAGGTTATATTAACTTCGTCCAGTACAAGTTGGAAAAGTTGAATAAGCGAAATCAATAGATTTTAAACAGATACGAATTTTGTATTTGAGTTATTGATATAGAAATTGGATCTGTTCCAATCTGGTCTAAAAAAGCCTACCTTTCGTATAATCTTAACTTCACAAAAAATATAAATAATAAAAATAGAAGAATATTGTTTAATAATGTCTAACAAATCCAAATTTCACAAACAGCAGTATAAAAAAATGTCAAAATTCAGTAAATGTTAAGTTAGATCGTATGATCCATGGTTGAAGTATATACAGTTTAATTCATCTAGACAGATAGTTGGCATACAGAATGTTGAGAATGTCAAGAAAAAATATGGAAAATAAAACAATTAATTGCCATTTTAAAATTTATTTAAAGGTTATGTTTTTGCACTTAATTGTCACTATTTTATTAAAATTTCACTTCACAAATTAACTATTTTACATTCTAAATACACGATGGTTCATTTTGAAGCCCTGAAGATCTTAAAACTGTTTTAAATGTTGTGTTTTGTTGATGTTAAAATTATGAGTTTTTGTTAATTTTGAAAATTGTAAACAAAGCATTGATGTTCTGTTTTAAATTTTTCGTAAACAAATGTTGAAACTTTCAAACAGTTTTCAAAAAAAAGTTAATGGCGCCTGAATTTTAAAGATGACTTAACCTATATATACTTCATCCATGGTATGATCGGATCTAAAAATATTATTCCAGCGTTCTCGTTATATTCCGATCGGCATATAACAGCGCCATTTGATTTCCAACTCCTCTACTCCGATAGTAGATGCTTCTACTTTTTTTAAATAATTATATACTCCATATTAATGAAATTTACTTCTTTCGAATCAACAGTGTGGAAAATTGAATTCCCATTTAAAATTGGTTATCAAAAGATGATTAAATAGTATAAAAACTCACTGTCGAATTTAAATCATTTTGGAAAACTCTTTAAATTTAAATTATTTTTACAAAACAGACATACTATAAGGGTGTGAACTTAAAACAGGATCCATATAAAGAATCGGTAGTGGTAAGAGACACCTATAGTTCGCTTCCTGCTGCATAGTTCATAAAATAGTATAAATTAAATTTTCACATATGTATTCCATAACAATCAGTTTTGAACGTATTTAATTAATTTATTTAAATTTTTCTTTCTGTGTATTCTTATCTACTTCAATTCTACAATCTACATATGATTTTTCAAATATGATTTCTTTCGTTGTATTCTTATCTACTTCAATTCTACATATGATTTTTCAAATCCTTTTACTCATTTCTACATACATTTTTTAAAATCTACGCTAGTTTGGGAAAAGTGTGAATCTTGGTTTATATTTCATAACCTATCTTATAATACTTTGAAAATTTAAATCTTATATTATTTTTTATAAGAATAATTCATAGGATATACTCACCAAAAGTTGCATTCCTGCTGCGGCGAATTAACGTGGTGAAACTCAACAATGTCAAAGAAGTCATATTGAAAAAAAAGATTTTCTTCTTTGTTTTGATTACAAGGCGATTGATTTCACTTTCTTGTTCTTATTCGATGTTATGTAGTATGTGTTATATTGTTGAGGCAAATTATAAATTTACGAATAATCAAATACAGTATATCAAATACAGTAGTTTGCCTGATAAGAACAGAGAAGAAAATAACTAAATTAGTTAAAATATAAAATTTATTTCAAGCAACACAAGTAAATAAATGTCAGCAGTGCGATTTTTGTGTTATTGTAAAAAAATCTTCGGATTATCACAAACTCACCAGAAAATATTACAAAAAGGTAAAGCCAAATAATTGCGTGTTAAATGCTATTGTTGCGCGAAAATATTTCATTAATTTATTTGTATATATTTATAAAATGCATTTGGTCTTATTTTTCGCGAGTATAAATACAGCTGGCCTTAATGCGTAATGAAAGGAAAAGTGAAAATGCAAATTTTCAAATTTCCATTGTGTCATGCGTAAAAAACAAAAAAAAAAAAAGAATCGCACAAAAAAAAGCGCTAGACTTGTCATTTTTGTTATCACAAAAATATCTGTTTACAATAGAATTGGTAAACAAAGTGTGGTGAACAATTAATATTCACGGTGATATTGTGAGCTCGTAAATTCACAATGGCGTTTCGCTATTCGATCAAATTTTAAAAATTTCCTAAATATTTCTACTTTTCAATCTGAATTACCTAATAAAATTGTAATAAATCGTTAATTAACCCATTATCTCAACATCGGAAAAAAAACCGTAGGACACATGAATTATTTTTCAGATTTTGTTTTGATTATAAACATTTTTGAGAACATTTTTAAGTTATCTCAAAGCATGCCTTGATAATTATTTTTCATTTCTATAGAATTTTATATGAGATTTTTTTTAATTGTCGATTTTGTTTTGCTTTTAAATCTAAACTAGTGTCAGCTAAAGTAAACATTGGAAAAAATGAGAGAGTGATCGTACCTGTATATATTTGTATCATGGTAGGACGCATTTGTTTAGGGTCTAGGGTTACCCAACAAAACCGAAATCTGGTTAACACAATGTGGTTTTGATGTCGTTGTTTGAAATACATTTTTTAAAATCTATAGATTCATCTTTTGAAATCCAGTTGATAATTATTAATTTTATTATTAAAATAATTAAATATTTTATTATTATAATGTCGTGTATCCTTAAGAATTACAGTATTAAAATTTATTAATATTTTACGCTATCAAGGCATATTGGATTAACCTCCAAATCCATCTACATTTGAATTTAAGCCTTTTGAGTTAAATAGATTTTGTATTTATTCCAATAACGAAACTGACGAGACTTCGTTTAAAAATGAAATTAACTTTGGCTCTTTTCAGAATTTTTAAATAACACGCGCGCTATGGCCACTTCCAGCAGCTCTTACAAACTCACCGAAGTAGAAGGCGACCTATTCTCTGCTCCTGAAACTCATTCTCTGGCACATTGTGTCGGCGCAGATTTTGCCATGGGTGCGGGTATCGCGGTCAAATTCAAACAGACCTACGGCCAAGTGCCAGAATTACAGGCCCAAGATGTACAGAGCGGTGGCGTCGCTGTTCTGAAGGATAAAAATCGTTACATCTACTATTTGGTGACAAAGCCACAAAGTTGGGGCAGCCCCACCTACGACAGTCTGCGGGCATCACTCACAGCAATGCGGGACCATATGGTACGACATTTATAAAAATCTGAATTATACCAGTTTCATACAAATGTTACTTTTTATTTGTAGCGCTCGAACAAGATCAACAAATTGGCAATACCTCGCATAGGCTGCGGCATTGATGGCCTAGAATGGGAACAAGTGAACGCCGAACTTACTCAGGTCTTTGGTGCAGATGACATGGAAATAGTCGTTTACAACTTTGTGCCAAAATAATTACTTGCAATCTCTTTATTACTTTGTGTAATTGTAAACTATAATCTCAATTGAATCTTCATTAAAAATCTCCTGCAACTGATCTTTGACTTTTGGCCACTGCAAGCCATCCAGACCACAGCCGATGCGTGGTATGGCTAACTTGCAGATGTCGTTTTTAAGCTGCAATTGGAAGAAGTAGAATCGTATTTGAGAATACTTTAGAATTGTGATAGGAAAAACCTACCATGTGCTGCCGCATATCGCCTATTGCGCTGTGCATTGTCTGGTACGTGGGTTTGTTCCAGTATTTCTGCTTAGTTACCAAATTGTAAATATATCGCTGACCATCCTGTAAAATGGCTACTCCCCCAGGTTGCACCTTTTGTTCCTGCAATTTGTGCAGTTGCCCGAATTTGTCTCTGCAAAGTAAACTGTTATTGGATGGTAGGAATAAAATCATATTTCGAACCTAAACATTACAGCGATTCCTTTGCCCAACTTAATGTCAGCAGATATGCAATGCGCCAAGGAGTATGATGCATCGGCCGAAAATAAATCGCCACTTATTTCCTTAAGTACGAAGCGCGACATGTTATTCTTGCAAGTCAACTGTTTTTGATTCCTGTGGCGGGAAACTGTTTCCTTACTATTATGGTAAGCATAGTTGCCAACCCGAAAATTCCCACGAAAAATAAAATACATTTTTCCCATACGACTTATTAAGAATTCATACGAGGTAATTTTGATTGATTTAATTCCCATAGCTATTAAAAATGTCTACAAAAATTCCTACAGTCATTAAAAATTACCACGAAAATGCGACAACAAATAAGACCTAAAATACCTGAAAAAAATTCTCAAATAATTAAAAATTACCATATAAATCCCTTGGAAATTAAAGACCACTTAGAAAATACAACATAATTTTTTCACTTAACAAGTTGGTTTAAATCACTTTAGTTTAAAACAATTACGTATTTTATTTTGGTAAGTTTGCATTTATTAAACTAAAATTTTAATATTTTCCTGTAGTCAGGTTGAATTTGAGAAAAAAAAATGTGATTTTTAGTGAAAATTTAAATTTTAAAGAAAAATTTTAGTTTTTAGTGAAAATTTAAATTTTCAGTGAAAAATTTAAATTTTTAGTGAAAAATTGAATTTTGTTTAGTAAAACATTTAATTTATATTGAAAATTTAAATTTTTGGTAAAAAAAAAATATTTTAGTGAAAAATTGAAATTTTGAATGAAAAATAGATTTTTTGGGGAAAACATTTTTTTGTGTATAATTGAACTTTCCTTTGAATATACAAATGAATTTTTAGTGAATATTTTATAAAAATTAAATTTTTAGAGAAAAATTAAAATTTTGGTGAACAATTAAATTTTTAGTGAAAATTTGGATTTTTAGAGAAAAATTGGATTTTAAAAATTATAAAAAAATGTCACTAAGAAAATAAATTTTTAAATAAAATAATTAAAAAAAATTTAAAAAAATCCATCTTGGTTCCATCCAGGATCGAACTGGAGACCTTCTGCGTGTAAAGCAGACGTGATAACCGCTACACTATGGAACCATGTGATATACGTTAGTTAAATGCAATAATTCAACTCTTAGCAGGAAATCACCTCAATATATTCAACACTACTCCCCACTTATTACTTTTACAACCGATCAGCTGTTTTTATATTTTGCATATCGACCACGCAATCATTCGAATGCATTTCGCACTTCTATATTTTTTAAATTAATTTTCAATTCGTAGCCAGCAACACAAGTCGCCCATGAGTTTCCTGTTGGAGCTGCTGCGCTCCTTCATAAGCAACATGTTACAGCTGCTGTCATTCGGCAAGAAGACCATCACCAACACCCTCAGCATTTACATCAAAACCAACACCGGCCGCACACTCACTGTGAATTTGGAACCACAGTGGGACATCAAAAACGTCAAAGAGCTTGTGGCCCCGCAGTTGGGTCTGCAACCGGATGAGGTTAAAATAATATTTGCCGGCAAGGAACTCAGCGATGCTACCACAATTGAGGTTTGTAGAATAGTTTTTGGTGACACTGAAGTGGTAATCGCGAAGTATCCAAATAGGAATGTGATCTGGGCCAACAGAGCGTGCTGCATGCCATACATACGCGTCCACGCCAGGAACACATTGCGCGACGCCGCTTGCAGTCGACTCTAATGGAAGAGGAGACACAGGAGGAGCCTTCCAAACCGTTGTGTGAGACGCTGGTGGATCTGCAGCTTTTGTCCGAGGAGCGGGTCAACATCAACGAAGAAGGTGCTAGCACTTGTGATTCTTTTCTTTTGCCATAATTTGTATTGTGTCTGATTTAGATCGCGTACGCAGCCGAGCCCACTTCTATGTTCACTGCTCACAATGCAGTAAATTGTGCAAAGGCAAGCTGCGCGTCCGCTGTGCCCTTTGCAAAGGTGGTGCTTTCACGGTACATCGCGACCCCGAGTGCTGGGATGATGTGTTGCGGCCACGTCGCATACACGGCCACTGCGAAACTACAGAAATCGCCTGCGTCGACAATGAGCAGGGCGATCCGCCGTATGCGGAGTTTTATTTCAAGTGTGCCGAACATGTGTCGGGCGGTGAGAAAGACTTTGCGGCGCCGCTCAATCTTATAAAGATCAATATCAAGGATGTGCCCTGTCTGGCCTGCACAGACGTCTGCGAAACTGTGCTGGTCTTTCCGTGCGAGTCGAAGCACGTTACTTGCGTCGATTGCTTTTTGCACTATTGTCGTTCGCGTCTGATGGAGCGTCAGTTCATGCCGCATCCGGACATCGGCTATACGCTGTCCTGCCCGGCGGGATGTGCGCACTCGTTCATCGAGGAAATCCATCACTTTAAGCTACTGACGCGTGAGGAGTATGAGCGCTATCAGCGTTTCGCGACCGAGGAGTATGTGCTGCAGGCGGGCGGTGTTTTGTGTCCACAGCCGGGCTGTGGCATGGGACTGCTGGTGGAGCCTGAGTGCAAAAAGGTCACCTGCCAGAATGGTTGTGGTGTAAGTATTACCATTTTTTATTTTTTTTATTTATTTTATTGAATTATTGCAGTATGTCTTCTGTCGCAACTGTTTGCAAGGTTACCATCTGGGCGACTGTTTGCCAGAGAGCGCGAGCACGAGTGTTGGCGGTTCCTGTGAGTACGCTGTGGATCCTAATGTAAGTCATATTTATAAATAATCGTATTTTGTACCCAGGCTGGCGCAACAACAACAACGCAAAATTAAAATATATGATTTACAAATATATTTTAATTTTTGATTTATACTGAACAAAGTTTAATTTTTATTTATTTTTTCTTTTTGTTTTTGCTGTCTTCTTTTAATTTTGAATTTTTGTTTTTGCTTCTATTTTTATCACTAATATTTTTTCTTATATAAAATCAAAATCAAAAAAATATGAAATAAAAATTTTTTTTTTTTACAAAACTTTTTAATGTGAACTTTGTGGATCAAATAGATCGTGTTATGGACCGCCCCACATTTAATTTGAAATCTTACAAAAGGTTCACCTAAAAAAAAGTTTTATATTTTTAAAAAATGTTTTTTATTTCATATTTTTTTGGTTTTTCTTATTTTTTTTTTGTCAGTTAGATTTTCGTGTCACAGTATTCGAAAGGCCTAATATAATTTAAATTTAAATCATACAGTTTTCAAACTGTCTAATATTGAACCATGGCAACAGAACCATGGCCAACAGGTAGAAAGGAAATCGATAGTATTGCATTGTCATCCAGTTCTAGGTAATGTTAAGAATTTAATGACTCTAGCTTATAGGAAATTTAGTTCGAAATCAATTACAAAATTTGTACCGAACCGAGAAAGACAAGATTAGCTCGCTTTCTAAACGTTTTAAAATACAATGATTTTGATTTTATCGAATTCCAATCGTATTTTATATAAAATTTTTAAACTAATGGTATTGAATTCGATGTTACAATGCAAATAATTGTTTTCCAAACAAAGTGAAATCGTTCAAAGTAAAGCAATCGAATTTATTTTTAAAACATATTTTTGTACTCAGACATCGAATTCAAAAACGTTTGTTTACATATTTTATATGAAATTCGATCGAAAGCCGGAACATGGCCCTATATATGATTTTTGCTTTTGGGTTTTTTTTTATTTTGCTATTACTTTTTGATTATTCTTTTGATTTTGAGTTTATCTATTTTGTTTTAATTTGATTTTGAGTTTTTGCTTTTATTTTGGAATTATGTCATTCTTTTGATTTGATGCATTGTTTTTGTTTATCTTTATTTGACTTTTCCTTTTATTTTGGTTTTGTTACTTTTTTTTTAATTTTCTTTTGATTTTGTTATTTTTCTATGGTGTTTTGATTTTGTTTTTGCGTTTGACTTTGTTTTTGATTTTATTTAGTCTTTCCCTTTGGTTTTGATTTTTTAAATATTTTTTTTTCGATTTGTTTTTTCTCATTTTTATGAATTATTATTTTGTTAATTTTACTTTTTACTTTACTTTTGATTTTTTTCCGTTTGACTTTGTTTTTGATTTTGGTTTTTTCTATCGTGATTTTCTTTTGAATTAGTATTTTTCTTTTTGTTTTTGCTTTGACTTTTTTGTTTTTGTTTTGTTTTTATTTTTCCTTTAAATATTTCTTTTTACTATTGTTTTTGCCTTTGTGTTTTTTTTATATTATTTCAACTGATGGGATCTTTCGAAACTTTTGAATAGCCAAGTGATAATGTATTTTCTTTCTTTAAATAAGCGCGCCGCCGAAGCTCGTTGGGACGAAGCCAGTTGCGTCACAATTAAAGTAATGACCAAGCCGTGTCCCAAATGTCGCACACCAACCGAAAGAGATGGTATTGATTTTTATTTAATATTTTCAAATTATTTTAATATTTTTTGTCATATTTTAAAGGCGGCTGCATGCATATGGTCTGCACGCGCGCCGGCTGTGGATTCGAGTGGTGTTGGATCTGCCAGACCGAGTGGACGCGCGATTGCATGGGCGCGCATTGGTTTGGCTAATGGCTGCGATGCAGTCCAGTCGTTGCAGTCCAGTCTGTTAATTTATTTATTTGTTGCGCACATTTATCATGGGTGCTCGTTAGAATCGAGCTTATTCGTATGTATATATTTTATAGTTGAAATGTATTTAATAAATACCTACTTAGTTTAAATAATAAAATAATAATTGAGCAAAATGTAAAATGAAACTACTTCAAATTGCATAGCACGTGTTTGTTGTGCGCTCTTTGTTAGCTCTCTCTCCTATCTCACTCTCTCTGTTGTTTTAGGCGGCTGCATTTTGCAACCTCCTGCAGGTAAAGTCTTCAAAAAAATCTATAAATGTCTGCAAAATTGAACGAATTTTTATGTGTCTTCCTGCGGCGAGAGCATGTACTGCATTTGAAATTGGGTTGAAAATGGCGCGAGCGCATGATGCGCACCAGCGTATTCTGTAGATAGTTTTACCCAAGCTAAAGCAATAGCTACCAAATTATGGTTTTGTCATTAAAATATTGATTTATTTTATGAATAATTATGTCTGTATTTAAAATTTGGTCTTTATGGAAATAAAAATAATTTTTTATTAAAGAGTTTTATAAGCAATTCTAGTTTTTATATATATATATATCATCGGTATTATATTCAGTAGTCCGCCTCAGGAAAATGTCTCTACCCCCAAACAACCCCTAAAAATATAGCTTGGTTTTTAATAATCGAAACGGTTCCCATTCCGGTTCTTTGCGGTCCCTGACAGGAACTAAAACCGTTTGAAATATTGGTTTCTGTTCTGGTTTCAAGATTTTAAAATAGCAGTTCCGGTTCCATACATTTTTTAAAAACGCTTTCGATTCCAATAATCGAAACGGTTTCGGTTCCAGTTCCGATTCTTTACGATCTCTGGTAAACATATTCAAGAAAAATATAGCATGCACTTGTATCTAGTCGAAGAGTTTTGAAAAATTAAAAGTTCTTACTCCGTGGATTCCTCAAAAAATCTAAATTAACGGTTTAGCCGAACGATAAAAAAAAACAAGGAGAATCACAAATGTTTTTTTAGAATTATAAACGACTTTTTAGAAACGGTCCAGTTCCGGAACGTTTAACGAAATATGTTGCCAATCAGAAACCAAGGCGAACCGCAGTAACATTTCATAGAATTTTTTAAAATTTAATTTTCGAATTCGTAGAAATTTAATAATTTATTCATAGTTTTACTTTCTGTTAAATGTTTTTATTAATAATCATAAAACCTGATACATCATTGCATAGAATTTGAAATATTTCGGTTTTTTTTTGCAAATGCAGTGCAGTTCAGTTCATGTTTAAATTCAGCTCCATAGGTGCAACATACAAAATGAACTCTTTCCCCTATATATCGAATATTAGAAAAACTTTTTCTAGTCTCGATTTTAGTGAGAGAAAAATCCCTAACATTTGTGCTCAGTGCCACCAGGCGCAAGTCCAACTTCTCTGTTTTGGTTCGAATTCCACTTTGCCATGCTGTTCGTAATCAATGCTTGTTTATAACCCGAAATTTGTTACGAATTGTACGGCAAAGAGTGAGTGCAAAATGTTTGCAACTCCTGTAGCAGAATTGGAGGGAGTCAACCAGTCCTTGTGTGTTACTGGGAATTGGGAGAAAGCTTTTGGCATAGCCGCCGCGTCGATACGATCCGAGCCTTGCCAAGGCGAATCGGGTCACACGGCTTCACTTCCCGCCGCGTGAGTGCTGCGTTCTTTCGTTTGTGTGTGTGCTCTGCAAATTCCGCTGCAAGCGAAGAACAAACGTTGGACGGACGTACGATGTGCGATGTGATAAAAAAGCATAAATACTCCGCACTTTTTGGCTCCGCTTTGCAAAATGTATGCGTTGTGCTGTCAGTCGTGGTCGCACTCTATCGATTAACGGTTGTCTTTGGGATAACGTAACGTGTAGTATCGAACGACGGTTGTAACGGTGTTTTAGTGATGCAAAACTTTGAAATCAGTGTGGTGTTTTTATGAAAAAAGAATATTTTATAAAAATTAAGTATAAAAGAAGTGCATAAAGTGTTGAATAAAAGAATAGTAATATTATTTAGATTGTCTTGAAATAGAAAATAATGTTTGCATATGAGAATTATTAAACTCATTCAAAGTGATCGTAATGTTCCAAACGAGGTTTTCAATTTGGCACATTTAAGGTAATACACCACACGACGTATGAGTTACATTTCAAATGTGAATCGTTTTAGAATTCATTTTACTTAATTTATTTTTTATGGTTTATTTATTTATTTTTCAATTAAATAAAATATTTAATAATCTTATACATTTTTGTACAAGAAACGAAATTATAAAAGCGGGCACTACTTGCACCGATCTTTCTGTGAAAATATTGACCAAAAGCATCTCTATATATAACATACATTTTCAAATATTCAATATATAAACGCAACATATGCCAACAATTTATATTATCTCTTTCAAAGTCAGTTGACCATTGTTGAAATATTTTTTTTTGTCTTATAAGAATTGAAATATTTCGATTTTCCTTAATTCATATTTATTGCAGTTTCATATTGAGTGTTTGAATTTTTTTGAATTTTGCAAAAATTCTCTTTTGGGTTGTGTTTTTATTGATTTATACGGAGTTGTGTTGTCGATGTTGTTTTTCCTGACGTTTCACTGATGCTGCTTGCTGCTTTCGTAGCGCGCGCATTATGTCCCAAAACAGAACATAAGCAAAAAAATATCATTATAACCCACTAGATACAGCATACCGACCCTATGAAATACCCTACAAATTAACCACACTTTAATGTTCGTTCTTCGAGTATTTTTAAAAACTTTTAATCCAATATGGTAGAATTGACGTCGTTTTACAACAAATATTTTAGAAATGTCAGTGTGGTTTCGACCACGATCAAATTCACCAAAACATCTGAAACCTCATTTTTTCTGAGTGCATCTTTATCACAATATGTATCATAATCGAAAAAACCATTAAAAAAAATTCTAAATTCACCAAATATGTTTTAAAAATGTTCAAAATTGGTTTCAAATGATCTTTATATACCGGCAAATTTTTAAACGATTAGAAAAAAAAATTCTAATGTTTAGAACGTCGAATTCTATTTCACTTTTGAAATATAACGACTTTTTTATAATTTTAATTTTTATAGTAATTAATATTAATAAAACTAAACAATTAATGGCGCATAATCATAGACAATTTAAAGTCGACTTTAATTTTTAAATTTACTTTTTATGCTATACAAATCAAAAAAGTTGATTATTATATTAAAGTAGAATTTAAATTGTCTATGATTATGTACCATGAAATTTGTTTATAGAAAATTAATACTTTTTCGATATCAATTATATATTTATTAAGGATATAAGGTTTGGAGATAGGTTAGAAATTATTGAAAAAATCTGCGATTTGCATATCATTATAGATTAAAAAAAACGTTTCGGTATTATTTACTGGGAAGTAACATTTTAAATTTCATTACTAAATATGACATTTCTTTGGGAATTCCATACATAATTTCTATATAACTCAGTTTTTTTTGTACCTAATCAAAATTGCTTTCACTTCTCAGAGCCTTTAAAAAAAAAATAGTATTGTACAAATTGAATTTTCGAAAAAAAAATGTAAATTAATAACCTTCAAATTATGAATATTAAAATTAATATTGTTTTTGCGGGCTTAAGGTCTTGCCAGATGACCGTACAGCTGTTTCGGAAGCTGCCAAGCTTCCTCATCAGCGGTCTTCTGCACAACTTCTGCATAGCAATGCCTATAAGATAATTTTGTGCAATGAACTAAATGCGAATTTAGTACAAGCACAAAACAACCAGGCAAAACATGCTTGTCAATTGTTGTCGCATTGCAGTAAGACCTTGAGCCCGCATAAACAATATTTTTGCAATAATTCTGTTTTAGGTCGAAAAACAAACAACAATTTATTAAAATTAATATCTATAATGACAATCAGGGACCACAAAGAACCGGAATCGTTTCAATTTTTGCAAACGGAATCGGAACCGTTATTTAAAAATGTATGGAACCGGAATCGAAACCGGTTGTTGGCTGGAAAAGAAATCGGAACTTGAACCGTTATTTTAAAAATCTGGAAATAAGAAACGACATTGCAAGTTGTTTCAGACCCTGTCAGGGACTGAAAAAAACGGAATCACAGCCGTTTTGATTTTTGGAATCGGATAAAAAATAAAAAAAATATACCAAAATCCACATATTTTTTGTATGACACTGGAATCGGATCCATAACCGCTATTCTAAAAATCTTGGAACGAGAACCAGAACCTATGTATATTCCAAAGGGTCTTAGTATGAAATAAAATCGAAAAAGTACTGTTTTTGGATATTTTAATATTTTAGTACTTTAATTTTTGTTATTCTAAAAATTGTCTAGAGGTCCTCCATCTCATATTTCGAACCCAAAATTAATAGTCATATAAAATAGTAATTATTTCAAGCTATCCATCCCAATATAGGGTGTACAATTTTATGCCGAATATGAAGTACCCAATAGTGTGACAAATGCCCACCGAAAAACACCCTCCAAATTGCAACGTGTACCGTGCAGCGCGCCTAAAAACGGGCTTCGCCCTGCTTTCACGGCGCATTTCTTTTAACATACCGTTAAATAATCAATGTCTCTTCGTGTGTGTGTGTGCACTTGTGCCGCTCACGACTATATATTGGAAAGGAGTATGAAAGAATGGAGGTAGTATGGGCGAACATGTTATGAGCTACATTTGTACCGGTCGGTCGTTCGGTCTTCGTGTGCTCCTTCGGTCGGCTCCAGCCAGCCAGCCACCCACCCATCCTCTGCTGCTATGTGACACTTTGCTTATCTGTCTTCGCAACCCTTTTGCTCTACGACACAAAGAGCTTGGTGCTGCACTTGAGGTGAGCTTTTGTGGTTGCTCTTTATTCTTGGATTTGGCTCTCTGGACGCTGGCGCTCGTATCCAGTGCTCTCTGTTTTGGTCTCTCTGTTTATGCTTGTGGGGCAATCAACGTGTCCTGCTGCCAGTTGGCATCCTGATGAAGATGGACGCATGACATGCGTTGATGCTGTTCAGGTTTTATTTTTTTGTTCTTCCTTTTTTGTTTTAATTTATGTGCGAGTACTTTGCAATGTATCTCAATCAGTATGTACCGTCTATATACGTATTGTACAAATAACCAGTACATACATTAAATACAAAAAGAACCTCAACGCATGTCCTGTGAACATCTTGAAGACTGAGTGCACAGAAGGCAGGACACGCGCGATTAGAGTTGCTGCGAAAAAAAGACCTGATAATGAACCCTCATTTTCTTGGTCTGTGAACTCGTTGATTATGAGCGCAATGCAGGGTTATTTTTTTGAGTTTTTTTTATGATATAAATCCTATTCTCAAAAATGTTTCCTTTTCTTTTTCAGCAATTTCTATTTCTTTTTAAATTTAAAATATTTCCATTTTTAAATTTTATATTTTCCCAAATACTATATTAAAGTCACTTATTTATCACACATTAAATTCAGCAAAGTTAATACTACTTCGGTTCTGTACTAAGTCAAATCAATAAAACGTAATCAATACTCGTACGGAAAACAGTCGCTGCCATCGTCCTTTTCCATTGCACCAACGTCACACAAATCAGCCTCAACAACTCATCAAAGTTAACAGCACAAGTTCGTGTTATGCACCGTTGTATTAAGTAGTGAGCTGTCGGAGAATGGGGTGTGGGTGCTAGGACTGCAGATTGCATGGAACATGAAGACAGTAAACCTGAACATGGGGGCCCTGAGTTGTCAGTCATTATTGCTGTCATAATCTAATAAATGTTTCGATTGCGCGCTTGACTGTAGAGGGTATGGTTATCATAAGTTCGGGTATTCGTTGACTTCGTTGGAATTTCTGTAAAGTTACCAACAATCAAAAGGAAGGAAGTATTTAGATCGTCAGAATTGCAAATGTTTATCGCAAGTTTCATATAACATTATTCCTAGTAGAAAATATTTTGGGCCATAATTGGAAATAGAATTTGCACACTGAAAAAATCTCCCAGTTTTTCTAGATCAATTTGTGTTTAGTTTTTAGTTTAATATTGTACTAATATCACTCATACGACCTGTATTCCATACGCGAAATTAAGCATTTTAGACAAGATATTCTTTAAATTGTTAAAAATGTACATTAGTGTTCTCTCATATTAAACTAAGAAATATGAACAAATGTTGGATCTCTAACCTTTATAGTTTCTCAAATATGGCGGCTTGAAAGTTGAAAAAATAGCTAAAAATTAATAAAGTGGTTTTAATATCGTTAATTCGAAGGTTAACAGGATCTAAATTTTGGAAGGGGTATATCTCAAAACCCCTTTTTTTAATAATGAATAATATATGGGTTAAAATTAGAATAGATTTCAATTTGAATAAAATTTTGTGAACTTGTAACAGGAGTGGACCTCATTAAGAAGAATGGGTTAGTATGACCTGTTATCGAGCTTTTGGGATCCAAAAATTGACCGCCTATAGGCTTGTATTGAATTAGGCAGAGTCCAGAGATAAAGGTAAACCTTTTCGAAGGTTTCTGAATAACTCTCACTAAAAAAACATTTATTAAATAAAGTGAGAAACCAAAAATTAAAGAAAACAAAAGAAAAAGTTTTGGTCAGAGAGAAACCTTTATTTTTGAAAAATGTTTGGTCGACAAAAACAACAAATTTTCAAGAAATTTACAAAAAAAAAATTGAAAAATGAAATGTCCAACAAAAAAAATGTAATCGAAAAAACAACAATGTTCGAAAAAAAAATGTGTTAAAAAAATGTTGGACGACAAAAACAGCGCAATGGTCTAAATCACCATTTCCAAAAATAAAATATTCGACAAAAACTACAATGTTCAAAAAATTCTAAAAAAATTTTTGTGCGGCTAAAACTTCATTCCATCATTTTCTAAAAAAAAATACATTCGACAAAAACAGCAATGTTCGAAAAATTTGAGGCACTTGGGTGCTTCTGTAATCCCACTGGAACAGATACACCCAAAAAAGTTCCAATGACGAACATGTAAGAAAACGAAAAGTATTAGAGCATTAAACATCATTGCAGTTGTTAATTATTCAAGTCAAATACTTGAAAATTTTTGTGATGTTTATACGTTCAAAATTATCGCCTGGATGCCAAAAATTCATATTTTTCTGTTCTCCTATCATTTTCTATGAATTCCTTTTAAATAAATTTTCAGTCTACTAACAACCGTGAACCTTTAAAAAAAAGGTTTTCATATAACTCTCAACCAAAGACCTTTATATTTTTTGAAAAATATTTTACCTAATGTAAATAAAGGTACTGGTCTCTGGAACTCCAGACTTATGTATTAAGCAATACGCATTTACAAAAACTTCGCACGATTATCGTAATCCCATTTTCGTTTGTACACGGATAGAACAGATTTGTTTGAATATGTTTCAATGTAATTATAACGTAATTCGAAATCATCATATACATATTAGGAGTTAATACTAATTACATTATAATTGAATTGTATAATTATTTTGTTCAGATTGAAATATTATTATACGATATTTAAACATAAATTGCTTTAATCGCGGATTTACATGAATTTACTATATATAGTTTAATGTTTCTGTAGAAATATATATTTTTCATCAGATATTAGTACATGTATGTTTGATATTTTCGCTATTTAACACACCCAATGTCAATAAAAGGTTCTATGAATTATATGTATTTAGATATTCGTGATTGTTACTGGGTGACAACGAATTTAAAAATAATAGCATTATTTTGATTATATGTATGTTTGGTATTACAAAATCACAATTAAATAACAATGCTGCCTACTTTTGGCACTCAGTAACTCACATTAATACTTTTCATATAGTTCAAAAGTTCTTTTTGGTGGACAAATTTGTTGAAGTACTGCCAATTACAATTAGTACCTGATATAGGCTGTCTGTGAAATATCCAATTAATTCGCAATTTACTGAACTCAAAATAGGAACAATAGATGAAAATAAAATTATTAAGTATAAATAAAAGATGTGTAATAAAAAAAATTAAAAGTTTAAGTTTATAATTATATAATATAAATAAAAAAAAAACATATAATTTAAATAAAGGGTAAAAATGAATATTGTGTAAGAAGATAAATATCTAAATTTAGTATTTTACATTAAAATTAAATATAACATACATATGTTTACATGTAAATAAAATGTTTTTCATATTCAAACATACATATGTTTGCAAAAACGACGAAAATTAGTCATTCTGAACATAAATATGTTTGAACGAAAACAAAAATATGTTTGGCTGTTATTATAATAATGTTTGGCAATGAAATAATACTTTTGTTTGCATAAATCTTCAAATATATATGTAATACCTGCAAAATTATGTTTGGGAGAGCCCTTTTTTTTGCAGCGTGTCCATTTTCATTTAAACAAGCTGCCATTTAAAAATATAAAAAAATGTATATATATCAAAAACCGCAAAAACATAAATTCACAATAAATTCAAAAATGTTGGTTAAAAAAATTATTTTTTCCAAAATAAATAATTTTATTGTAAAGATCATGTAAAATGCTTTCATAGATGTTTACAATTGAGCTACTCTGATAAACTTTTATCAGAGTAGCTCAATTGTAGTCCGAAGTTAAAGCATTTTAAAGTTTTGGTTGTATTGAAGGTGTCACGCCTCTTTGTCCAATGACACCCATATTCTACGTGTTAATTTCAATTTTAAAACTTGGTTTTTTGTTTCCATTTTTATAGCTCTACTCTTAGGAGGTATGGAAACAAAAGTTAAATATTGTTGAACGATGTTATCAAATTCATAGATACCATACAACACTTCCGTAGAAAACCGATTTTATAAATACATTTTCTGAAACACTATACAACACTACTAAAGTTACACATATTTGTGATGCATGTGGTTTCAACAGACACGTGTTAATGAATATGTTGATGTCATATGTTATATCTAAAGACTCTGCTGTGTGACAGGATGTTGGTGTTTCTAATTCATGCCTCATTTTGCTTACATGCAAAATACATTCTCAAGTTGATGTTATTTGGCAGACATACGTTTAATGAGTATGAAATGGGTGAAATTTTTTCTGCATCCTTAATTTTGAACCACATATTAAAGATAACAAACTTTAAATGGAATTTTTTGTATAAAGCCATTCCAAAAATTTCATGAGTGTATTAAAAGTTGAAGTAGACATATCCTGTCATTAAGATTATTTTAGTATGTATTATTTTTGGAAGAATTCTGCATAATTAACATAAATTAAAATTGATTGACTCAACCATCAACATTATTTAATTACAGATGGCGCACAAATATTTTCAAGAGGCTGTTTTGATTTTTGAAATGTGAATGATGGACAAACAAAAATAATTTGAATTTAAAAAAAAATAATATAGTAATATACAAAAATATGTACGGCATTTAAAGCATCCGAATTTGGTATCAACTAAGGCTGTTACGGAATTTAGCGCCAATTTTAGTTGGAATCACGTTGTGCATTCTGCCCGATGCATTTCAATATAATCCCCAACATTGCCAAAGCACTAAAGTGCTTTTAAGAAAAGCCATACAAACGAGCGGCGACTGAAAGAGGAGCCAAACGAATCGGAAGGTGGAAAATACTAAAACGTTGAAGCTTTTCTGAAATCGCTACATAGAACTATCAGCCTTCGTCAGGCGGATCATGCGGACCATATGAGTCAAAAGGGTTTTTGGTTGGGCTGTCGTTTGGGGACTTGAAAAGCTGCACCAAAAATCAATAGAACAAACTACTCTAATACAACAACAAGAATAAGAACAACAAAAGCATGAGTCTCATGTGCTGCATGTGGGTGTGGCACCCGCGAGGACACTATTAAGTCGGACAATTGGCACTCGGCACTCGTTACGCGCGCAAATTTACGATGACAGCGAAATTACACGAACGTGCGTAGATACTTTGTTGTTGGTTTCGTTTCTGTTGTGTAGTCGGTAGGTACTTGTTGGGTCGGCTCGTGTCACTGACTGCACGCATAGAGCTTCCAGGACAGCAGACGAAGGGCTTTTAGCTGTTGTTGCTGTTGTTTATAGCAGACATACCAACAATTGGCAAATCAATAAACGACACAAAATGACAGACCGACATCTGGCAGCACTCGACACACTGACGCATGGCCACTTCGGTGGTGGTGGCAGTCAATACAATGCGCCGCCGCACGCCACATCGACACTGGCAACAGCGCCTTCGCCGATTTCAACACAAGCAACTCTGCATTATCACCACCAGCAGCAACAGCAACAACATCAGCAACATCAACAACGTCTGCACTACGAACAACAGCAACAGGCGCGCAGGCGCTACCACGATGCTGCTGCCGCATATCAAGCGCCGCTAAATTATGCCCAGTACTATGCGGAACGCGCTGCCCTCGGCGGCTATTTCAATCAACGCGAACCGTTTGCTGCGGCGCACTATGCAGCGGGAAGACTGCTGGCAGCCAGTGGCGGCACCAGATACGCGCCCTACCAGCAACAACATGAATTGCCACACGGCATGTATTCGACGCCGCAACATTTATTTTATGCGCCGCCCAGTACCGCTGCAGCATATCATAGCTTGCAACAGCAACATCAAATGTTGCAACAGCAGCAACAATTTCATCATCAGCAGCAGCAACAGCGACATAACTTAGGTGGCAACTACAGTGACGGCTATAATCCGTACAGCATCAGTCAGCATCATTACCAGCAATCGTTGCTCTCAGCACAGCAACAGCAGCAACAATATGCGCCTCGAATGTCACATGAAACGCCTGCAATTAGCAACAACAACGTAGCAACTTATTCACAGCAGCCGCACCAATCGGCCGATTGCCTCACCATATCGCCGCCTCTAATCAGCGGCACCGATAGCGGCATCAGCAGTAGCGGCTGCAGCACACGCGGCGGCGGCACGCACAGCGATAGCACGCAAAGCACTCCAGTCTACAGCGCTGAGTATCCGCTCTCAGTAGGCTCATCATCGGGTATGTCATATCACTATGGCGACGGTAAAGAGCAGGATGACAGCGGCTGCAGCAACAGGCACGACAGGAAAATAGATGAGCCAGCCGTTAATAGTAGCAATAGCAATAATGGGACCATCCAGGACGTGGCGACAACAACATTAGCGGGCTCTCAACCTCATTTACCGCCACGGGTTGAGGTAAAGCTGGAGCCCGTAGACGATGCATGCTCAGGTAGGTGGTTGTTATAGTTCATAAGTTAATGGACTTAATTATGCTTAGCGCACACACTCAGGGGACGTTGTTTATGTGATCAACCCTAAATTTGTTTAACCCCATGTGTAGACAACACCATCATATCAGCGAGCTACTCATATCATTTTAGATATTTTTACGAAATTCCATTTTACGTATAAAATAACTTATTATATAATTCACATATGTTATATTTCGGCACTACACCCAGAAAAAAATACTATATAAATAATAGTTTTTTACTATTAAAAATAGTCAATAGGATAAATTATTATTTTAATCGGAAAATACCATTAAATACTAGAAAATACCATGACATTGCCATTGAGTTTATATTTAAAGATTTATTTTTTGTATACTATTACATCAATAATTGTCCGATTGATCATTTTTAATGGGATTTGGGGAATTTTTATCTGGGTGTATGAAATAACAAATGAAATGACTAAAAAAAGTTTCTTCGAAACTAAAAACAAAAATTTTAATATATTAACATTTTTTTTTTTGATAAAAATTCATTTTTTTCTTAAATTTTTTTAGAAATGGGATACTATCCACTGGCTATTTAAAATTTGTATGTTTTATTAGAATTTATTAAAAACCAGTAGGAAGGTTAGGTCAAATGGGAAATTTTGAAGTAGGGAAATTGCGATAGTTGGTGTGATGAAGTTAGTAAGAATTGTGAAAGTAAGATTTTGATTACCCTTAAAACGACAAAAAATGACTTTAAAAGTGACCTAAAAATGTTTCAAACAAAATCATTAATAACCAAATTTTCGCTAACACAGCTTATATACTGTGGTCAGTTGCTACCTAAATTACACATTTTATTGAATGAATTGATGCAGAAAAATAATTAGTTCTACTATATGGTAGATAAAAATAAGTTTCCCATTTCTACCACTTCTACGATTGTGATTAAAAGTAATATAGTTAGAAAGCTCTGGTGAATCTATTCTATTAATGGATGCGTTGGGTGCAATAAGGGATTTATGTGGAAAAGTAAGTTTTGTGATATTTGCGTTTCAAGTTTTTGAATGTCCGTATCTCAAAAAGAATGAAGCGATTTTATTGATTCAAATTTTCCATTAAAATTTGAACTTTTAGCTTTATTATGCACTTTTCAACTTTGTTTTAGAACTCCTATTAATATATAAAAATAATTAATTAAAATAAATTATTTATACGCCCTTATTGCATAAAACGAGTAACAAAATTTGGGCGTATTGAGTTTTAGAGCTATAATCAATACATAAATGAAATAAATAAAGATTATTGTGCATAGTCTGGATATACTTATTGATATGAATGGATAAAGATTTAAATTACGGTCAAAATGCTCAAAACTAAATTGACTCTGTTGAAAACTGACTCTGTTAAAAATTAAAAATATGAAAAAATAAAATTTTGTATGGAGATAACGCCCTTATTGCATAAAACGACAAAAAAACTTCATGCAATCGATCTGGGATTTCACAGACTGGTAAAAGGCACTGCCATTATGATGCCTAACGCCCTTATTGCACCCAACGCTTCAATTGATGAATGTAAGTTATATCGGCAATATGTCGACAAATTATCGACATTAATCAATTATGTTAAAGAGCATCTGTAGCTTAAATTATATTAATAATTATTATTCACAGACTATAATATAAATCAAAATTTAGGTTTGCTCGGGAATTACATCTATATTACATTATATCATCAGACAGTAGAACACTATTTTTTTTCAGATAACTACCACAGATGGGGCCAAAATTTTTGGATAACCATACAAGCTACTGCGAGATCTATAGATTTATGTTATTTTGGCTTTAAATAAAATTGGTACATCGAAGTTAAAAAATGTTGGTGAAAAAGAAAAATCTGCATATGGCAGTTCTTTATTCACTACTTGATCATTTAAATTGATTTCATCCACGGCAAGATGTAAATCCCGAGGTGCCTTAAATTTTGTTTTTTATTAAAGTCTGTGAATAATACTTCAAGCTGCAAATTCTCTTTAGCATATCATAATTGATTAATGTCGATAACATGTATAGCAATTTTAGAAATACAAGTCAGCATTTTAACTAATTTACTATTTAAATTTTATTTTTTTACAATGTACATTGTAGAAAGGAGACTTCAAGTATTTTCATATTTAATTAACCAATAATTAAATAATTTATTTTATTCAATTGCAAATTACTGCATATGTAGTAATAGTATATAGCTTGAAGTTAAATAAATAAGAATAATCTTTTTTGAGAGACTAATAATTTAGAATTTTAAATAAATGCAGAATGTAGTAAAATTAAATGATTATGTAGTTATATTTTAAATTTTGCTTGTCGACGAATATATATACTTTTCCATAACGGAAATGCTTTCTGCTGGGTGTTACAAATGGCATACTGAACTGAATATACCCTTTCACTCTTAGTGTAGGGTATACAAAAAAATAAATTAGTTGAAGAAAATTGCATTTTATGCGCAGTGTATGCTGCTATATGGAAAAAACAACGAACTAGTTTCAGAAAAATCTAAATTTTCGGACTTAAGGTGAGCAAAGGTCACAAATCGACCACTTTTCAAATATACGCCAAAACAAAGAACGTTCTTTATATTTTTAAAACTTTCAGCTCGTGACATGTAAATGAACTCATGTCGCTAAATAGCGTCCCAAGAATTACACACGACAACCATACTGAGATTAATATGTATACGTTGCATAAAATGCGTATGTGTTGGTGTGTATCAAAAATCAATATGTCCGTTATGGTGAAAATAGCAGGAAGCTACAAAAATTAAAACTGTAGAAAGCTCAAAAATGATGCACTTCCGTTCGCACTTTAATGTACACGTGCACTCATGTGCATTGAGTATTTTAAATTGCTCAGCTCATCTACAAAAAAAGGCGCAAATTTGAAAGAAGCACCAACACAAGCATGATATCATTTTTCGTTTCACCCATAAGAAAATGAATTACATTGCATGATATGTGTGTCCCTCACCAAACATAGAACCAACCAACCGACCAACCATCCCTGGACATTTACCTGTGCTTCGTTGCAACGTACCGCTGCTGCACCACCATAGCCATCGCTCAACCGCCAACAAGGGCGACGAAGAGTTAATCGATTATTTGCAAGTTGGAAAAAATCCAATGTCCGAGATGGCAAAGAAAAAAAAAATTATGATATCCCTACGAAAATTTTTAAATTTTATAAAATATGACAACTTATGTTATTGAAAAATACTGAAAGGTTTAGAATTTACATCAAAAATATATATTTTCTGCACAAATAAAATATCTATAGTGATAAAAAATAATTTTACTTTTAATTTTGAGAAATATTGATTATCAAAAAAAAATGTATGAGAATAAATTTGTTCCCAAAAAAATTGTTAAAACAAAATTTCGAAAAAAATTATTTTTGAAAATAAAAATTGGTTGTAAAACGTTTTTAATAAAAAAAAAGAAAACCAAAAAAAGGGGACATTTTTTTCCCAAAGCAAATAAAACAAATATGACCCATTTTTTTATTTAATTATTCAGCAAAAAAAAATATGAGTCAAATAAATATAATTTTTATTATAAAAACAAAAAAAAAAATTTTTCAAAATAAAAATAAAAAAATAATATAAAAATTGTACGAAAAAAGAGTAAAAACAACAAATTTATGAAAATAAAATTGTTCCCAAAAATGTTTGAAAATTAAAAATTGTTCACAACAAACATATTTTTTTTAATTCGAAAATAATATATGTATATGGCCCAAAACGCAGCATATCACCTGCCATTTTTACGCATTTTTCAACATATATTGCTCCGAAAACATATGAAATCAAATAATTTTAATATTTTTTATAAATGTTTCTAAAAGTACACTTTTGTGGTAAGATTTGCTATGTATATATAAATTTCTGTATGCCTTGTTATTTAGGAGTTATGAACGTTTAAAATTGTTTACTACGTTACATTGTACGATGAAACGTAGCAAACAATTTTAAACGTTCATAACTCCTAAACAACAAGCCATACAAAAAATGTTTATGCATAGGAAATCTTACCACAGAAGTGTACTTTTAGATACTTTTATAAAAAATATTAAAAGTATTTGATTTCATATGTTTACGGAGCAATATGTTGAAAAATGCGTAAAAACGGCAGATGATAGGCTGCGTTTTGGGCCATATGTTAAAAAAAATTACAACAAAAAAAAAACAATATTTTCAAAAGATTTTTTTTTGTCGAAAAAAAAAGATCTCAAAAAAATTGGTCGTCAAAAATTTTTTTCCGAAAGAAATTTGTTCGAACTTTTTTTTTTCTAAATAAATTTGTTCAAACTTGTTTTCTAAATAAATGTGTCCCAAACATTTTATTTATTAAATTATGAAATTATCAAGAAAAATATATTTTTAAAATAATTTATTTATGTATGTTTTTTTTTTAGAAAAAAAAACTGTCTAAACGCAAAAATGTTTTGCTCCACAGTGCAATATATGTCAATTTTCTTGAATTACGCAGAGTTAGTTATGCCACGCATTTTCTCACTCCCTAAAATAATGGAATTGGAATTCTTATGATTTCGCTAAAAACTACTCTCTGCTCTGAGTTCGTTGATATGATGAGCTTTCATTTTCATTGATTTTTTACGCATCGCCAGTGAGAAGGCGGTGTCAAAGCTTTTACTACTCTCACTGCGCACTAAATCATTATTTTTTGGAGAAAGCACTTTGTGCTCAAAGTGGGTGGTGTTATGATGTACGTGAACCTCATGCAGGTTGAATGCCTTATTGTTAAAAACTCTCAAAAAAAAAAACACAAACAATCAACAAGTTGTGCGTCGTCGTCTCATAGAGGAGCGTCCATCTCTCTTCTAAAAAAAAAACACAAAAAGCATACCTTGTTTTCTGCACTCAGAAAATAGTTTCTTAATAATAAGAAAAAAATAATATGAAATAAGAGAAGTTTCTTTATTTTAATAATAAGTTTTCTTAAAATAAGAAAATTTTGGTTATTTTAAGGAAAAGAATATTCTTACAATAATTAAAATTGAGTACAATGCTAATTCAAGAAAATCTTACTTAATATTGGAAACTTTTTTCTGAGTGTGCTCTCTGTGAAAACTATAAAAAATGAAATGACCACGTGAAAAACCACTTTATCGACCAAAGTTAAATGGTTTTATTTTTTTTTTTAATATAGCTACTGTTGCCGCAAATTGTAATCAAATCTCTACGACGCAAAAGATGCCGCCAAATATCAGCAACTCTATTAATAACACCAACAATACCTGCCGCAGTAATTTGACTTCTGCAGTCGCCTCCAGCTGTCTGCGCTCTATCGATGACGCAACATCCTTGTCCTCCAACATGGCCGCTTCCTGTGCACCACCGTCAATGGTAAGTTTTTCAGTTATCAACCGCCGGCACGCCCGTCGGCCGCGTATGCTTTTAACCTGCTGCTGTTGTCGCATGGCCACAACCGATTCAATTACATTTTCATTCGCATCTCTGGTCATTTCCGTTACAACTTAATTATTCATTAGAATTTCTAATTGACTTTAAATGCAATTTGAGCGTCTCTGCCTCATGCTGAGTGCCGACTGTTTGTGCTGGACAAACTACTGTTGGCTCTGACGAGACTTGACCACAAATTGAATCAGTCAAACAAATACATTTTGGTTTAGAATTGCAGTTTGTTGAAAATGTTGAAATTTAATATCACCGGGGGCAGCAATTAGTTGAATCTGTTTCAGAATCGTTTTTATCAATTCTTTAGAATTATATTGTCCCCAAAGAAACATAATAAATGCAATAAATTCCATACATATAAAGCAAGAGTTTAGTTGTTTCATGTTCTTCCACTTCTTTTTTACATGTTCGCTCTTGCTCTTATTCCTGTTATTGCTGATATTCATATTCCTGCTCCTGCTCCTCTTATCTTGCTATTGCACTTGTCGATCTTATTCTTGCTCTTACAAAAACATATTGACTTATGCGTTTTGTTACATTTTTGAATGTAGTATACTCTGCCAAAATCGTGTGTGGTTTTGTTGCATATTTCTAGCCACAAAAGGCAAAACCACAAAGGACGAATTTGAAAAAATTGCCATAACTTGTTACTGCTACAAGATAAAATAGTGATGTAAAGACATGAATTGTTTGTTTTAAAAGCACCTACCGATTGGCATCATAATTTAAAAATAATTTGCCAAACATATTTCTTGCAAATATCAAAAATTCGAAAAATTATTTTTAAATAATGATGCCAATCGGTAGGTGCTTTACAAACAAACAATTAATTGCTCTACATCACAATTTTATCTTGTACCAATAACAAGTTATCGCAGAAAAACGAAAAGATTCGCCCTTTTGGCATTTTTTGAATTTTCCTATTTGCAAGCGACAACTTCTTATTGGTACAAAATAAAATAGTTTTTTATACTTATCGAATGGCATCATTATTTTTTTTAATTTTTGTTGGCAAATTATTTTTAAAGAATGATGCTAATCGATAGGTGCTTTAAAAACACAATTAATGCCTTTGCATCACTATTTGATATTGTACCCAAGTTATGGCAAAAAACATGATATCGATGAGGATATAGCCACTCAAAATCCGTATTTATAATGCAGTAAGTTGTTCAAATGAAAAGATATTTTATATATGTCATGCTAATGATGAATAAACCAAAAAGTAAAAAAATTTAAAACAACATTTTTACTAATTTTTAAAGCAACTCAAACTTTATAATTTGATTTCCCAACAATTTTAAAAATGCACATTCGCCTCTTTGGTATGTCAGTGACGTTATAATCTTTTAATAATTCAGGAACTTTCGAGCATGTTCTGATCGCATTTCACATATTTTATAAAACAAATCGAAATGAATTCTATTTACAGAACTTAAACGGATTGAATACGATTGAAATAAGATTCATTTGTATTGAAAGATCGAATTTTAAAACAACAAAAAAATAAATTCGTTCGTATTGAAATTTCAATTCGGTTTCAATGTCCCTGTATCCATAATTTTCCCAAACAAAATTATTTAAATTCGACTTTTTTTCTCAACAGAACTCTTCCCCAGCAAACGTGACAGAACGTAGCGCCACAACTCCCTGTCTGCCACAAGCCGCAAATTCATATACTTCCCAACAGCAACAAAAAAGCAGTACGACCACTAAAAATAACCTCAATAACAGTTGGTCCCCATTTCCCAACTCACCGAACCGCTACGATGAACTTGACGCAACGGCACGCAACACCTCACCAGTGGTGCCAGTGCCACCGCACAACTCACCGGTCGACTATGCGCCGCCACAAGAACCCGTACGCCTAACAGCCGCCCCAGCAAAGGCAAATCATAAAAATCGCATCATTGAATGCGATCTGATACCGAACAAAACTTCAACTAAAAGAAAACTCAACACTTTAGCGGTGGATGAAACATCGTCAAAGACGCAAGTGAGTCTTAATTATAGATGTACCTATTATTCAAAATTATTTATTTTCTATTCACCCATAATGTAGAACACAACGCCGTTGCCCGCCTTTCAGCAAGCCTTTGGCTCCACCGAAATCGGACGTTTTTCGGAGAGATTTTTGATAACGCCACCAACTAGTGTGGCGACGACGGATCCATACGCAGCGACGTATGATGACGAAAATCATACACCGCCGCAACACTATAACAACTCAGAGCAACACAACGTGAACCACTATGCCGGCGATATTGGAGATTGGACGTCTTTTGACCCGTACTTGGACTATAGTAACGGTGCTAATATGCAATATGGAGCAGGTCATAACTATGCGGGCTATGCAGGACGTTATGGACTGTCTGAGGCACGTACGAGGTCTGAACGTGATTTCGGTGTTAATGCGGCCCAACGTGCGCAAGGGGTGTTCAGTGAAATTCGCTGCAATGGGATTTAAATCGTATAGTAAAATGTAAATATTTGTTTTTAAAAACCCTTAAATTTACAGAAACTTTTGCTTCAATAACAAAAAAAAAAGATTAAAAGTTGATCTTACTTTTCAAAACGTTAAAAATAGACATTATTACATTAATAACTTTATAAAATAACTTAAAGGAAATCGAAAATGTCAATAGAACTAAGCCTGGGCGTTAGTCAGTTAGATGTCGGCTCTTTTCCAAAAGAGTACATCGTAAAAAACCTTCAAAAATGTATGTTCACCAGTTTAATTTTACATTCCCTAGTAGCATAAAATGCAAATTTTGTTACGAATTCTAGATATGTTGAGATTAGGGCTGTGCTGTAAATCGATTAGTCAAATTTTTTGACTAATCAATTTCTAATTATTTAATTAGTCAAGATTTTAGAATAATCATAACATTGATTAATTAATTAATCAGGATTCTAATTAATCAGAATTGTGATTAATTGATTAATAAGCATTTTAATTAATCAGAATTTCTGATTAATAAACTTCTCTGTGGCGAATTATTTAAAAATACTTTACTATATGGTTCTTGAATATTTGAAACACTTCTACTTATTTTTTAATTATTTTAAAAAATAATTGTTCACTTAATTTAAATGTTATTGATTAAAATTATTTTATTTTTTATTGATCAAAATTCTGATTAATCAATTAATCAGGGTTTCGATTAATCAGAGGTTCTGGTTAATCGATTAATCAATTAATCAGTATTGTAATTAATTGAAAATAAAAACTCTATTTTAGCCAAGAAACGATTTAATTCTACCGATCAATACAAATATGTATTAATCTATAGATCACAATTTGTGTGACGCAACTTTGATATATAATATTCTCTTCGTCGTTCATTTCAAAATACCGAAAGGTGGTCTAAGTTTTCCAATATGTTAATTGGGTTAAATATTACAAAATATGTGTCAAAATGTCGAAGTTTTAAATCTCCAAAAATTAATTTAAGGGTTTTTAAAATAACATAAAGTATATCAATTCTAGTCTAGTTTTAGTGTTGTGTAATATACATAAATTTATATATTTGTAGTTGAATTTTTAGCAAATTTTTATTGGATTAATATTTTTAAGGTTACTGATATGACCAAAGTGACAAAATTATGTGCCTTTCGGACAAAATTCAAATATGATTTTTGGAAATTTGAAACAACATTTAGCAGCAAAGTTAAATTGGATTTCGGCATAGAACAGATTAATTTCTTAACAGATAGGAAAGTAATAAGCGATTAATAGGGGTCGTGAAATTTGGTTGATTTCAGATATGTTAGGTTTTATTTATTTGAGGAACATTTGTGAAGGCTACATTAATTTAAAAAAAGGGTTATTTATGAGTTCTTCAATTTTGATGCCTTTAAATAATTTCGTAACACTGTAAATATTACGAAATTATCAAAACTAGGCAAAAGGGCACTTTTTTCAATAACTAAGAAGAGGCATTGTATAAAATTATATAAAATAAAAGAGTCAACAATGCATGTTACCACTCATGTTATTAATTCAATTCTAAATAATCCATTAAATATTTTAAATTGTAAATATAAAATATAAAACAAAAAATAAATTTAAAAAAATATATAGTAAAATATAGTAAACGGCAAAGTGAATTTAAAAATCCACAGAAAACAAAAACTCTATGTATTCTGCATGTAAAAATTTCAATTGTAATAAAAAACAACATTTCTTTAAGTCAGTTTTAAATTTATATTAAGTATAGCTAAAATTTAGTTTAGATAAATATATTAAAAATGATTGTTATATTTAAATAAAAAATATGATTATATTATTTTGTAAGTTGTTGAAAATAACCACATTTCTTCAAGGTTTCAAAACATTAACATTTTTTGACTTTTTGAATTCTTCATGTAAAAAAGTAAACCAAATTTGTAGTATTTTTAGTTAATGATATTTGAAAATATACATTTCTGGAAAAACTCAATAAAAACTAAAATTATACATATTTTTATATTTTTTTATTTAGTATCAACGCCCATCATGATGATGTATATTGTCTTTATTTACCACCATTGTTTCTTCAGCTAATTTCTCCGGACCACTAGACCCGATTAAATTAATTTTACAACACATAAATGCCCTATATTTTAACACTCTCGTTTAGAAAGTATAACTTTGAGCCAAGCTTGATTCGTTGCAAATTATATCGAATCATTTGACCTCAATTTAATAAATCATAAGTTCGCTAGTAGAAATTTTGCTAGGGTTAAGATCAGGGGACAGATTATTATATTTGTAGCTTATCCTAACCCGTCATGAAACAGAAGATCTGACCATGATTATGTCTTAACTAATAGGGTTAATTTTTACGAGCGTTTATTATTGTTTTTATAAAAATTCAAAATTTATTAAAAATATATTGTTTTTTTTTTTTCAGTAAATTTAACAATAAAATATATAAAATCCGAAGTAATAAAAAGCAAAAATTTGAAATATTTTCTTATCCCTTCTTAGCACGTTGCATAAATTGATGAATAGGATTCTCGGCCTCAGATGCCTCCTGTTCCATACAACTCAACTCGCTAAAGAAGTCGCGGCAGTATAATTTCATTTCTCGATTTAAATACTCGGGAAATTTAACTGCAACGTTTTTTTTAATAATAAAGTCAATAAAATAGTTCTGGAACTAATTTATACTTACTGCTAAATTCAATAATGAGATCACCAAATTCTTTCGGTTTCATGCCCTGCGGTTTAACAGACGGTGCTATGCTCTGCACCACACATTTAGGTAGACCCTCACCAGGCATCACTTTCGTAAACCCAGGATGAACTACGTCAGAAAAGCAGATTTTCAGCTTCCGCTTGTCCAGCGTATCGATGATAAAACGAAATCCAATGAGACTCTGACACAAATCTATTTCATGATGATAGACGAGATCATGGTGATTACGGCGTTTAAAGATTCGGTGTGGCTTGTCGGCAGTGATGAATATAATGTCGCCGGGGATTTTAGTGGGATTACGATCGCCTTCCTCGTTAAAACAGAAACGAGTGCCCGGCGTAATGCCCGGCGGTATATTCAGTGTTAGTGTTTTCTTTCTGTTTGTGAAATATTTAATTTTTAATAAGAGATACTTTGAATTATGTTGAGACCCACCTCTTTTCTGTGCGCATCTCTGCCGTGTCCACAAACTCTTGCCGCCACACATGCATCAACTTCACCGAGCCGAAGCGCACCTCCTCCAGATCCAAATTGATGACCTTCTCTACCGGCGGTTCCTTGGTGCGCACACCAATGCCATGTTGATTCGCATACAGCACCGGTGGATTGGTTATTATATCAATGACATTCGCATATGGGGAGTAGCTGCCGAAGACCTGGTGGTAGACCCGCATATGATCGCCGTCATATTGATAGGGCGGAAAGTAACCATTTGGCAAAAATATGCCCTGAAAGAGTCCAGCCTCACCGAAGCGGTCGTAAATCGAACGATACAATTCGTTACCTGTCCGTTGGGAAGATGGATCTTAATTTGAAACAGTTTCCAACAGAAATACTACTCACCTAGCACATCAAAGGCCATGTTTATATATTCCCATTGTCGGTTCAACGATAGCGGCGATAGATGCGTCAACTCATGCTCGTCTGCCAGCGGCACAAAGTCACGTTCATGTTTCCGGTCACGAAAAGGACAAAGACGTATTGCCAAGCGACGATAAGCCAATGTAATGTCCTCCTTGGTGGCGCTGCGTGGTACATTTAGCACGGAATAATAGTCCAGTTCGGTGCGATTCATTCTTGGGGGATGTGTGATTCGATGAATTTAAGTACAATTGAATTTTATTTTAAATTGTTTGGTGTTTATGTCTGTCGCTATTGATTTGCTTTTTCCGATTGAAGTAAATTGTTTTTGAATTTGACAATTTGACAAAGTCAAACACAAAGATTATTTGATGCTTTATTGATACACCCTATGTTTCTACACACTGTATTCTTTGACATTTCTGCAATGTTGCTAATGCGAAACACTAATGCATTGAGAATGTAACGGTAACACCGTAAAAAGCATACAGTAAACCATGGAGTATGGAAGGAATATCGTGATAAATACATTATTTTGTTAAAATATATGCAAAATCAACAGGTGTTTTACACCAGATAAAATTTTTGCAATGAAATGGCATAATGATAGCAGTTTTGGAGAGAATGGACTACATATTGAGAAGCAGGAATTTTGAATTTATGAAAAAGGCGAGCTTTACATAAGAAATGGTATGTTCGAGCCTTATCAAAAAAAAACAAGAAAATTGTATTTTGAACATTTTCAAGAGAGGACTAATAGCAGACAAATGGAAGGGAAAGATAGCCTGCCTGTAGTAGGCAAACACACTTTAAAGAAATTTCTGTTTTGAAATTTTTAAAAGTTTACAGAAAAAAACTACTTCATATTGATGATTTTATTTATCAAACCTTGCTACATTTTATTTAAGAATAATTCATAATATTGATAACTGCAAAACATCAATTTTATGAATGCATTATCAATTTGATGAGTGACTGAAAAATAAAAAAATGTGTACATCATATGGAAGAATGCTGTTTATCAAACCAAATATTTATTTTTCGATCCTTTTTTTCCATACATCTCAGGGGGGTTACTATGTATCGCGATTCGAAAGTCAATGCGATACGAAAGTCAATTTAAATCGAAGAACAAAGCGTTACGAAGGCAAATTCATACAATCTAACGGAATTGAAAAGGTAGCCGTGTTGACACTTTGTGAATTTGAATACGAAAGTTCCAAATTTAAATGCGAAAGTCACACTTCCAAAGTACCAAATATTAGAATGCGAGTAATATCACATTCGAATCGCATTACAGAGTAATACCCCAGGTCTCAAGAAGTTCTTGTTTATTATTTCTTATATCATGTTTACTCGACTTGTACAAATTTTTATTAATTAAAAATTATATTTATAAAAATTACAGCTGCTGTTTTTTGAACCAGTATTGGTAGGCCTACAACTTGACAAAATAGTTTTTGCATTATAAAAAATATATTAAAAAAAAAAATCGATATTTTTTTAAGAACAAATTTTATTTTCAAAAAAAAAAAATTTATTAAAATATTTTTTTTAAATGTTTTTTCGGATTTTTTTTACGGACAAATTTTAATTAAAAAAAAAAAATTTTTTTTGAAAATTCGTAAAAAAATTACATCAATTCATTTATTATGAAAAAATAATAGTTTTTCAAAATAAACGAAATATATATATATATATATATATAAACATTATATGAATTATAAATGTGTAAATGAAGACAAATTTGTGTGTGTAAATTTGATGTATAAGAACTTCTTGTTGAACATAAAAAACATTAAATTTCAATTCAATGAATTCAATCTTCCATATGATGAATATGATAGTTGGTGAAAAACTTCATAATATTTATGAATAAAATCATAATATTTATAACGAACACTAAGAGTGCAAGGGAATATTTACATTTGTCATTCGTTTGTAACACCTAGAAGTAGGCGTATCCGGTTTGGAAAAGTATTTATTCTTGATTAGCCTGACTCTTGTCGGTGGAATTTACAATTAGACGAAAACTGGAAGAGCTAGATCAATGAAACTTCGAAATTAGATTACCTATTACTGTACGCTGTCTGGTATTGAAAATGATCCGATATATATAAATATTGTTCTTCGAAGGGTACAGCTACCCATTCGTATACTCAAAATAAAAGAAATTCTTTAGCGATTACAAGTTTGTAGTTATTTTCAGAATTCGCAGTCATGCTGACCTCTAGACGGTAACACACACATATTTAAAGTCGGCTAAGGACCCACTATAACTTTCATAATTTTTACTATCTTCAAAACTTTCCATCTGCCCCAACCTGATATTATTAAAATGACATAAATATTATAAAGTACATGCTCTGTGTCAGTCAGTAATTCCAAAATATTGTCATTGTTTTCCACCACCATTTTTACTGTGTCAAATAAGGGTTGAACCCAAGTTACTGCCTCTGGGCTCGGTGAATAATGTTAAACTTTTCAAATTTATTTTTAACTATAGCATATACATTTTAAAAATCAATAATTTTAAGCACACAGTACTATTTACTTAAAATACATTTAATTTCATTACATTAAAATACCCTGTATAAGTAAATAAATGTTGTTTTTTTTTTATTATAAATAGACCGAACCACAGCAATGTTCTATTACATCTAGAATTGAAATAGATTTCTATTTCTCACAAAACAAAAAAGCTTTTTTTGAGAACGTGAAATAAACATTCGAAACAGTATGGTGGAGCTTGTGTGCTGAATACCGCAAAGAGCTTAGACTGCCACTAAGAAGCTTTTGACATTCTTTAGGTTTTCATTTAATCAATCGGTGGATACGCCGCGCCGCGTACATTATGCTCGAAAGTGAAAACTGCATCATTAAAATATGTAAATCATGAGTAAATATCGGCAACAGCATAAACTAATTAAGCACTCCAAATAGAGTGCAATTTTAATTGTGAATTAAACGCAAAAAATATACTCCAGCATCGTGTATAAATACGCAAATGAACATTTACGAAATGCCTACATAGTACAACATATGTAGTACATACACATGTGGATGTCTATGAAAGCATTCGGAAAATATTTATATATATTTTCAAGAATTATTGGAAAATAAAAATACTATTCGGGCGTGTGTTTACCATGTTTTATGGATTTTTATTTTGGTCGTTATTTTAGTCATTATTATGGAAATAAACTGTGAATTTGTATATAAAGTGTGCTGAAAAGAACCATCTGAAAAGAACCATCTCAATATTTAGAAATACCAATACAGCTTTACACCGTCAGCATGTATACTACACCCGTTCACATGTGTATCCTAAGGATACACATGACGTATACAATAAGAACGAATGTGCTGAAAAATGTGCCCCACAAAAGCCAAATAAATCTTGAATGAATTTGGCCCAAAATGTTCAATTTGTTTCAACACCAGTCATTTTTTTAGTTTCATTTTTTATTTATATTTTTATCGATTTACCAAAAATACTGTTGTATAGTTTAACCGATTAATGCATAGTGTTCAGAAAATTCAAATTTTGATACAGTGTAACTTTTCAAATATTTATAAAAAATGTAATTAGGCTTTGTGAAATTTACGATATATTTATCCCTACGTCTCCGTCTGGGTGTAACAAGCGGATAAACAAACTGATTAAATAAACCCTTTCACTATTCGTGTAGGGTATAAAAATGTACAACATATAACTAAGATTGGTATTTATTTACACGTCCTAAATTTTGATTTTATGATTACCTAATTCTTTATTGATTTAAATTCAAGACAAATTTAAAAAAATACTATATATGAATTACTACATTATGTGTTTATTTAACGTCTAAAAAAATATTATATATTCTCTACCGCATTTTCATACATTTTATAAAAAAAAGCTATATTTTGTATTTATTTACACGTCCTCAAATTTGTAGCAAATTTATATATTTGCATTTTTTACTACATTATGTATTTAACTTAAAGAAAAATTTAAAAATTACTATGTTTGCATTTATTTTAACTTAATCAAACATTTAAAAAATACTATTTATTTTAAAATAAAAAAATGTGTTAATTGTATTTATTAACTTAAGAAATGTAGTAGAACTACATTTTTCAAAACATAGACATGAATGTAGTCAATTTTACGACCTACCTTAATTTTCTCGATGTTGAAATATTTCATATCGATGATCATTATTTTAGTGTCAATAGAACGATAATTTTATAGCTTTCTATAGCGCTTTAGATTTTAAAATACATAAAACAATGTTTATAACTTTTATTTAAAAACCTCTAGAAAATATTTTTTTTTTTTTTGGTTAGTTTTACCCTTACGATATGATAATCTGGAGACTAGTAATAGAAATTTTGCAATGCAAAATGGTATATTTAAGAACTAATATTGATTAATAAAAACTGTTCGAAAAAAGATATTCAAAATTTTAGATACTTAAAAAAAATATTGATTAAATTATTAAATCATATAAAATTTCACAACATTAAACATTCACATTTATATAAAATAAGTATAAATAAAAAATTCAACAACTTTCAGTTAGACCCTAATTAAATCCTTAGTAGAAATTGTATTACTCGTCAATACCCGACTGGCCATGATCATGTCTTCTCTAATAGGGTACATTTCTAATAGGGTATATCGTTAATTTAAATATTGCTATCATAGATTTAGTGCAATTTTTTTAATATAAATAAATAACAGCTCTAATTTGCTAAAATGTTGAAGTACCTTGCGATAAACAATATAACATTTGTTTTAGTTTTATTTTTAGAAAATTAGACGAATTATTTTTTTTTTATTTCATAGTACATAAAGCATTCAGTTCATTAGTATTAAAGAAAATACTGAAACGATTCTATTTTGAAAATGGGATGCGGACAAAGTAAAATACATCTTTATCCCAAAAAATCGAAAAGCAAAACATGCGGCAAAAAAACTGGGCATGGTGAGTATTAATTGAATTTTTCCCCATAAAATACAAAAAAAAATCATTTCGTGTTTTTTAATTCTAAAATGTATTATTATGTTTTAATTGTATTTATTTTAATTATATATAAAAAAATGAATGCTTTCTATTAAATGGTAGATGATTCTGATGCCGATGCCGATGACGACGATGGAAAAATTAATGATGCCAAAACCGATACCTTTTGTGAGAAGGAAAAACACGACGATGAACTAGAGTCAGAGGAGAGCAAGTTACCTGGGACAGATTCTGAATTATCGGTATCTTTACTGCGATCGAAAAATCTGTCATTACTACAAAACCAGTGAGTTGAACATTGAGCAAATTTAAATTATTTTCTATAACAAATACTTTCTCATATTTGCAGAGAAATTTCTTCTAGTCAACAAAATTTCTTTCAAATGCTCGATAAAAAAATTGATGAGGTATATATTGCCATAGCCGATAAATTATCATATACGTTAATTCCTTCCTGGACAATTCTTTCCCGGATAATTCCTGCTCGCAATATTTTTCCTCGAGACAATTCTTCCGGATATATGTAATTCTTCTCCTTACAATTTTTTCACGCCACAAATTTCATCCCCGACAAGAATCTTCTCGGGGATGAATTGTCTCAAAAAATGGTCTTGGGAAAGAATAGTTCGTAGAATAATTCCCGCGGAAGAATTGTCCGGGATTTAAAAATCTCGGGAAAGTACAGAAAAGAATTTTCCGTAATACATATATTCCAATATTTTCAAAATTGAGTGATCGATAATGACATTTTTTTTTAATAAATTTCTAATTCACATATTTTCCAAACCTTTTAGGGACCCGACTATGACTCGTCCAGCGAAACGGAAATTGCTTTGGAGGAGGCTCGTCTCAATGCACTAATTCAGCACTGGGAGTCTGCCAGTCTAACAACATCGTTGTGCTCTTCTGCAAGTCGTTCGCTACAATCGACGCCCGTGCATCTCCTACACGCAGCGCAGCCTACCGTCATGACGCAACCTACCGCATCGCAACAGCAACACCAACCACAACCGATGAAAGATCATTTATTGCCATCATCACACGAAGACTCATATAGAATGCAACATGCGGCGGCGGCGGCGCAACCACCAGCTCCACCTGCGGGCGGCAGCGGCGACCACCATCAACAACTTCTCATTTCTCAGATGAATTTGCAAGCCATGCAGCAAATAACAGGCATTCCGCAACAAGTACCACTAAGTATATTAGCCACACAGAAACCGTTACCACTACTAAATAACCCCACTGGGCCAGTATTACAAATGCCAAGCCATGTCGTCGGCCAACACGAGAATTCGCATTTAATGAATATGGCCACGGCTGCGTCCGCCGCATCGCCGCATGCAATAAAAAGTCTAACAAATACGAAAATAAGTCCAAAACACATTGCCGACTCCAGAGTGTTCATGTCACCGCCAAATCAGCACCAGATCCAGTCCCCCAGTCAATATGTAATGGGCGGCCCATCGACGCTGCTCAACAGCAGTAGGTCTCCAGCTGCCATCAACATCATTCCGCAATCGCAACTCAGAATGCCAATGCAAATGGTCTACTACGACCAACCCACGCATCAACGCATGCAACCGAGTGGTATGGAGACAGCGTTCCAAGCGAACAAACAACAACCGGCACCGTGCTACGGAGAGATGCAGGTGCATACGATGCAGGTTTGTACATTTTCACATGTTTAATTTGATTTATACACAGAATATAATAATGGACGTAAATATAGCAACCGATATTAATTACATTTATTAATCAATACTGCAATTTAATTCACTAATTTGATGAAAACATTTGATATTCTTCGTTATATAATCAATTGCGTTCGCTAATATGAATATGTTTACGTCAATGTAGCAAATAATTTAGTCGGCGCAGTTTTAGCAAATATAATTTCTGAAACTGCGCCGAATAATCAATTTGTTGCATTGACGTACAAATATTCTTATTAGCAAACGGAATTGCTGATTTAACGAAGAATAGCAAATGTTTCCATTAAATTAGTGAATTTCATTGCTGGATTGATTAATGAATTCAATTAATATCGGTTGCTTCGCAATAATACGTCGATTATTTTTTTCTGTGTAGGTTTCATTCTAGAATTTGAATCAGTTTTAAGTTTAATATCAAAACGGTTTTGGTATACCGGTTAGGATCTTGGTTTCTATTTCGTTTCTGGTTTAAAATAACTTTTCGTTCACATTTTCAAAATAATAAGAAAAATACTGAATTATTTTATTCAAGCACAGAAATACAAACCAAAAACCAAAAAATCCGTTAAATATACCCAAGTAACACATTTAGCCTGGATGTATAGACTAACATGTAGATAATATGTATCGATTTGAAAAATCAATTCATTTCTTGGCTAGGAGTAGAAATCTATGTAGAAGTCTATATTAAAGCTCTAATTCTATACAATTAAATAAAAAGAATCGAAATATTTAAAAACTGGACAAGGAATTAGAAAGAACACATTTTAAAAACCGGTTTAAAACCGATAAATAATTTATTTTGAATATCGGTTGATTACTGATCTTTCAATAACAGATATCGGTTTCGATTCCATCAATCAATCTACTATTTCAATCTATCTGCATTCTACGGCAGGCAATTCGTAGCTTAAGGCATGAAATTAACAGATTTAAGGAAGTTTTTCTACAGACAAAGATGGAATTTATATCAAAATATTAATGAATGCATTCATATGAACAAAATATTCAATACAATGAATTTGATTTGTCATATTGATGCATTTGTTCATAATATTAAAAAAAATAATAATAATTTTTATAAAATAATTCGAAAAAAGTGTTGTAAACATTTATTTAAAAAATAACAGTAACAAATTTTTAAAAAAATTATCCGAAAAAATGTTTTAGACAAAAAAAATTGTTCCGAAAAAATAAATTCGGACATACAAAATTTTCCGAAAAAATAAATTTGTCCCGAAAAAAAAAATATTTTTTATTTTAATTTTTGCATGTCGAGCAAGCATTATATAAGAAATAACACACGAGAACTACTTGAGAACTGAGAAGTACGGCAAAAAATGAACGAAAAATAAAATATTTTAATAGAAATTTGGTTTAATAAACACCGTTCTTCAATATGAAGAACATATATGTTGTATTTTATATTTTGCTTCATTAATATGATGAAACGTATTCTTTACATACAGTTCATCATATTGAAGAACACTTTTTCGACAGTTACCAAGCGTTCTTCATATTTATGACAGCATTCATAACATTGATGGCGTTAGTCATTAATATTATGAATGGTTCTTCAATACAATGAATTATGGTTTGAAAAACGGAATTCATCAATATGATGTACACATATTTTTCTGTGTACTGTTTCAGATTTCTGAAACGTCGATAGATAATAGATATTTGATCAGATTTTTTAATTCCATGTCAGATTTTCATTCAGAAAAGTTTTTTTTATTTTCACACAGACTTTTTGCATATCTTTATTATCTATCTATATATATAAAACTCTTGGTCCGTCTGTCTGTCTGTCTGTCTGTCTGTCTGTCTGTCTGTTTGTTCCAGCATCACGTCTAAACCACTGAACCGATTTAACTGAAATTTTGCACCACGATACTATGAAGTCCGTAGGGTGTCATAGGCTATATATAGGCGGGATTGGACAAAGGGCGTGGCACTTCCCATACAACCTAAACTTTCAAAACGACATAACTCGGCACCTACACAAGTTAAGAAGATGAAACAAAAAACTCAAATACAAAAAAAAAATACAAAAGCAATCACACCACATTAAAACTCACCACAATGAAACTCACCACACTAAAATTCACCTCACTAAAATTCACCACACTCAAATTCACCACACTAAAACTCACCACACTAAAAGTCACCACATTGAAACTCACCACACTAAAACTTACCACATTAAAACTCACCACAACAAAATTCACCTCACCTAAACTCACCACATTAAATCTCTACGGGGAAGAATTCTACGGGAAAGAATTCTACCGGGAAAAATTCTACCGGGATGAGTTCTACTGGAAAATTTCTTCCGGGGAGAATTCTACCGGGATGAGTTCGACGGGAAGATTTCTACCGGGAAAATCGCTTGGCACGGGTCCAGCTAGTTTAAGATAAATGTGATGAATTTAAATAATTTTTAATATATAAGACACCTTTCATATTTTTTAAAGCATGAGATTTATTGTTGGAATTTTTATTGTATATTTTCATATTTTTTTTTGTTGTGTAAATAAAAAATATGAAAATATTATTTTTATTCAAATATTCTTTTATATTTTCATATTTTAAAGGAAAAACATTTAAAAAAAATTGTATTTAAATAATTAAAATATATTTAATAAAAAAAAGAATTCATACTATTCCTTAAATAGTTCGGAAATTCAATAATATTAGAACCTATGGCTACGTTTACATTTTTGCAAAATTCTATATCATGTATTATTTAATTTTTTTGTTTGCAGGTTGAGTCATCTCCTAACACTGACTATAGATTTCCTCCTGCAATAAGTGTTCAGCGACTGGCGCCACAAGTCCAGCGGCAGTTGCGCGAAACACAAGAATTAATTAAAGACTCATGTCCACAACTATACGGCTCTGGATACGGCAGCCCTGGACCTCCGGTTCGAAGTCAAACCAGAAATCCACCTAGAAGATCCACCCTGGAAACAAACTTCACACAAGAATCGTGATATCTAAATAATTTTAAGAAATGTATATTCCCTTTTTTGTATATTAAGCTAACACTAATTATTTACCATATATAATAGAATAATTTAATAAAACAAACAAACAAAAAAAAAACAACTGATTATGCTATTTTAGTAAAAATGAATTTATGTAATTTACTTTAATTTATATGTATATTGTTTTGTAAGATTCTTTAATTAAAATACTCTTTTGTAACATAAGCCTATGTAGGCAAATGGTATAAATATTTTGTCGTTTTTTTTCTTTTCGAAAGGTTTTATAAGGTATACAATGACATTAACAAAATCGAACACTTACTAGAATTTACAATCTAAAAATGAGAAACATTTCTGTTATTCTAGAGGTTAACACAAAAATAATTATGAGTCCGAATCCAAATAGCACTACAAATACGAATTTTAGATACTCTAGGAAATTCAGCGTGATAATGTCCGCTACGATTGGTGCACAATTTTTCTCATATTTCAGACATGGATGGTACACTGTATCCATGAAAGTCGAGGAGGATACGACGAAGACGTGTTCGGGCAATATTTGTAACTATTAATGGGATAATTTATAATTTTTACACTCAGCTAACATTAAACTTTAATAGTGTCAAGTTTAATTAACCTTTTTCTTTAAAATAAACAGATTTTACTCGTCTTACATTTAAAATCTACAAAATTTCCATTTTTCTTATTATTTTAGTAAACTCTTTTATGAGTGTAGAATGATGTGAGTTATTTCCGAGTTCTCGTTATTTTTAGTCAACAATTGTTCATATCAATTATATAAACATTATCTTTTATCGATCTTTGTTGTTTCCAACGAAAAGTTACTCAACATTATAACAAATAACAAAACAAGCGTTATCACCAATTTAGCACAGCTAATAAAATATTTTGTCCAACATGAAGTTGAGAAAGTCGAATATTTCCAATATGTTATTTTAACAAGGATTGAAACCCACACTAATAACATATTCGATTTCGGGTTTCTTTCTTGTATCGATTACGATTTCGGTTACTGTTTTGATTTTAAGTTTTGTAATTGGTATACCGATTCCTAGTTACATTTTCGATTTGGATTTTGAATATCTTGAATGAAAATATCGAATAATTTTAATCATACAAGAAACTACAAACCATTTCTAAAAAATGTATACAATGCATGTGTCAAATTCCGATCGAAATTGTATTAATTAATATTCGATTTTTTTTTTCAAAATTCGATTTATCATTACAAAAGTTTAATAAATTCGTACGTTTTTTTTTTGTCCAATATTTTAATTTTGATCAAAACACGCCCAATAATTTGAGGAAAATTAAATTAAAAGTGCAGATATTTTCCACGTTGTTAAAAGCTGTTTTAAAATCTTTGCAAAGCCTTTATAATCTTTGAATATCGATTTATTTGTGATTTTCGGTATCAACAATTGAAATATATTAACCTGATATCGGTTTTTATTGGCGATGTGCAAGAAATGCAAGACCCTGGCAGCAAGAACAAGACTAACCCTGCATGAACAAGATCGACCGACGGATACAAGAACAAAATCTCTCAAATCCCATTAAAATTGGTCAATAGGACAATTATTGATTTAATAGAAAACAAAAAAATAAATCTTTTCATATAAACTCAATACCGTGACACTTCGTCATGGTATTTTCTAGCATTTAATGGTATTTTCCGATTAAAATAATAATTTATCATATTGACAACTTTTAATAGTAAAAAAACTATTATTTATATAGTATTTTCTCTGTGTTTTCTGTCTTGTTCTTGCATTTTCTCATAGCTATAGTTTTTATCAAATAAAAGATTTGTTATTTTAAAAATGTACAATTAAAATAATATATTTACATAACAACACATTCAAAGCACTACATACTTTGACGGCCACTTTACTACGTTTCTACTACAATTCCAGATGAGATAATCAAACAAACACTTAGACTAAATGATTAAAAACAATAGACGAACGTCCAGTAGAGCGCATTGAATGCGAGGAACATGACCGGAAACAAAAACCGCGATCGTCGATCGATCCACATGGCAATTTCCTGTGGTGTCATTGTGGTGAAGGTGCTGCGATCGGCATCTTTACCACCTGTGGCATCCTTATTGTCCTTGCCATCAGCGCCGCCGCCACCTATGTTTACGATGTGATCGGAGTTAATGCGTTCACTGGTTACACTGTCTGTGTCCACCGATTCGGTGGTTATCATGGGAAGATTCTGTAAAAGAGAGGGAATTTTTAATAAAATTTACTATTATTGAAAATGTATCATAACAAAAAACTTACGTGCACTGTTAAGTAGTTATTATACGAAGGATTTGATAGTCCTCCGCCCTTGGCGACACTCTCTGTGCTGGAAACAATATTGTCCAGACTCGAACAGGAGCGCGTGCGCGCATTGAGACCCACCTCACGACGTGTGGGTCGCGGCGTTAGTGTGGATTTGAAAATATATTTGCTGTTGACCTTTTTCAGCTCAATGTTCTCCTTGCGACGCCATATCGTATTTACAAAGGCGAATTCGACCAGACTGCCGAAGATGAAGAAAGTGCAGCCCAAAAACCAGATCTCGGAGACCTTGATATAGCTGACTTTGGGCAGGGTTTTACTCTGCGATGAGGAGAGCGTTATGAAGGACAACATGGTACTGGTGCCTGAGAATGATAAAGACAATTGTATTTTATATATTTTTGAATGCAGAACTTTTAATTGAAAAATTAAGATTTCTGTTGATTTCAACAGTCTACATAACGTGCAATACTTCCAATAATCATTCCATAGATTATTTATAAAAAAATCGCGAGTGTTGATTTGGATAATTTATAATTGCAATCAAAATACCTATAATTTTTCCTATACTGCTAAAATTCATATTATTCTATTTTCCTAAAACTTCGATACGAATTTTCGTAGTAGGTTAACCTGACATCCCAATACAAAATTTGAGGCTGTCTCAGGGCATCTATGAAACATAGTCTGTATCAAAAGTTGTCTGTTATTTGGCCGATCTTAAAATATGACGAGAATCTGCTGTGTGTTTTCCAGAAATATTTCCGAAATATTAGAAATTGAAAATTAAAAAACTGAATAGGTATGCAATCCGAATTAAAACACATGAATTATAGAGAAAAAAATGTATAGGAAAGATTTTGTTTTCTGTATAACTTACCCAGCATAATACGCGGTGGCGACTGATCGGCCTGCAACCAAAACGACACCCACGATATGGCGACAATCATCATCGACGGCAGAAAGTAGTCCATCAGATAGAAACCTATTTCACGATTTAGATTCACCGTGAAACTCAGTGAGCTATAATTGCCGCTGAAAGCGCCATGGCGCAGATTAACGCCATCCGAATGCACGACAGTTTCGTTGTACCAGTAGCGCTGCATATTGTACTCGGTGAGGCGCATCTCTGGATCGAAAGATATAGGCGAATTTTTCTCCCACAGCAGTACCAGTTCAGTGGTATTGTACATCCCTGTATTAAGTTAAGAGTTAGAAGAGGCTCTTTTGGATGCCATTACGTCACACTTACAACTCTCCAGCACCGTCGAACAGTATTGCTCATCAAAGGGGAACTTTTTAAAATTCATCCAACAGTAGAGGGTCGCCTGCAGGCGTGTCGAGATAATGACCTCGCCTTGAGGTGAGATAGACGTGAGCACATCCTTCTCATCTGTGCCCAGGATACTGGAATCGCGCTCGTTGGCGAAGAATATGTGCGGCAACCAGAGGCGTTCGCTGAGATGTTTCTGGCCTAAGATGTGCTCTTTGCGCGAGGGCGCAACCTGATTGTACGCCAGCCGTTTGTCCACGAAGTGCAGCTGGAGTAGCGCATGCACTTTGAACTGCAACAGATCGGAGTTGAGGTTCTGCATGAAGTATATATAGATCCGCGCCTTAACATCGATGGGGAGGCGCTCTCCCATTTTACCGTATTCTGCAGCGAATTTAAAAATATTATAAAAATCTATTTAGGTTAAGACGCAAATGCGATAAAATAAAAATACATTGAAAGTCCAGATTTTCAGTGTAACTTTAAACTTAGTTTAAACTTGTCCACATTTTTAAAATACTAGAGTTAAAAGTTTAAAAAGTACAAAGTTCTTTGAATTTCACAGACAGTAATCAGTTAATCCTACTTTTTCATATAAAACTTATAATAATTATGTCTCTGATTATTCACGATCATTAGTCTTAATGTTAAACACACTGAATTACTTAGTATAAAGTAAGCATTAATCAAATGGAGAATTAATGTATTTGACTGGAAATATTAAAATTGATTAGACGACATACCAAACCTATGACTATTCAAGAATTTAAATTTGCATTTACAGAACATATCTCAATGCCAGTTTATCTCTATAGACCCCCCTATATGAAATAACATCATTGAATAACTTACCGATCGGTCGTTCGAGACGGTCATAACGACAGACATGTGTTAATCTCTGTATTAGTTGTGACTGCTGTAGATTAGACGCATTCTGCAGGGATGGACACGTGTCTTCCGTTTCGGATTCCGCCCTGTAAAGGAGGAAATGCAAAATCGTATTTAGCATAAGTTAATTTTTTAACAATTTATGCGGCAATGATTATTGTTTAAACAGGCCTGGATACAAGTTGAGTTGAATAATGGAATTTAATTTAATATTTTTTTTTTGTTATTTGCACGGTTGACAAACTTTAGTATTTATTTAAGAAATTGTATTATATTCGCAGAAGCAAAACAATCGACATACGTAAAATGCAAAAACCTATGCAAATATTTAAAACACACCGTATCTGGTGCAAAATTCAAAATAAAAAAAAATCGTTATTAAACAATAATAGCAATAAAACAAACTCAAATATGAATAATAATTAACAAAAAAAAAAAACCAAAAAAAAGAAAAAAAAACACTCAAGGTGCGACACTGTTTCGCGCCTGACGCTGCGTCTGTTTTTCCAATATTTTTTCTGCTCATTCTACTATTTCCACAATATTTGCTCTATTTAAGTACACTATATATTTATTGACGACTTTCTTATGTACGCCGTATGTAAATAAAATGTTTATTTAATTATTGCGCAAACTGCAAACCTAATTAAAATTCATTATTAATATTTTCCAGCAACCAGTTTATGCGGAAACAAATAGCAACTATTCAACGTTTTGAGAAAAAAAGAGACAACAGTCGAGTTGCTGATGTAACGGGTTCTTTTGCAACTCATTTTCTATCTCTCATTGCGATGCAATTCAATTAATAAGTGCCATATATGGGGTAGAGGGGGGATTTACTATAAATTCTAATTGACGGCGAACTTTTAAAAATACGAATTACTCTATATTGCTGTGTGTGATAAAATGATAACTGTTCAGAACAGATTGGTGAAAGTGTGATTAATTTAATTAAAAATAGCATTTCATTTAAAATGTCAAGATTCTCGTATAAACTAGTACTACATAGCGTATGAACAATTTTTAATTAGTCTCAGATTTATTTTAGTTTTTGAAATAGTACCGGCACTTTTAGCGGCAGTAATTTAATTAGTCTCAGATTTATTTTAGTTTTTGAAATAGTACCGGCACTTTTAGCGGCTGTAATTTATGACTATAATTTGATTTTATTCAGTATTTATTAATACGCACAGAAACGAAGATATTAATTGTAACGACTTGTACGACCTACGTCGCATTCATAATGTAAATCATGTGAAAAATACCATAGAATTAAGAGTTATTTTTCAAATTATTCATAACATTTACCATATACGCCATCAGGCCAGTAGCCGGGGTGGGAGGGTTATAGGGGTTCTGACGTTCAAATTCAATTTAAAACCAATCTTACTTTGAAATATATCTAATTTCTTTCTTTGGGAATTGCCTAACTATCATTGGACTTTTTTTTAATTTATATTTTTAGGGATATAATATAATAATATCGTAAATCTCGACATACATTTGTAAGATATGCAAAAAAAAATAAAATCGGTACTATATCAAAAAGTAGCCGCGGTAGCTCAGTGGTTAGTACGTTGGACTGCGAGCCGAAAGGTCCCCGGTTCAAGCCTGGACTGGGGCTAACAACATCTTTTCATAGAAACATTTTTCTATTCCGCGCTACCTCTCGGAAGTAAATGGCAAACCTACGAGAGTAAAAAACATTTCCTATGAAAAGCTCTCACCCGCCGTTCGGATTCGGCAATAAACTGTAGGTCCCACCACTTTGAGTACAAATATAACACGCACAGCTCAAAATGGTGAGAGAGCTCGGCCAAAGTTCTATACAGGACTGTAGCGCCAAACTATTATTATTATTATATCAAAAAATATTCTTCTATCCAGGAACTAAAACTCTTTGGATTATTGGTTTCGGATCTGGTTCCAAGATTTTTAAAATAGCGGTTCCGGTTCCAACCAAACAAATTAAATTGGTTCCGATTCCGGTTTCACACATTTTTTAACAACGGTTCCGGTTCCATAAATCCGATTCCAGTTGTTTACCTGCTTCTATCAATTTTTTACAAAATACTAAATATGGATTTTGTTTATTTTTTCAAGTTTTCAATTGACTCTATTTTTAAAAAAACTATATGATTTGACCTTTAAGGCCAAATCGCAACGTTGCGTTAGGTCGGTCGTCCGTTTACCGACTTTGGCTATGCGTTGCTCAGGCGTTACGATCTGTGTTCCCCCAACGCATCAGCACAGTTTTCCAAGTCGCAATTAAGCATTGCGTTACGGATGCGTTTCGAACCGTTTTTTCTAATTCGCGGTATAAATATACAATTTTCGCGCACTAGAAATCAATTTTTTGCTCCAACAAAATTATTGTTATTGTTTTCAAATACATTTTTTTAAGAAACTATATTCTATGAAATAACAATTATTAGGCAAATGTCAAACGGACGACCTAGTAGAGAGTAGCTCTACTTTTGCGTTGCTGATGCGTTTACGATATTTGTGAGAATTTACGATAGAACGTATGAGGTCTACTTTCGGTTTGAATCATTGGTTTCTATTGATTCTACTTTTTCTGTCAACGCAAGCATAACCTAACGCAACATTGCGATTTAGTCTTTATGTTCGAACCTCGATTTCATAGAATGAGACTTAAATGTTCCCAGAATCCAACTACGTCTTTGGACTTTTTTGTAGTAGGGTATTCGAAAAGTCTCAAAAGGATCCAATTATGACAAACAATATATCCAATGACGTAGATCTTAGTTGAACTTTAAAGTGATAAATATGCTCAATAATTTTCTTTTCCCTCTATAAATGTTTTTCTTTTAAAATAAGTATTTATATTTGCTGTTTAAAAAACTAATTATATAAATTTAACGCTAACTACGAGTAACCCAAACGGTATGAAACAGAACGTGAGATCAGTGACTTTTAAAAACCCTAAAACAATTATGAAATCGAACGATAAATACTAAATTACCAATGTATTTATTATCTTTAAAATACTTAAAATATGTAATTTTTGAAATATACAATTTAGTTGTTATAGATATCGAATATCTAACCAAAAACATTTCATTTTCAAAAAATAAAATTGTTTTGGTTCAAATAATTCTTTTGTTATAAAAATTCTAAACAAAAACACACATATCACAAGAATATCCCAGTTAGAAATTGTATATGCTTTTTAATTGATGTTTGGGTGATTTTTTCAAACAGCTCAATTTCGGACTTGTTGAAAAATCTTTGTGTAAAGTGTGAAATTTCAAAATGTTTACCAAAATACTATTTTAGTCTTTCTTTTTCAGGTTTTGTTTTTTTTTCATAGCAAAGTCAAATATATTAAGTATAAAAACATTTTTATAGGATAATAAAAAAACTATTGTAATGCAAGAAAAAATAAAAAGAAAAATGTTTAAATTCATAAACATCTGAAAATTCAATTGTTGTTGATATTTAGAGTTTAGGCATACGACAATTCTTACTCGAGACATATATTCATTCCCCGAGAAATTTATTTTCCTGAATATTCCTTTTAAAAACAATTCTTACCCGAGAAAATTCTTTCCCAAGACAATGCTTTCCGGAGACAATTCTTACTCCGAACAATTCCTCCCCCAACCAAGATAATTCTTACCCGAGACAATACTTTTTCAGATAAAATTCTTCCCCAAAGATAAAATTCTCCCCAAGACAACTCTCACCACAGAAATTCCCCGAGGAAATTCTTTCCCGTACAATTCCTACCCAAGACAAATATTACCCAAGACAATTCTTACCCGAGACAGTAGTTTTCAAATTAAATTCTTTACCGTGTAATCGCTCCCAAGATAATTTTTAGCTGAGACAATACTGTCCAGATTCCATTTTTCCCCATACCTAAACGTATTATATCGTCGTTGATACTGCAAAACCGCCTGTCGTCATTTTCGAATACCTCTTAAAAAATTTTACAGAAGACACAAAACTATTTTGAGTCTAAATTCTGAACTTACTTCATACAAAATTAAGTATGTCATAATAGCTGCGTTTTTTTCATAATTTAAATTTGAGCCGGAACAAAATTTATACGCAAAACAAAAACAAATTTGAGCTAGATAGACTTATCGAATTATTATTAATTATTTTTTAAGATCTGCTGAGAGCCGTTCTTTGAGAAACGAATAGGGAAGTCCTGCAACAATGTTCATTTAATATAAAAAGGAAGAAATAAAATCATTTGTCGGGCAGGGGCTGCTTGATAATCTGTGCTGGTATAACTTCTTACCCCAGAATTTTACTACTAAGAAGTTGGGGTGAATTAAAATTATAATACGAATTCGATCAAAGAGTATGTATATTCACAAATTTTCCTAAATGCATATTCTTTGATTCTATCGGATGTTGGTACATGCTCGATCATTATGTTCAGTTTAAGATAGAAATATCATTTCAATAGAAATATAATTTATTTTTATTTCGATCACGTTATATACTCATTCCTCTCACTTCATATGCCAATTTATGATTCTAAATCTAGAGTTTATGTTTCTATATCCCCAGTTTTAATATCCAATTCTATATTTTCGAGACATTCCGGTAAAATTATATTGACTCTTTTCCGCTCTGAGATGCTTTGTTTATAAAGTGTCAAATGTTGTTCATACATTTTTCTAATAGATAATAAAATACCTGTGAATTCAGATGTAAATTAACAAACATGAACAAATACTGAGATAGGTTATTATTGACACCGTTGGGGGGCTATGTTTTAACCACTTATATATGATATTTTTAACAAATATTTTAGTATATTTTTGTTAGTTTTAAATATTGTCCAACTCTTCTTTCTAACTAAAAGCTGTACAAAGTCTAATATGGGTTTGTAGAAATTTGGCGATGGTGAGATAGATAGCACTTCTAGACATTTTCTTAAACGTACTTGAAGCAAAAGTTCATTGTTTGGTTGGAACCTTGAATGTAATCGAATAATGTAATAGACAAATGCGTAGATATATTGTTAGAACTATTTATTTTAACTGTTCACTTGGCCTAAAATATGTTACTCATTATACATAAATTAAAAAACAGAAATACCTATTCTTTATTCAAGTACTTTAAATTTTGCAGATACGTCGTCGTAGTTCTGTATTTATTTAAAAAAATTTCTTCTGCACAGAGATAATAAATGTTTTGTTACTCATGCGGCAAATATTTTTGCAATGATATAAAACAATCTTAATTTTATTTTGACATTTTTTATTAGAATTACTACTTACGCTGAGGATAAATGTGTGGTAAAAACTAATGTTATAATTAAAACTTTTGTGGTAAACTTCCAACATATATTTTTCATGTTTCTGCTTTTATGTGTTGAACTTAAATTAATTCCAAAATTTTTCAATTTTCTTTTATTTTTTTTAGTGGAATATCTCAAAGCTATTCCGGGCTTTTTTTTAACACTTTTTCACACTTTGCCAGAATTATATAAATTTGACTAGGAGCTGTACCGCGCTCAAACAGAATAGAAAAATAGGTTTTCTTCTTGAATGACTCTTGAGCGATACGTCTTTGCGCTTCGATACGCGGCGTTTATTTGAACTTGGGAAACGTTTCGTTGTGACAAAAGTACTTTCGAAAAGTCGGTAACTTCGTTCGGGACGAACTTTCCGCTGAGTTCGCTGATAACGTTATACGCTATACGGCCGAACCGAACCAGATTCTCACACCCACACAGCGTTCGTTGATCGTCGTGCCCGCCACACAGACACGAAAGCGTCGAAAGAGACGGCAACGGCAGACAACAGACACCTTTCGGCCCGTTTCAAAAAAACAACAAAATACACGCCTTTAGGCAGACACAGGGCCGGTTCGTTCATAACTCCGATCGCGCACATGATCGACCGACCGACCACCAGGTGTTGTTGTGCTCGTTGCTGATGTTGTTGTTGATCTGAGCCACCTTGATTGCGTTCAAAAATGCTGTTCCATGCATTCGTTCCAAAAATGCTAATTTTGCACAACTCACCGCACAATAAAACAACTACAATGGATTCAACATTTAAATTCAGTCTAACAACAAACAATAACAATATAGGTAATAATAATAATAGTAATAAATAAAACATTTTGCATATGATTTGTTTGACACAGTAGACACCTACATACCTACCCCATTGTTGGTGTTGTACCCCATACCTATTGTAAACTTCGAGCACAATTGGCGCATAATTCATACAAGTCAAGTTCGCTCGTGTTTTGCCATTTTATTGGTCACGTAGCGCTTCTTTTTATTTGCACGCCTAACACCTAATTTGGACTTGCCGGCACTTGCCCGAGATGCCTACACCTTAAACTTGGTGGCGTTTATTGATCTGGTGCGCGTTATTTTGCTAATTAGTTGATTTTTTTATTAATTGAATACTTTGCATTTACGGAGAGGTCTTTGAACCGGACAACGTCATTGTAGGAGGTCTTTCGATTGCTATCATTGATTGTTATCATTGCTGGGAGTAGTGTTGAGAATAATAATTGAAATACTGTTAAGAATACTATATAGCAAAGTGGGGTGAATAGTTTGGAATAAAATACTTTCACTTCTAACCAAGGATTGACGCTCAAATAGGCACAAATTTATACTAAAATATCTTTAAAACTATTTATATATATAATAATAAGAAGAGCTGTCCAGGCCAAACCTCAAGGTTTATGTTTTTGTATCCATTTTGTCAATTTCAAAATTTAATTGAAATAGAGAGTTGGTCATCTGTTACGAAATTTAAATACTGAGTGTCGCTCGATCAAACTTTTTTTATACCTATCATGTCTCTATTCATAATTTTTAAAATACATATTAAAATAAAAAAATATATACTAAGGGTGTCTGCTTTATTATTCATAGATTTTTTATCCGATTTTGTATGTTGATAGTTTTCTGAAACAATATTTAAATTTCTTACAGTTGATATACTCACATTTTCCACATATTAAACGGAAATTCGGGCCGGTTCAGATTTTTCTAAATTTCCGTACATTAAACTGAAATTCGCATCGCTGCGAGTTTCCGCTCATATAGTAGAAACTCGCACCGGTGCGAAGTTCCGTTACCCCTTCCAATTTGTAAAGTTTTTAAAATTCTTTGTCATTAAATAGGTATCTCATAGGATCAGCCACTGAACTAGCTTAATGTAACCAGTAAATTGAACTCGAACAGCAAATAACAAACTCGACCTAATATAAATTTCAATCAGTTCTTTTTAAAACTTAATATCGAAACTGTTAGGGATACCTTGTTGTTTTCTGATCAGGCAGGGAGGTGAAATAAGGCTTACCCTAACAAATTTCCATTGGAGAGTGACCAAACAGTATAATTTAACACTAAATGTAATCAAATGCATTTAAAAAATCCACTATAATATTATATTAAACAAATAAATCATAAACACAAAATTAATACATCTTAAAACTAAAGGTCTCTGTCAAAATGTACCTCTAGTAAAAATAGTGCTAGGGTGATGATCGAAAACTGATCATTGTATTTTAACCTTGTCACAATCCGAGCATTTATATGAAAAACATGATCTGATCATGAAATTGTCTTCCCTAATAGGGTAAATTTCTACCAGAGACTGTGAGTATTTTAACTATTTATAAACTGATTTGAGTGGTAAAGCTTGAATTTTAAAAAATAAACTCGAATTTAAAACAGATGCGCTCCTGTACTGGCATTAACTAAACTTAAATAATAATTGTAATTAAAAGAATATCACAAAAAGTTAATTAAAACAAACAAATGAAAAATGGAAAAAATCAACAATATCAACACACCGTGAATGCTCTTTCTTCGCATTGAGTTATCAATCCAACCAAACGTTTTACAGAGCATTCGTTGGAGCAGACATCTTTTGTTGACAGTTTTTTTATCTTTTCCAAATACCGTTTTTTTTTAAGCAATTTGGTCGTGCTTCCGATCTGCTGAGGTAGTGATAATTAAAAGTCAAATAATCTATATTTATATGATAAATTATACCTTGAGTATTAATAGACTTATTTGAAAAACTATTAATGATTATTATACGCAATCTATATAAGCAGAGCTTATAAACTTGAAAAACTTGAATGAAAACATTTTGATTTGAGTGACATTTTTAAAAACGTATTTTACGGGGTCATATTTTTTGAAAATTCCCAAAATTAGACGACGCCATTTCTTTGGAAGTCATTTATTATACAGGGTTGTTGTGGATTTAGTTGGCACCTAAAGTCTTGGAACAACACCATAAATGCCGACAAATGTCATCTGATATGCCGCAGGTGAATCATGCGTTCCGTTATCTTCATTAATTTGGTAATGAAAATAATTGCTTCTTCTGCGTAAAAAAAATAAGAGATAAACCCCCCGAACAACAGAACTATATCCATTAGTAAATAATAAGGTAGGTTTCTTTTTGTATTTTTAGTATTTTGATCTCAATAAAAGTACAATTATTTTCCAATGAAAGAAATTGTGAATCTAGTCATAACACACAGATAAGTAAATAGTTGTGGTAACCAACAAAATGTCTCTACCAATCATTGGTAAGATTCAAATAAGCATTTATAATAAAATTTTAATTCTCTTATGGCAGAGATGAGTACAATGTTGTGGTAACCTCCAAGCATAGTTGAAACAACCGAAGTCCTTGAATTGCGGATACCACAACTTGATATAGTTGGTTCGCTGAATCAATGAGTCTTACCAAATACATGATAGTGCAGTTTAGATGTAATTTAAAAAGTAAACATTGTTACCACAACCGAATGTGCATTAGCTTATATATACAATTACTTTATAGTAACAAATGTTCAATGATTTCAACAAAAGTATGCTAATAACAATGTATTTTTTGCTAAAGGAGATCTTTTTTCTATTCTAATCACTAAATTGTAGCAAGTTTCTTTTGATAAAATAAGATATTGATATAGTAATTGCAAAAATTACTTTAAAATTAGCATATTAATGGGGAATCCCGTATAATGCTTTATATTGTGGGCATAAATTAATAAAGATATCCCCCAATATTCTCAGAATCATATCTTGACATGCGTTCTTTTATTTTAAATAGATGATTTAATATTATTCGTATGTCATAGTAGAACTGTACATTTCTGATTAAACGTATTTGCCAATAATAAACGCAATCAAAATTCCGAAATCTTTAATTAGCTTTAATTCGCATGGACAAAATTAAAAATCATTCTAACAATAGCCAATCAAAACAAATCATAATAATTCTTCAGTCATTTGTCAAGCACTGATTAAGAAGCAGATAAGTGGAATGAATGAATGTGGTGGCCTATTGACGATTTCGGAAAATGTAATATTATTTATTATACCTAGGTTGACCGATAAGATCGACATCAGCGGAATTCGAATGACCGACGCATGAAGTACCCGAAATCAGGTAACTTTAGGGTGCATGCTATAATTACAGTGTATAACAACAAATTAGCTTTTATTTTATAAACATTTTAAATTTCATAAAGAACATTTTTAAACATATCCCAGTCTGCGATGTCTCGGAGATCTCCGATGCCTCCAATTTTTATGGAATAACTTAGAGAAAAAAGTTCGATCTTGTTGCTTCATCGATTCTAATTTTTACAATTTCTCGTACATTCAAATTCATTGACAATATACGATATATAAACATTTATCGCATCGATATTGTAATATTTTTCGAAGCAATATCGAACTTTGATCAATTCTTTCATCGATATCGTTCCGCTTTCAAAAATAAATTCTCGTACCGAGAATACTTCCACAAAACACATCGACAAGTAGATCCATTTTGACGCTCGGTATCGATACGCGAAAGTGTCCGATATCGTGTGATATCACCATTTTCTTTCATTGATCTCGTAACGATTTCGATACGAATGGCATACTTGGATGTGATACTGAGTCAATGTAGTATCAGTAAAACAAAAAATTTACAAAGTCCTCATTGACATATTTTATAGTTCCATCCAAAAAAAAGATTTTGACTGCAAAAAGTCCCATGTACCAGTTTCAAGAAATGTTAATTTTTCAATATATGTTTTTTTCGATGTATGAAGAATCTGAATGTATTTTAAGAGCCGTTGGAAGTGAGAAAAATGCTTTAATAAAAGGTCTTGAAAAGATACCGTCAAAAATTACAATATATTGGACCTTTAAATTTAAATTGTTACACAGTGTAGTTTTTGATAATGTTTTCTTATTGCAGATAAAACAATAGAAACAGTAAAAACAGCAGATTTTTAAAGATAAGAAAGCCGACCGAGCGGTTGATAAGGATCTCGTTTTCGTTCTTTCAGAGGCAAGTGTAATTTATATCGCGACTGTGACTGTATCTTTCGGTCTTGGTGACGTCGTTCGCCGATTGTCGCATTTGCATTTATACTTTTTATTTTGTTTTATTAGACATGTGTTTTTGTTTGTATTTTAAAACAAATTAAAATCATTGTTTACGCCGTTTGGTTTTGTGTTAAAGACAACGCGCCGCGCGGTTCACAGTTGCCACAACCGAATATTAATCCATTTGCGCTTTCCAAATGTTTCTAATTAAATAAATTCTGTATTTGCGTGTTTGTGTTGCTAAAAATAAGAAAAAATAATTGAACAAATATATCTATAATCCTACAAAATACAAAAGAAACTCCACTACAACCCAACCACTTTAAATTACAATTTAATGTTTGCCTGCGATCAATAATATCGCTTGTTCTATATTTAGATAGCACTATAAATTGTCGCACTATTTGCAGAAAAGTACGTAATTGAAATTTGTTTAATTTTATTGGATTTCCTTTGTAATCAAACGCTCGCCGCCAGATAATTTTAATTGAATGCAGATCGAGTCACCTGACTTAAAACAACAACAACAAAAAGCAGTTTGAAGCAGTTCGAATCCTAAAGCGATATATTTAAAATAAAAAGAAAACATCTATCGTATTTAGATTATTTCTGGAATTCGAAAATTCTTGAAATGTTTAGAGATTTAAAATTAAAATTAACTTTTTTAACTAACTTCATATAGAATAAAATTGTCTATGAATATGCGCCAATGTGTTTATCGAAAATAAAATCATATCCGATATCATATTGATATCTATATCGACAAAACGAACGATATCATTCTAGATAGGCTCGTTTTTATAATATACCCTATCATTTTCATATCATTACAGATGATCGAAACCAACAATTTGAGTCTGTAAACGAAATTGTTCCAATATCGATATTTTATCGATATCGTTTGGTTTGCTGAGAGTATTTACAATTCTTATATTTACAAATCAGTATAACACATTTTTCACTATAAAAACTAATCCCACAGAAAAGCCGCGGACAAATGAAACGTACCATCATCGAATTTTAAACGTTCAATTACCAATGCTGTCTTTATAAAATACCTTTATTTTCGAAACCTCAAATAAAATAGTTTAAATAGTATACAAAATATTCCCATTTATCACACACGTTAAGATAGAGTGCTACACATTTTCTTCCTGTTTTTATGACATGTTTTATACTTCTTGAGAACGGAAATGCAATAAACGGGGTGTTACATCAGCTGTCACTCGCCGGATGCTCACTCACTAATTATACGATTACTCACGCGTCTGTTGGCTGACTCAGTCGCTTCTACGATTCTTGATGCCTGCCACGCTTACATCGTTCATACTCTCGAGTATTTTTTTATCTGAGCTATAAATGGTTTTGGCGACGTATTACGCGGACTCATAACATTTAATTGGCATGTTTTACAAGCGTTAAAACCAGGCGCTTGGAGATCTCATAAAAATTATGACAATAATATCAATAATGTTGAGTAGGTTAAATGTTTAGATATGGCAGTATTTTAACAATTTAGAGTCTACATTGTAGACTCTAACTATATATACTAAATAGAACAGACTAAGATATAGAAAACCTATTTTTTGTTAGCCTTTTAGACACGTGTATAATTATAATTAATTATAAGGATTTGTGTAAACTTAAAGAATAACGGTAACAATTTTGAATTTCTCATTATTCAGTTACGGTTTTAAGTTTTACTTTCGGTTCGTTATCGATATTTCTGTTAATTTCAGTTTATGTACACATTTTTAATATAAAAAGCAAAACCCGAATGATTTCACCACAACTACCCAAATATTTGATTTATATTTTTAATAAAAAATTAAAAATAGATTGAGCCATTCCTCACCAAATCGACAAAAAATTAAATATGAGATTTGACATCTTGGATTTTGACTGAATTTGGACAACACATTTTTTGTAGACAAATATTTCCAGAGATACAGTGAGTCAAATTTCAAATTTAAAATTGAAGTCAGCTTTTTTGACAATTTTCACATAGAATAAAATCTCAAAAAGTTGATTTTAATTTTAAAGCCTACTTTAAATTGTCTATGAAACATAGAAATTTATTTAAAATCACGTCTAATAGCCAAAATATTATATAAAATAAAAAAACGAAAGAAAAAATATTATTAAAAAATGTTTCGACGACAAAAACAGTTTCGATAAAAAATTTGATAAAAAATTCAAACAAAAAATTTATTCGACAAATAAAAAATTTTTCGAAAAATTTGAAAAAAAAAAAGTTAAAAAAAAATGTTTGGTTGACAAAAACCACGTAATGTTCTAAAACAATATTTTCCAACAAAAAAAAAATATTCGACAAAAACAACAATGTTCGAAAAATTGTGATTTTTTTTTTAACGACAACAACGCAATGTTCCAAACAACATTTTCCAACAAATATTTTTATTCATTTTGAAAAAAATGTTGGCGAGAAAAACAACGCAATTCTTGAAAACTATATTTTCCAATAAACAATTGGGGAGAAGTTTACTTTATAGGGCGCTCGAATAAAATAAAAGTGCTGCACGGATCTCTGGAAGCGACCAAAAATAGAAAACTGACCAAAGTCACACCTTGTTTTTGGATATGCCGTGTTCCGGACATTTTCCCGGAAACATTTTTATGTTGTCCCTTAAAATGGAGTATGCAGAAAAAAATACTATATAAATAATAGTTTTTTACTATTAAAAATATTCAATAGGATAAATTATTATTTTAATCGGAAATACCATTAAATACTAGAAAATACCATGACATTGCCATTGAGTTTATATGATAGTTTTTATTTTTTGAATACTATTAAATCAATAATAGGCCTATTGACCAATTTTAATGGGATTTGAGGGAATTTTTTCTGGGTGTGTTCTAATGGAAACATAATAATTACTACATCCACATAAAATAAATATTTGAACCGAAACATAAATATGGTCAAAATAAAACATGATTTTGAACGACCTGAATATAAATATGTTCCAGTGAAACATATCAGTTGTTTCAGTTCAAAAAGTAGTATGTTTGCATATAAACATATTTAAATATTTTTGGAAAGAAATCCTGAAAATAAAATAAAAATAAAATGTTTTTTTTTAATAATTTTTATTACAAATCTTTAAACATGTACAGTGGGAATTTTTAATAATTGAATTCATATACAAATTTTTAAATGCATAAATAAATAATTGGTTTAAAACTGCAAGTATTAGTGACAGCATCAATGATTGCACAATTGCACCAGCAGATGCTAAACCAGAGGATTCAGGCTCGCTTTATATTTGGTACATTTACAGTTGGTCTCAGTACAACACATAGCGTAGGCAAAGAATTCACGGAGGCTTTTGTAAAAAATATGCCAAATTCTGTTTGAAAATCGAAACACTGATTTTTATTTGTGGTTTTTTCACATTAGTAACAAAAATTATGTACTGCATTATATTATACTCTGTTACTATTTGTACTTTTTATAACACAATTTATATATTTATTTAATTTACAAATAACAAAATTATTACCGACGCGAACACGTTTTCTCAACGAACAACAAAAGACACGTACGCAGAAAATGCCGATCAACGAGTGTCAACTTTATATACAAGAATTCATTTTTTGTTTGTTTTCAAACATCAGTATGTTTAAAATGACCCTATACATACTTCAAACGACGACAAAAGAGACGTAGGTAGAAAATTCTGCTCAACGAGTGCCAACTTCGTATACAAGAAGAATGTTGCAAGAATACATTCATTTAAATCCAATTTCTTTTTTGTTTGTTTTTAAACATCAATATGTTCAAACGATGGCAAAAGATGGAGTAGGTAGAAAATGCTACACAACGTTGCCAACTTCGTCCGTCGATAAATTATCGAATTAAGACGAGCGTAGCGAACATACGTTGTATTTAGATTTGATTAGCATTTTCTGTGTTTCGAAACATAGTTTTAACCAAGTAAATTGCCAAGAAATTGTTTATTCAAATGCAATTAAAATTTTATGTTGGTATTGTAACATATTTATGGTAAATTTGACAGATTTTGCTGGACAATATAATAATGTTTACACTTGCACAAAAATAAATTCAATTTCGATTTATTCGAATTTAATTACACTTCATTCCTAATACATGCATGTATGGTAATTTCGTATTACTTTTTAATTACATTCAAACATATTCAAACAAATCTTTTCTATCTGTGTAGTTATTTTTGATCTCTGAGAATAACTAAAAAATACCCACCTTACAACTTAAAACGAATTTGTAAAAAAAACATCAAAAAAAATTGTATTAAATAATACAAAAACGACAACGAAATGAACAGGTAAAAAATTATCGAAATTCTAAAGCTTTTTGATAAAATAATTTTGTATATTATACAGGGTTCTTATCAAGTAAAATAACTAATTAAAAAATTGAGTTAGCAATTAATAAAATAAGTTTTTATAACAAACCAATAAATTATAGAAGTTTACTAATGAGATTATAAAACCATATATAATGTATATGAAATGCCTCTTAAGACTTTTGTAAGCTAAATATTGTAAATGCAAAAATGCAACTGGTAGGTGTTACTTCTACTACGAAGATATAATTAATATTTAGCAAAAGTTATAAAATATCGTCGTCGGAAACAGCTACTTTGTGAAACTTCTAATAAAAGTACTCAAGATATCCTTTAATTTGTTGCACAGATTAAACGCAATAAGTCTGATCTTCATGGCGACAAGACATATTTTTGCGACGCATCACGTGCGGATTTTTTTATAATATTTGCCATTTCATTAAAATAAATTTTTGAATTTATAACACTTTTTATTTAGTTTAGTTCTGTTGTGCGACTGATGATGATGCTGCTGCTGATAAGGAATCATTACAGCATCACGGTTTGGTTTAAAATAAACAGGGTCGGTTTAAGTTGGGTGCGTTGTGCACTTAAAATGGGCGGCAAAATACTAAATAAGTAATTTATAAATTACTAAAAGAAGAATAAACCATAAAATTAAATATAATTCTAAATAAAAGAACATTTAAACGTTGCGCGGACATTTGACAACTCAAATGCAATTCGATCGTCTGTGAGATTTATCAACCGGCCATGTGTATTGATAATTAAAACCAAGACAAACAAAAAGAACTAACATTATTACTTATTTAATTGCAAACAAGTTCTATGTCGCCGGTCGTTTGCATTTAGATCTATTTGCTTGAGGATATCGCTCGCGCAAAGCCAAATTTTATTATAATTGTTCTAGTTTATGACGAATTGTTGTACGTGGGCGCGTGTGCGATTCGGCGTTGACACAGTGCTAACTCGTTAGCAAATATCAAAATAAGTAAAAATACAAATAATGTAGTCTTATTTTTTACCCTTTTTTTTAATAAAATTCAGTAATATTCAAAATTCTGCGTCTTCAAAGTTGAATCCATGACAAATATCGGTTATTCTGGAGAATGCTACGCTGACTGATCGTAAGTTGCATGACACATTTTGTTATAAATAGTGGTGCTTTGGCAGAGTCCGCCACTTCGAATTATTTTCTCCATCAATTGGTTCGGAGGTCTTAGACATTGTGGGTTATAGATGATCCCCTATCGGAGTGTCGAAGGCGGACAAATAGTTAGTGGGTGTCGATCTGTTTTACATGGCTCTTTTCCAGGAATTGGCGTTATGTAAAAATGTTTTCAATTTGAGAATTACTGTGACAAAAAAAAATCTTTAACTATTTAGCTGCATAAACTTTTCAGTAGCTGCAATTTTACATTTTATTTCATGTTTTCTTTTTCTTTGTTACATCTGCATGTTGCATTGAATATGCATTTTCTTGTTCTTGTGCTTTTTAAAATAGTACAATGAACTAACTTTTAATTAAATATTTGGAAAAAGTCTTCTTTTATTTCTTTAAAGTAATATAATTTCGTTGAGTGTATGTTTGTGTGTGTGTTGTGTATTATGTATGTGAGAGAGAGAGAGAGAGAGAGAGAGCGTATGAGCGAGAGCAGGAGAATGATAAATTGCTTTAAATGTGTTCAGCAAAAAGCGCCATGAACCAAGGCATATGAGCAATAATGAAAAAGTATTTAATTAAAGAGAGAGATAGTAAATGACAGAGAGTGTGAAAAGAAAGAAGGGGGTAGTGTATGAGCGGAAAGAGTGAGTGTGATGAAGAGCATAGCAGAGCAGCGGCAAAACGAAGCCATCTAATCATCCGCTTTGCTGCTCGTCGCATCCATGGCTGTCGCAGCAGACGATGTCGTCGAGGGCGTTTGTTGTGGCGAGGAATCCAAATAGATTTTAAGCGCACGTTCACGTCGCGGTGAATACACAGAGCTCGATGTGCAGCCCAAGCGGTCGAGGCGTGTCTTCTCCTTGGCATTGAACTCGCGTCGCTCCTCCATGGTCAGTTCTTTTGGTTGTTTTGTTGAATCTCTGCAAGAGCAAAAAACATTAATGTGAATACCATGTAATATGTGCTGCTGCATTTATACTTGTAGAAATAGATATTTCCGTTCACCGATGTGGTCAGCGGGTACTTGTCCAAAGTGGCGGATATGGAGCACCAGCTCATGGAACCATTTAAATTCAGCAGCGATATATTGGTGCAGGGGAAGCAGCCGTTGTTGTTCACCTAGAAATAGACCAAATAGTTTTACAATTAATAAAAAATTGAAAAAAAGACAACTTTCAAATTCAACAAAATGACAAAACAATCAATTAATATTTTTATTTTAATTAAAAAATATTTAATAGAAAATATTTATAATAATCAAATAACATTCTCAATAATAAAATAAAAAAATTCAAATAAAAATATTTCAAAATTTAATAAATTATATTAATAGAAATCGAATAAGCAAAAAATATATATATTTTCAAAAACATAATTCAAATTAAATAAAATATATTTAAAAAAAATGTTTTTTTTTTTCAATAAAAAGAATAAAAAATGTTTGAATTTAATCAAAAAATACGATTAAAAATATATTTTTTTAAATACAAATTCTTTATAAATTATAAATAAAAAAAAATTAAATTTTTCAAAAAACAGAATAAGAAAAATTAAACAGAATAACAAACATATTCTAAAAATAAAAATATTTAAAAATACATTTTTTTCAACGATTAATAAATTTCTATAAATAAAATCAAATACATTTTTCAAAAAAAAAAAATAATTCTCTAAAATCTTTTTATGGTAAAATAATAAATGATTTGAAAATTCACCGTCAAACTAACCTTGTAATACTCCACATTCTCCTCCGCAATGCCTGATACTGCTGCGATGGTCGCCCTTATTTCGCCGTCCTCTGCAAAAACAACAAACGCATTAAATCGAAATTTTACCAAAAACGATCACGCTGCACTTACTCTCTAACGTAATCTCCTGGAATTTGTCCAGCTGCAGGGTGTCGGGATGCCACCGCCTAATGAAGAGCGTCAAACTGTCATCGCTGACCTGCGTCTGTGCGCCGCCCTCGCACTCTTGCAGCAGAAATTGCTACATAACAAAATCACATAAAAATTAAGTTCATCGACCACCAACCGAGCGCTCGCACTCACCTCACACGCGGACGACACGCGCACTTCGCTACCCAGCGTCTCATCGTCGGCGAGTATCTTGATCAGATTGCGTCCGCCCTTTATCCACAGTCGGCAGTTGTCCAGTGTGAGCGTCGCATACTTGCCGTCGATGCGCTGCAGCTGCGCAATAAGCTCACGCTTGGCTTCGGCCACTGTCTGGCCCGACTTGTAGATCCACTCGCAGACTGAGGCCAACTTCTCCGCATCGTCGTCCAGCTCCGACAGCTTTGCATAGTAAATCTTCACCTTGTGCTCATCCGACTGCAGTATTTTGCCCAGCTCCACATTGAGCTGTTCGCCCTCGCTGACAAACATCAAGTTCTCCGGGTCGCAGGTGTCATGTTTTCGCATCACCTTAAAGTAGTTGGCGGGCACGCGTATCAGCGCCGCAATGTTGCGCTTGAACTCGCACATCTTCATGTGCGAATCGACGATGATCTTGTAGGCCATTGCGACTTTCTTGGTCGCATCTGTGCCGTCCATGTCGTATTGTCCCACAGACGACCCCATGCCAGCAACCCCGCTGCCAGCGCCGCCGCAGGGCATTTCAATGTTGATAGCGTGAAAGAATTGTTCGCCGCTGACGGCGCGACTGCTGGCCGCTGGCGTGTAGCAAGCGAGATCTTCCTCGGGGCTGGACAGCTGCGGCGACTGACTGCTGCTGCTAGAGAGTTGACTATCGCCAGCGCCACGATGCTCCACGGACTCGACCAAAGTTCGGTCGCCGTCGCTCAGGCTGCTGTCCTCCGAGTTGGACTCGTGTCCAGTGGCGGCAGCGGGCAGCAGCGGTGACTCACGGCGATTGTAGTCGCCCGCACCGGCGCCAGCGTTAAGGCAGGCATTGGTGGACGCGTGACTATCGACGGCGGGCGCAACTCGGCTGCGATGCATGAGCACAGCGTCGACCTCATCGCCACTGACCTGTAAAGCAGAAAATCGAATATGAATTTAAAGCAACAACTTCGAAAATTGGACCACTTACCTCAATGACAGGCGGCGCTTGCGATTCTAGCGTCGGAATGCCCAGCACTTGCAGCGTCTCCGGCTCAGTGCTGGGCACGTTCATGTAAAAGTAGGTAAGATTTGTGAATTTTGCCCTGGCGATAGCTTGCAGATTTTGCTGCGCCTCTGGCGTTGGCGTCGGATCGTATGCGACGAATGCGCTCTTGTTGGTCAGCGTGGCCACCAGCAATTCTTGCTCCTTGACGTGCAGGCGCACGGCAATCGAATGCTTTAGCACTTCGTTATTCTCGAAGGACGGCGAATACACCAGATACGGTCCGTCCATCTCCATGGTATTCAAGTTCACCATGTAGACGTGCCAGGTGCAGCCGCCCGGTTTGTAAATCTCAAATTCCTGCCCTTCGGCGCGGTACTCGAGCAGAAAATCAAATTCAACGTTTTCCTCACGCACCGACTCCAGATCGGTGACATTCTCAAAGGATTGCAGCAGACTCTCCGTGATGGGATTGTAGCCGACGAGGCGGCAGCGCGACATGGGCGCAAACTGCTCAACGTCCAGCATCACAAAGGCGGACTCAAGCACCAGGTCTAGGTTCAGATTGCGCGCCACATAGACGCGCGTCAGCTTAAGTTTCTTTGCCAACGGATTATAGAAGTAGACGCGCTGTTTGCTCAAATCTGGCACTGTTAGTTCGGACAGATTATAGCGACTGCTGCTCGTAGTGCGCACCCATCGCTTTGTACCCATCTCTTCTTCGTTCTGTAGACGTGGCATCAGGTGCTGTATGTGCTCCGGCAAGTTGTCCGTGTGTGTGATGCGCTCATTGCGCTCTGCATCGATCTGGCGATACATCAACATGTAGGCGTTCGTGCTCGAGCTGTAGACGCTGGAGTAGTAGGCTTTGGTGGCGCCACCGCCAAAGGATTTCTGAATATCCTCTTCTGTGAGCTGCAAAGCATTTAATTTATTAACAACCCTTTTTTTAATATCTAAACAAATAATAGTTTTTGAGATTCAGGACTACAAAAATTCAAAAAAGAGACATCTTGAAAACATGTTTCAATAGCACTAAATAAATTTAGTGTTTACATAAGAAATATATCAAAGAACGAATTAAATACGGCTATTTACTATTCAAATATCGAATTTTAAATAAATTCGTTCAAATTGAAATGAAAAACGCGATTTCGATCGAAAGTTATAACATTTTAAACGAATTTGACAATACGAAAAGTGTTTTTTAAATGAAACAAATCCGAGAAAAAATATTTGACGATTACTGGCATCGACATATATCTGGCAAGAGCTGTTTTCTGACAGATTTCATGCAGGGCACAGCATACAGTTTAAATTTAATCAAAAATGAATTGAATGAAGATAATTGTTTTTTTTTATATTCAGAATGCCTGCCTCAAGGCAGAATTTAGGAATAGAAATGCAGTCTACCAACGACAGACAACAAGATTTATTTGAAGTGCATGCCTGAAAGCAACATTTTTGAACAGTGGCAACTTGTTCAGCAGTCCAGTTTTCTTTTCTTGAAAACTAAATTTTTACTTCAAAAATTCCCGCTTATTAAATTTAAAAAAGGTATTTAATTAGTAACTACTACGACGACGACATCTCAAAAATAATTTCGAATATCTATCAAACTCACCGGTGACACTGTCTGATCGTTGAAGCAGAACCAGTCGTTGTTCTCAAACTCCTTGATGTACGCATAGTAGTGGCCGCCCGAGGCGCTGCCCGAGTGAATCATGATGGCGAACAACTCATACTGATAGGGACCCGTGGGGCCGGCGGCTGCGGCCTCGCTGTTCGCCTGCAAACGCTGTTCCACCGATGCAGCAGTAGCTGCTGCGGCGGCAGCGGAGGAGGAGGCCGTGCGATGATCCGTGCTGCTGCTCATGTCAATGCCTTCGTCCTCGTCCTGCATGTCGTTCTCATGCTGGCTAGAGCTGGCCGTGGTTGGGATGCCGCTGCTGCAGGTATCTTCCTCCATGGCAGAGCCACTGTCAGTGGTGCTGCAGTCATCGGTGTTGGTGGTGGCGACGCCATTTACCAGATAGCCATTGCTGCTGGCGGTAGTGGCGGCGGCGACGGCATTATTACTGCTGCCAGCGGTTGTAGTCGCACTCGCTGCGGTTGCAGCTGTTGTTGCACCACCATCGGCCTGCAGTTTATCCAACGCCTCTGCGTCGGTGGCATTGACGAAAGAGTTCAAATTAAGTGTTTGCGGGAAGGTAACTCTGTGAAGAGTTAGAAAAACATGTTAAATATGGACCAAAATATAGCTGTCTTTATGCATTATAATTATTTGATTTATCAAACTGCCTTCATGACCTTTTCTCTGATTTTTACCCCATTTTAAAGCCCCCACTCACTTGTCGTTCAGCTTAATGCGATGCATCGTCTGGTAGTCAAAGTCGAATCGCTTCAAATGCAGCGTCAATATGTACGGGAAGTTCTTGAATTTCAAGCCCTTGTGTGCGTCGCACTTTTTGTTGCACTTTTCGCAAAAGTACTGATTGTTGCCGTCGAGCGTCTCCGGCTGTACGAAGGCGCGCAGTGCTTCCTCGATGCTGCCGTAGGCGATTTGACTGCCGAATGGACGCACTGGTAGCGGTATATCGAGGAAAGTGTCGGCGCGCGTCTTCTCCGTCTCACACTCCAGACACTTGACATAGTCAATCATTTTACCCTCGTACAGCGTCGAGATCAGATTCGCCTGCTTGGTGTTCTTGAACTTGTGCTCGAGCGCGTCGAACATGACGCGACACAGCTCCTGAATGTCGTGCTGCTGCCAGGCCTCGGTGGAGTCCCAGCCAAAGCTGCGCGTCAGATCTGTGGTCTCGACGGCGGACTTTTTAGATGTCTGTGCGTGGAATGAAGATGGGAAATATTATTAAAGAAAAGAAATAACCTCCAAAAATGAAATAACTTCCAAAGTTTTTCATACGATTTTGGGTGTTATTTCAGATGAATTTTATTTTTGTTGGTATAATTTCATTATTATGTTTTTGGGGAATATTTAATTGTTTTGGGCGTAATTTTATGGTGGATTATTTCATTGGGCGCTAATTCGTAGTGCCAACAAAAAGATTGAAAATAATTGCCCAATATTACCTGCAAATTCAAAAAGAGCATCTGCAACTGATACGGTATATTTTTCGCCTCATTATCGTTGTCAAACTCCCAGCGATAGAGCGCATTTCGAAACTCGGGCGTCATGTACAGCGCCTGTAGCAGACTGTTCAAGTAGCAGGTCATGGCCTGGTTGACCAGACCCACATAACCGTTCGCGGACGATGACATGGGCACATACTTCTTGTCCAGCTTCTTGTCCAGTTTGCTGTCATAGAATTGATCCATCGAGGAGCTCTTATTATAGTTATCCTCTGTCATGGGACCATATTTGATGTCGAGCGGCGAGCTGCTCGTCGGACTTGACTGTCCACCACCGCCCAAGATCAAGCCGCTGCCGTTCATGGGCTCCGTCTCGGTGGGACTGGCCGAGGCGCCTAACACAAGATCATCGTCGGATAGTTGATCCGCATCGGTCATGGGACTAAGGTTCAATGAACCGGCCGCAGACGTTGTGGTGGTGTTTGTGACGGTCGTCATGGTGGAAGGAGGCGATGGCATACCGCAGATATCATGTGAACTGTTGCTGTTGTTGATGGCGTTGCCGTTGCCGCTGTTGATATTGCAATTACTGTCGAACGGAATACACTTGAGCACGCCCAACGTCAGATCGTAACGTTTGCGTGTGTTTCCATCCCAGACGCCGGGCGGCAGCAGGATTAAATTATTCTTAATTGAGGGCTTAAAGCCGTGTACGTCGTAGATCAAAGTGGACGTGATGTCATTCAAATAGACCTGGCCAAGAAATAGATTTGGTGTATAAAAAGAGATAGGGGGTGGCAGAGCAGAAGGCAAACTTACCAAGTCAGCATCATTTACCACTGGTTGGAATACAATATCGAAGCTCTCGTAGGGGAACTGTATTCGTATGTCACTGATCACCTTGCCGATTGTGTAGTTCGGACGCACCACTATGTTTATCTTCTTCTGTTCCGAGCCGGGCGTTTTGTCATGTATAGCACAAATAGTGGGGTTGTCGTGATCGAAATGAACCATGTCGAAAAAATCGGGAAACTCTTTAATGGTTGCTAAAAGAGATATTTAAAGAATATATGTAATAAGCAAAAAATAAAAAATATTTGTAGTTTTCTATGAAATAAAATTGTTGTGTGAACTCGATGTGGGAATTTTAAAATTTTCAACTATTTCTGGTTCAATTTCACACAAATAAACCTAACAATTTTGCTATTGTTGTATTGACAAAATGTTTGCAAATCGTATTTAGTATTCCTATTTTAAAGAATTTATATTTCTCACATCTGAGAAGCAAGTTTTATCTGGCAGTTCGGAGGAGTACTTTAAAAGAAAGCAAAGTTATTTATTTTATTTGAGCAATGCTTCAAGATTTTTAATACTTTCACTCAATGCATTTGAAATGCTCTTAAGCTTAAAATACTTTGCATCCTTTCGCTTTGCAAAAATGCTCTTTCGGAGTAACTCATCATTTTGTTCTCGCAGCATTCAAAAAGCAAATAGCGAGAGTTTTGCAATTGCTCGAGCAATTAAAACCCTGATTCAAGAGTGAAAGTACCGAGGCAGCATTCAAAATGCAAAGAGCGAGAGTTTGGGAATCAAAGCATAATTTAAATAGACAAAGAATTAGTTTTAGAATCGAAGCAGCATTTGAAGAGCAAAGAGCGAGAGTTTTGCAATTGCTTGAGCAATTTAAATCTGTATTCAAGAGCGAAAATACCGAGGCTACATTCATAAAGCAAACAGCGACAGTTTTGGAATCGGACTGCATATTAAAAGCAAAGAGCAATAGTTCTGGAATCAAAGCAGCATTTGAAAAGCAAAGAGCGAGAGTTTTGCAATCGCTCGAGCAACTTAAATCCTGATTCAAGAGCGAAAGTACCGAGGCTACATTCAAAAAGCAAATAGCGTGAGTTTTGGAATCGAAACATCATAAAAAAAAAACAAAGAATGAGTTTTGGAATCGAAGCAGTATTTAAAAAGCAAAGAGCGAGAGTTTTGCAAATGATCGAGCAATTTAAACTCAGATTCAAGTACTATGATTTATGCCTAACTTTGAATTTACCGTCAGTCAGTGTATTATGCAGTTTATCCCTATATTGTAGACAAATAAAGACAAAACAGAAACATGATGCTATAAATTATATAGCTTATACATATTATTATTGGGTCTTTTTATTTAAATTCAGTTGGCATCAAGTCAATGTTTTACAAACCTTCGCAGAAAATACCTTCCGCATTGCCTGTCTGTATTTCAAATAGGCGCAAATTTCTCACATTTTACTGCATAGAAAATAAAAAAGAAACTGTGTCAAGTTAGCTGCTCATCGAAACGAGGACTAAGGAAGAAAAACTCTTCACAAGAACGACCCAATGTCGCAAGTACTTTAAGTAGACGTCTTCTTCAAAGGTTATTGTGTTAAGTTTCATCTCTATGTTATTTGAGTTTGACAAAAGAAACAGAATCGCATTTTGTATATATTATAATGACAATAAATTTAAATGTCAACTAAATTTTTAGGCAAAACCATTTAAACGAATTCTTTGATAAACAAATATTTTAACATTAAAATAAAAAAAAATAACGCCTTTCATATGTTTCCGATTAATGCATGGTTTTGCTGGCACTTTTCCAAATGTCAAAATTAATATTGTGTCGTTTGAAAAAGTCTCTATTCGCAAATTCGACAAACTATAGGAACAGTGAGATTCAACATTGTAGTATTAAACTGTAAGAAAAGTTAAGTCAGAGGGGTAATTTAGTTAGACATTTAGTTGGTTGTGCTGAAATTAAGTAGATTTACCAATATAGAAAATAATTAAATTTTTAATATCTTGAGGCAGGTACCTGTCATTGGAGAAGTTTTATGTAGGTATTGGTTGGATTACCACATTCGAATTTTTTAGGATAAAAAAAGTTCGGTTTGCTGTTTGGTTATGTTTAAGCAATATTTAAAGAGGGTAGTTGAGGGTATTACTGTCATTAAAAGTTTTCGAAAAACTCCAGTGTTTTATAGGACAAATGTACAAAACACCAACCGATTTCGTATATTTTTTATTACAAACAGCTTAACCGGTCGATTAATATAAATTCTAAGTTTTTTTTTTTTTGTAAACATGATTTCACCATACAGACGGACAGACAGTTTGAAATTATAAACTTTTCTACATCCGCCACGCATCCTTATTAAAGTTACAAACGAATTACCAAATTGAATATACCATTTAACTTTTAGTGTATCATATAAAAAAGATACATAAAAGAAAAAAAGATTTAATCCATGACTAAAAGTTGCTTTTGTGGGTCAGCAAAAGAGCAGCAGAAAAATACAAATCGGTGGCAATTATAACAATAATTAATGTAAACGTGTCTTACGTACGCACGTACACTTAAAACATTTATCTGCCCGGACGCGACGTCATCCGCTTGCATCCCACAACTCGTAGGTTTTTCGCGCCGAATTTTCTTTTGTTTTTAGCACAGGCAAAACAACAACCAAAAAATAATTTTAACAAAAATTCCACGTTATTCGCAATACAAAATGGTCAAGGAAATTTCTAGAGGAAACTGCGAGTAAATTTAATATAGTCGCTGAATTTAGAATTTAGGATAAGCTACGATTGTAGCACGTATGAAACACATTTGATTTGTGATTCAGAGAATTATAAATAGTTTGAAACATTTTTTTTTACTATCGTATTTATTTACTAAAATTTTTCAAACACTTATTGTATATAAATGATGCATAGTTCTTATCTTTGATTGGGTGCTAAGTGGTAACACTACAATTTGTATTATGTTCAAAGGGTTGCCAGCCATTGTGGGCGTCAGTATTTCTTGAATACGTTGTATGCAATTATTTTTGTAAAAGAAAAGCGAAAATGAAGAGAAAAAAAATTGATTACTGCAATTTGCTATAAAATGTCTTGGTGCCAACACAGTCGAAATGAGTTTCCTGTTTATGACAAATTTATTGAAAATCTAGTAACAGAAAAACAAAATTAAATTTTAACATTTTGTGCGGCTGGTTGGTCAACACATCAATAATTGAAGCGGCGCATCTTGAAATTATTATAAATATGATTCATATATATTTTTTTTTAATACCATGCGAATAGGAAAATGTTTTAGTATTGAGTTTATTTGAATATTTAACATTTCCAATTAATTTAAATAAAAATAGCGAAAGCATGAAGGTCATTTATTAAAACCATTACATTTCTTGCAAGTTCTTTAAAGCATTTGTTAAAAATACCGAAATTAAATGATTGAAAATAAAATTGTCTATTAATAAAATTCAAAATGTCACGAAATATTATTGAAAAATTCAGAAATTATGAAAAATGCATAAACAAATTCAAATATGTCAGCGTCATTCTAAAAATCGACGACCAGCCAAAAAGCCGACAGCAATTAAATTTAATAATATTCAAGAAAAAATAAAAAATTAAAATTCTTTAACGCCAAAAATGCAATGTCTTCAATAAATCAATGAAGCAAATGTGTGTGTTCTCCATCTAAAAATAAGCATCAAAAAGAAGCAAGAGATTTGCAGAGAAAGAGAGCAAAATATTTCGAATAGAACTTGCGTTGAATTTGTAGTTTTGTGGGTACTACTACTCGTAGATATAACGTCAAAACTAATTTAAAAAATAAAACGAACTAGAATCAACGAAATTGAAAACACGCACGCCTCAAAGTTTCGAAGGCGTCTATCGAACAATTTACGAGAGACACGACGCGACGCCAAGTCATGGCTGGGTGTTTCGTTTGTCTCTCTGTCTGTGCGAAGCATGAGTTGACCATGAGTCGCGACGACGACGAGACGACGACGATGTTGACTGCCAAAGGACGTGGTGGTGATGGTGCTGCTGGCAGTGGTCGTATCGTTCGGTTGGGTGGGTGGCAATCGCCACAGTTCTAGAGCCCACAAAGCCAAATGCAAAACAAATGCCGTGTATTTGATGAATACTCAATGAAAGCGTTAAATCATCAGCGTATAAACATTATAAATGGTTGTATGAATGAACAGTGGCGCATATGACGAATGGGGGGCTGTCATTAATTGGAGCACATACGAAGCACATAGATGTTTACAATGATTTGAGTTCAATAATAATACAAATATATTCAATGCATGCGTAAATTGTTGTTTTATTTCAATTCGGAGTAATTTGCATTATTACGCTGTGAATAATTGATAAGATTTTGGATTATCAAATATTGCTGTATTGTCGACATAAAGGGGTTTGTTGTAATGACGTGATTTAAATCAGGGGATTCTAAATTTCAATAAATAGTTTACAAAAATATATATTTTTTTAAATAGAAGTATTTTTCAATAGAATAAATTAGAAGTAAAACCTAACAAATGCGCTTATATTAAACAGTTGTATTTTAAATTTATATTTTTAAAAAGTCGTTGGTCCAAGTACATTTTTGGAGAAAATTAGTTAAACCCGGATTCGTATTCTATAGCAGTTATTACACTGTAGAATTTTACATTTTTTAACCACTAAATACATGTAAAAGTTACGTCTTAAATCAAAAATTAATAGTTGCAAAAGTCGCATGAGAAAATGCCAGAATCTTATATCGGAAAACTTTAATTTCAATATTTTTTTAACATAACATTTGGGTTTTAATGCACTTTACTAACATTTCCTTTGTGCTCATTTTTCGATGTCGCAGGGTGTATAATATATAAATATTCATATTTTATTTGTAACTAGCTGGACCCGTGCAGGACTCGTGCAAAGATTTTGTGAATACAAGGATATGGAGTGATTTTATTAATATAAGGAACACAGGTGTACGTTTGCATAGCGCACAAACAAACAAACGGAAAATGAGTTTTATATATATAGATATTTTTCATATTGATATACAGCACCCCGCCATAAAAAGATGATATTTCTATATTTTGTCATAATAGAAGGAAACCAAATTTTTTATTTAATTTTTGATTACGCACAGAAAAAAGTTGTGGAAATTAATGCCTTTAATAGTGGCCAAAGCTGCTTTAATGCCGAAAACCCGATTTAATTATTTGGTTTTTAATTGAGTTTGATCCTTTACATTCTATATCGCTTATTAATCAAATTGATACCAGTTAATTCTTATACGAGTAATATTAGCATACAAAAATAGTTCTTACTTCAAATTTGTTAAAAATTCACCAAGCTCTTTACAAAGACTTCTTTTTAACCATAAATTGAAATAATAAAAAGACTATTTTTAAACAAAAAATGCTGTAATTTATGGTTATTTGCAGACCAATAATTTTTCTAATAGAGAAGTGACAAAATCAAACGATATCTCTTATACCACTGTGTTCAGAATCGCAAAAACTTGAAGAAACATGAGAAAGTTGAGAGCTAACAACATATAGGACGAAAATTGTGTTAAGCAAACTAAAAATTTTGAAAGAATGATAGTCAAGGTGGCACTACAAAGTAGAAGAAATCCACAGTGCAAATTATAAAAGAAAGATATCACGCAATAGTTTAGAAATCCTGACAAAACGTCGAACACACTTTTAGAGAAATTAATAAATTATGTTGATGATCTGTCATAACCAAAGATTAGTTGGGATTAAACACTACGCGAGCCATAAGGATGACTAGTGAATTATGCTAATATATGATATATGTCCTAATATATATTATATATGTGGTTTAGATATATTGCTAAATTTGAATTAACATACGATAGACTAACATGTTCTCCTTATTTACTTCAAGTATTGGGCTCCTCGTATAAAGATTTCAAGATATTAATCACACCAATTCTGAGTCCTATCGTAGCGGTCATTATCATTATCATTTTCATTCGGATTCACATTTAGTTATTCTGAGATTCGAATAGAATTCGAAATTCGGAAATACGGCATCACAGAATACGTGTAGAATGGAATTTTAACATATTTGTCTACTGATTTCACATAAAACCTGATTTCTAATATCGAAGTTACATTTATGTTCCGCACGAATCCTAGCATACTATAAATTCGAATTCGTAGCGGATTTCCATTACGACGGGACTTAGAATTGGGGCAATTGTAATGACGTCTAGTCGGTACAAATTGGGTTTTTGTGCCAAAACTATTTATACTTTAGAATCGGGAAAAAATACAGTTGGGAAGGATAGATCACATGGGAAATTTTTAAGTAGGGTTATTTTGATAATTGGTGTGATTAAGTCAGTTAGAATTATGTAAGTTATAGTCGGTCTAAGCCGACTATAAAAACCCTACACATATGTGATAATGTGTGTGGTGACCACTTAAAAAAGGTACATAGGTCACCAGGGTGTACAAATTCTGAAAATACCGATAAACTTGAAATCGCTGAAGGATTTCCTTTCATACCCATATGTACAAATGGGTAGGTATACCGAATTTCAATTTTTTTTCGAGAACCACACGTCAGTTCCCGAGAAAACATTATTTTCATATATTTGTTCACTTAAGCTCGTATAAAGTAAAATCCATCGGTAGATGTAAATTTTATGAGGTATTAGAACATAAGTGGTCGGTTCGCAGGTCACTAAGGTCCGATCATGCCAATTTGTTGGTACAGCATAGATATATAAGTAATCTAAATTAGAAGTTTCATTGAGTTAGCTCTTCAAAATTTTCTGACATTTCAACAGACAGACAGAGGGACAGACGGACAGGCAGACAGACGGACATCGCTAAATCGACTCAGGAGGTTATGCTGATCAAGAATATATATATAGTTTTCCATACCGGGGATGCTTCCTTCTGGGAGTTACTAACGGCGTACCAAACTGAATATACCCTTTCACTCTTAGTTTAGGGTATAAAAACAACTGTTCTATATTTTTGTTATGAAACTTCTTGCTAGCCAAGCTTAGGTATAATGATAATAGAGAATTTAGGGAATACAACTTATGGTCTTAATGGTTTCACCATATTTTATTATAGTGTTTAAAAATTCTCAGAACTTGATGCACATTTTTTAGGTTACATTTTATAGTTTTTTAAAGATTATAGTTTTGAAAGTAAAAAAATAACCAATCATAGAGAAAAATAACAAACTCTTCTTTTTCGCATTTTATTTTTCTAGCGTTATCGACCTTTTCTTCCCCCTTTTGAATAACATTTTGGTTTGGCCTGTTTGCGCGTCTATTTTCAATTTCAGTGCACGCTGAATACGCAAAACCGTGAAGAAATAGAGGAGAATTTATTTTATAAACACCGAGCCAAGCAGCTCAACATGATTCACACAGAAATAAACACCGAATTTTGTTGTTTTTTTTTTCGAAAACGTTTTTATTTATTTTTTTATTTATTTATGTTTTTCGTTCATTTCTCATGCCGACGACAAGATATTAGCTACAAATTTGGAGCACAACCATTATATTTTGAGCTATTTTTAAAACGACAAACAGTCACACACACACACACACAGAGCTAACATTTTATTTAGAATGTGTTCCAAAAAGTATTTCAAAATTTTGGTTACATTTCATTTTATTTAATTCAAATGCATTTCGATTTTTGTATAGGTTATTTTTTTTTTCATTGGATGTCACTTAAAAATGTACACTATGCATTGATTACGAAATAGCAGAGCGATTTTTTTTTCATTCACTTACTTCACTGTGTAACACTACAGAAATAAAATGTTCATTTTTTTATGCAATCAAAATAATTGACTTTCTTTGTAATTTTTATTTAAACAACTTGGAGCAGCATTTAGAAGAAAACCCGAGCCGTTTCGAAAAGGTCACAGCTGAAAGTTGCACTCGCACGCGGACTAGTTGCTGTTACTTTTGCGGTGACTACTGTTGCAGCTGCTACTACATCGACGTCCGTTTGCTGAGCGTTCCAACGCGGCACTTGCCAGCGCCCAGTCAGTTGGACCGTTCACAGCCAAGCCGATCGATCAGAGCACATAGTTTTGTATCCTACGCAAGTTTAGCATTTAGTTGTCGCTCTTCGTTGAGCGTTTTTTCATTCTAAAAGTGCTCTTCTCAGTGCTTTTCATTTGATTTGCTCGCTCTGTAGTTTTTTTAGAAGTTATTTTCAGCTTTGCCGGCTCATGTTTGTCAAATGTTAAATAATTTGTAGTTTACCTAATGCTCGCACTCGTGTTTATTTTTAATTTTTAGAATTATTTGTGGATATTGCTGTGTGAACACTTCGATGTTATTTTGCGGTTATCAGGCGCTGCGAAAGGGACAGAGCATATTTAAAAAGACGAAATGTTCCCCTCGAGTTGCTTGAATGATAATTTAAAGATTTGCAGGGTCATTTAAACATAACGAGGTCGATATGGAGTAGCAAAAAATAGTGACAACTGCAAAGGACTCGAATCTGAAATTCACTTTCGAACGAAATTAAAATATTTCAAAATACAAATCGTTTTGCAGTGCTTGAACGCATTGAATTCATTTAATTTAATTCATTAGTTAATTTTTTTATTGCAAAAATCGAATTCAGAATAGCAAAAATTAAATTCGTTTGAATTAAATTTTAAATACGATTTCCGTTATTACTTACTATGCATATAATAAAACCTACTTTAAAATGAAAAGCATTTCTTGAAAACTGCATTTTTATTTTTTCAATATAAAAACACACTCAAGTATTTTCTTAAGTGTAAATGCTTCTGAAGGATCCAACATCGGAAGCGATTCACGCCTGACCGTTCGCGAACGAACAAGTGAACTACGTGCAAGTAAAATAACGCATATTTCGCAAGTGTTTAAATATAAACATTGAACGGACGGATGGACGGATGGTTGGATGGATGCGTAGCTGGCTATTTGGCTGCCTGCTGAGTTTTTTGACCCTATCGCCGTCGCTCGCTGTCTCAATCTACTCATCAGCGCCCTCATAATATGCAGAAATTACAACAACAACAATAATACGTGAAATAATAATAAAAACGTTGATTATCATCGATAGCTGCTGCTGCATCTTATGTGAATATTTTATTTTACCACATGTTTCTTTGTGCAGTCACACAGCCATACACACATTTTCTTGGATTATGACATTATTTGGCGCATGCCGAGAATGCATTTTGTACAGTGCTTAATATTCTTAGCTGGCAAACAATTAAATGTTTTCGTAATAGAAAAATACTGACTGTCTGACTGAATTTGCAAGGAAATTGCAAACGTTTCTGTATCAACAACAAATGAAATAGTTTCTAATTTCAAACTGATTTGATTTTGTTTATTTTATAGGTTAAAAACAGTTTCCGCACTACAAGAACAGTCAATGTTTGCATTATAAGAGAAATACAGAAGCAGTTTTGCAACGATGTAGCATTTTTGAAGCGCATATTATTTATTATTATAAAAAAAAAAATAAAATGTATATAGTAAATATTTTTGAGAAATATTTTGACGTCGCAGAGTTAAGATTCAGTAAATATACAGCAAATGTAACGTTATTTTTACGATCGTTTATCGTTTACGGCCAAAATATCGTTTTTGATAATCTAAAATGATACGAGAATGATAGGGTTTTCGATAAAAATTAAACTATCTATAACGATATATTGTTTTTGTCATTATAGATATCGAGTTGAGTTTTCATAGTCGATAAACAAATTTTATTTGCTCAGAAAATCACACAATTCAATTTCAAAATATTTTGAGTTTAATATCGATTTATCGAATACAAAAATTATCGGTAAATGATTTGCGGGATACATATTAAATCGTTTGTAATAGTTGTTAATATTATGAAGAAATATTTAAATGTTGGAATATTTTTCTATTGCATCATTTTTTAAAATATCAATCAAATCTCACTTTCAATATTTTAAATTTTGATTTACAAAAATCATTATATCTCATCATATTTGAACCGATGAAGCAATATTTATATCAAAAGACAAGGACATCTTTTATTTAATGGCATTTATGTTTCACAAAAATAAATAACGTTAATTAATAATATAAGTTAAAAAATTTAATAAATTCGTCCCACATTAATTTTTTTTTTAGAATTTGGCTTGTAATTCTTAACGTGTAAAAATTATATGGGTTTTTTTCAAGATATTGAATACTTGGGATAGAGTTGCATCAATACAAAAACCGAAATAGAAGTCGAAAACGTAAAATGTGACCCACAATGGAAACATGTGGACAGAAACTGTTACATTTTAAAACTTTAAACCGTAAATGGAACTGAAGCGTAGAAGAGTAACGAAACTGAAATCAAAACATTTCGTTCCGGTTAAATTTTCTGATTTAAAACTTTGAAAAAAAAGTATTGTGCAATATTTATTTTCTGTATGATGGACAGTTTGAACATTGTAAAAATTAAATAAAATATAGTACAATTCAACTGTATTAAAATAAATAAAATGTCCATTTTAGAAGATTTCATTTTTCGAAACATATATTTTATATTGTTTGGTACCACCTACAGTGTACACTTAAAGACATCATTTGAGTTAGGATTCAACTTTGGCCTTGACCCACAAATTCACTTTGACGAATTTTACAGAAAAAAAACACATTCAGCACAACGATTAGATAACATTTTAAATTCATTTGTGGTATTAGTCAACTTGTGCATCAATGTTTGCACCAACACCTATTGATTTTGCAGTGCAAGATAATAAATGATATCTTAAGCCAATAATGTCATGTGCCACAAAGTGTCCATTGGCCAGCTCTGGACGTTTCTTAGCTGACTGTGAATGCTGCATAGAGTGTCCTATAAATAGCACTGGGCACTTGCAGCAACTGCATACAATGTTTTGCCAAACAAATCAATACAAAGAAAGTCAATTATGAACGTTCGTCCATACATCCGTCTGTCCGTCTGCTCGCACTCCACCGTGCACAGATTTCTACGAATTTCGCACTCACCCATTATATATTGTTGGCGTAGGAGTTAATTTTCTTTGTGAGAAATTTGAAGACACCGAAAATTACGGGCACTCTTGTTGCTTTCAAAACAAACAGACAGAAATTCGAAGCTCACTTCGTTCGTTGAATAAATATTCATATAATAATAATTATTTGACTCGATACAAAACTTCAATTCAAAATTTTACAGTTTTCCAAGTGCGAATTTAACTTTTGTCATTCATTTGCGCACAAGTTGGCCCGAATATATCTCAAATTTTAAATAACAATTACGGTTCGACAAAAATATTGGTTTTCTTTGCGCGTTTAACTAGTCTCGCAGTGAATTTTTGCATTTTCCACCATCCATAATAGATGTCGATCTTTAAAATAACAAAATTCGACTCAATTCCGATTATTACACCAGCAAAATTGCACAAACAAGAAATTTCGAAACTTCAAAAGACCACTTCGAATTTCGAAACTTCAAAAGTCTACTTCGAAAATAAAAAAAGTGATGGACTTTAGCAGGGTACCTAATACTTTGTTTTCGATATTTGCTTGTGTATTTGTAGAGAAAGTATTCAAAACTCAGAGGGCCGGTTTTACAGTGCTAGTTTAAACCTAGTTTAACCTTTGTTTAATTAAAAGTCCCATAAATTTAAACGACGTTTAACTTTGATAGCTGTTTTACAGTGAAAGTTTGAAATAAACTGAGTCGAGTCCGATAAATATGGCATCACTGGCAAATGTCAATAAATTATCGATTATTTCTCACATTTGGAACAGCTGGTAATTTTATGCAAACATTTTGTAAATCAAGACATTGAAAATAGATTTTTGATTAATAAATACAAAAGATCAAGCAACTTCAGTACATGTGAGCTGAAATACAAGAAAACAAACAGAACAAAAACATGCCGACAGACAATGCAGGAACAAGAAACAGAGAGCGTGGACGGACAGTTCAAAAAGAGTGCAACTCTCATTCTTGTGGATAGTATCTGTCAAAAACATTAAGATTGTAAACTTAGTTTAAACGACCAACGTAAGACGTTTACACTGATTTTAAACGACGATTTAAAGTCACTGTAAAACTGAATTCTGAGATTAAACTACGTTTAACCCACAAATCTAGTTAAACTACCACTGTAAAACCGGCCCTGAGTAAGATTTTTCAAAATTATTTGAAACCAGCAGCTCGTATCTGTAAATCGACCGATAAAATTATCGATGTCTGTGACGTCAAAATTGTACAATTTGAATGAAGTTTGGAAGTTTGGCTTAAATGAAGGCTAATAAGCAAACATGTGGTGGGTCAGGATTAGTTCAGTCCAATAACCCCCTGTTTTCATACTTGTGCCCAGCACAACAACCAAATTACAAAATAAATTCTGCTAATACACATTCAGGTATTTAACACCTTTTATGATATATAAAAAAAGTATTGTATGTTATTATGTGCAACAACATTGTACAACTTGCTTGACAATTTATTGAATAACTGCATAAATTACAAAAGTATTAATTTTTTTAATTTTTTTTGAAATATTTTTTACTAATTACAAAAAAGTACTTAATTTACTACTATTTTACTAACTTTATGGCGGTTACCGGTTAATCATTGTAACCGGTAACCACCCACCAGGTTACTAGGACCATTATTTTGGAAAGAGTGGAAGTGAAGTAGAAATTAGTTTTGTTAACATATTGAGGGGTTGCGGGAGCGGAGATTAGATTATTAGATTAGGATTCTTAGGATTGATGAATAGATTATGATTATTTGATTATTTACTATATTTTAGATTATTATTACAAAAAATGAAGATTGACAATATTTTTTTATAACTTATATTTAAATTTTATTTATACCCCCACAGCAGCAGCGGAGAGAGTAATTCTAATTCATTAATTTAATTTAATCCTTTATTTATAATTTTTTTATTTAAATTATTAAATTATGACAGAACTGTCAAAAGTCCACTTCGAGTCGGCGTGGAGAGAGAACTGTCAAAAGTACACTTCGAAATTCGAGGTCGGCATGTTGAGAGAAATGTCAAAAGTCCACTTTGAAATTCGAGTCGGCATGTTGAGAAAAATGTCAAAAGTCCACTTCGAAATCGACTGGACGTTGAGAAAAAACTGTCAAAACGTCAAAAAATGTTTTAACAAGGGGCGGAAGATGGGTGGCAGGAGGCAGGCAGGTACTCAAACAACGACCACGACGCCGCCGGTCACAAGTTCCTTGTCCATTGAGCAAACTGTCGAGAGCCTGCAGATATTTTACAAAAATACTGCACAAAATGTGAAAAAGAATGTGAGAGGAGAGATTCATAATTTATTTTGTTCATAAATTAGTAAATAATCGAATATAATCTCTTTACTGACAAATCGACAGCCCAACTGTCTGGCTCCGTACCCAGAAGTTTTGCGTATTGAATTTTGATTTATTTTTCACAATTTTTTCTACATTTTTACAGAGATTTTGTTCAGAATTTTAAAAAGTGTCCTTTCATTCATTCTTCAATTCAATTCATCATGTGAGGGAACTGAACAGGAGGGAACTGTACGCCCGCCCTCCTGACCACCGCCAAAGTTAAAATTTTGGATGGCAATGGTTCATCACCCACCGCCGGGGTTCGCCTCCTGGCCTCTTGCACTAATAGAAAAATATAATTGTTTGTTTTGTTAATTAATTAAAATTATAATAAATATTTATTTTATCCTCTTTTTCTCACATCTCAACAAAATAAATAAAAGCAACATTGTTTTGAAATGACTACCTTGCTGAACACTGCCGTACGAAGAACAAACCAGGAAATGGAATGAAACAAGTAGAAACGTCAAATTTTGCTGGAACCTTCTAGAAACTAGAAACACCTTATCTATAAATAGAGGTGAGCAAGAGCCAAATACTTTATTATCAAAAGAACAGGCGAGATTGAAACACGTTCATTCAATAAAAATAAAATAAAGTGCGGATATTGCTATTTATCTAGTAAACTTTTCAATAATTGTTTATAATTTTTGTTGGAATAAAATCGATTGCAAAATTTAAAGTTTGTTAAACAAAAAAAAAAGGAAAAGCAAGAAAATAAAACTACTGTTGCTGATACGAAGGCAAACGTAATTTACATAATTACAAATTACTGCATATAAAAGGTACGATATAGTGAAAAAAACATTTACTTGGACAGTGAAAAATGCAAAACAACGCGTTTAGTGTATTTTAAACTAATTGCATTAGTTTAACATTGAATATGATTAAAATTTGGTGCCATTCCGATGCAAATTATAGTATTGAAAATTTGCCAGATTCTTCTTGAATTATCGATGAAATCACTCAAATTGTTGTGGGCTCTGCTGTCGCGAGAATGCGATGGCTGCTTTTGACAGCTGTGTGCGCGGATCTCCAAGACAATGCGTTGAAGGGAGATGAATATGCATGACACACTTTCAATTTGTTGGCATTTTTCTTTTGTTTTTTTTTTATTGTTTGCTTTGTTGCTTTAAACGACAAAACAAAAATTCTAGAAAATTCAATTGATAAACCTTGTTGAACCGACTGTCCGTCCATCTGTTGACATTAAAGGGGGTTGAAGCGGGTTTCGCTTATTTTTTTTCTATATATATTAAATTTCATTCTTTTTGCAGTTCACACATACATCACACATACGAAGCACTGCGATGGGCAAGGACTTTTACAAAATCCTGGGCATCAGCAAAACCGCCAACGACGATGAGATCAAGAAGGCATACAGAAAATTGGCCCTGAAGTATCATCCGGACAAGAACAAGACGCCACAGGCGGAGGAGCGCTTCAAGGAAATAGCCGAGGCCTACGAGGTGCTCTCGGACAAGAAGAAACGCGATATCTTCGACCAGTACGGCGAGGAAGGCCTCAAGGGCGGTGCGCCCGGCAGCACTGGCGAACAGGGCGGCAACTATAGCTATCAGTTCCATGGCGATCCGCGCGCCACATTCGCGCAGTTCTTCGGTTCGGCCGATCCCTTTGGCATCTTCTTTGGTTCCAGCGATCCGAGTCGCATGTTCGAAAGTCAGACCATGTTTATGGGCGGCGACGACGATAGCATCTATGCGCAAATGGGCGGCGGTGGCTACCACCCACAGGGCGGCGCCTTTCGATCGCAGTCATTCAATGCGCAACCGAATCGCAAGCGACAAGCGCAGGATCCGCCCATCGAACACGATCTGTACGTGACGCTGGAGGAGGTCGATCGTGGTTGTGTGAAGAAAATGAAGATCTCACGCATGTCCATGACCACTGGACAGCCGCGCAAGGAGGAGAAGGTGCTGAATATCACTGTGAAGCCTGGCTGGAAGGCGGGCACCAAGATCACCTTCCAGAAGGAGGGCGACCAGACGCCCGGCAAAATACCCGCCGACATTATCTTCATCATACGCGACAAGCCACATACAGGCTTCAAGCGCGAGGGCAGTGACCTGAAGTACAACGCGAAGGTCAGTCTGAAGCAGGCGCTATGCGGCGCCGTGGTGCAGGTTCCAACGCTGCACGGCGATCAACTGACGGTGAACACGCACGGTGAGATCATCAAGCCGAACACAGTGAAGCGTCTGAGCGGGCGAGGCTTGCCATTCCCTAAGGAGCCAACGAAGCGCGGCGATCTGCTGGTGGCCTTCGACATCAAATTCCCCGACACACTGCTGCCCGGTACCAAGGATCTGCTTGCGGAGATACTGCCTAAGTAGAGCGCTGTCGTCGTCTATCATGGGGGGGCAAAACTAGGTTAGAAGCTAATTTTAATGATGTAATAGTGCTGGCGCTGCGAGTTGTTGCCGCCGCCCTGAAATACGATTCCATGGAATTCGAAAAGTGCGTCGTGATGGCCAGCAGCAACAACTCGCGATGTCAACGTCTTTGTTTTTAGTTGTATTATATAATTGAAGAATTCACTAACGTATTATTTTCAAAATTAATTATTTTTATTAGTTCTGTAGTAGAACCGAACCGTTTCATTTGGTGTTCTATATTGTTTCTATTTGTCATTCACACGAAGCAGAGAAATGTCTGTTCATCATTGAAACACACACCCATTAATCATGTAATTAGATTATAAGTTAAATTTAAACTAATTGAATATTTTGCCACACCATGCACTGCAAAAGACAACGCTGTGACGGCGACGGCACAGGCGCACGCGCAGCTGTGCAAACAATACTTGGCTGGCCGGCTGCAAAAAAGCGGCTGCTGCGTGCGCAAAACGCTGGTGCCGCCGCCGCCTGAACGAATGAACGAAGGCACAGAGCGCAAACACAACCACGGAGACTGACTGATTGAAAGAGTTATCTAGTTTAAATAAAATGTAATGCATTTTGATTAAAAGTAAAACAACTTCGTGTTTTCTTCTTCAACATTCCCCACTTTCTTCCTTAGACCCGAATGTATTACGCCAAGAAGTGTCCTGTGATAGGCTGCAATAAATGTTGTGACGTAATCTCAAAAGCCTTCGCAGTCAGTCGCCGTTGTTGTATTTGCGTCTTTGGCGCCTTCGTAGCAGTGGCATCTAGTTTAAAAAGTACGTTCTAGTACGATTTTGTTCAACTAGTACAATGTAATGAGCTTCAAATGTACACTTTGCTAAATTACAACTGAGAATGTTCGCTGAAAATTTGCGAACGTGTAGTTTTCCAAAAGTTTAGATCATGTTTGTATTTGAATAATATTTAAAGAACATTTAATTGAGCAAAATAAATAAATAATTATTACAATTTAATTTCGAGTGTTTTTTTAATCAATCGGGGAATGGGGGTTTTTGTTGCGGCTTGTATTACTTTTAAGTTTGAGTAAAAAATGTTTAGAAATAGTTTGACAGAAAAAATACATATTTTTCTTGTCTTACAAAATCTGTGCGACATTCAGATTCAGCCTAAACGTGAACACTTGGGGAATATTCTTTTCCCTCGGAATTTTTTGTTCCCAGGTAAAATTTTTTGGTATCGGAAATCTACAAGGAACAGCAATTCCTCCGGAAATTTCAAAGAAAAAAAAATTGTACTGATGTGAAATTATTTTTCATACAACACTTTTTTTCTCAAAATGATTTTTACCATGTACATGCTATACATCAATTTTACATAATTCGTGGGTACTGATTTTGGCTGCATCTTCAATTTGTTCTACAACGTAACGTTTTTTAAAAAATTGCAATACTAATTTTAAGCCGTTGTCAGCCACTACTACATAATATAGTACTGTTGAAAAATAGTTCTAGATGAAATCTTAATAAATTTTAAAGTTTGTTTATGAAACCCAGCAAGACATGCCTTACAAAAACTCCAACACAAAGACAATATTATATTTTCCCACTCATACATAAATTATTTGAAATACATCCCAGCAGGATCAATAATGGATATATGACCCGTAATTTTACTAGTAATGAAAACTAATATGTTTTGCGCGTTGATTTGCCACCATTTTTTATTGGTATGTTATTCATTACTTTTACAACAGCAGGAGTATAATAAAAAAACCTATTTTTTATACAAAGTGCAGCCTACGTATTTGATTCTGTGGAAACTCTGCAGCCTATACGTAGCAAATTGCTGCACGCAACAACAACTTTGGCAAAATCTTGAATTGATGCAGTTTTTGCATTATTTGCTTTTGGTTCTTTCTTCAATGTACATAATTCTTATTGTGTTCATTGCAAAAGGAAAACTTTAGCGACTTGAAATTTAGAATTTGCAGAGAAAGATCGCTCATGAAGGGGCTTGGTTGCCTCTGAAACAGCTGTACGATCTGCCACTCAACGCATTTTGCCAATTGTTTGTTGTTTTTTTTTTTTGGTACAAAAGACCCAATTTGTACTGACTGGACCTTGAGACAATTATGACAATGTCTTAAAATTTGACATAACAAAATAAAAATAAAATGAAATTGCTATGGAAATATATTTCGCGACGTATTATTGTGTTTAGCATTATGTTTTAAATTGAGAAAAATACAAATGAAATTGAAATATTTCATTTTAAATTAAGATTATTCCTAATGAAATTGGGATTTTACAATTAATATTGCAAAAATTCCAAATAATATTAAGATTTTTCTATTCAAAATTGAGAAAATTCCAAATAAAATCAAGATTTTTAAATTTGAAAAAAATCTAAATTGAATGAAATTAAGAAATTAGAAACAGATTGAGATTTTCCTTATGAAATTTGTAACAAATAAAATGGAACTAACAAATAAATTCAATATTATTTAAATATTTTTTCGCACGTCGACAGTACATAAATAAATCATTTAATAACGAGGAACATAAATGGGAACCGGTTTCAATTCCATATTTGGAATCGGAACACTTTAAAAATGTATATGTGGGACCGAAATCGCTATTATAGCCTTGATACCAGAATCGGAACCGTTACCCCAAAGGGTTTTTTTCACTGAAATAATTTATAATTTTCTCTATTTCAATTGAGATAAATTACTCTCTCGACACACTTTTTAGATGTCACAAATTGTAGTGGGCAAATTCTAAGTACGCAGCAAGAATCAGGCGAACTAAATCTACCAGAAATGAAAGGTTTCATTTCATATTAAAATCCATTTGAATGTTTATGAATGTCCCTTCTGTAGAGTTTTGGAATATTTTTCTAATTTAAAAATGAAATTCGGTTTGATTTTACGACAATTTCAGATTAGAAGTGTTTTTACTATTTTTAATATATTTACAATTTAATGTTTCATATTGATAAATTTAAAATTTTATTTAATTCAATTTTTTTAATAAAATTATTTAAAAATCTAATTTTAATATCCATTGGCGATCCCCTAAAAATGGACTCGCGACCCCCTTGGCTGGGAACCAGTGATTTAGAGCATGGTAGAGCTAATTGATCCACTTTTTAAAATATGACCTGAACTTAATTTTGGTACTCTTTTATATAATCAATTTTCAATAAAAATACTATTGCACGTAATCTGAAAATATCATTACTTCGTATTTATTCTTCGCTTATTCTTATTGCATACTTAGTTTTTTCTTATTACGTAGCATTTTTAAGAACAATTCGGGTAAAAACGGCAATTCTTCAGTAATTTGTTTGTAAAATGTACAATCATTTCAAATTTAAAAAGTTTTTAACAAAAACCTAATTGATAGCGCATATTTTAAAAATTGGAACCGATAAAAAAAGTTAGCAATTTTCATTGATAGCTTGAACTACGCACTACATAACCATTAATTATTTTCTTCTTTATCATTACTTTTCGAGTTATTGGTACGTAAAGAGTTATATAAAACTGACTTGTATGGGAGGTGGGCGTGTCCGTTGACCAATTTGGCTCATTTACATTGATAAAACTAACTTTTGGCTAAAAAGTATTGAAACGAAATTTTATCACATTCTAAGCAGTATTTCTCAAGTTATCGTGTATACGGACAGCAAGACAGACGGTCATGTCTAAACGGACTCGGGTGGTGATGCTGATCAAGAATATATATACTTTTCCATACCGGACACGCCTCCTAAGAGGCGTTACAATATATGAACAAAGTTAATATACCCTGTAGTACAGGGTATATTAACTTTGTTGGGCCTATACCTCATAGGTGTAGGGTATAAAAAACAAAATACAATATAATAATTTTCCTTAAATTATAAGATGATAAAAAAATATGCATATGTGATATTTATCTCTTTGTCATACTTCAATACATACAAACTGTCCATTTCAATATTTTATTACACAGGATTCTTGTGGAACGGAATTTTTAATGAATTTACTACTGATTCGATTGAAATTTCGGAGCTACATTTTCGTTCCACACGGATCCTAGAATAGCTTAACATTCGTATTCTTCGCTGAGACTCGAATTCGGATTTCGATAAGAAGGCCTTCAGAATAGGAAATTCTCAAAAAATTCAAGTAATTTAAACTTTGGTGCGGCGATTGCGGTGATTCGACAGTTCGGACGCATGAATGCACGCATATCTTCGCTTATGGAACTCCCGCATAAGAAATATGCAACATTTTAAACCTCTACATTATATAGTTCTCGAAAGATGGCGGCTTCAAATGTGAAAAATAGGTAAACAATCAGAAAGGTGGGATAACTTAATTGCATTTATGGGGTGGGATAACTTAATTGTACAAGGTCAATTGAGGTATCATTTGAAAGGTATACAAAATGCTAACTTAAAATAGCTATAGCTTCATTAATACATGTTCTATCGGTCTACAAATTTTAATATAAATGTGCATATTTTAAATTGATTGAATAATTTTCCAGACGGTTCTTATGCGCCACACTAAAAGTGAAAGCGTGTAATGTCCGTATGTTTAAATCACGTTTACAGCAAAACAAGATGAGCTAGATTAATGAAACTCATTATATAGATTACTTATACATCCACGTAGACTGGTATTGAAAATAGGCGTGATCGATCTATATATGCTCGCTCATAATTTTCATTTCTACATCGATAGAAAAGATTTGTTTGAATATGTTTGAATGTAATTAAAAAGTAATACGAAATTACCACACGAATAGAAAAGATTTGCTTGAATATGTTTGAATGTAATTAAAAAGTAATACGAAATTACCATACATGCATGTATTAGGAATGAAGTGTAATTAAATTATAATCGAAATTGAATTTATTTTTGTTCACTTACTTACTTACTTAAATGGCCCTTACAACCGTGGGTCGGTTTTGGCCGCTGAGATGAAGCCGCGCCAGTCGGATCTGCTTTGCGCGCGCTGACGCCAGTTAGAAATACCAAGCGTTGCCAGGTTGTCCTCAACTTGGTCTTTCCAACGCAGATTTGGACGCCCTCTTCTACGCTGTCCACCTTCGAGTTTCGATTCAAGCACCTTCTTGGCTGGAGTGTTTTCATCCATTCGTTCGACATGACCTAGCCAGCGAAGCCGCTGGATCTTGATGCGCTTGACTATGTCAATGTCGTCGAATAACTCATATAGCTCGTGGTTCATCCTGATTCGATACTCGTTAGCAAAGCAGATAGGGCCAAAGATTTTACGGAGAATCTTTCTCTCGAACGCTCCCAGTACTCTCTCATCGGTGGTGGCCAGCGTCCATGTTTCTGCACCATAAAGTAGGACGGGCATGATGAGTGACTTGTAGAGCGTTATTTTTGTCCGGCGAGAGAGGGCTCTGCTTCTCAATTGCCTACTGAGCCCAAAGTAGCACCTGTTGGCAAGAGTTATTCTCCGTTTGATCTCCAGGCTGACGTCGTTGTTGCTGTTTACGCTGGATCCCAGATAGACGAAGTCCTTCACAATGTCGAACTTGTGGGTGTCAAAATCAGCTTTTTGTCCAAGACGCACGGACTCTTTTTTGCTTGTTGACACAAGGAACTTCGTCTTGTCCTCGTTCACCGCTAGACCCATTCGACGCGACTCTTTCTCCAATCTGGAGAATGCTGCGCTGACTGCTCGTGTGCTCCTGCCAATGATATCAATATCGTCGGCATATGCGAGCAGCATGACACTTTTGTTGAGGATAGTGCCGCTTTGACGGAGTTCGGCAGCTCGAACTATTTTCTCCATCAATAAGTTAAAAAAGTCGCACGATAGGGAGTCACCCTGTCTGAAACCTCGTTCGGTATGAAATGGCTCGGAGAGGTCTTTTCCTATTCTCACTGAGCAACGTGTGTTGCTCAGGGTCATCCTGCAAAGTCTTATAAGTTTCGCAGGTATACCGAACTCAGACATTGCGGCGTATAATCGTTCCCTTATCGGAGTGTCGAAGGCGGCTTTATAGTCGACTAATAGGTGGTAGGTGTCGATCTGTTTTTCTAGGGTCTTTTCCTGGATTAGGCGCAATGTGAAAATCTGGTCTATGGTGGACTTTCCAGGTCTGAAGCCGCACTGATAAGGTCCAATCAGTCTGTTGACGATGGGCTTCAGTCTTTCACATAATACGCTCGATAGAACCTTGTATGCGATATTGAGTAGGCTGATCCCACGGTAGTTGGCGCAGATAGTGGGATCCCCTTTCTTAAGGATTGGGCAGAGTACACTGAGGTTCCAGTCACTTGGCATGCTTTCATCCGACCATATTCTGCTTACGAGCTCGTGCATGCTCTCTATTAGCTCTTCGCCTCCGGTCTTAAACAATTCAGCAGGCAGGCCATCAGCACCTGCGGCTTTGTTGTTTTTCAGCCGAGCAATGGCTGTTCTGACCTCGTCATGGTCGGGTGGCGGAATCTCAACGTCGTCATCAAGTACTGGGGTTGCCGGGTTTGCTTCTCTATCGGTGGAATTGAGGTCATCATCACCGGTCAGCAGTTTAGAGAAGTGATCCCTCCATATTTTCAGTGTGCTCTGGATATCTGTCACTAGATTTCCGTTCTCATCTTTACAGGAAGAGGCTCCGGATTTCGAACCTCCGGCTAGGCGTCTTATTTTCTCGAAGAATTTTCGAGCCTCATTCCTGTCCCCATGCATCTCAATCTCCTCACACTCACGTCTTTCTGCCTCGCTTTTTTTTTCGCCTGAAAAGACGTCTCTCTTCCCTCCTCTTCTCTTTGTATCGCTCCTTCGCAGCTCGCGTAGCTACTGACTGCAGGGTGGATTTGTACGCAGCGTCTTTCTCTGCAGTGGCCGCGCGACACTCTTGGTCATACCACTGATTCCTCAGGGGGCGTTGGAATCCAAGCACCTCTTCGGCAGCCGTACGCATAGAGCAGGAGATATGATTCCACTGCGCGCTTATATCATCGAGAGGAGGAGTGCTTTGTCTAAGCAGGTGTGAGAGTCGAGTGGAAAAGGCTTGCGTTGTCTGTTGTGATTGCAGCTTTCCGACGTCTAGCTTTCTCTGCGTTTGGTTCCGTACGTTCTTCGCAGCGCTTAAGCGTGTGCGGACCTTGGCTGCTACAAGGTAATGATCCGAGTCCATATTGGCACCTCGGATAGTGCGTACGTCCATCACGCTTGAAGAGTGCCTTCCGTCAATCACAACGTGATCAATTTGATTTCGAGTTTTTTGATCGGGCGACAACCATGTGGCCTTGTGGATATCGAAATGTTCGAATCTAGTGCTACTAACTACCATGTTTCGTGCTGCGGCGAAGTCGATTAGTCTCGTTCCGTTATCGGAAGTGTTGGCATGGAGGCTAAATTTTCCGATTGTGGGACAATAGATGGCTTCTCTGCCCACCTTGGCGTTAAAATCGCCTAGCACGATTTTGATATCGTGGCGGGGGCAGCGCTCGTATGCGTTGTCTAGGCGCTCGTAGAAGCGCTCTTTTGTCTCGTCATCTTTCTCGTTCGTCGGAGCGTGTGCACAAATTAGGCTGATATGGAAATATTTAGCCTTGATGCGGATTGTTGCCAGCCTTTCGTCCACGGGCGTGAACCTAGAGACAAGGTGGCGGAGTCTCTTGCCGACCACAAATCCACATCCAAATTCGTGTCTCTCCGCATGGCAGCTGTAGTAGATATCACAGGACGCTTGTTTCGAACAGCCCTGTCCCGTCCATCGCATCTCCTGGATAGCGGTGATGTCAGCCTTATATTTTTCGAGGACATCTGCCAGCTGGATAGAGGCACCTTCCCTATAAAGGGTCCGGACATTCCAGGTGCATATCCGTAAATCATGGTCCTTAAAACGTTTGCGTGGGTCGTCATCGTTGTAATCGGTCGTTATCCGAGGCTTCTTTTTTGTTTTCATTGGGCGCATAGGTTTTTTCCGTGGTGGGACCCAAACCCAACGCACGAACCCTCACTCTGAGGGAGATGCTCGCCACTCACTTTAGCCGACTTCTACACCGGGTGGTGTAGAGCGCCGTTTCCAGGGACTTCCACGAGGAGGACTTCCACCGAAGTGGAGGTGTCACCATTTGACAATTTGTCAATTCTGGTGACCAGTGAGTTGACTTGAGACGACACCTACAAGGATTGCGCTGGCTTCGCCATGTTGAAGCACTCAGACACGTTGCCTTGTGATAATCGCCCCCATAGTCCCCCTTTTTTTTTGTTCACGTGTAAACATTATTATATTGTCCAGCAGAATCTGTCAAATTTTCCATATCTGTCAAATTTTAATTACATTTGAATAAACTATTTCTTGGCCATTTACTTGGTTAAAACTATGTTTCGAAACACAGAAAATGCTAATCAAATCTAAATACAACGTATGTTCGCCACGCTCGTCTTAATTCGATAATTTATCGACTGACGAAGTTGGCAACGTTGTGTAGCATTTTCTATCTACGGCATCTTTTGCCATCGTTTGAACATAAATAGTAATAGTTTGGCGCTACAGTCCTGTATAGAACTTCGGCCGAGCTCCATTTTAAGCTGTGCGTGTTATATTTGTACTCAAAGTGGTGGGACCTACAGTTTATTGCCGAATCCAAACGACGGGTGAGAGGAAATGGTTTTACTCTCATAGGTTTGCCATTTACTGACGGTAGCGCGGTATAGAAAAATGTTTCTATGAAAAGATGTTGTTAGCCCCAGTCCAGGCTTGAACCGGGGACCTTTCGGCTCGCAGTCCAACGCACTAACCACTGAGCTACCGCGGCTACATATTGATGAACATATTGATGTTTAAAAACAAACAAAAAAGAAATTGGATTTAAGTAAGTGTATTCTTGCAACATTCTTCTTGTATACGAAGTTGGCACTCGTTGAGCAGAATTTTCTACCTACATCTCTTTTGTCGTCGTTTGAAGTATGTATAGAGTCATTTTAAACATACTGATGTTTGAAAATAAACAAAAAATGAATTCTTGTATATAAAGTTGACACTCGGTGATCGGCATTTTCTGCGTACGTGTCTTTTGTTGTTCGTTGAGAAAACGTGTTCGCGTCGGTAATAATTTTGTTATTTGTAAATTAAATAAATATATAAATTGTGTTATAAAAAGTACAAATAGTAACAGAGTATAATATAGTGCAGTATATAATTTCTGAAACTAATGTGAAAAAACCACAAATAAAAATCAGTGTTTCGATTTTCAAACAGAATTTGGCATGCTTCTTTACAAAAGCCTCCGTGAATTCCTTGCCTACGCTAAGTGCTGTACTGAGATCAACTGTCACTGTACCAAATATAAAGCGAGCCTGGATCGTCTGGTTTAGCGTCTGCAGGTGCAATTGTGCATTCATTGATGCTGTCACTTGTACTTGCAGTTTTAAACCAATTATTTATTTATGCATTTAAAAATTTGTATATGAATTCAATTATAACAAATTCCCACTGTGCATGTTTAAAGATTTTTAATAAAAAAACCACATTTTATTTTTATTTTATTTTCAGGATTTTTCCCAAAAATATTTAAATATGTTTCTATGCAAACATACTACTTTTTGAACTGAAACAACTGATATGTTTCTCTGGAAACATATTTATATTGAGGTCGTTCCAAATCATGTTTCATTTTAAACATATTTATGTTTCGGTTCAAATATTTATTTTATTTGGATGTAGTAATTACTATGTTTCCATTAGAACATACTCCATTTTAAGGGGCAACATTAAAATGTTTCCGTGATATTATAATGTAAGTCAGAGCTCATTACAACACTGTTCTAGTCTCAATACAACCCTGTTTAAAAATGATTTATCAGTCAATTATATATTATGTTTACATAAAATTCCAAACATACATGTTTATGCCTGCAAAATTATGGTTGGGAGAACCCTTTGCAGCGGTATATACATATATACCTTGTATACAAAGTGACTAAAAAGGGTCTGGAATACATTTTAGAAACGTTTTGTGGTATGAAAAATCAGTAGTAGTTCAAATCAACACATTCGAGTTATATAAAAATTATCTATGGGATGTCTATAATATAAATCGTATTCTGATTTCCCATTTGACCAACTATACTTACTTTTCAAATAATTTCTCTAAAAAGAAAATCATTTTAACAAACCCTTCCAATAAAATAAAACATAGTCGTTTGCATATTTTTTTTTTATTATTTAATAGTTTTCAATTCAGTATTTTTTTTCACAATTTTCAATAATTTGTATGTTGTGGCAATTGAATTAAATGTTTAATTTGTTTATTAATTTTTGTGAGTTTTGCGTAATTTTTCATTTAATAGTTGTTGTTGTTGTTCATTTATTTAATTTCGTTTCAATCGGTTTTAAAACTAATTTAAATCATCTTGATCTTCACTACTAACTTACTGTAAACTTATTACCATTTAGTTACATAGAATTTTTATTTTTTTATGTACTTTTTATTAATATACGTTTTATTTATTTTTAATTTAATCTGTTTTGCAATACAACAAACACACACTGCAAGTAATAACTTCTCACATGTGAGTGTGCGAAATGAATGCTCATGGTAGTCTGGGGTTTCATTTCAAATATGATGGATGCATTTTATTGTAAAAATTCTTGAATGCACAATGCCCAGCAATTACAAAATAACGCAAATAACTGTCTGAGCAATTAATACGAATCAATACAATTTCAGGTTAATTGAATTTTTTGATTTTGTAAAATTATGCTAAAAAATAAAAAGAATTCACAATCAGAACATAAAAAATGAAATAATTAAAAATTTTACATATTAGATTTCATATTTATTTTAATTATTTGTTTAGTTTTTTTTACTATTTTAAAAAAATGTCTTTATGTTTTAATGGTATTTCGACTATTTTTTTATATCAGTAAACAATTCATATATATATATTTATTTATTTAATTAATTATACAATATTTCATAATCAATAATCATAAAAATCTCTTAAAAATTTAATAATTATTCATTCTTATTAATTGGATGTTGTTAAAAATAGTATTTAATGCTGAGTGTTTTATTTATTTTTTTTTCTCATTTTCAATTTAAAAGTATTCGGTTTTATTATATTTAGGATTTCGTTATCGTTGACAAATTAAAATTACTTTATTAAGGTATTGAGCAATTTAAGCATTTCAAATGTGATTTTAAATAATTATTTTTGTTCAAATTGTTCAGAAATGATCAGTTAAACTCTAGATTAGACTTAGTTAATGATTTTACTAGTTAAAAATTGCAATATGTAATAATGTCAAATCATTGAAATTGGAATTTGTAAATAATCTATTTCATTATTAACCCTTTCTGTTTTATGGTGCCTTATAAAGCACATTTCCATTTAGTTTTCTTTAATTATAAATTTTATGACAATTTAAAGTTAATTGTTCCATTTAACTGACAAATTTAACTGCCAGCTGAGTTGGTTTATCATTTTTCTTTTTAATTTTCATTTTTCTCATGGTCACCATGTAAAAAATATGTCATGGTTTATCTATTCAAATCACTGAAAGGGTCAAGTTTATCATATTTTTCGCAAAGTACAGACAAATTTTAAAATCAGGAAAACAAATCTAAAATAAAATTCAAAATCAACAATATTTATTTAATTAATTGTTGAATTAATATTATTTTAAAAACTACAAAAATCGAAATTATTAAAAATATAAATTAATAATTTAAATTTCATAAAGACATATTTAAGTCGTTTGATAAGGCGTTCAATTTAACAAAAAAAAACAATTTTTGATATTTAAAATTTAAATAAATTTATTTCCATAAAACAATTTTAGACATTTGAAGAAATATTTATATCCGATATGGCTCCATTCAATTTTGAAAAATTACTTTTAAATATAATCAGCTGTATCGAGAATATTCACATGAAATAGTTCTCTCAATATACTGTATTCAAATATAATTCCAGGGAAACATTTTTGTGTGAGATAACAATTTCTCGAACTATTTTTAGACTTGAATAATTTTTTGAAAAATTCAATACTGCGAAAAGTAATTTCGACAAATTTTATTTCACACACGAATGAAAATTTTGTACTGTAATAAAATTTAATTGCACAGAAAAAAAGAAATTCATGAAAATATTTATTCCGTATAGACCTAAATAATATTTTAAGAAATTGCTCTCTCCCGAATTAAAACGGGCGAACGACCACCCAGTTTTTAAAATATGTAGATATTGATCAAATTTTATATGCACATATGTATCAATTAATTTGTGTAACTTTTAAATATTGATTTTTTCATCAAATAATACTATAAAATCAATAGTTTTTTTGGTATTAAAATTAGTCAATTGGATAAATTATTATTTTAATGGGTAAATACCATTAAATACAACAAAATACTATTAACTTATTTTATGTTCATATGAAATACCATTAAATACTACAAACTACTATTAATTTATTTTGTGTTCATATGAAAATATTTATTTTTCAATAACTGTCCTATAGACCAATTTTAATAGAATTTTTTTTCTGAGTGTATAATCCGGAAAATCACATCAAATCCTATTAAAATTGGTCAATAGGACACTTATTGATTTAATGGTATATAAAAAAATAAATATTTTCATATAAACTCATAAATAATTTAATAGTATTTTGTAGTTTTTAATGGTATTTACCTATTGAAATAAAAATTTAACGCATTTACTAATATTAATAGTAAAAAAAACTATTGATTTAATAGTTTTTTTTAGTCTAAATTTTGAATAAAATAAATATCAAAATATAAAATATGCCGTGCACCGCATCGTGGGACTTTTTAAACGGCCGTAAGAGCATTTTGTTTGGAATTTTTTAATAACATGTAGGGAGAAAATACTTTGCTCTCTGTCGGGAGCAAAACATAGAAGGCTCTCATTTAGAAACGATATTCCACGATCTGATAAACGACAATAGCTACATTTTGATATGTTATTTACCCATATTGATTAAGACTGACAGCTAGCAACTAGCAAATTATATAATAATTCAAAAACAGATTTCATGGATATTCCGAAAAGTGGTCGTTGCTTACATGGAATGCCTCATATACAAACATTTTTGTTCGGAAGTTAGGGCTGAATAATATATCTAAAATTCATAAATTGGAATAGGATCGATCGAATTCTGATCGTATATCATATAAAATTTATAAAACGTTTGGAATTCGATGTCTCATTTTATTTTTCAAATGTATTCAATCCGTTTGATTTGAAGGAAAACAATTTGTCATTGTGATATTTAATTCAAAAACGTTTGTGCAGAAAATTTTAACGACATTCTATTGGAATTCGATCGATGTCCCAATACCAATATCTTCAAAAACTAAATTTGTATTATAATAAATATTCTGTACTTTGCACATGATTTAAAATAAGCATAAAACTGGCTTTAGTATCAAATCAAATTCCATAAAATTATTTTTAAATTTAAAATTCTAAGGTAAAACACAAACGTGTGTAAAAATTGAGCATGTTTTTGTTTGGTTTTCTGAGTTTTTAATATAGTTTAATTTTATTATAATTTTTATTAATACCATTAAACATGTGTTTTTTCCAACTGCTTTTTATGTTTCTATTTATTATGAATGTCATAAATTTGGTTTGCTCTCTATTTAAATATGTTCTTATTAAATTTTTGAACCGCATGCAGTTTTTATTAGTTTTTTTATTTTCGTTTGCTGCAACAACTTTATAACTATTTGGTTTCGTTTACATTGAAAACATGCTGACACACACAACATAGCTTTAATTATTTTATAATTAATTTAATTATGTTTTGTTAAACTGGTTGTTGCTCACATTATTATGCTATATATTAATTCTGCTCATTTTTCTAATTTGTCTTACGCTAATAAATTTACTAAATTATTTCGTGTTGAAAGAAATCTCGCTTTCCTATAATTTTAATAATAAGTACTACACAAAATATCTCGTGTGTGTGTGTGGTTTTTTTAATTATTTTTAAATTAAACTGTTTTTGAAATTTTCCTAAGTGTTACTTTTTTGAATTATGTAGGTATTATTTATATTATTTTTACGTTACGTGTTTATAATTTGTTTGCCAATGCTGCTGCTTTTAAAAATACTACATATTTTGGATTATATAATTTCTGCATCTCAAGAAGTTTATAATGCTTTGAGTCATTTATTGTAAAGTCTTTGCAGAAAATATGCGAATTGCGTGCAACCGAGTTTTGCGTAAGTTCAAAACCTTTCCTTTTTTTTAGGTATTTTTAGATTTCTACTAAATTTTGTAACTCTCTTAGGCAATTATTTTTCTGCTGCGAGCATTCATAATTTAACAGTTTACATAATGATTGCAATTATATTTGATTTTTTTTAATAAAAATTGTTGCTGGTGCTCGTTATTTTTTTAGTTTAATTTTTTTAGGTGTTAGGTTCTTCTGTTAGGTTCTTATATTTGCTCTTAAAATACCTTAGATACTTGAAAGTTTTAATGTGCAGAAATGTTTATTGTTTGCCCTTAAAACTTTGTCAATATTTTTGAGATTTTAAATTAGTTTTAGTTTAGTTTTTTAGGTTTTTAGTTCTTGTTTAATTTTTCGCATCGTCTTTGCGTGATGTTGGTGTTGGTGCATCGCCTAAATTAATCATGTCTCGTGGTTTCCACACCGGGGACCCTACAATTAAACAAAATGGAAAGAAAAAACATGGAACTCATATAGAAAGTGTTCAAATTGGTGGTAAAGTATGCGGTTTATGAGTAAAGAGCCAATATTTCTTTGTTTTATGCAAGGTTCATAGAATCAATATGAGTTATAACTAATAAACTAAAATAATAAAACAAATTTACAATTGCATGCAAAATAAAGTGGAAGCAAAGACAAGTTTTGAATTTGCCTCTACTTTCGTTTTAGCGTTAATCATAAAATTTTATAAATTTTTCAATAATAAATAAGAATTAAGTTTGTGGCTAAAATGTTGACATCGCTTGATTTTTCCTTTTCGTATGCTTTTCGGTTTGATATTGAGCAAAATTTAGCAAAAATATTTTTTTTTTATTTAATTAATGGCTATGCTTCTAAAAATTACACAAATTTGTTTTATTTAAATAATTTATGCCAACATTTTCCATATTCAGTGAGTTAAAAAAAAACAAAAATAATTGAAATTTCGAAATGCGAAACAATGGAAAATTGAAACTGTAAAATATACGTACAATGATTTGACACATACTTGACACATACTTTTTACAATTTCACATAAAGCGTCATTTTCAAAATACTCAGTTAAGTGTTTCAATTCCATGCTGTACTATGGTTAACTAACAGTTAAAATGGCTGTTAGTTGGTTTAACTGAAGTGGTTGAAAACGACGCTAAATTGGTAAAAACGAACAAACGAACGGAACGGAACGAATAAAGTGAACGCCTAGTTAATGAGCATAATATAGAAAATGTTGAGAAACACATATGAAAAATTATAAACATGTGAATGAATTAGTATTTCAAATATTTTATTTAGCAAAAATTAAAACTAATTGAATTTTGATGTTTTGATTGTTTTTTTTTCATTTTTCACTTAACTAATAAGTAGTAGAAGAGTGAAATTATTTAAAAGTTTAGTTGAAATATAAATTTACATTTTGGTGTGTTAACCATAAGACATACGATTTTGTTATGCTGTCTTCCACAGAGAGGAGGCTTTCAAAAAAATGCTTTTTGAATTATTTTTGCAGTGTAACTCAAGCGATGCCAACATTTTAATACATTTGTGCTCACTTTTAAGAGCGTCATATATATATATTTAACATTAAATAATATTATCACAAACTTATTTGTTTTTAACAATAAATGCTAAGTTAAAACTACTTTCCTTTATTAAAATATTATTTTATAAACTAAATAATGTCATAAGAAATAATAACAATAATTCAAATATGATTGCTTTTGTTTTCCAACATTTTTCTATGTACAGTGTACACATTGCGTTCGCGCGTAGAGTGTGCTAACGCAAGTCTTTACATTAAATTTCAACGAGTCTTCTAGTAACACTCAATTAAAATAAATCAAAAATAACTCTTTTTATAATATATATAAATATGCTTATAAATAGCTACCAAAAATAGTTGCATCATAAAATATATCAACATTTTCTCAATGATAATTATAATGAACACAACAAATCGTAGTCCTAATCGAGTGATTCAAAATCACATCACAATCACAATTGCATCACTTACCTGGGTCTTAAAAAGGACAACAACAATAATATATAATACACTTTAAAAATTAAAAAATACAACTACTTATCTAACAAATTGTAAAAAATAACAACTGCAGTTGGCGTCGAGTGCAAAAATCAGCAAAAAGAGTTTTTTTTATATTGTGCTATGTGTTATATTCATTTATAGTTCGTAGTTCTTTTTTTTTTGTTTGGATTTGGAATTTGTTGGCGAGTCTGTTCGGCTGTGGATAAACATTTGAAGACTGGAATCTGCAGAATGGTTCTTCTGTTCGATATTTGTGACATGGATTAAACATTTAGTTGACTTATTTTTATTGAATATTTTGATTATTTGATATTTGATTAAATTGCTTAAGTTTAATATGAAATTTCTCAAACAACACTGAAAACATTTTTCGATTTTTCTTTATTATGTTTTTTTCATTAGACTATTTATGTATTTAATTAAATATATATTTAGTTGTACGGTGTTGATGAATTGAAACGGTTTTATTTGATTTATTACTTCTGCGTATTAATTTCTACTAGTTGTAAATGTCAGTAGTCGACTATTTGAACAATAATATTGTTTGTTTTGATTATTACTGTGTCAGTATTGAATTATTTTTTTTGATTAACTGTTAATTTTGATTCTGCTGCTGCTGTGAAGCCCATTTAGCTATAATTTTAGACTGGGTAGGTCTGCGAGTAGTTTACTGTATATGTATAGATTTATATTGTGTAAGTGTATTATGTAAATTACGGTATTTTTTGGTTATATAAATTTTTAATTTTACTACTTTTGTTTTTAACTACATTGAAACAATAACATTTTGTTTTATTAAAATTCACAAAGTTGAATTTACTTACTATAGTCTAAATATTGTGTTTCTCAAACACTATTTAGGAACATAATCATTTAATTCCTATGCAACTGCAATAATTTTGCAAAATAAAACATTGCGGAAACTGTGTGATTCAAAAAAAAATATATTGAGGTTTCAATGGGCGATATGAATAAAAAAAGCAAATGCTAATACTTGAAGCAAATGCTTACTGAAAAAAGCAAATGCTCATTTAAATGAAAAGTATTTGTTTCTGTTGATTTCCTGCTTCAAAACTGCTGTGTTTGTCTGCCTATTACCTGCCATTTTTTTGTATGGGTAAGCTGCCATAATCTGCCTTTACATAAGCATACACAGAAAAAAAAGATCATCATATTGATGAATTTCGTTCTTCAAATCATGATTCATTGTATTCATAATATTGATAACTACAAAACATCATTGTTATGAATTCATTATCAATATGATGAATGATCGAAAAAGTGTTCTTCAATATGTTAAAATGTATGTGAGAAATACGTTTCATCATATTAATGAACAAATACATAAAATACAACATATATCGTCACTGTCATGCCAAAGGGGCGAATGTGCATTTTTAAAAATGTTTCTAAATCAAATTTTAAAGTTTGGCAAAATTTATATTTTTATTCAAAGTTTTCTGTTATTTTGGTTTATTCGTCAATTATTATAATGTGTATAGAATATCTTTAGATTTGGACAATCTACTGAATTATAAATACGGATTTTGTGAGGCTATATCCTGATCAAAACACAAATATTTTTGTTTTTTATGCTATAACTTTTTATTAACTTTAGACAAAATAGTAATATAGAGGCATTAACTGTTTGCTTTTAAAGCACCCATCTATTGGCATCATTAATTAAAAACATTTTGTCAAACATTAATTTGCCATTTGTTATTTGCAGGAAAATTTTTTTGGCAAAATATTTTAAAATAATAATGCAGTTCGATAGGTGCTTTAAAAACAAACAATTAATACCTTTACACCACTATTTTATCGTGCACCAATAAAAAATTATAGCAAAAATACGAAGAAATTGGAAATATTGAAAATCTTGTCATGCCGAAAGGGCGAATCTTTTCGTTTTTTTGCTATAACTCTTTAATGGTATTGGATAAAATAGTGATGTCAAGGCAATTATTGTTTGTTTTCAAAGCACCTATTGATCTGCATCATTAATTATAAATATTTTGCCAAAAAAAATTTCATTCAAATAACAAATGTCAAATTAATGTATGGCAACATATTTTTAATAAATGATAAAGATCGATAGGTGCTTTGAAAACAAACAATAAATGCCTTTATACCACTATTTTATCTTATTCCAATAAAAAGTTATGGCGAAAAAAGGAAAAGATTCGCCCTTTTGGCATGACAAGATTTCCAATTTTTCAAATTTTCCCTTTTGGTTTTATCTTTTGTGGCTAGAAATATCCAACAAAATGGAACGCGATTTTGGCACAGCATACTTTTGGATAAACTACATTCAAAAATGTAAAAAAAACGCAAATGTCAAAACCTCTTTGGCATGATAGTGACGATATGTACACGATATTGCAGAATACTGTTCATCAAACCAAATTTCAATCAAAAGATTTATTTTTCGTTCATTTTTTGCCATACTTCTCTGTTCTCAAGTAAATTGTATATGTTATTTTTTTTATATAATACTTGCTCGACATGCATAAACTAGTAAAATGTTGTATAATATATTTATTTATAATTACAACTTTTTATTAATATAAAAAAAAATCTCAACATTTTTTTTAAATTTGTATTTTTGAATCATTTTTTTTTGTTGTATATTATTTTTAAAGATTTTTTTTTCGAATTTTAAAGGGTTTTTTAACAGGGACGCTACAAAAGTAGAGCGACAGGGACAGCAAACGACGCCATATTTCTTGCCGCTCTTTTGACATTTCTCTTCAGTAAGGTTTGCCATTTCATGATGGAAAGATACACGAATTCGAATTTCGATAGTAAATTTTAATAATTTTGACTCGTTGTTGGCTCGTATATCTTTCCATCATGAAATGGCAAACCTTACTGAAGAGAAATGTCAAAAGAGCGGCAATAAATATGGCGTCGTTTGCTGTCCCTGTTGAAAACCCCTTAAAAAACTTTTGTCGCGCTCTTATTGAATAACCCTTTATTAATTTTTTTTTTAAACTTAAAAAAATGTCCATCAATTAATTTATTTTGAAAAAAGTTAGTTTTATGAATAAAATTGATGATTTTTTTTGGCGTAGATTTTTAAAAAAATTTATTACAAAATTTAAAATACTACTGAAAAAAAACTTTTGTTAATTTTAGAAGTATTTGCTTTTTTTTTAATAGCATTTGCTTCACATTTTGTGAGTAAAAGCATTTGGTTATTGTTATTTATACAGCCAAATATTTTAAATATCGTATGCGCACTTTTTTTTTAATTAATAGTTTCTCTACAACATTTATTTTGTATAATAAACCTAATAAGAATTATGTATAATTTAAAATAATTGTTTCAACATGAATTTATCACACAGTCTATGTAACTCGAATAATATAAAATAATCTATATTTAAAGCAAATGTCAAAGTAATTGTAAAAAATGAGTAATTATCCTATTTTAATCTTGAATCTAGCTTCTATATATTCTTCTATATTAACTTTTGATTTAAGTATGATTTGAACAAACATTTTCTACATTTTTCGTTGCTACTTAATGTTAGCTTGTAGTGTTTTTTCTTCTTTAACATATAATAATACCTTAAGCTATTACAATGCTATAGTTTGATTTATATTATTTTAGTTTTGATCTTAAGTTTCTGCATTATTCATAATTTATATATATTCTGCACTAAATATTTTGTTTGTCGTGTGGCTACTTTTTTTTATTTTATTTAAATTTTGTCTTGTTTTAGGTTAGTTTTTATATTTGTTCTGCTTAAAATCCCGTAGTTTCGTATATACTTTTGCCAAAGTTGAACTTTGTGTGATTTTTGTTAAGTTTTTGAGTGTAGTTTTATGAATTTTGTTTCTTTTGGTGTAAGGGATAGGTTTTCATTATGCACTTGGAGTTATTTTTGGTATCTTTTTAGTTTGTTTTAATGTTGTTCTGTTTTTTGTTTATTAGATCTCGCATTTAAGTGTTTGTATTTATATAACTTTTTTGTTTTTTTTTTTTGATTTTTGAGAGTATATGGTAAGGCCTTTTGATTTGTAACTTTTTTCATTCAAAATCCTTTAAGTGTATCGCACTACCGAATCCTTGCTCTTTGTGTGTTTCTGGGCAACATCAATCAATATCAATTATTTTTTTTTTGGTTTGTTTTATTTAATTTTTTTTATATATTTGAAATTCCTGATTGTTTGAAGTGTCTTTAGTTTTCCATTAGCTTAAGTTTAGATTCGTCTAAATATTTACAAAATATGCTTGACACAATTTGTCGTTTAAGTTAACTCACAATCAGTTCAGTACTTTTGATGTATCCTATGTAAGTCCTACTAAAAACTATGAAATCCATTTCTAAAAACTTGACATTTCTCTCTTTCATAATAATTCCCTATAGCTTTACGTATATACAATTCTATTGTAGACGTTTTGAAGTTAAAATATACTACAAAATATGAATTAAACCAATAAAAGACACTCAGAGGTTGGGGAAAGTGCGTTGGAAGACTGGTATATCTATCCGAGTTTGATAACGGTAGCAGGTCTCATCGGTCTAGTGGTATGTGTACTGAATTTGTTATCCAAAGAGCTTGGGTTCAAATTTTGGTAATGGTACGGACACACATGATAAATTGACTACAGTAAGTAGTACTTTTTAAGAAGAAATATCTATTACGAAAAGGTTATCATTTTTCCTCTCTGAAATGTGTAATTTGGAAGGTCTATAATCGGGAACTGTTCTTTGAATTTTTTTCAAATCAAAGAACTAGGGTTAGATATTAAATAATAGATATTAAAAAAAAAATGGGAAAGCTTTAAGAAATAAAATGTCCTTAAGGTGGGAGCAAGATCATCTTCCTTTTCTTTAGAAAACCTCAAGAATGTTTCAATCCAAAGTATTTTTTGATATAATCAAGTCTACCAAATATTTGGAATCGGACATTTCGAAACGGTTTATATTTTTTCTTCTCCGGAGTGTGGAACATGTCATAATCCGATCAGTTACTTAATATACACGATTAAATAAGGATCGTGTATTCCCAGATACCCCTAGTAGAAAAGTATTCTGGAAAATGTTCACACAAATCCGTGAAAGATATCAGAAAGTAAAAAGTCCGTTGAGAAATTATTTTCCCATTCTTAATATAACCTAAAGAATATTATAACCTAACGTTAATCAAATCTACCAAATATTTGGAAATACCCGTTACGAAACGGTTAATCTTTTTTTCTTCTCTGAAGTGTGGAATTTGGTATGTACCATAGTAGAAATTGTGCATAATCGGGAACGTATCACAATCCGAATAGTTACGTAAGAAGTATGAATAAATAAACATCGTGTATTCTCAAATACCCCTAGTAGAAATGGAATCCGACCAGTTACAATACCAACGAGATCATGCCTGCACAAAAAGGGTGAATTTCAACTATGATAAAGCGTTAAAAATTTTATATAATGTATGCAGCTCTCTTGAGTATCTTAAATTATGTTGATTTTTAAAGATTTTTGTTATCTACATCGATATACGTATGTAATGCGAACTATACTATACAGCTTAAGCCCAACTAATGCAAAATGAGGATCATATGGATTCCAGGTTCAAACGCGGTTTCCCTGTACATGTTCGTCTTAGACTATTTTGTAAATCCTATGAGTATATATACTAAAAACTACTTAAAATAAATTATATATGAAGACAATATATGTACAAATGCATGTATAAAAAAACCTACAATTGGTTAACATTGGTTTGACACAACATGCGGAGTTTAACTGCAACATTCTAATCATAGGTTGCATTTTTATCTAAACAATTAAAAAACACGTAAATCATTTAAAACCGTTCGTATCGTATCGCATCGCATCGAAGTTTCGAGTTCGCGTTTAAATGCAAATCTTAAAGCTGTCGAAAAAACTTCAAACGAAGACGCATGAATTCCCTGTTTTCCTGTATGGAGCTTCGAATGGGGCTGTGGATGATGGTTGCTGGATGTTCAACGAAATGTTAACCGTTATTTGTGGAGAGGTATTTTTGCCATATGCTAAGTGACTTAAGAGTCCAGTCGAATCGTTTTCGAACTCACTCTTGGGAATTAATGTATATTGTTTTTTATTTTATTCGAAACAAATCAGCAATAAAATGGGCCGACTGCTATTTTTTGGAGTCTTCTGGCCCGTCTACTTTGTCATTCGTTTACACATGAATCTCATAGTAATCGTGACAGTCGACACAACCGCCTATGTCACCGGCATCTGTGCAGCCAGGAACACCACCGCCGCCTAAGGCCGAATCATGATCGAAGGAGCCGCCCGATGAGCTGGACATGCCTCGTGGTATCTTCTTCCGCGTACGACTTTGCCGCACGCGGGCCTTATGCTAGGATGGTCGTTTCTGATAGAGACAGTCAATGCATGTGGTATGTTCGGGCGCCGAGGAGCTGAGCTGCATATACGAGCTGCTCGAGCGAGAACTCTCGTGTGGGCAAAGCGGCTCGTGTTGGTACGTCTGCTGCTGGTGCTGCTGTTGCATGTGCGACTGTTGGTGGTGCTGATACAATGGCGGCGGTGGCTGCGCATGCTGCGGCTCGTAGCCATAACGTGCAAATGCGTTCTCCGCAGACTGCGAACGCATTGGACCGCTGTAGACATCGGGTTCGGGCATCGTATTAATGGTGTAGATGCGCTCCGGAGAGACACCATAGCGATAGGAGCTGCTTGTTGTGCTATCTCGCGAAGTCGAGCGCTCCAGAGACTTGCTTTGCCTTCGTGCGCTCTGCACTTCTCTTGGCGGAGCGTACATCGGCGGTCCGATGCTGTCACGACGCATGCTGCTCGGCGCCGCTGAGACGTAGTGATCGCTACACGTCTGATTATCGTAGATCGGGTAATAGTGGTAGTAGGGATCCGCTTGTGGCTTCGGGCCCGTCTCAAAGCTACCGTGCGCAGACATGCTGCGCTTGCGACTGATAGTGCCATAGCGATCGGGCGAACGCGACTCGAAACTGCCGCGTGGCGATTTGAGTGCAGAGCGCGGTATGTTCAGGTTGGGTTCCGAGCAACGACTATCGAAGCTACTGCGCGGCGAGTGACGCTGACACAGTGACGAACCGGCGCGATCGGGCGACAGATGCTCCATGCTATTGCGCGGCGAAAGATGCGGCGAGAGCGATTCGATGCTGCAGTCGTGCGAGGCGCTGAGCTTCTTGAGGCAGCTGCGATCGGGACTCTTGGCCTTTAAGGGGCTCTGTGGCGGCTTGAGAATGCCAGGAGAGGGACTGGCGGAACGCTTGAGTATACCGCCACCACCTTCAGAGCTGCGACGTGGGCTAGGCGTGCGACGACCACCGGACAAACGATCTTGTGATGAGTCGCGACTTAGACTAACACTTAGCCGCTTGGCACCCTGTTCGCTGACGCTAGTGCGCGGCGACTTTACTTTGATTATGCGCACCGGTGAGCTACCCTGTGACTTCGAGCGATCGGGTGAGATATAAATACTTTGACGGGGCGATTTGCTACTCTTGCTTGGCTTACTGCTGCTACCAGTACTGCTGGTGCTGCCGCCGCTGCTTGTTGACTTCTGGCCACTCTTTTCGGCGGTCTTTGACTTGAACAATTTGTCGACCTTCTTGTCGATGATGACAGCATGCGCCGCAGAAACGGGCAGGATGGTCGTCTCTGACTCATCCTCGGATTTCTCAGAGGTACCGGTTCCTGTGCTGTCCGACTCTGTGGCGGTGCGCGGAGGCGATGCAATCTCGGCCACAACCGTCTGCTGTGTATTCTCGACCACTGTCTGTGGTTCTGGCGATAGACTTGAATCGTTCTGCTGCTGATCCTGCGCATCCTGTTGCTGTTCCTGCGACTCGAGTGTCTTCTCTTTTAGGTTGGCCATGTAAGTGGCGATGTCACAGGTGGTATCGGTGAGTTGCTCGTGCTCCAGGTCACTCAAATGTTTATCCATGAAACGAACACTCGACTGTTCGTCGCCATTGCAATCGCCGCGATGCAAAAGCGGTGGCGGCACCGTTGAGGCCTGAACGCTTGCAAGGCGACTACTACCTGATTTCTTGGAAGACTCTTTTGCTGATTGGTGCACAACCGAGACCTGCTGAGCGGCCGACATTTGGCTCAGCTCGTGACTGAAGATTTCGATAACTTCGATGTCCTGTTTTGGCGACTGCCGCGGGGACACGCGTGTGGGACAGTAGATGTTGCTACAGGTGGTGGCGCCAACGGCAGCACTACTGGCGCTCGTAAAGAGGCTGCCGCTGCTGCCGAGACTTAAATTAAAGGAGGCTGCAACGTTGGCGGCCTGTATGTCGGACGCCAGCGTCAACGTTTCCAACGTGTCCTGCGGCGAGGTTGCCGTAGGAGCTGCTGATATTGAGGGTGAGATTTCTGCGGTAGGGGATGATAGTTCGGTTGTTAGTGTGTGACTCTTACCTAAATCTTTCATGAGTACGGGCTGGTAGCTGGATGGTGGATGCGATGATTGTATTAAACGGGCTTGGCTACCAGTGCTGCCCACCGATAGGGTTGATGTGGTGCTAAATTGTGGAAGATGATAAAATAAGGTTAGCAAAAGAAGGGCAATACAATATATAAGTGGTTCTTATCAGCGAATCATGAAATGGATCTGATATGAAATATTGAGAAAGTCGAAGTATTCATGAATTCCCGTTGAATGTATTTACAAAGTCTGAGCACTTGAGAACTCGAGGTTTTTATGGATGACGACCATTATTAGGAACATAGTGTCGAGTAAGATGTGATATTACAGAAATCGATAAGTCAAGGAAGTTAACCTTTATTCATGGGTATAAAAGAATATCGTGGTGTAGGTAAATTTCAGGCTTACAAGGAAGTCGGATCACTTAAAAATCAATGTTTTTACAATGTCCAGGTGTCAATAAATCGAATATCAAGATATAAACGATGACTGAAACCGATATGTCCAGGAATTCAAGCAATATGCCAGGGAAATGTAAGGAGGTCAAGGTATTAGCAAAGTCGAGGAAATGTAAAATGAACTCAAAGCAAGAAATGTTCTAGAAAGTTCCAAAATCTATTGAACATAGTTTTCCCGACCCGAGTCAAGCCTACCTTAGAGTTAGATGATTTGGTGTACGTCCGAGCGTAGCCTTTGGCTTTACGGTGCCCTGCTGTGAGTCCTCTTCGCCCTCAGACTTTGTGCCCGGATCAAGACGTTCAATTTCACCATGTTGCATCTGTTGATGTTGCTGATGAAGCTGTTGCTGCTGTATTTGAATTTGTTGTTGTTGCTGATAATGATGTTGCTGCACATGTTTCTGATGTTGTTGTTGCTGCTGTTGATGTTGTAATTGTGTGTCTAAGGGTGGGGAGGAAGAGCATTCTACAAAAAGCGCAAAATGGGAACCAGATTCAACGGAATTCTCACGAAGTTCAGTGATTCTGAAAGTAGAAGCTTGACGAGTTTTACCTGCAGCATCGGCAACCGTCTTGCTGCGACTTCTGAAACCAGTTGGATGCAGTTGACCCTGCTGTTGTTGTTGTTGCTGTTGTTGATGTAGTTGTTGTTGCTGTTGATGCATGAGTGTCGGCACATCGTCGGCCTCCTGACTGCCCGAAAGATTATCGTAATCAATGTTGCCAGCCGAGTGACGCTGAGAGCCCCCCTTCTTTTTTGGTTTACCCAACGTCTGGGAGCCGGGCATGATTGTGATCTTTGATGTCGCAGAGAATTAATTAAATAGTTCTAGTTACTTAAAATACCAATAATCAAACCTGTTGCTTTGGACGCTCTAGCGTCTGTGAACCGCTCGAAGCATGCGCCATCACATGTGCTGTCAGTCCCGAAACGGAGCTGATACTGCCACCGAAACCCTTCATTGGAATCGACATGTTGCGCACACTCTCGCGTATGATCTGACGTATGGTCTTCAGGAATGCGTTACGGAAGTCGGCGGTGCTGTTGGAGAGCACGTACACCTTCTCGGAGCGACGCTGCAGTTGCGAGCGCAGATGTATTAACTCCCAGAGGAAGTGCGAGTCCATGTCCTTGGCGGAGGAGGCACGCACCTGCACCTCGGTGACGGGTATAAGCACCTGGTAGCGTATGATTTCGACTTCGTTGGGTGCGTTTTTGCTCGATACGCCCTACATAATACGGCAGAGATTAATTTTTAGAACGTCTATGCTAGACAAAAAAAATCTGAATGGTAATGCATACCATAAGCTTCTTCTTTTGACGCAAACGTTCTTTGCAGAGGAACACAACCGCTGATTTGAAGACAAAACACATGGCATGCAGCTCCAGACCCTTCTTGATTTTACCCAGGAAGTCGGAGATATTCAGCCATTCGACGCCGCCATAATACAGGAGATCGCCTGCATTAAGAGAACATAATAATTTTTTCGTGGAGACTAGAATTAATTGAAGTGCATAAAGTATTGAAGCGTCGTAGTTTTTGGTATAATGAGATATGTTGTATTGGTTTTTAAAACCTACCTGGACTCAAATCGATTGGCTGCTTGCATGACTTCTGATGTTGCCGGAATAGATGATCGAAGATGGCGCCATATTCTTCGTGGATTCGTTGCATTTCGTTGATGTGTTCGGCGACCTTCTCCATGCCCTTGAGAGCCTCTGCCAGAGTGGAAAAAAAGATTAAAACCATTTGAGCGAATCAGTACACAGTGAATTACTCACCGACTAGATGCAGATGCTCGTCGGCACGCGAATCGGTTAAGTTGCGCAGCTGTTGTAGCAGTAGCGGATATTTGAGGATGCGTTGAATCGGTTTGATCAGATATGACTCGAGTGTGCTGCTGTGCTGTTGCTTGGGATTGCGTGCGGCGAGGAACTCTTGCAAGGCATGATTGCCCTCATCTGCAAGGAAAGAATTCAAATCAAATCAAATATATTGAAATTTAAAGCATAAATTAAGCGCAGCACTTTTACTAATGACTAAAAGGCAAAATAATCGATCGAATTTTAATAAATCGAAATTGCCTGAGGCTGCCAACACCAAATCTCATCCTTCGGCAGGATGACAATCATCTGCGTTGCAAGCAAGGACAATTTAACGAAGGCAGTTAAGTGCACTTGTTGCTGTAATTAATTTCTTTCATGTAATTTCTGTAATTTTATGCGCTCCACTTCAAGTCATACTTCAGGCTCTTTGTTCTGTTCTGTTCTGCTCCTTTTCTCGCTCACTCTCGCGCTGCTCCCCTCTTGTTGGGGCTTTGTGCTCGCACACACACCTCAAGAGAGTTTGTCGAGCAGTACATTGAATAGCAGTGAGTTGCGTTCTTTTGGATTTATTTATTTTATAATTTTACTTGCCTTTAGTTTCAGTTACACGGTATCTAATTGCATTTTTTATATGATTTTTTCTCTTTTATTCAATTAATTTGCGTGTGATACATGCCTCTTTTTTGTTTTGCTCTATTTTTTGTTTGGCAAAAACATTTTTAAATATAATTAACAAATGTTTGTAGTTAGTGATTTAATTAAAATTTAATTAGAATTTTTAAAATACGAATTTTTAATTTAAATTTTACATTTGTTATAAAAAAATAGAATATTTGTAATTCAAAAATTTGAATTTTCTCTAAAAATTTGAATTTATTCTAAAATTTGAATTTTTCTCCAAAAATTTGAATTTTCATTAAAAATCTGATTTTTTTTTTATGTTCACTCAATAAATTTGAATTTTATAAAAAAAAAATTGAATTTTTTTTAAAGATCTGAAATTTTACTAAAAAATTGAATTTTCTCTAAAAATTTGAATTTTTTCATAAAAGTTGAATTTCTGTTAAAATTTGAATTTTCACCAAAATTAGAATTTTTTTAAAATATTAGAATTTTTTCTAAAAATTAGAAATTTTACTAAAAATGTGATTTTTTTTTTCAAAAAAATTTAATTTTCTTTAAAAATTTTAATTTTCTCTAAAAATTTGAATTTTCTCTAAAAATTTTAATTTTCTCTAAAAATTTGAACTTTCTCTAAAAATTTTAATTTTGTCTAAAAAATTTATCTTGCTCTGAAATTTGTATTTTTTCTAATAATCACTAATTATCACTAAAATTTCATATTTTAAATGTGTGCAATTTAAAAACACACATTGAATATTGACTCCAGTTTAATTTTATTAAATTGGTATTAGTTAGAATAAGGTTTTGTATTACACAAACTATGTATAATAATTACACAACTGCATGTGACGTATTCTCAGTTTTCAGTGTTTTGGGCAGCCTCAGAAAACTTTTATTTTTTCCATACTATCAGCATTGCATGCTGTGGTTTCACTGCAACCAGGTCATGATGAATATTTGTATAAACTTTCCTAAAATTTGCTCTGGCTTTAATTCAAATTCATACGACTACAGCGAATTATACAAAACGAAATATGCTAAAATCCAAGCATGAAATGTGGCTTACATGTCATTCGAAACCTTTGCCATAAAATTACGTTACCTCAAATGTCATATTTTCCGAAATATATGTCAGACTGAAGAGTAGGGACTGACCTCTAAGCTTATTTAATGAAATTTCATACAATTATTGTGATTATGATTGTCGTTTGAGGCAACTACACGGGATGCATAATTGCAATTTTCGCCGGTCTCAGGTGCCGGTTGTTCGTACGATGTTTGTGGCATGAGACGGTTGCAATAATTTCGCACTTAGCTGAATTAATAATTACAAAATAAGCAATACTATTTATTGCACTGTTATGATATAATTTAATACAATATAACACCCACACACACAATAGAATTTAATGGAACACAACACAGGACAAGACAAGGACAATGGCAAATAATGCATGACATACGTATCTCGTGGTTACCATTGAGACGGTCGGTTGTTTTATGAAATTGCAGCTGAGACAAACCCAAACCTAAATTTAATTAAGTTGATTGAGTTGAGTTGACTGACCGCAAATCACTTCATTACTCGATTTTAATATAACTAAAATATTGCAGTTCTAGAAGAGTGGGGTTTACACCACAGAGTTATTGCATTTGTTTGTGAACCCAAGAATTTTATATTTTGCGTAAGTTTATTTAAGTATTAAATTGCAATCAAATCGGCTATGAAATAAATGATAAATAAATGTCTATTGACTCCTGGAGTACAATTTATACTTATACGTTTCTACAACTTTGCTACAATATTTCTTTAACTTATCTTCTATTTTTCTACAACTCTTTTACCACTTTTCTACAACTCTTCATCAACACTTCTACATTCTTCTACAACTTTGTAATAACTTAACTATAACTCTACAATAACTCTTCTACAACTCTGCTAAAACTCTTCTACAACTCTTCTACAACTCTTCTACAACTCTTCTACAACACTTCTTATACAATTCATCTACAACTTTGCTACGACATTTCTTTAACTTATCTACAACTCTTCTACAACTCTTTTACATCTCTTCTACCACTCTTCTACCACTCTTCTACAACTCTTCTACAACTCTTCTACAATTCTTCTACAACTCTTCTACAACTCTTCTAAAACTCTTCTACAACTCTTCTACAACTCTTCTACAACACTTCTTATACAATTCATCTACAACTTTGCTACGACATTTCTTTAACTTATCTACAACTCTTCTACAATTCTTCTACAACTCTTTTACATCTCTTCTACCACTCTTCTACCACTCTTCTACAACTCTTCTACAACTCTTCTACAACTCTTCTACAATTCATCTACAACTCATCTACAACTCTTCTACAACTCTTCTACTACTCTTCTAAAACTCTTCTACAACTCTCCTATAACTCTTCTTCAACTCTGCTACAACTCTTCTTCAACTCTTCTACAACTTTGCTACAACATTTCTTTAACTTATCTACTACTCTTCTACAATTCTTCTACAACTCTTTTACATCTCTTCTACCACTCTTCTACCACTTTTCTACAACTTTTCTACAACTCTTCTACAACTCTTCTACAACTCATCTACCGCTCATCTACAACTCTTTTACAACTCTTCTACAACATTTCTAAACCCTTCTACAACTTTTCTAAAACTCTTTCACAATTTTTTTTTTGCCTTTCTTAAACTTTTTTTAAAGTTTACTATAACACTTCTAAAACTCTTATACAACTTTTCTATAATTATTTTGCAATTTTTTTTATAGCATTTCCTAAATTTCTTTACAACATTTCTATAACTTTCTTAAAACATTTTTTTATACATTTTTTCAACTTTTGTATATATTTTCTTTACATATTTTTATTTTAATTATGCGATTTGCGAAATAATCTGCAGCCAAATTTTTACAATTTGAGAAAAAATCTTACTTATAAAAATCACTTTTTGCCCGAAACGTTTAAAAATTAAAATTGAATTAAGACCATTTCCAACATGCCATAAATTAAAGGTACCGTAATTTATTTCAACTGCAAATTAGTGCAAAATTATAGCGGCGGCGATGGCGGCTCAGTCCAACATGCCAAAGACACCGCCACATAAAACATACAACGAAACACATTCCATCCACTATGCACTGTGCTCAATGCCAAAGCACTGGCACAGAACATCGCATATTCGAGATTCGGGTTCGCAGAAATACGTTATTCAAATTCCATGCTGCACTTTGAATTAATTAGCGCTCAGCAGGCAGGCCTGCGAATGCATTTTCGTTTGCAAGGGGGACTAAAAAATTAAAAACAAAAAATTGAAAAACTTATTGTGGATGGTGCCATCCATGGCCAGCTACCAACTACCAGTATCGTGGCAGCACAATTAGAAGATGCTAATTTAAAGCCTACACTTGGGCGCTGCTTAAATGTAAAATGAATATTTAAAAATCTAAAAGTAGAACTTTTTGCATATTTCTAGGCAGTAGTTAGTTTTGAGATAGCGGTACTTTATGACAAAACAGCTTTAAGGTGGGTTTATAATAGATTTAAGAGCTATGCGATTTTAAAATAAAACGTATTACGTACTCTCCTTTCCTATAATAATATTTAATTTGATTTTCTAATCAGATTTTTTATTTTGTAGTAAACATTTTATTTATGACTCAAATTTTATATTCTACAAAAAATTTAATTTTATTTTTAATAATAAAAATTTGATTTTATAGTAAAAATTGGATTTTCTAATAAAAATTAGATTTTTAAATAAAATTTGATTTTCTAATCAAAATTTGATTTTGTGGTGATTTGATGGTAAATATTTGATTTCATAGTAAGAATTTGATTTTATAATAAAAAATTTAATTTGTTGTAAAAATTTGATTTTCTAGTCAACATTTGTTTTTATGGTTAAAATTTTATTTCATAGTAAAAATTTCATTTCATAGAAAAATTTGATTTTATAGTAAACATTTGATTTTATAGTATAAATTTTGATTTTATAGTAAAAATTTGATTTCATAGTAAATTTTAATTTTTGATTTTATATTAAAAATTTATGTTTTTGGAAAATATTGGATTTTGTAGTAAAAAATTATTATCTTTTAAACCTTTTTTATTTTTGTCAATAAAATATTTTCAAGCTAAAATTTTTCGATTTTTAATATTTTAGGATAATTTGGATAATTTTTTTTTTTTTTACAAATTAACCAAACGCTCAGGGAATGCCGCCTATTCATACAATGCACAGTGTTGATCGTAAGAAAGGATTATAGTTAAGGGGAGGAGGAAAGATGGAGTAGTGTTGGTGGATATTTGCTTTAAATTTCCCAATATTAAAAATGTCGGGAAAAACAGACGCAGGGAGATTGTTCCACAAACGTATCGTGCGACTGAAGAACGAATTATCTATGTAATGCGTGGTTCTGTTGAGAACCGAGTGAACTACGAAGGGGTGGGCTTGGTTCGATGCCCGAGTAGAACGAGAGAACACACGACCTGGTGGGATCAGGCCATGTATTTCCCTAGAACACTAGCCATAGTAATACCTAAAAAACAGGCTTACACACCCGACGGTCCTTCGGTGCTCAAGAGAACCAATAGATGATGAAATATTATCATCTCCTATTAAATATATCGCACATTGTTGAATTCGGTCCAGGAACTCCAAAGAGGATTTTGAAGCCCCTGCCCAAATGCGCGAGTTGTATTCCATCTTAGGCCGAATATAGGTAGTGTAGACAGTGCGTAAGTCAGCCGGAGTGAAGTATGTCTTACACCGTTTCAGAAAACCCAGGCACTTGGCCGCTTCTTTCGACACATCAAATATGTGATCATTCCAACGGAGGTCACATTGAATTGATATGCCCAGAACGTCAAGAGCAGCTGACTGCGCAATAGCGACAGAGTCCATATTGAGGGGAGGGGTGCACAGATCATTTTTCAGACTTCGCGAAATTTTGTCAAAGCGCGTTGAATTTTTCTGCAGTCTGAGATTTTTTTTTTCAATTAGAATATGATTATTTTATTTCTTTTTTTTAAATCATTAACAATTGGTTTTCAAAAACTTTAAAATCCAAATTAAAATCATAAGAAAATCGAAATTTTTAATAGCTACAGTTTGAAAATTTCGATTAACGATCGTTTCCACAATATCCATTTAAGGGTCGTTTTCACAATGTCCAGTTAAGTGTTTCAATTCCATATATTCTATTGGTAACTCTGAGTTAAAGTGGCAGTTAGTACTTAACCGAATATGGTAAAAACGGCCGTAAATATTAAAAAATAGTAAAACTTATGAATTTTTGAAGTCAATCTACTTTAATGCTTAAAAAGTATGTCCCACATTGCTTAATTTAAGCTTTAAGTTTGTTTAGGCTTTGAGAGCTTTCGTTGGAGTTTGCCATCGGCCCAAGGAAGGAATTTCAACTGCATTCATGCAGATAATAAAATAAAAAGTTCACACTTTGAGAACAAAACAAAAAAGTAAAATGTAAGAAATAGAAAATAAAATAAAAACACAAACTTTGTGAAAGTATTTTTATTTTTTTAGGGTTACTATGCTGCACGTCGCATTTTTCGGTAATGATGTGTGCGCCGCAAAAGAAATAAATTCAAACACACGTGCGGCACAGAACCAAACAGACATCGTTTGTTGCATCCTTGCATCCTGCATCCTGCGCCGGCCACCCAGTGCTGTCGGTTGTTTGTGGCACCGTTGCACAGTGGGCGGTGGCAGCAGCCGTTTCAACGAAATGAGCTCTATTTTCGCTTCTTCTATTTAAAGGCAGCAATTGCTGCTTCACAACAACAACAACAGTTACAAGAAGAAGAAGAACAGCAATAATAACAACATCGTTGCGTTGCATTGCATGTTGCTGATGTGTGTGAGGAGTGTGTGTGTGTGAAACAAAGGATGTTGCTGTCAGGGCTGCATCATTTCCTGTAGTTTTGCGACGCAAACTTTGCAAACTACATTTTTCTTAATTTGAAATATAAATAAAAAAACAAACAAAAAATAAATACAGCGCATTTGTCTGCTGCGCGCACAGTTAAGAAGATGAAGTGCATTTTAAACGTTGTTGCCAGCGCTCGGCAGATCGCAGAAAAAGCCATCAAAGCAGCGGGGGCGCTGTGCGCTCAGTTGCAGGTGCTGCTCGAATAGTTGCTGCTCGAATAGTTGCTGTTTCTGCTGCAACTCCTGCTGTTGTTGTTCTTGTTTTAGTTGTTAACAAAGCCAAAGTTACAAATTGTAGCAGCAGCGGCATTGGATAAATTGATGCTTCTCATACGTCATGTGACAGAGTTGAACAAAAAAAAACAATAAAAAATATAAAAACTGTGAAAATATACTATATCAGTGATCAACTAAAAAGTCAATAACATCTTTCTATGTAAAATATAAATTTCATAACACATTTCTTAATTTCAAAATTACACAAAACGGGACGACATTTTTCCTATGGTTATAACGGAACCTGTGCTAAAGTGGGAAATGCGGTAATGTGGGAAATTGCGAGTTTTTGAAATTTTTTTGAAATTTTATATTGAAGAAATTGCGAAATTGGTTGGATGTGGATACATTTTTTTTTTTGAGAAAGTGCGAAATATTATTTAAGCAATTCTAACGGAAGACGAGTAATTGCACAATTTTTTAATATTAATTTGTTATTTCTGGTAGATATTTATGAATATTCATTATTTATATATTCCATTATATTCGTTATTCCATCTTACATATTTTTTATATATTTTGAATGCATTTGTATTGTTTATATTGTTAATAAACATGAAAAAATACAGAAATAACAAATTGTTTGACTGTTTGTAAAGATTTTAACATTTCCCACTTTACCCTAGGATTTTTCAATAGGTGCCCAATCATACAAAAATCAATTAAAAGACATATAAATTGCATTATTTTAATGCAGAAAGTCAGATAACGAAACACTTTATGTAATAGACCTTTAAAAAGAATTTAAATGTTTTTCGATGGGAGATCAAAACTTTTCTCACCCAGAAATGTTCGAAAAAAGTTTCAAAATAAAAAAAAATGAAAATTATTTTGAAAATTATTTTTTTTTTCGAAATTTCTCCGAAATTTGTTTCCTACTTTTTTTTTATTAATGTTTGAAAAATATATAATAATGTTTTTTTTAGTTGATCGAAAAAAAAATTTTTTTTGCGAAATGTTCGAAAACAAAAAAAAGATTCTCAATAAAAAAAAGCAAGGATTGAAACCTAAACGAATAACGGTTTCGATTTCGGTTTTTTCCGCGTTTCGGTTTCGGTTACGGTTTCTGTTTTAGGTTTTTATTACGAAACGGTTTCGGTATACCGGTTCCAAGTTACGGTTTCGGTTTTGATTTCGGTTTTTGTATAAAAATTCTTTTTTTCCATAATTTTCAAATAATTTAACATTGTTTATATTGTGCTAAGTTATTTTCAAATTCTTATATTGGGGTAAAGTGGGAAACGCAATTTAATAATGTTTGTTGTTATTTTAGTGAAAATATTGTGTTATATGAATTATTTAATTGATTTCGCCAAGAAAAAAATTCAATCGTGACCACAAGTCAATGAAAAGTAACATTTTGACTTCACCTGAGAAATCATCTGAATTGCAGAGGAGAGCCGAGAAGCGAACCTCAAATAAAAGCAAGAAGAATACATCGGTAAATGTTCTTAAACTGCATGAAAAGAAAAGAATTATGTACAATTTCCATCCATAAAACCAAAGAATTTTCAGCAATACAGTGAATTGCAATATGTGCAAATTAATATCTGCCTTCATAATTGAAATGTTCGAACTTGCTCTTTATTTTCCGTATTAGTTACTAGTTATACCCTACACTAAGAGTGAAAGGGTACATTCAGTTTGGTACGCCGTTTGTAACACCCAGAAGGAAATATCTCCGGTATGGAAAAGTATATATTCTTGTTCAGCATGACCTCCTGAGTCGATTTAGCGATGTCCGTCTGTCTGTTGAAATCACGATTACAGAAAAACTAGAAGAGCTAAATAAATGAAACTCCTAATTTAGATTACTTATATATCTACGCTGTCTGTCGGTGAAAATGGGCATAATCAGTCCATTATGACCTGTGAACCGACCACTTATGTTCCAATTTATCATATAAAACACATCTACTGGTGAATTTTACTGTATACGAATTCCGGTAAACTTTTTTTGGTCAAATATATATTGACTTCATGCTCAAATACATAAAAACAATGTTCTCCCGCGAAACGACTTGTGGTTCCCAACAAAAAAAAATCGAAATTCGGTGCACCTACCCATTTGTAAATATGGGTATCAAATGAATGGACATTTTTCACCGATTGAAAGTTTGTAGTTATTTTCAGGATTCATTTACCCTGGTGACCTATATACAACTTTGAATGGTAACCACACATATGTGTAGGGTATTTATAGTCGTCTTAGACCGACTATAATTTTGATAATCCTAACTATTATAATAACACCTACTATAAAATGTCCCTACTTTAAAATTTCCCATGTGATCTTTTCCCAACTGGTTTTTTCTTGCATCACCATTGTTTTTTTGTTACCTTATTATAAGTACCCTTAATATATATGTCCGAAATTTGGGTGTTTTGAAAAAATCATTCAAAAATCAACCAAACTCAGACTTATAAATGGTATTCTATTGAGTAGATCCTTCAAAAGTTTATTCTTTTTTATTTATATCGGTTTATTTCTGATTTTCGTAGAACTGTTTCGGTTTTAAAAATGAAACGGTTTTAAACGGATATCGGTTTCGGTTACGGTTTCAATACTTGAAAAAGAGTTTATTGAAAGAAATATTTTATAATATATTTTTTATAAATATACTTGTTTTCATTAATAAAAACCATATGACGATAATTTTGAAATCGATGAAATAATTAAAATTTTTGGATATTAAATTAAAAATATTTTGAAATTAAAATTTGTGTTCTTCAGATTTTAGGTAAAAAAAATTATGAAGAAATATTTTTTTTATAAATAATAAGAACTATTTCAATGTCTACTCGATATTTATAACGACAAAAAACAAAGATATCATTTCAAATAGGTTATTTTTCAATGAGATTTTAGTATCATTTAAGATTATAGAAAACGATTTTTTGGGCGTATAAACAATATCGTTTGTACATCGTGAAGATATCGTTTGGGAGAGCGGCTTGAAATTCACAAAAATAAAAACTTCCAAAAACAAAATTTCCAAAAGCAAAAGCTCCAAAACCTAAATCTGCAAATAAAAAACCACCTAATATTCAATTATGATGTACAGAAATATCCCCAAAACCAGATATATAATTGAAATTTCTGTGTACCTTGGTTAAAGTTTCTTTTCTTTGCTTTTAGGGAGTCATATGGTGCTAGAACCAATTTTAACTCTAAGTGCAGCACATCCAATTGGTCTACATAATAAAAATCCATGGAGACAATTTTTCAAAAATTAAAATATCATACAAAATATTCCTCAGACATTAAAAATCTCTAAATAAATCCCATATTTATGCCAAAAATACGAAAAATTATTTTTAAAAATGTTATTTTTAATTTATTTTTAAAAATTTTATTTTTAATTTATTTTTAAAAATTTTATTTTTGGTTTATTTTTAAAAATTTTATTTTTAATTTATTTAAAAAAAAAATATTTTTAATTTATTTTTAAAAATTTGTAATTTCAGAAATTTGAGAAAAGTATTTTATTTTAATTTTAATATTTTTACATTAAAAAATTCAGGTTCATCATTAGAACACAAAAAGCAATTCGAAAGCAGGCACTAAAACGCTTTAGAATATCGGTTCCAGTTCTGGTTGCAAGATTTTTACAATGGTGGTTATGGTTTCGATTCCGGTTCTGTGCCCTGACCCTGTTCGAAAATAACGCATGTTACTGAAAATGCCTTCAATCGGAATACATTTCATGTGCATTTTTAATTATTGTGGTTTTGGATGGATAAATTTCTTAACATTTAGTAAAAGATTAAAGATGTTTCTTGATAAAATCAAAAAAATTAGAATAAATGCAAATACTGAAGATATTAAATAAAATTAATTCAAAAGCATTTTTCTTACATTTCGAAAAGTTAATTTCGGAGAGCTTTTCGACGGCTTAAATAAATCAATTGGCACAGAAAATACCTAACGTATTGTATGTAATAATGTGAAATGCTTGCTGTAAATGAACGGCACTCAATTAAAGTAGTTGGCAATGCGACGCAAGTGCCGCAGGCACCGCATGTACCGCGCGCCGCCCATCCACCGACAATCGGCAAATGTATTCGACAAATAATTGAAACTTATTTCGTATTTAAAGCACTTACCTTCGCATTAGTTTAAATTAAGTTGCCCTCGATACAAGTGCAGACAGACAGACAGAGGAAGAGACAGACAGACATACATTCAAACAGAGCACAAATAAATAAATTTACATGCGTGCGTGCGTGCATTCATTTCAATGCAATGTAACTGAATTTATTCCTGTGTGTGCTCTGCTGAGTGTGAGGATGTGTGTGTAAGTGTCTGTCTGTCTGAAAGCACTATTTCACATGTAATGAGTGGATTTGCGAACAAGTAGTAATCGAAAAAGACAAAAAATACAACGCGCACTTGAAAGCAAACATAAAGCTCTTGCAAAATTGCATTTCAAAATGTGTAATGTATAAAAAAAAATTAGCATTAGTTTCAAGTAGCGTAAAAACCCAATTAAGGGTCCTGCAATAGTATTAAAGTCTGCATAAATTATAATTTCTTTCATTATTTTACACATATTTGTATTTAAATTACACTCCAAATGTAGTATCCCAGTCAAAATATACAAATAATATTTAATTTCAAACTTTCGTATTTTGCTAAACGTTCTTAACTTAAGCAAAATCACTAAAATACTAAAGTGTAGCTTTATTTCAGATAGTGTAAAACCTAACCAAGGGTCCTCTACTTCTAATGTCTGAATAAATGCATTTTGGGTTGCACTCCAAATATTTCTATCAAATTCAAAATTAAAGCCTGAATCACACAATTGAATTAAGGCCCAACCTGATGACGAAATTTTCAAATCATTCTTAAAATCAATCGATTTCAATTATTTTTTATAAATTGCGGTCACTGTTGGGCTTTTATTTAATCGTGTAGGCCAGGTTTAAGTATTGAAATATAAACGTAAAAAGGTTTAAACGACCAGATTATTTCGGTTACGGTTTTAAGTTTTATAACGAAGCGATTTGGGTATTATCTGTTCAAAGTTATTGCTTCAAATTTCGTTCTTGTCCGTATTAATGTCTTTAACCAAAAATCGATTTTTTTTACTTCCAAGCCTTAATAACTTAAAATCAATTAACATTTTTAATTATAATTTTTGTTTTCGAATATTAAGTTTATGTCGAACAATATTTGTTTTCGGAAAAAAAAAGTGTTCGAATTTTTATTATAATTTTTGTTTTCGAATATTTAGTTTATGTCGAACAAATATTTGTTTTCGAAAAAAAAAAATGTGTTCGAATTTTTTTTATAATTTTTGTTTTCGAATATTAAGTTTTGTCGAACAAATATTTGTTTTCGAAAAAAAAAAAAATTGTTCGAATTTTTTCGAACAATATGCTGTTTTGTAAAAACACTTTTTTGTACAAAATTTTATAATTTTATGTTCGAAAATTTGTTCGATATTTTTTTTCGATTTCCGAAGAAATTTTTTCTTAATGTTTTGAAAAAGAAAAAAGTTACAATAAAAATGGGTTTTCGAAAAAACATTTTTTTGTTCTATTTTTTTTTTCGAACAATGAGTTGTTTTTTAAAAACACTTTTTTTTGTACAAAATATAATTTTATGTTCGAATCGAATTTCGATTTCCGAATATTTTTTTTCTTCTTAATATTTTGAAAAAGAAAAAAAGTTACAATTTTTTTTTGTATTTCATTTTTTGTAGTTTGTTAAAAAAAAAAATTCGAACAAGATTTTTTTTTAATAAAAATATAATCAAAACTTAATTTGTTTTGATTAAATTATCTAATTTACAATTAGAACTTAAATATATACGGCACATTTAAACTTTCGATCTTTGAAATCCGAATTCAAGTATTAGACATGTTTCAAATTCCGATCGAATTCGTATCCAAATTTCAATCCGATCGAATATGTTTTTGGCTGTTTTAGAATTTGAGTTTTCAATAAAAATTTTACGTTTTTCAATCTAATTCTGTATTATTAATTTTTCTTATCACATATTTGAATTCTAATCGTTAATAAATTTTCGAACATATATTTAAAACACATTTAATTAATCTGAACACTTATTTTCTAAAACTTACTTGGATGCAACACCTTCTGCGCCTTGCTGTGGCTCGCACAAAACGACGAGTACAATTTGAAATGATTCACATAGTAAAGAAACGCCGAGCCAATCGAAAACAGCACATTCTGAAAAAGAATTAAAAAATACCTTAAATATGTGTAGAAAATGGTGAAATAGTTTGCAAAAAGTCCACGCATGACTTGGTACACTTTTGGTCCTAACAAATTTGGCAAAAATGCAGTCAATACAAGAATTGCGTATTTATATTCAAAGAATTGTGGAAATTGAGGTATGAGGGTTCAATTTATTTGAGCATAAAATTTGTAGCACAGAGTTCATATTTTTACTTCGAAAAAAAAAGTAATAAAAGTTTGACTAAACTTCACAATTTTGTGGTTGGTTTGTGGTTAGAAATGTTACTTATTACATACTAGCTGGACCCGTGCACGACTCGTGCCAAGATTTTCTGAATTCAAAGATATGGAGCGATTTTATTAATATAAAAAACATTTCATTATTTATATGAGGGGCCCGTGCTTAGCTGTTGAAATTTTTTTATTGGTTTTATAAATGTGGTAACCAAATAATTCTCCGCCAAAACAACTTTTCTCAAAGACAATTTTTTCTCAGACTGCGCTTCTCCGCAGAATTATTCACAGTAGAAATCTTCCCCGTAAAATCCACATAGAACGCTTTCCCGTAGAATTCTCAACGTAGAATTCATCCCGGTAGAATTGTTCCCGGTAGAATTCTTTCCTGTAGAATTCTTCCCCGTAGAGTTTTTCCCAGTAGAAGTTTTAGTGTGGTGGGTTTTAATGTAGTAAGTTTCGGTGTGGTGAGTTTAGATGTGGTGAATTTTGGAGTGGTGAGTTTAATTGTGGTTAGTTTTGGTGTGGTGAGTTTTAGTGTGGTGAGTTTTAGTGTGGTGAATTTGGGTGTGGTGAGTTTAAGTGTGGTGTTTTTAAGTGTGGTGAGTTTTAGTGTGGTCAATTATAGTGTGGTGGGTTTTTGTGTGGTGAATTTTAATGTGGCTTGTTTTAGTGTGGCGTGTTTTAGTGTAGCGAGTTTTAGTGTGGTTAATTTTATTGTGGTGAGTTTTAGTGTGATTAATTATAGTGTGGTGGGTTTTAGTGTGGTGAATTTTAGAGCGGTGGGTTTTAGTGTGGTGAGTTCTAGTGTATCGAAATTTGAGTGTAGTGAGTTTTAATGTGGTGAAATTTTAGTGTAGTGAGTTTTAGTGTGGTGAGTTTTATTGTGGTGAAATTTTAGTGTGGTAAGTTTAAGTGTGGTGAATTTCAGTGTGTTGAATTTTTGTGTGGTGAGTTTTAGTGTGGTGAGTTTTTGTGTGGTGAGTTTTAGTGTGGTAAGTTTTAGTGTGGTGAAATTTTAGTGTGGTGAGTTTTAGTGTGGTGAATTTTAGTGTGGTGAGTTTTAGTGTGGTGAGTTTTAGTATGGTGAGTTTTGGTGTGGTGAGTTTTAGTGTGTTGAATTTTTGTGTGGTGAGTTTAAGTGTGGTGAGTTTTTGTGTGGTGAGTTTTAGTGTGGTAAGTTTTAGTGTGGTGAAATTTTAGTGTGGTGAGTTTTAGTGTGGTGAATTTTAATGTGGTGAATTTTAGTGTGGTGAGTTTTAGTGTGGTGAGTTTTAGTGTGGTAAGTTTTTGTGTGGTGAGTTTTAGTGTGGTAAGTTTTAGTGTGGTGAGTTTTAGTGTGGTGAGTTTTAATGTGGTGAATTTTAGTGTGGTGAGTTTTAGTGTGGTGAGTTTTAGTGTGGTGAGTTTTTGTGTGGTTAGTTTTAGTGTGGTAAGTTTTAGTGTGGTGAAATTTTAGTGTGGTGAGTTTTATTGTGATGAATTTTAGTGTGGTGAGTTTTAGTATGGTGAGTTTTGGTGTGGTGAGTTTTAGTGTGTTGAATTTTTGTGTGGTGAGTTTAAGTGTGGTGAGTTTTAGTGTGGTGAGTTTTAGTGTGGTGAGTTTAAGTGTGGTGAGTTTTAGTGTGGTGAGTTTTTGTGTGGTGAGTTTTAGTGTGGTGAATTTTTAGTGTGGTGAGTTTTTGTGTGGTGAGTTTTAGTGTGGTGTTTTTTTTTTATTTGAGTTTTTTGTTTCATGTTCGTAGCTGGTGAAAGTGCCGAGTTATATCGTGTTTAGGTTGCATGGGAGGTGCCACGCCTCTTTGTCCAATCCCGCCTATATATAGCCTATCATTCCTTCCAGACCATACCGCATCTGTGGTAAAAATTTCAAGAAAATCGGATCAGCCGTTTAGACGGAGAAGCGGAACAAACGTGATTGCTTTTGTTTTTGTATTTTTGCTTTTGTTTTGTTTTGTTTTGTGCTTTTGCTTTTTTGTTTTTAAATTTTTTTTTGTATTTAAGTTTTTTGTTTCATGTTCGTAGCTTGTGAAAGTGCCGAGTTATATCGTATTGAAAGTTTAGGTTGTATGGGAGGTGCCACGCCTCTTTGTCCAATCCCGCCCATATATAGCCTATCATTCCTTCCAGACCATACCGCATCTGTGGTAAAAATTTCAAGGAAATCGGATCAGCCGTTTAGACGGAGAAGCGGAACAAACGTACAAACGTACAAACGTACAAACGTACAAACGTACAAACGAACAAACAGATTTATTATATTAATAGGATTATAATTGAATGGCGAAGATACGAAATAAAAAAAAAATAAATAAGACTTTATGTTTTTAAAAGTATATTATGAAAAGTATATGAACAAGGCCCTGTTTCACCATTTTCAAATAAATGGAAACACTTAACCCTTTTGAGATGAATAAAATGTATGTTATAAAACTCGCGATTCTGGACAACGTTTGTTCTACGACTTTGCTCATAGGTGTTACATACTTGAACCAGATCAAAAATTACACTAGACACCCGGACTTCAAATTTGAAAAAGTGCATTTTGTACTTCAGAATTTTTGAAGCAAAAGTCAAGAATTTTACTATGAAAAATCTTGGAATATGTAAAAAAAAGCATACAATTATGAATATTTGTGGTTTGTTTTGATGGAAGAGTGCTTTTTTTATAAATTCACTCCGGCCATTGCTGATGTCATATTCACACCATTTAAATCCAAGCACTTATTCTGTTCGAAAATCAGGAATTCTGTTGTTTGTAAACAACAAACTTAAAAAAAAACATAAAAAAGGTTTCTATATAATTTCACATATGCTCAATTTTAACTCCCGGTGACTGATGGTTCCGCAAAGAACCAAACAAAAATTCGAAAAAATCTACTAAAAGAAAAAATTTCATTTATTTCAAACACTTACAATAGCTTCTCGATACTACAGCAGCGATCACGACAATATTTTTTTCAGCTTCGATTTCGACAAATTCACCACAATAATAATTTTTTGAAACTACGAAATTTTACAAAAGTTAATTTTCTTGAGGTTGGTTGCCCTTACTGGACATACAGCAGGCAATTTAAGTTTGTTTCAAATGGGAATCGGCGCAACCGGTGGCGCTTGAATCAATAGACATTTAAAAGTCAAAGCGGGAAGATTAAATAAAATTCGTTGAACAAAGTTTTGATTTTCATCCGTTGGTTCCTGGCGAAACCAGTGGGCATTTAAGGGTTAATTGGATTTTAGAAAAACCGCTCTTAATGATATAACCAGAATTGAGAAACATCGAATGAATTCACTTTTGAATTCACTACCTATAATCGGCCTAAAATGGAATTCAATTCGCACATTTGGGCAGGGGCTTCCTCCTTGGAGTTCCTGGACCGAATACAACAACGTGCGATATATTTAATAGGGGATGAAAATATTTCATCGTCTATTGGTTCTCTTGAGCACCGAAGGACCGTTGGGTGTGTAAGCCTGTTTTATAGGTATTACAACGGTAAGTGTTCGAGGAAAAGACATGGCCTGATTCCACCAGGTCGTGTGTTTTCTCGTTCTACTCGGGCATCAAACCAAGCCCACCCTTCGTAGTCCACTCGGCTCTCAACAGAACCACGCATTATAGAGAGAATTCGTTTTCTCGTGTCGCAAGACACGTTTGTGGAACAATCTCCCTGCGTCCGTTTTTCCCGACATTTTTGATATTGGCAAGTTCAAAACAAACATTCACCGACACTGCTCCTTCTTTCCCCCCTCCCTTTAACCTATCATCCCTTCTTACGATCAACACTGTACATTGCATGTATAGGGGGCATCCCTTGAGCGTTGGTTAATTTGTATAAAAAAAATGATATATTTTTGATATTAATAAATTGTGGGCGCTGATTTTGACTGCATATTTAGTTTTTTTTGTAATACTTATCGTTTGAAGAAAATTACTATGGAAATTTTAGAACATTTTTAGCCACCCTTCAGAATAAAACAATAATACATTTTTTTACAAAATTTAAATTGCCAAGACTAATTTTAATATACCATTAAATTTGAAAATTCCGATGTTTTCAAAATTTTTGAATTTTAACTAGAAAAATTTAGATTTTTTAAAATTAAATTTGAATTATTTTTTAGAATTTAAGATCTAATGATAAACTAGAAAATAATGTATGATTAGCACGGGCATAGTTCAAAGTAACGATTAAAAATATTAACTTTTATCCATGTGTTCTCATTTCTAGGGTATATCTATTATCTCAAATTTGTCTAAATATTTTAAATTTTTTTTATTGAAAATTGTTTATATAAAAGAGGACTAAGATAAAGGTACCTAATATTTAAAAATGGAGTATTTTCTACAGACTCTGATTCTCCAATTGAAGACTAGTTTAGGAAAGGACTGCATGAGGTGTCAATTTAGGACAATGCCATGTGACTAGTTCGTTTCATATAAAAGTATCAGAACTAAGACATTTGATAAGATTTGTTCGTTGGGTTTCGGAAGCAATTTTATTAGGGAAAAAATCGTATTATTTAGTGCTATTAACGAAATTTCTAATAATTCTTATGCATTTTTAAATAATACCTCTACATTTCATAGATTTTATAAAAATGTATAATTTTCTGCTGAAATCGGTAAAATAAAATATTTAAAACTACAAAACAGAACTAGAAAGCCACAAAATGTGCAAACCAATTAAGTGCAGCCAAAAAGATGTAGCCAAATCAGTACAAGAGAAATATAAAAACCTCAAAAAGGAGCCAAACCAAATATTGCACTGGACTAATAGCAGTAAAAGGACCTAGGTAATATGATATGAAATATAGTTGCACGAGATAAAACAAACAAAACCACAGAGACACTCCAACTTTAAATAAGGTTCTAATCAGATTTTAATTACAATATGTTGGAGAACCTATGTTGTGGAAAAGCGGAAGTTCAAAATGCATCTAAAGTCATGTACAACAACTGTTATTTACCTAACAATATTGAAGTTTATCTATGTGTGTGTATTGTATGTGTATTTATTTGCCTTAGTTGTGTCAATGCTTTCTGTTTTCTGTGTTAATCCATGAGAGTGCCTGGGTGTTTGTGTGACTATATGTGAATATATCTAGGTGTGCACTGCTGCTTGCGGTTAGTATTTGTAAAATACACCGAAAAAAATAAAGTTCAAATTCATTTAAAGCACTGGCACCATACAGTTTATAGGTAAATGACAGACGTATTTTGAAACTATTTAAAATTAAAGTTTTTCTTTTAATTTTACAATTACTTTATTCTATCGATTTGTAAGAATATTCCAGATGATTTTTAAAACTTGTTAATATTACTAATAGCTTGGTCAAATAAGAAATGGCATTTTAAAAATATCACATTCTTTTTTAGGTTAAAATTAAAACCCGCAAATTTCAAAATCATGTTTTTACCAATTAACTTTTAGTAATTCCCATTACTATTGATGTCGCTTATATAGCGTTTTTCCATAAGAGCGCTACTAAAGTGTTTTCATTGGTTTTTCAACAGGGACGCTACAAAAGTGAGCGACACGGACAGCAAACGACGCTATATTCCTTGTTTGCCATTTCATGATGTAAAGAACAACGAGTCGAATTAAAATTTACTACCGAAATTCGAATTTGCATATTTTTTCATCATGAAATGGCGAACCTTACTGAAGAGAAATGTCAAAAGAGCGGCAAGAAATATGGCGTCGTTTGCTGTCCCAGTCACTCTATTTTTGTAGCGTCCCTGTTGAAAAACCAAATACGTATGCAACTATTCAAATTAGTCACTTAGAACTATATTCGAGTAACTCGAATTTAAATAGTTTTATATGCTGTACTTTTAATTGTAAACTATTGAATTTAAATTCTTTTTTTTGCATTTTAATTCTTTAACATTTAAAGTGAAAATTATAAGATATAGAGGGGTACTTTTTCTCTGTATATTTATTTGAACATGTGTGTCTTTGTATGTCTTAAAACTAAATTGCAAATGAGTTTTTGTACAATAAAGTAGCAAAGCGTTGAAAGGCTGTAATGCGATTATTAAACAATTTAATTAAATTTATTTCAAATTGAATTGTCTACCGCTAAATAGTATGCATACATTAAAATATACTTAAACTCATTTAAATAATTTAGAAAAAGTTTAAATTAACATTATTTATGTGAAAAAAATATAGTTCTAAAGTTGTTCTTTTGTGCTTTTTTAAGGAAATAATAACAGGTATCTATAATAAATATCCTTAGCTATAATTTTTTTATATTTTTTGTATTAACTTTTAAGAAAAGCGTCTAAAGCAAACATTTCTGGCAATTTCACAACTTTATAAAATGAGAAATACATTTTCTTATGGACCTCCATATAATTCGCGGTGGTTTATTTTGACTGCATACTTAGTTTTTTCCTATTACTTCAAGTTTTTAAGAAACTTTTTTAAGAAACTTGCAATCAAAATTTTAGACCCATTTCAGCCACTTCAGAGAATAAATAAAATATAGTACTTCTCAAATCTTGCTTTTAATATAATTTTATATGCAATTTTTCTTTTAATTGTCAACACAAATTCTAGTTTATCAAAGAATGCTAATAGTCCGATTGGTTTTTAAAATATCGTCACTGGCGAATGTGCATTTTTAAAAATGTTGGTAAATCAAATTTTAAAGTTTGAAGTGCTTTAAAAATTAGCAAAATTTATATATTTTTTCAAAGTTTTCTATTATTTTGGTTTATTCATCAATTTTTATAACGTGTATAAAATATCTTAGATTTGGACAATCTACTGAATTATAAATACGGATTTTGTGAGGCTATATCCAGATCAAAACGCAAATATTTTTGATTTTTATGCTATAACTCTTTATTAGCGTAAGATAAAATAGTAATATAGAGGCATTAATTGTTTGTTTTTAAAGCACCTATCGATTGGCATAATTAATTAAAAATATTTTGTCAAACATTAATTTGCCATTTGTTATTTGCAGGAAAAAATGTTTGCAAAATATTTTAAAATAATAATGCAGTTCGATGGGTGCTTTAAAAACAAACAATTAATACCTTGACAACACTATTTTATCTTGCACCAATAAAAAATTAAAGCAAAAAAACTAAGAAATTGGAAAAATTGAAAATCTTGTCATGCCTAAAGGGCGAAACTTAACTCTTTAATGGTACAAATAAAATAGTGGTGTAAAGGTATTAATTGTTTGTTTTTAAAATACCTATCGAACTGCATCATTATTTAAAAATATTTTGCCAAACTTTTTTTTCCTGCAAATAACAAATTGTAAATTAATGTTTGACAAAATATTTTTAATTATTGATGCAGAACGATAGGTGTTTTGAATACAAACAATAAATGCCTTTACACCACTATTTTATCTTATTCCAATAAAAAGTTATGGCGAAAAATCGAAAACATTCGCCCTTTTGGCATGACAAAATTTTCAATTTTTCAAATTTGCCCTTTTGGTTTTGTCTTTTGTGGCTAGAAATATCCAACAAAATGACACGCAATTTTGGCACAGCATACTTGAGGATAAACAACATTCAAAAATGTAAAAAAACGCAAATGTCAAAAATTGCACATTCGCCCCTTTGGCATGATAGTTTGGATCTAAACTCGAAAATTAGTTATAAGATATTCGGATAATTTTTTTAAGCATTTATGATGTTATGATTTATAAGAAAATTATATATGTTTATTCAGAGCATAGTGTAAACTAAAGAAAATTATTAAACTGTTTCCATCTTTTATACTTGTTAAGCAATTCTAAAAAATCGCGGGAAAATAGTTAAAATTTCTATAGCAATTTTTTTAAAAACAATACGTAGTAGGAAAAAACTGAGTATGCAGTCAGAATCGTTTGTGAAATATATATATATAGAATTTATAATAAGATAGCCATAGGAAAAGATTGTGTTGAGTAGTATTATAGTAACTATTGAATCTTTGGTGTAGCCATTTAAAAATTTAAATTAAAAACTTTCGAATGAAATTGTATTGAGATTTACATTTTAAATTTCGAAAATTAAAAATATAATGTATTAGAAAATTGTTCACACCATTTACAAATAAAGTTGGGTGCATTTCGAATGAAAATGAGTAGATTCAAAATGTTCCATGATTCAAAATGACACAAAATATCAAAAAAAAAATGTATATATTTTCTATATAAAATTGAGATAATATCGACGCCTCTTACGAAAACACTCACGTTTCAATTTCCTTACGAAAAACAGCACGTTTTTCGTAACTACGAACAGAAGCACAAGTTTATTTTTTCCACGAAAACAATCACATTGTTATTATAGCCAAGAAATGAAGCATATACGTTTTATAGCCACGAAACGAAGTATAACACGAAACGAAATATAACTTTGCCACGAATAGAAGCACTTTTACATTTAGCTACGAAAAAAGCTCATCTATTATTTCGCCAAGAAAAAAATGCATATATTTTTCTTCAAAAAAGGTATCCCAGTGGACTGTTTGTGCACAAAATCTAACTTAGGCCATTGGGATTTGGTCAGAACCCACTTGCGTCATTCGACATTTTTGTTTGGAAATATTTGTTCCATTGGAATTTGCTAGAACCCACATGCGTCATTGAACATATTTTTGAATAAATTACTCCGAACCCAAAAAGAACAAATTAAAGAAAAATCCAATAATGCCAGTGGGTTCTGATCAAATCATAAACGAACAAATTTTTTCAAAAAAAAATGAACAATTTTGGTCATAAAATACTATCACCTCCATAATTAATATTTTGTGATTTCTTGACCACAAAATGTATATTGGGATATCTGTCTCAAAAATACATATTTGTTCGTAGATTAAATATAAATGTGCTTATATTCGTGGGAAAGATAAAGTAATGCTTCTGTTCGTGGAGAAAATGAGATTATTTTCATGACTACAATAATTTGAAGCTTCTTTTCGTGGTTAAAATAAACTCGAACTTGTTTTAATGAATTTTTTTTAATATCCTGTTTTTCGTAAGCAAATTGAAACGTGTGGGTTTTCGTAAGAGAAGTCGATATAACAAGAACTAAGATAATTTTGAAGAACTAATTTATAAGAAAACAGTCTACAGTCTTTACAAATAATAAAAATCAAAAAAAAATTTACATTACAAAAAATTTCGAAAATTCCATATAACAGAAATATTAATACAAGAAAATGTGATTTTAATTTAAAAGAAAGAAATTTTGAGAGGTTATAATTGATATTTCAAATGAAAAATCTCAATATCCCTAAAATCTTTTTAAATATAAAATAGAAAGCTTTTCAATTTCTTTGTTTTACTGAAGATGCACATTTAATTTGAATAAAATTATAGTAAAGGGTTTTTCAACAGGAACGCTACAAAAGTAGAGTGACAGGGACAGCAAACGACGCCATATTTCTTGCCGCTCTTTTGTCATTTCTCTTCAGTAAGGTTTGCCATTTCATGATGAAAAGATATACTACGAATTCGAATTTCGGTAGTAAATTTTAATAATTTCGGCTCGTTGTTGGCAATCCTTACTGAAGAGAAATGTCAAAAGAGCGGCAAGAAATATGGCGTCGTTTGCTGTCCCTGTCGCTCTACTTTTATAGCGTCCCTGTTGAAAAATCCTTGAAAAAAACTTTTGTAGCGCTCTTATTGAAAACCCCTTTACACGGAGAAAGTTAAACTTCTTAAACTGAAAAGGAATTCGTTCCGAATGCACATTAGCTGAATTTCACTAATATCAATAAAATGCTACTTACTAAAATTTTAGAATTTATCATCTAAATATTAAGAATTACTTAGTTATCAAAAAAAGGTAAACAAGAAATATTCTGCTGTATTTTGAGAAGTTCATTTATTGACTAAAAATTTATTAATTTGGCTCAAGAAAACATTCCAAAATTAAAAAGATTTTTCTTAAATCAAATAAAATATTTTCTAAATCAAAAAGAGTATTTTCTAAATAAAGAGGAATATTTCTTATACCTATATAAATAAATATATATTTAATAATGAAGAAATAAACTTCTTAGAGTGAATAATAATTGTGCTTAATACATTATTTTTGAAACTTAATCTCTGCATATCAAATGCAATTACTCTTAGTTAATTTGTTGATAACCTAATAACTAGTTTCTTAAAATCAAAAACTCTTCCGATCACACTGTATATTCGAGATACTTTCTTTATGTTTGTATTTTTTCCTTTCGTTTTACAAACTGAAAACGATTCATGCTAATCATAGGCCTGACACAAAAAGAATGGAATAAGAAGAACCTATACCAATATAGTGCATGAGAAAGAGTGCAATATGAAATAATTTAGTTGCTCCATAATGTTTATTATATGGACCTCTTCCAATAAAAGCCATATTTTATGACTTCTGAGTGCTGCATTCATTCTCCGGCACCTAAAAAGGATGCACGAAATTTATGGCATGTATGTGAAAAGGAAATATATATTTTTTTTTGTAGTTTTACCATAACAATACCAACAGATTGGCAACAAATTGCAACCGTCGCACCAAAATTGTGCGATGCCGTTTTGGCCCAAAGACAACGAACGAACTAACGGCACGGCACAATAATTGCATTTGAGCCACTGGCGGAGAAAATGAATTTCATAAAAATGGCTGCAATTGGAACATACAAAAGTTGGACAAAAATAAAGAAAAATAATATAAAAAAATCAGATCCGAAATGGAATTTGTTGAAATCGTTCGTTATATTTATAACTGCTTCCAACATGGCTCATCTTCTGTGGCTACTGCTGTTGCTCTTGTAGCTCCTGTTGCTGACCCAATACTGCTGCTGATGATTATTGTGAGTTATGCGAAGGACGTAGGAGTTGGAAGGACTAATAAACATTCGCGTGCACCGCGTGATTACATTTAAATTGGAAATGTTTACGACCTTCCCATGAAAATGAAATAAACTTTGTGAAAAAGTTTCAAGAAAAAGAGCAGCATAGAATAAACAAATGTTGCTGCTATTACCAAGGCTGCTGTCGTTGTCGTTGCCGTTGGTCGTGTTGTTGTAGTCAGCCGGAGTAGCAACAGCAATAAGCAGCAACAGCAGCAACTATTTTCAATTTCCTTCCGTTGCAATGCAATGGCAAATGTTGCTCGACGCTATTGGCAAATTTATGATTACCAACGGAAATGACGAAAATAGCAATATCCGGCTTAACGGATTGGTAGGGTTTGCTGGGTGCCTGAATGAATAGATGGCTGGTAGAATAGTTGCAATGGGTCTGGGTTGAGGGGACCGTAGTATTGACGATATTAGAGACTATTTTTCTCGTTTGCTGCTTTGGTTTTTAAGTAGTTTCAACTCACCCTGAACTGACTGGAATGTTCGAACTTGTGAAAGTCTGGCTCCAGTTCGAGCGCCTCCTCGAGATTCTGCAGAAATTGTCGCTGGAATGTGACGATCTCGTGTATGTTGCCGAAGAGCGCATTGATTTCGGCATTCGAGAGGAATGTCTCACGTTTCATAGGTTCCAGATAGTGTTCGAGCAGGCCGTTCAAGTGCTGGAAAATGAAAGATATATTTTTATTAATATAAAAAGAAAAGATTTAAATAGTTTTTGTAAAGCTTTTTTTTTTCATTTCAAAAAGCTCATTAAAGCTACTAAGTCTTAATTCTATTTTATTTTAAATATTATGAGTTTTTTCCACCAACTACCAGTTTCATCATATGAAAGATTTCGTTCATTGAATTGCAATTTAATGTTTTTAATGTTCAATATACGAACATCATATTTACACAAAACAATTTGTCTTCATTTACACATACATATTGTTACGAAAAGATGTAATTTGCTCCACTGTGCAAGCAATCAACAATAATAAATGAGACACAAGACAATTCAGCGCACTAAGCAATGTGTTAGAAAGAGACGGAAGATCATTCAGCGTACTGAGGCAGTGTGCGAGAAAGAGATGGAAGATCAGCGCATTAAAACACATGAGTGCGAATGAGATGCCAATAGCATGCGTCATTCACGAAACGAGTAGAAGGTTCTCGAAACAAGTCGAAGCTTGTCGAAACGTGTCGAACTGATGCATGCAGTATATAAGGCGGCGCATCTGAGGCACTGTACTTCAGTTGTGATTTAATAGTGAACTAGTGCGTCTCGTGAGTGAACTTTGTAAAGATAAATTGTAGTAATTCAGCAGTTGATATAAGTGATTATTCTTTAAGTTGTTATTTAAATAAATAAAGTTAATTAATAATAGTTGAAATAATACTAGTTAAAACCAAATATTAGTGCGTTTTTATTTTGTACACAATCCAGCGATACGAACTCGTAGAACAGTTTTCCGTAGACTGAATTTTCGTAACATTGGTGTCAGAAGTGGGATTGTGATACAAAATGGTTAAATTAGAACAACTTAAAGTCGACCAGCTAAAGAAGGAGCTGGCGAATCGTGATCTTCCAACTGCTGGTACGAAAGTAGAGCTGCAAAAGCGCCTAATGGACGAATTAGAGGCGCAGGGCATTGATCTTACGATGCACAATTTTGAAGTGGAAGTTGCAGCACCGTCATCGAAAAATCTGGACTCAGAGGAGAAAGTACAGACCCAAGTTTTTGATATGAGCCAGTTGATCGGAGCTATGCAACAACAATTTCAGATAATGGCTCAAGAAAATTCCAGACAGTTTCTAGAAAATTCCAACAAAATGGAGAAACTTCAAGAAAATTCCAACCAACATCAAGTAAAAATGGAGGAGCAGATGCAGGAACACTCTAAGCAGCTTCTGGAAGTTTCTAATACACTCCATGGCAAAGTAAACGAACTTGAGGCACATGTAAATGACATGGAAAGCAAATTTGAAAAATTGGAAAATGGCATCGACAAAAAGTTCCAGAAAATGCAAGAAGATTTCGGTGCGTTACAGCTAAGTGGACCTACACAGCATGTTCTTAGTGGTTCGAAGCTGAAATCGCCGATTTACGATGGAACCACAGCGTTCAACATTTTCAAGCTCCAATTTGAGACAACGGCTGTAAGTAATCGATGGAACAATGAAGATAGCGTAGCAGCGCTTATTGTGACCCTGAAAGGTGGAGCTGCCGAAGTATTGCAGACTGTTCCAGAAAGCGATAGAAATAGTTACACAGCGGTTATGGCTGCACTGCAACGGAAATATGGAAGTGATCACATGAAGCAGATCTACAGAATGGAACTAAAGGGCCGAATGCAAAGAAATGGAGAAACATTGCAGGCGTATGCAGCGGACATCGAGAGGCTTGCCCATTTGTCGTATTCAGATTCAGCAAGTGATTTCATAGAAAAGTGCAAAATCGAAGCGTTTGTTGATGGCATACGCGATCAGGAGACAAAACGTGCAACAGTGATTGCGCCCAAGGTAACATTTACGGAAACGGTTACCATCGCTCTAACACAGGAGACAGCAAATACGTTGTGCCGATCGGCTCCAAAGGCTCGTAGAATTGATGTGGAGAACGATGATTTATTTCAAGTAGTGTGCCAAGCAGTTAAATCAGGCGTTAAAACCGAACACACATCAGCCAACAAAGATACCAAATTCAAAGGTAAATGTTACAACTGCGATACATATGGGCATATGGCACGTGATTGTCGTAAAAAACGCAAGCGCTCAATCAATCCATTTGCAAATGAACCCCGACATGAAGAAACCCAGGATCATGTCCAAAATAACGTAAATTTTAATCAATCTTTAAACTAAAACGAGTCAGTTCTGCGGGGCACGATCTGACTCCCATAACCGATTGCCCCAGAATCTCCATTTCACAAATTGCTCGAAAGCCAAATAGCTTAACTGTCGAAGGACTCATTGATTGTACAGCATATATGGTAACATTGGATACGGGAGCTTCACACTCAATAATAAGAAGTAACCTTGTTAAGGATGAAGTAGAGCCGCTTGTAGGAATAAGATTACAAACAGCTACAGGTGAAGAGGCCCCTATCAGAGGAAAGATTACCAAGAAAATAACGATTGGTACTACGACAGTTAAGCATGATTTTATTGTGGCAGAAATAGTAGACGAAATAATACTTGGCATGGACTTCATGATAAAGAACGGTTTCACACTTGATTTAACAAGAAAGATTTTGAATTATGCCAACACGGAGATCCAACTAAATATTGATTGTGACCAGAGCCCGAACATGAAACAAGTTATTGCATATAAAAATAGAAAAATACCACCTAATTCAGAAGCAATTGTTTGGGCGAAATTAAATGGAGATTGTGGGATAAGCAAGTTGTGGGTTATTGAAGCAAACGAAGAGCTGTATAAAAGTAACATAGTGGTAGGAAGAACACTTGTTGAGGCGGAGAAAGACAGAATTGTACCTATAAGAGTTCTCAATTTGGAAAACTCGTCAAAATTAATCAAAAAGGGAACAGTGGTAGGCCAGTGTCAAGAGGCGTCAGCGATTATAAATTGCGAGTCAAATACATCAAAGGACTATGTCACACCGCAAATAAACAAACAATCTACCGACAGGTTTATAAATGAGTGGACGAAGGATTTGGGTGGCAAAGAAAAGAGTCAAGTGCAACAGCTAATTGACAAATATCGGTGTATATTTGCTGAAAAGGGCCAAAAGGATGGCAGAACTGCCATTGTAAAACATCGAATAGACACTGGTGATTCTAACCCAATTCGTCAAGCACCAAGAAGGGTACCACTTGCGAAAAGAGACGAAGTATCACATTTGGTTGAAGAAATGCACACAAATGGCGTGGTGGAACCATCTGAGAGTCCATGGAGTTCACCAGTAGTATTGGTGAAAAAGAAGGACGGTAGTACTCGGTTTTGCGTTGATTACCGAAAACTTAATGATGTCACCAAGAAAGATAGTTATCCGCTGCCTAGAATCGATGACACCTTGGATACACTATCTAATGCTAAGTGGTTTTCAACGTTGGACTTGCAAAGCGGTTACTGGCAAGTGGAAATCGATAAGAAAGATCGAGAGAAGACTGCATTCAGTACTGGAGATGGACTATGGCAATTTTTGGTAATGCCGTTTGGACTATGCAATGCCCCAGCAACATTCGAGCGGTTAATGGAGCACGTATTAAAAGGTTTACACTGGAAAACATGCCTAGTATACCTTGATGACATAATTGTTATGGGCAAGGATTTCAACGAACATCTAAGAAATCTAGAGGAAGTATTCCTTCGATTGAAAAATGCGGGTCTACAACTTAGCCCAAAGAAATGCTCACTTTTCAAGAAAGAAGTCAAGTATCTGGGCCATCGAGTTACCACGGAAGGAGTGCATACCGATGAAGATAAAATAGTTGCAGTGAAGGAGTGGCCCAGACCGCAAAACCTACATGACCTACGAAGTTTCTTGGGGCTATGTACATACTACAGGCGATTTGTTCCAGGTTTTGCCAATGTTGCTAGCAGTCTTCACGAGCTGACAAGAAAGAACCGCGTATTTCAATGGGGCGATGATCAAGAAAGGGCGTTTTTGAAATTAAAAGATCTGCTGTGCTCGGCACCAATTCTTGCGTATCCAATTCCAGGGGAGAAATTTATACTTGATACGGATGCGAGTGGATACGGAATCGGCGGAGTTCTCTCTCAAGTGATCAATGGACAAGAAAAAGTGATCGCATACTACAGTAAAACCTTGTCCAAACCCGAGCGAAATTACTGTGTCACCAGGAGGGAGCTTCTTGCTGTAATCGAAAGTGTGAAAAATTTCCACAAATACCTGTACGGGCAACAGTTTCACTTGAGAACCGATCACGCTGCACTGAGATGGTTACTTCAGTTCAAAGACCCTGAAGGTCAAATTGCGCGTTGGATAGAACGATTACAGAGCTACGATTTCACCATAGAACATCGTAAAGGAGGTCATCATGGAAATGCAGATGCTCTGTCACGACGCCCATGTAAACTAGAATGCAGACATTGTTCAAGAGCGGAAGGAAAAGAAACCATAATTGACATTCGTTTGCTAAATGTTTTGCCCGATGAAAAATGGACTCCGGAACAAATTCAAATTGATCAAAAGAGTGATCCCGACCTCACAAAAATCATGATGTTCAAGGAACAGCAAACAAAACCATCATGGGAAGATATAGCTGCTGACAGTGGCATAACTAAAGCTTACTGGGCACAGTGGCAGAGCTTAAAGCTACAAGATGGTTGCTTATATCGTGTATGGGAAAATGAAGATGGCACATCCGCTCGAAGTTTGATTGTTGTTCCCAAGTCTAAAATAAAAGAGATATTAGCGGAATACCATGGTGGATCTAGTGGTGGTCATTTGGGCATTAATAAAACGGTCGAGAAGGTAAAGAAACGTTTTTATTGGATTGGATGCCAAGAGTCAGTCGCAGATTGGATTCGCAGTTGCCCACAATGTGTACCAGCAAAAGGACCAACAGTCAGAAGTCGCGGCAGGATGCATCAATACAACGTGGGAGCACCATTCGAGCGTATTGCCATGGATGTCGCCGGGCCGTTTCCAATCAGTGATGCGGGGAATAAGTATGTGCTTGTCGTCATTGACTACTTCAGCAAGTGGCCTGAAGTGTATCCCATGCCGAATCAAGAAGCCACAACAGTTGCGGATGCATTAGTTAACAACTGGGTAAGCCGTTTTGGAGTACCGTTAGAATTGCATTCAGATCAAGGAAGAAATTTTGAGTCTGCTGTATTTAAAGAAGTATGCAAAGTCCTCAACATACACAAAACACGAACAACGCCTTTGCACCCGCAATCAGACGGCATGGTGGAGAGATTCAATCGGACTTTGGAAGAGTATCTCAGAAAAGTGGTTGATAAAAATCAAAAAGATTGGGATACACACATACCACTATTCCTCATGGCTTATCGAACGGCGGTTCATGATACCACAGCAGCTTCACCATCTAAAATTGTTTTTGGAACAGACTTAAGATTACCTGCGGATTTAAAGTTTGGTGCGAGTCCTTCAGCTGGAATTCCTGTACACAATTATGTTTTCAGAAAAAGTGAAGAAATGAACGATGTGCATCGGTTTGTAAGACAACGTACACAATTTGCGAGTGATAAGATGAAGGCCAGATACGACTTGCGCACAAATTCAGAGGGATTTACGGAAGGACAACTTGTTTTGCTCTATAACCCACAAAGGAAGAAAGGCTTATCCCCTAAGCTACAAACACACTGGGAAGGACCATACAAGATAATTAAAAGAATTAACGATGTCGTGTATCGGATTCAGAATACTGCAGGCGTTAGAAGAAAAATGAAAGTGGTACATTTAGAAAGGTTGGCGCCGTATAGAGAGAGAGAGGATTAACATCTGTTCGGGACGAACAGATTTAGGTGGAGGGCAGTGTTACGAAAAGATGTAATTTGCTCCACTGTGCAAGCAATCAACAATAATAAATGAGACACAAGACAATTCAGCGCACTAAGCAATGTGTTAGAAAGAGACGGAAGATCATTCAGCGTACTGAGGCAGTGTGCGAGAAAGAGATGGAAGATCAGCGCATTAAAACACATGAGTGCGAATGAGATGCCAATAGCATGCGTCATTCACGAAACGAGTAGAAGGTTCTCGAAACAAGTCGAAGCTTGTCGAAACGTGTCGAACTGATGCATGCAGTATATAAGGCGGCGCATCTGAGGCACTGTACTTCAGTTGTGATTTAATAGTGAACTAGTGCGTCTCGTGAGTGAACTTTGTAAAGATAAATTGTAGTAATTCAGCAGTTGATATAAGTGATTATTCTTTAAGTTGTTATTTAAATAAATAAAGTTAATTAATAATAGTTGAAATAATACTAGTTAAAACCAAATATTAGTGCGTTTTTATTTTGTACACAATCCAGCGATACGAACTCGTAGAACAGTTTTCCGTAGACTGAATTTTCGTAACAATATATATATTTATAATTTCTATAAAGTTTATGTTATTTAATTGTTAAATACTACTTGCTTGATTTATAAAATATTATTTCGAAAAAAACTAATTTTTATTTTTTTTGTAATAAATTAATTGATGAAAATTTACAAATTTTTCAAAAAACAACTTTTTTGGAAATAAAATTTGAAAAATTAAATTCTTAAAAATTAAATTAAAATATAAAATTTCATTCAAACCATTTTTCCAAAAAAAAAAAAACAATTATTGTTCAAAAAAATATTTTTTGAAAGAAAAAAAATTCAGAAATAAAAATTGTTTCTAAAACATTTTTTTTCAAAAAAAAAAAAATTTTTTTTTTTTATAAATTTTTTTTTTATGTTTTTTAACATAACTTGTTTTTTATATTGTTATTATTATAAATAAATATTTTACAAAATATTTTACTATTTACCCATGTCGATTATAAAGCGATTTTCAACAGGGACGCTACAAAAGTAGAGCGACAGGGAAAGCAAACGACGCCATATTTCTTGCCGCTCTTTTGATATTTATCTTCAGTAAGGTTTGCCATTTCATGATGGAAAGATATACGAATTTGAATTTCGGCAGTAAATTTTAATAATTTCGACTCGTTGTTGGCTCATATATCTTCCCATCATGAAATGGCAAACCTTACTGAAGAGAAATGTCAAAAGAGCGGCAAGAAATATGTCGTCGTTTGCTGTCCTTGTCGCTCTACTTTTGTAGCGTCCCTGTTGACAAACCCTTGAAAAAAACTTTTGTAGCGCTCTTATTGAAAAACCCTTTATAAGAAATAATAAACAAGAATAGCTTAAAGACTGAGAAAGAATTATAACAAAAAATTAACGAAAAATAAGTATTATGATTGAAATTTGGTTTGATGAACAGTCTTCTTGAATATAATGTACATATATGTTGTATTTTATGTATTCGGTCATTAATATGATGAAACTTTTTTTTCACATACACTTCATCATTTTGAAGAACACCTTTTTGGTCATTCATAAAATTGATAATGAATTCATAACATTGATGTTTTGTCGTTCTAAATATTATGAATCGTTCTTCAATACAATGGACGAAACTCATCGATATGAAGATTCTGTTTTTTCTGTGTATAAAAGCTTTTTATTCTTATAAGTTTAACTGTAGATATTACTGATATGTTTTTTAATAAAGACTTTAGTGGAATATATAATTATTATTTGATGAAAAATAGCATTATGGTTTAGAAAATTATGTTTGGATTAATACTCTTGTAGAAACAATTGCAATTGTCAGATAGGAGCAAGAAGTATAAAAAGCTATAAACTTATTCAAAAAAATAACTTCAATTTAAAGTTATTTAATTATATTAGAATTTTATATAAATCCTTTTAATCTCTAAATGATTTTGTTATAAATTTCAGAAAATTCAGGACAATTCGATTATCGCAATCCTTTGAACAATAAAAACTGCTCGAATTTTAGTATTGAAATTTAGTTTGCAACTAAAAATTGATAAGCCCTACAGACTATTCAAAATTTTTTCATTTACAAGAATTTATAGAAAGTTCAAAGCGGAATATTGATCAAACCTAATGAATTTAGTTCTCAATATTTACATCTGCAATTCAGAATTTATGTTTAAATTGTTTGTGCGTGATTTCTCATCACCAAATTCAGTTATGTAATTTACTCAAATCCAAAAATTGAAATGTCAATTAGAAACCCAGCTGAAAATTCGGTCAGGTCTGAATATGCAGGCCTAAAGAATTCAGTTCAGTATTCAGTTTTATACATGCAAGGACGTTTGTAATATATAGGCACTTCTGAATTATTTAATTTATTCAGAACTGAAGACTAAGAAAAGAATTAAAGTTATCATACAATTTTGAACACATAACGAAAGGAAGGTTTCATATCAGATCTAAAGACTAATGAAAGAATTAACGTTGTTATAAAGTTTTGAACAGAGCACGAAAGGACTGTTTCAGTTTTGAAACTATAACCGAATATTAAAAAGCTAAATGTATTATATTTTATACCTGAAAATGAGCAGGGAAATATTACAATTCTTATTTATTACTGAACGCATTATGAAAATTAGGTTTAAGCTGAATTCTGGACGAAAATGATATTTGAATATTACCCAAAAATGAGTTACGTTTCAGTCCTCCAAATTTGGAAAAAAAGTATGTTCATGCATGTATTGGGGGAAATTTGAATAGAAGGTATTAGTAGTATTTTAGGAATCGGCAGGGGCTTTTAAACTTGTACTAGAGTCTATTATCTTCTTCGGGGAAAGAATTACAATTATGATAAACAAAGATTTCTACACTATTCAGACCTGAAATCATTACAGAAAATTACAATGAATACATTCAGTTTCAAGACTGAAGACATAGATGAATTAAAAAAGTAATATTAAAGTTCATGCATGATTTAACGGATATTTGTATGAAATATGAAAGGAAGGTTTCAGAATTATTTCAGGCAAGTCTGAAAACCTGTTTTCTGCTGGGTTGACATACATATAAACTATAAAAGCAAAATAGTAATTTTTGAATTCGTAAACCAAACTTAAGAGATTTTTATATTTCGTAATTAATTTGTAGCCTCGAGCACAAAATGCATTCATAATCAGGAGAGGAGGAATATTTATTCAAGAGTGTAAAGGAAGACAACGGCAACTGCGAGAAAATGAGATCGAAAACTTTTACAGAGTAAAATAAAAAAAAGAGGAACTAAAAAATGCAAAAGTTTGAAAACCCAGCGTACTGCGGGGCACTGGAAAATGCAAAGCGTTGAATTTACTGAAACAAAAAACTTTTCGAATATAATTTGAATATTAAGATGACAGAGAATTAAAAAACAAGAAAAATAAATTTAATGTGAAACTTTTGGGTGCGAAGGTGAACGCAATGCAAAAACGCCAGAGGGCGGCACCATAGAATTTAACGAATAAAAATGTTAATCAGCGTTAAGCCGTATGAGGCAGCCAGCTGTTCAAATCACAGCACAGAAAAAGGGACAGATGCAATTAAAAATGGTAGCCAAATCATTTAAATGTTCTTAAAGTATGCAGAATTTTTTTAAAACAATTAATTGGTAGCATAAAGTTAGGAAGAATCATTTCAAAATAAAAATTTATAAAGTCAATCAGTGTTTTGAATTGTAATATATCAAACCAATTAAGTACTGTCGTTGACTGTTGAAAGTTTTCTCATTTGACTTCTCTGATTTCTCATTTCTCCACTAAGATTGCCCTAGAAATTGTATTTATGTAATTAATTACTCTGGAAGATTATTAGCTGAAGCTGTATATGTGATTTCGATTGCTTCAATTGATATTAGTAGCATTTAAAGGTAGTTCAAAGCTACATAGAGGCGCTTTCATGAATTGAATGCATTTCCAGGATTATTCTAGATATTTTGCTATAAACTATACAACTTCCTGTGTTTTAAATGAATCAAATTATTAAATGAAATTACTGGAATTTGTGAAAATTTTAATTTTTTGTTATTTAGAAATTGAAAATTCTTAATTTTAATTTGGAAAATTCACAATTTCTAATAAAAATCTGAAATTCATAAACAATACAAAATTTGTTTTTGAGTAGTTGGATTTTTTGTTATTTTAGAAAATGTAAAATCTTAATTTTTAAATTTATTTTATAATTTTCTCAATTTAAAATCAAAAACATCCATATCATTTAGAATTTTAACAATTTTAATCGATAAAAACACCACTTAATTTTAAATTTTCTTAAATTCATTCATTCATTATTCTCTTAATTTAAATTTAAAATTATGTAGTAGTCTAAAAAAAGCATCAGGCTATTTTCACATGAGGTGTAACATTTATTTATGGATTTTTCATATGGATATGTTTTATTTTTGTATTATTTAAATTTGAGCTGTCAGCGCATACATCTTATGAATACAAATTTACCATGTCTTCTGATCCTTGAAGGATGCTCTTTGGATTTCTTGCTTTTCTGTCACTCGCTTTTGTTTAATTTTTTTTTTGTTTGCTGTTTTGTTATTCTATGTTCTGAGTGAAGCTTTCAGCATAAAATTCATGAAGTGGAATTCAAGTTGTGCGGTTTTGACTTATGGTGGATTTTTTTTTTCAGTTATGGTAAGGGTTGGGTAAGTCGTGTTTTGTTGACTCACTGACTGACTGAATGCATGAATGTCAAGCATTGAAGACAATAAAAAAAAAACTGACGTGTAATAAAACTTGTTCTATTGTTTATTTTAAATCGCAACGGAACATTGGCGCTGAAGGTTTTGTAATAGGTTTCAGAAATATATCAACTTTGGGATTTAAATAGAGCTTTGAAATGTGTCACAACTGATATAGCTTTTTATGCTTTAACCGCTGTATAAAATATGTAAAAAATGCCATTTATAATTAGCTAAGGTCTAAGTAAAGAAATATTCAAAAAAACTTAAAAGCTTTGCAAAAATGTATAAAAAAATTATAATAAATTGTTACTTAGCAACAGAAAATATTTACTAAATGGTTTACTAAACTTTTTAGAGCTTTTATTTTATATAAAAAAAATAATTACAAAGCTTTATAAACGTTTTAAAGCGTTTTTAAAAATTTGATATAAAAGCTTGTCATGATTTCAAAATATTTCAAAGAATACAATCTGCTCAAGATTTTATTAGCTTTTTATTATTTTGATGATAAAGCTTCAGAAGCCTTTAAAATTCCGAAGATTGTAAAATTATTTAAATATTAAGTTTTTTTATTTTGCTTTTTTTTGGTAGTTTTTTGTTTTTCCACCCGAATACAAGAAAATTAAAAGAAAAAAGATTTTTAAAAATAGAAAAAGCTTTTTACAAAATTTAAATGATGTAGCTTCTCATGTTTTTAAGCTTTTATATATTTTGATTTTAATTTGCTTACCAAATACATGAAAAAATAAAATGTAAAATAATTTAAAAGATATTTGGAAGTTTGATGATAAAAGCTTCTTGAGATACTTGAAAAGATAAAAGCTTCGAAAGTTAAAGAAACTTTTCAAAATAAAAGATTTTTTATAATTAAAGCTTTCGAAGCCTTTCAAAAGTTTAAAATAATATTGGCTTGTCAATTGTTCTATTTTCTGTTTGCTTCTTTGATATTCTGCGTTTTCCCACGAATACAGGAAAATTCAAAACAAAAAAATGTCATAAGTGTAAAATGATAAAAGTTCTCTTTGAATACATGTAAATATTTTGCAATGAAAAAGCTTTTAAAAATATAAAATATTGAACTGATAAAATTTCCCAAAGTTAAAAAAGCTTTTAAAAGTTTGATTATAAAAGCTTCTCAAATTCTTTTAGCTTCATTTAGTAATTTATTTATTTATAAGTGTAAAATGATAATAGTATCCTATTTTCTCTCTGAATACATGTAAAGCTTTTGTAATGAAAAAACAAAAATAACTAAAGTTTGCTGAGAAAAGTTACACAAGGTTTTGTTTTTGAAATGATAAAAGCTTTAAGGCTTCCTACTTTGTTGGTATTTCGTTTCGAAACGTATTGTAGTTTTAGACAGAGCTTTCGCAAAATCATCTAAGGGCGAGTTTACACGATAGAGAAAATAGCTAGAGATAGAGCAAAATAGAGTTAAAAATCTCATAAAGTTGTGTAAACACAACATAGAGCTCCACTGTACGGAGCTCTACGGTATGTTTTTTTCTCTATCTCAAGCTTACTTCTCTATCGTGTATTCGAGCCTTAAAAGCGTTTTACAAACTAAAGCTCTTCGAATAAATAGCTTTATGTACAAACTTACCTTGACATAGGTGCGCTCCGTGTCCACCAACTCGAGGATGACTTTGCGCAGCTTTTCCGCATCGGTCAACTGGCGCGATGGTGTTAGCGCTGCATTCGAAACCGACGATGTCACCGAACCAGTGGGGCTGGACTTGCGAGTTTCCTGAGGTGAACGACAAAATCCGGTAACCTGTGGGTTAAATTAAACGGCCACCGGAGAAAACAAAGTAATGGAGATGAGCAAATGTCGTTGGTAGCGAAGGTTGTGCAGCAGTGCAATGCAATGCGATGAGGTGAGGTGTGATGAGGGGGATGAGAGTGGCTCAAGGGAGGTGCGTGTGAGTGTGGTGAGAGTGTTAAGGGTCGGTTTTGTTAAATGTTTGCATTGTGTGCGCGCAACACACATAAATGACACTGACACTTGACAGTTTGACAAAAGATGGCGTCGCGGTTGGGTTTTTAATGAAGTAGGTGACTTTTATATTTTTGTATTACACCTTCTATTGTTGTTGTTGTTGTTCTTGTTCTTACTGTTGTCAAGTGTTACGAATTGTGTTTGTGTTGCTGTTATTGTTGTGCAACAAACAGCACTTGGTTGAAGGTTTTTCATGCTTTTGTGCGATGCATGTCATGTCTTTTGAACAACAAAACTAAAAAAAAGTAACAACAATAGAAATACAACAAATTTAGCAGATTTCCTTGAAAGCTTTAAATAGCGACCTCAACTTGAGCCAAAAAAAAGGATTTTTCATTTATTTTTACGTATGTCAAGTGCTGAGTCAGTCGGTCTGTCAGTCAGTTAGTTCATGGGTTAAAGCTTTATTTTTTTGCTGCTCTAAAGGCTCAAGTGTCATTAAATGAAGTGGTTTTCCAGAGCTTTTACAGAGTGTCATAAGTAAGTGTTTTGTATAGATTGTGAATTCGGACTTGACATGCTGAGGGATGTAGATGAAAATGACAACAAATGACACCTCCTCCCGCACACTTCCTAAAAACACTGCCTGCTGCAGTGGTTCTACTACTTTATTTTCTTGCTCTTCTTCTAATTTTTCTTTCGTCTACTCAAACTCACCTGCTCCGCCGTCTTCAATAGATTCTCGATCTCAAAGCTGCTCGTGCGCGAGGTCGGCTTGGTGCCCTGCGGCGTCGGTAGCTGCTGCATCATGGGCTCCACCGATGAGGGTGCTGGTGAGCTTTCGGCCTCGGGCGAGTATAGCTCCTTGCCAGCGCCATCTAGTTTTATTTTTTTTATGTGGAAAGAAAGAAAAAAAAGTAGCAGTAAAGACCACAAATTAGTAAAAGTGGCGAACATTTAAAATAAGTTGTTGAGGTTGTTGCGCTGGCTGACTGGCTCCGCTCGCAACTAAAAGCGCACATAGCTCACATATGTGGCAAACTTTGGTGGAAGGTGCAACGTTCCAAGGGGGCAGCAACCGCAGCACATGTTTTAAACGTCTGTAATTTATGCGTACCGCTTAGGTACTCTCAGGACCCCTCCTGCCCCCATTTACCATTGACCGACTGACAAATTCGACGCCCACGACCACTGCAGCAGCTTCGTTTCGCTCGTTTCGGGCTGCTGCCAAAGCACTTTTTAAATACCTGCAGTGTATAGAGAACGGTGCAGTGTAGTGCGTCGCATGTGCCGATGTCGTAGTTCATTTAATATGCGTGCTTAATGGTGTGGCGAGTTCATGTGTGTGTGTCTGTCTGTCTGTGTGTCGTTTCATAGCGACGCTGCGCACGAAGGCGTTAAAGTGTGCGAGACTTATGGTCGGTCCTTGTGAAAACTTTGCGCGCATTGTTCAAGATTCTTCTCTAATAAGTTAATAACTAATGCGCGCCCATATGTGCTGGTTCCATGCTCCATGTTCGCAGTGATTTGTTGCGGTTCGCTGGAGGGGCTCTTTGAAATACTTCGCTCGCAGCAACTGCAACTTTCAGACTTTGGCAGTTGGCGCAATTTGTGCCAAAAATAAAAGAAAAACAAGTGAATTTAAAACACTTGCAGTATGAAGAAAAAAAGTGTTTGAAGCTATATAAAAAAATTCAAAATCCACTAAAACTTGAATTTTTCACTAAATATTAAATTTTCAGTATAAATTCAAATTTTCATTAAAAATTCAAATTTTCAATAAAATTTAAATTTTCACTAAAAATTCAAATTGTCAACCAAAATTCTAATTTTCACTCAAAATTCAAATTTTCACTAAAAATTAAATTCACTTAAAATTAAATGTTTCACTAAAAATTGAATGTTTCACTATAAAGTTAATTTTTCACTAAAACTGTATTTTGTATAAAAAAACAATTTCTAACTAAAATTTCAAATTTTTACTAAAAATTGAATTTAAAATTCAATTTTAAAATTGAGTTTTTTACTACAAATTCAATTTTTGAGAAAAAACTCAAAATTTTTACTTCAAAATTTAATTTTTAACTAAACATTTAATAAATATATCTAAAAAATTTATTAGTCACTTAATTTTTTTTTTCATTAAAAAATCAATTTTTCAATAAAAATTAAATTTTTTTACTGAACTCCATATTACACGAAAAATTTAATTTTTAACTAGAATTTTTTTTTACTAAAAATTTAATTTTTTCACTAAAATATTTTTTTTTACTAAAATTCAATTTTTCACTGAAAATTAAATTTTCCTCTAAAAATTCAAAACAATATTAATTTTTTCTCTGTGTACTAATTACACCAGAAGCACTTTCGCAATGAATGTGGCGCCAACTGCAGACACAGCTGAATCCTTGATGCAAGCAACGTGCCCATGTTGAGCACAACTTAAACAAAACGACAAATATATGGCGCTCTGGGTCTGCCGCTGGCGCTGCACGTCTTTGAAACGACGAAGAAATGGCGTCGTAAAAATGAAGCCAACACAAAATATGGCGCCAAAAGTTTGATATTTACGGCAGGTAACATGTGAATGAGGTGCTGGTTGATGGTAAATGGTGCATGGTATAGAAAACGGACGAAATGAATACGAAGCAACAGAAGAAAAGTAGATTTTGAAGAAAGTAGACAGAAGAAGAAGAAATTTACGAAGCATCTGTTAAAAGTTGCACTGATGTTGGCTGTTAATGTTTGCTGCAACCATAAAACATGGTCGTTTCGTGTTGCGGGAGCTCGGACATGACTCACAACGTCATTCGACAAATAAGGATGCGCCAAAGGAGCAGCAGCTAGTGTTTTTTTTTGTGTGGCATCAAAATTATTGCAAGCTTTTAGTGCAAAGCTCTGGGGAAATCGTGTACATTTCAATCGATGATTTAAACGACAAATGTGGGTCACAATTTGAAGCAGTCGAATGCATTAATTTTGAAAAGCTTCATTTGAATTTAACCGATGCTGCGCTGCTGGAGCAAGCAATAATTGCAGCAATTTAAAACTCGTTGCAACAGCAACTGCTGCTCTACTACTGCTCCGGCGTGTTTGCTTTCGACGGCAGTCTTTATTAAAGTTATTTATGTGAGTTAACATGCGTGCTTTTCTTTTTATTTTATTTTTTTTGAGATTTTTCAACTGCCGCGGCAGCAGCATGCACAAGAGCAGGAGCAGGAGCAAGAGCAGCATCAACAACAACAGCAATTACAATAATGCAGCAGCAGCAAAATTGCCATGTGCAGCGAGCCGCACATGAACAAGGACGATTAACGAATACATGAGTAACTCACGCACGCACGCACGCACACACACAAGCACATGTATCGCAACACAAAAGGACAATAAGAGCAAAACAATGAGAGCAACTTGCAAGTAACAATGCAACATATAAGTAATACAAACAACAACACAGACACATTTGCCAAATGCATGTGCATTAAATGCATAGTTGCTGCAAATATTATTATTATTGTTGTAATTATTATTATTGCTCTTATTAATTGTAATTGCTTTAATTGCGGAAATTGTTGTCCAAGAATGTTGTAATTAATACTTAAACTACTGCAAAATTTGTAAATCAGTTAGGTAATATTGTCGAATGTTTTCTAATCAAATATTTGAGAAATATCTAATCAAACGATTGCTTGTTATTAACTCAAATATTTGCGATAGCTTATAGTGCCCCCTGCTGTAATGAACTGGAATTTTAAACTACGTATTAAACTGTTCCATACGACATGCTATTCATGTACCATATAAAAGGAATTAATCCTGATAAAATCTTTAAATTATTCAGTTAATTTCTAAATAGTACTAATAAATATATTATTATCTAATACTCAAAATACAATGAAAACGAATTCTAATGGTGCTGAACCATCAAATCACAAGATCCTCTAATTAATTATTTCTGCAGTATTTTTTACCAAGTTAAAATCACTGTGATCGGTAACAAAATACTCAGAATAAACTGGTCGGATTATAAAATAGAAAAAATGAGGTGATACGTAACAACATTTTTAGAAAATCAATGACAAAGTAAAGATTTGTAATTTTATGTTTGTAAATTTCAACTTTACGTACTTTTTAGAAAAGCAAAAAATCATGGTGTTCGAAGATGTGATATATCGTTGAAAAGGTAATTTAATTTTTTAAAAGCTAAGTTAAAAATTGAAATTCATTTATCAACAGATTATACTTTATAACCAATTTTCTTGATTAGGTAATGTCAGTGATATGTATCTCTTAAACACCCTTAATCTTAGACTGGGTGCAAAATTCGACATTATTTTATTTCACATTTGCTTATTTTTTTAAAGTCATAGAATGGCCGCTTAATTATTGACATCGATGAACCAAACACCCTGTCAATTTCTGAATGATAATCTCAATATTTGTACCAAATGATAAGAAAATGTGAATCCATCAAGTGGTATTTCAAACCAGAGATCAGAAATAACTATTAAACTTTATTTCCATTTTGTTTTTCACAGAGCGATACTATTTTTTAGAAAATATAAAGTTCTTTGTTTGAGATATAATTTTTATTTTAAAAAATAAAGCGGTTTGGTTGGGAGAAACTTTTTATTATAAAAAATAAACATCTTTGTTTGAGGGTTATATGAAAAGGTTTATTGTTGTAGAAATTCATTGGAGAAACATAAAAATGTGCTGTTGGTAAATGTTGATTTCGAACATTATTGTTTTTGTCGCACAAAGTTTTAATTTAAAATATTTTTTTTCGAAAATTTTCGAATATTGTTGTTTTAGTGGAATTTTTTTTTGAAAATTTTCGAATAATATTTTTTTGTAGTTCAAAAATTTGTTTTTATTTTTTTTTTTCGAAAATGGTGATTTCGAACATTGCGTTGTTTTTGTCGCTCAAAAAATGTTTTTTTATAATTTTTTTAAACATTTTCGAATATTGTTTTTGAATATTATATCGTCATTGTCATGCCAAAGGGGCGAATGTGCATTTTAAAAATATAGGGAAATCAAATTTTAAAGTTTAAAGTGCTTTAAAAATTAATTTTCTCTGTTATTTTAGTTTATTCGTCAATTATTATAACGTATATAAAATATCTTTAGATTTGGACAACCTACTGAATTATAAATACGGATTTTGTGAGGCTATATCCAGATCAAAACGCAAATATTTTTGATTTTTATGCTATAACTCTTTATTAGCGTAAGATAAAATAGTAATATAAAGCACCTATCGATTGGCATAATTAATTAAAAATATTTTGTCAAACATTAATTTGCCATTTGTTATTTGCAGGAAAAAATGTTTGGCAAAATATTTTAAAACAATAATGCAGTTCGATAGGTACTTTAAAAACAAACAATTAATACCTTTACACCACTATTTTATCTTGCACCAATGAAGCAAAAAAACTGAAAAATTGAAAAAAATTGAAAATCTTGTCATGCCAAAAGAGTGAAACTTTTCGTTTTTTCGCCATAAATCTTTAATAGTACAAGATAAAATAGTGGTGTATTAATTGTTTGTTTTTAAAGTACCTATCGAACTGCATCATTATTTAAAAATATTTTGCCAAACTTTTTTTTCCTGCAAATAATAAATTGCAAATTAATGTTTGGCAAAATATTTATAATTAATAATGCAGAATGATAGGTGCTTTGAATACAAACAATAAATGCCTTTACACCACTATTTTATCTTACTCCAATAAAAAGTTATGGCAAAAAAACGAAAACATTCGCCCTTTTGGCATGACAAGATTTTCTATTTTTTAAATTCGCCCTTTTGGTTTTGTCTTTTGTAGCTAGAAATATACAACAAAATGACACGCGATTTTGGCACAGCATACTTGAGGATAAACTACATTCAAAAATGTAAAAAACGCAAATATCAAAAATTGCACATTCGCCCCTTTGGCATGATAGTGACGATAATTATATGGAATATTTTCTTTGGAAAATGGTGATTACGACCATTGCGTAGTTTTTGTCAAACAAGATCTTTTTGAAAATTGTTGTTTTTGTCAAATAATTTTGTTTGTGGAAATGGTGATATCGAACATTGCGTTGTTTTTGTATTCCAAACATTTTTTTAACAAAAAATATGGAATATTTTAATTATATGGAATATTTTCTTTGGAAAATGGTGATTACGACCATTGCGTAGTTTTTGTCAAACAAGATCTTTTTGAAAATTGTTGTTTTTGTCAAATAATTTTGTTTGTGGAAATGGTGATATCGAACATTGCGTTGTTTTTGTATTCCAAACATTTTTTTAACAAAAAATATTTTTTTTGGAATATTGTTGTTCTGGTTAAATATTTTTATTTTTTTGAAAAATGGTTATTTCGAATATTGCGTTGTTTTTGTTGTCCAAAAATTATTTTAACAATTTTTTTTTTCGCAATTTTTCGACAATTTTTGTTTTTTTTTTAATATCATAATTTGGAAAATGATGATTTGTAATATTGCGTTATTTTTATCGCCCAAAAATGTATATAGCTTTTTTTTCGAAAATGTTCGAACATTGTTCTTTTTGTCGACCAAACATTTTTTAACATTTTTTTTTAGATAAAAAATGTTTTTATATACCTACATTATTAATCAAAAAAAAATCATCAGTCTGTGGTTCAGAAATATTGTTAGACATCTGAAAAGAGAATTGTGCATCAATACTTCTCAGCTTCTTCAAAATTACTAATGAGGGATTTATTTTGTTAACCTTTATCTCTAGCTGTTCAAAAATATAGGTTCTCTCAGCCGTTTTTTTTCACTGATTTATTTAATAAATGTTAATTAGCGAGAGTTATTATAGAACCTTCGAAAAAGATAACCTTTATCTCTGACCTCTGATTTCAACATTAAAAATGTATCAATTACTTTTTATAATAAGCATCAAACTCGAAATTTTAGATATTCATAAATATTTATTTGGTGACTTTTAGTTCTACAAGAACGATGCATAGAAAACACATATAATGCAAGTTAAAACAAGTATTCCATTTTATTCCAATATAAACTACTTTTTTCTAATCACAATAGTCTAATTCAAATAGTGAAAGGGTATATTGACTTGGTACACCGTTTACAACACCCATATTACGTTTCCCACTTTACCACAGAAAATATTTCCTACTTTACCCAAATATCGCAATTTGAACATAGCTTAGCACCATTTAAACACTGTTAAATTATTTGCCAAACACGTTCGTAATTCAAAAGATATAGAATATGCGTTTTTTTTAAACGTACCATCTTAATAAAAAATCTCATTTTTGATAGCAAATACCAGCAACTTAAAAAAAACAATCCAAAAACATTTTTTTCACTTCTTCTCGAATTGCAATTAAAATATACCTATTAATTTTATTTTAACCATGGATGAAAAACATGATGCCATGTTAAGAATCACTTGTATTTTATTTTCTAAGTACAAATTACAATTTCCCACATTATCACATGTCCCACTTTACCCCAGGTTCCCCTATATATAAAAAAATATATTTATGAATATCTTATTAAAATTTCCTTGTATAATCAGCATAATATGTATTAAGAAAGAAAATTAGTTAGTTTTAAAATTTCAAGTGCTGTAAATCCTATTAATATAATAAATCTGTTTGTTCGTTTGTACGTTTGTACGTTTGTACGTTTGTACGTTTGTTCCGTTTCTTCGTCTGAACGGCTGATCCGATTTCCATGAAATTTTTACCACAGATGCGGTTTGGTCTGGAAGGAATGATAGGCTATATATGGGCGGGATTGGACAAAGAGGCGTGGCACCTCCCATACAACCTAAACTTTCAATGCGATATAACTCGGCACTTTCACCACCTACGAACATGAAACAAAAAACTCAAATACAAAAAAAAAAATTAAAAACAAAAAAGCAAAAGCACAAAACAAAACAAAAGCAAAAATACAAAAACAAAAGCAATCACGTTTGTTCCGCTTCTCCGTCTGAACGGCTGATCCGATTTCCATGAAATTTTTACCACAGATGCGGTTTGGTCTGGAAGGAATGATAGGCTATATATGGGCGGGATTGGACAAAGAGGCGTGGCACCTCCCATACAACCTAAACTTACATACGATATAACTCGGCACTTTCACCAGCTACGAACATGAAACCAAAAACTCAAATACAAAAAAAAAAATTAAAAGGAAAAAAGCAAAAGCACAAAACAAAACAAAAGCAAAAATACAAAAACAAAAGCAATCACTTTTGTTCCGCTTCTCCGTCTAAACGGCTGATCCGATTGTCTTGAAATTTTTACCACAGATGCAGTATGGTCTGGAAGGAATGATAGGCTATATATGGGCGGGATTGGACAAAAAGGCGTGGCACCTCCCATGCAACCTAAACACGATATAATTCGGCACTTTCACCAGCTACGAACATGAAACAAAAAACTCAAATACAAAAAAAAAAATTAAAAACAATGAAGCAAAAGCACAACACAAAACAAAAGCAAAAACACAAAAACAAAACCAATCACATGAAACCACAATCCAAACTAAATGAATACCAAAAAAAGGAAAGAAAAAGAAAAACAAACTCACCACACTAAAACTAACCAAACTAAAACTCACCATACTAAAATTCACCCTTAAATTAACCACATTAAAACCCACCACACTATAATTCACCACACTAAAACTCACCACACTAAAATTCACCACACTAAAACTCACCACACTAAAACTCACCACACTAAAACTCACCACACAAAAACTCACCACACTAAAACTCACCACACAAAAACTCACCACACTAAAACACACCACACTAAAACTCACTACACTTAAACTCACCACACTAAAAGTCACCACACTAAAACTCACCACACTTAAATTTCACCACACTAAAACTCACCACACTAAAATTCACCACACTAAAACTCACCACACTAAAATTTCACCACATTAAAACTCACCACACTAAAACTCACCACACTAAAACTCACCACACAAAATCTCACCACACTAAAACTCACCACACTAAAACTCACCACACTTAAACTCACCACACAAATATTTAACACACTAAAATTCACCACACTTAAACTCACCATACCAAAACTCTCCACACTAAAACTTACCACACTAAAACTCACCACACTAAAACTCACCACACTAAAACTCACCACACTAAAACTCACCACACTAAAACTAACCACACAAAAATTCAACACACTAAAATTCACCACACTTAAACTCACCACACTAAAATTTCACCACACTAAAACTCACCACACTAAAACTCACTACACTAAAATTTCACCACATTAAAATTCACCAGTTTTAAACTCACCACATTAAAACTCACTACACTCAAATTTCGATACACTAAAACTCACCACACTAAAACTCACCGCACTAAAATTCACCACACTAAAACCCACCACACTATAATTAACCACACTTAAACTCACCACCCTAAAATTCACTACACTAAAACTCACCACAATAAAATTCATCACATTAAAATTCATCTCACTAAAACTCACCACAATAAAAATCACCACACTAAAACTCGCTACACTAAAACACGCCACAATAAAACACGCCACATTAAAATTCACCACACTAAAACTCACCACACTTAAAATCACCACACTTAAACTCACCACACTCAAATTCACCACACTGAAACTCACCACACTAAAAACTCACCACACCAAAACTAACCACAATTAAACTCACCACTCCAAAATTCACCACATCTAAACTCACCACACCGAAACTTACTACATTAAAACCCACCACACTAAAACTTCTACTGGGAAAAACTCTACGGGGAAGAATTCTACGGGAAAGAATTCTACCGGGAACAATTCTACCGGGATGAATTCTACGTTGAGAATTCTACGGGCAAGCGTTCTATGTGGATTTTCCGGGAAGATTTCTACTGGGAATAATTCTGCGGAGAAGCGCAATCTGAGAAAAAATTGTCTTTGAGAAAAGTTGTTTTGGCGGAGAATTATTTGGTTACCACATTTATAAAACCAATAAAAAAATTTCAACAGCTAAGCACGAGCCCCTCATATAAAAAATAAAATGTTTTTTATATTAATAAAATTGCTCCATATCTTTGAATTCAGAAAATCTTGGCACGAGTCGTGCACGGGTCCAGCTAGTACCAAATATAGTATTGCCTTCAAACCGGTCACAATTTAGATTCTAATTTAAAACAGTCTACAAAGCTCAACATTAAAATATATTTGAAATAACGCCTCCCGGCTGAAGTTTAATTAGAAATGTTGCCAAATGATGTGATGTGGAGAGATCAGAAGTTAAGCTGCTGAGCAATCAAAACTTTGTCACACAGAGCCAGCAGTCACTACGCCACAGCGCGAGTGTCTGTCACACGAACTGTCAAATGCACTGTGTACTGAGGCAAAAGGGTACTACGGAATGGATCCAAAGGGTTCTTTCGCTGTCGTGATTTGATGTGTGTGAAGCTGCTGCTGCTGCTGGCAACTCTAAACAGCGACGGCGACAGTGGTGACGCACTTTAAACTAATTAACAAACGCCAGAGACACAGCGTGACAGCGACAACAACGACGCATAATAATTAGTACTACGTTGACAAATATTTGTTGCAGTTGTTATTTAAATCTGCGATGTTTGGTTTAAAACTTACTCCATCCGGGCGCCGGCACAATGAGACCCGAAATCATTTCCTCACTCATGACGGGCGGATCCGTTGGCGGTGGTGGACAGACCAGCGAATCAATCATGTCATCGGTGACGCGCATGATGCCCACCAGCTCTGGTGGCTCGGTGCGCGATGAGCTGTAAAGAGAGAGTGAGAGAGAGAGAGAGGAAGAGAGTGTTTTAGTTAGATAATAAGTTGAGGATTCAATTTATGTCAGTTCTAAAATTCATTTGTGAGTTTATTGAAGGTATTAATGTCATGATATTTTTGGAAATTTTGGGTTGTGAAAATAAATTTCGGATTACGCATGAAAATTATGAGCTTTGGTTTGCAAAATTATTTATAAATTTCATATTTTCTATTCGAAAATATTAATATTAATATCAAGTAAAAATATTAATTTATAGAAATTTTTATTTGTTCGAGAAAAAAAAAATTGTTGTACATTTACTGATATTCGACAAAAATTCAAATATTTGAAATTATAATACTGAACCTCAAAGCATTAAATTCGATTGATATCATTTTGTATGAAAAATTTAATTCTGGTACAAATTCCGTTGCTCATAAAACTTCTGGGTCGGGTACATCTCATACCAAGACAATTCATACATAATAACAACTCATGCGAAGATACCTCATACCAACGAACACCTCTCACCAATGTACTCCATACCAAGACAACTCATACCAACGGACATCTTATACAAACGTATTGGTATGGAGGGCCTTGGTATGAGGTGTCCATTAGTAAAAGATGTATTGGAATGATATGTCAATTGGTATGATGAAATGACTTGGTATGATATGTCTTGGTACGAGTTCTCTTGGTATGATATGATATCGTCACTATCATGCCAAAGGGCGAATGTGTAATTTTTGATTTTTTCGTTTTTTTACATTTTTGAATGTAGTTTTTCCTCAAGTATACTGTGCCAAAATGGTGTGTGGTTTTATTGGATATTTCTAGCCACAAAAGACAATACCAAAAGGGTGAATTCGAGAAATTGAAAATCTTGTCATGCCAAAAGAGTAAATCTTATCCATTTTTTGCCATAACCTCTTATTGGTATAAGATAAATTGGGGGAATGAAGGCATTATTTGTTTGTTTTTAAAGTATCTATCGATTGGCATCAGAATTTTTTTGACAAATTATTTTTAGGTAATGATGCCAATCCATGGGTGCTTTGAAAGCAAACAATTAATGCCCTTCAACTACTATTTTATCTTGCACCAATAAAGATTTATAGCAAAAAAACGAAAAGATTCGCCTTTTTGGCATGACAAAATTTTCAATTTTAAAATTTTTCGAATTTTTTCGTTTTTTTGCTATAACTCTTTATTGGTGCAAGATAAAATAGTGATGTAAACGCATTAATTGTTTATTTTAAAAGTACCTATAGATTGGCATTCTCATTTCAAACTTTAAATTTTTATTCCCCAATATTTTTAAAAATGCACATTCGCCCCTTTGTCATGACAGTGACGAAATGTCCGTTGGTATCAGATGCCCGTTGATATGGGGTGTGTATGAGGTGTATTGATATGAGTTGTTTTGGAATAAGTTGTCTTGGTACGAGGTGTCCATTGGTATATGATGTATTGGTATGATATGTCAATTGGTATGATGAGGTGTCTTGATTTGAAATTTCTTGATATGAGTTCTCTTGGTATGATATCGTCACTATCATGCCAAAGGGCGAATGTGTAATTTTTGATTTTTTCGTTTTTTTACGTTTTTGAATGTAGTTTTTCCTCAAGTATACTGTGCCAAAATGGTGTGTGGCTTTGTTGGATATTTCTTGCCACAAAAAACAAAACTAAAAGGGCGAATTCGAGAAATTGAAAATCTTGTCATGCCAAAAGAGCAAATCTTATCATTTTTTTGCCATAACCTTTTATTGGTATAAGATAAATTAGGGGATTGAAGGCATTAATTGATTGTTTTTAAAGTACCTAATGATTGACATCATTATTTTAAAATAATTTTCTGAAATTTTATTTTTTGCATGAAAAATTTTTGACAAATTATTTTTAAGTAATGATGCCAATCGATGGGTGCTTTGAAAACAAACAATTAATTCCTTCACACCACTATTTTATCTTGCACCAATATTGAGTTATAGCATAAAAACGAAAAGATTCACCCTTTTGGCAAGATTTTCAATTTTCCAATTTTGCGAATTTTTTCGTTGATGCCAAACATTTTTAAACAATTTCTATAAAAAGCTGGAATTGATCCGTTTATGTTTATCTCAAATTTAACATATTTTAAACTTTTTTGATATGTATATTTTTTCATTAATTAAAAAATAAACTACTTCGAATAAAATTCTAGTTTTACGTCATTAAATATACGTTATTCTCTAACAATCAACCAGGCATAGAAATTTCGACATCAATGTGCCCCAGAAACAGCTAGGGATCACGCACCAAACAACCAAGCAACCCATACAATACAAAACTAAAAGGGTAGCCTGACAATTTAAAGGTATTTGCTATTAACAAGCAACTTTTTGACTAGAAAATGTTTTTGTTAGGGTTTTTGTGTTCATTGTTGGTGCTAGTTGTGCTGCCAGCAACAGTCAACAGCCACACTGGCAATTTAAACAAAAACTTCTACTGCACAAGAAGTATTTCTTGCAAAAGCCAAAGGTACAATTTAGGGCAGAGCTAAACATACTACAAAATGTCCATGTGTGTGTGTGAAAAGGATTCTTCACACACACAGACATATTAAAACAAAACACAGACACATGTATTAGTTTAAAAGAAGCTTAAACTTTTGTACTTTAGCTTCCTCGCACTAAACGAGTTATTGACAAAGGTTCCGGCAGCATAAATAGCATTGGATAATTTTACCCTAGATCTCTAATCAACAAAAACTTATCATTTAGAGTGCAAATGCATTGAACACCTATCGAAAAGTGCCCAAAAAAGCAGCATAAAAGGGTTTTTGTTTTTCAGATGAAAATTCGAAATGAAAATAGCAATTTCTGGTTTGTTCAATATTGACATCTTGTGAAATTATAAAACCGAGTTGAGCATAGGTACTGCTGCCATACACTATATATTGCAATAAATGATGAATTTTTACCTCAGAATATGCTTCAGTAATTTTTTATTTTTTCAAAGCAAAAATATAAAGGTTATTGAAATTTTCAACAGGTTTTTAAATTTTTGTGTCCCAAAAGCGACCTTTTGTCAATAGATATTTCGCACGCAATGCGACTGTAGTACATAATAATACGATGGACAAAAGCAAACCGGATATGAGACTTTGAATATGGCGCACCGCCATTTCCGCTTTATGCACTCAGTGCGCGAAATGTATTTGGCTGCTGTTGCAGTGCAGCCTGTTGCACCGTTCAATATTTGATGGACAGCCAAAGCGGCTGTTGTCCTCTGAGGCAACTAATGGATCCATCGAACGGATACCGCACGCACACAGACCAATGCAATTCAACGAATTTCTCATAACATTTGGTGCTCATAATTGGAATGAAATGAAATTTGTACAACGATGATGGAAATGTGTCACACATAGCTGATGAACAATAAAAGGTCTACCAAAAAAATGGCGAAAATAAAAGCTAAAAATTCAAACAAATATTGTCAACGATATGGTTCATAGAGAGGACGTATTAAAAAGCGCAATTTTTTGTTAGGGTTTATTTTTTTCACTTCTATTGTTTGAGTTCTTTCTGTTTATTGTGCCTTTTATATTATTTTTAATATTTTTTTTATTACAAAATTAATTTATTTATTTAATATGAATAATTTGTAAACAATATGTGAATATTATGCTGCATTGTTGTAGAAAACAAATCAATTTTGAAGCTGAATTGATTTTTAATTGAAAAATAAAATTTGAATAAAACCATTAAAGAAATTAAGGAGGGATAATATATACCTTTTATTTTAGACATTTTATTTAGTTACATATATTTGAGGTATTTTCGATACCGTAACGAAAATGTTGATTTATACTAAGCAATTATCTGATATCAAATTCAGTTCTCACACTGATATTAAATGAAATTTCTATCAAACGAATTGTTTGAAAATACTAACGTGTATTAATATTTTCAACTTTTAATTCCAACAAACCCGAGTGGAAATTTAGTTCATGATGCGATCATCTTCTGATCAGGCAGCCTGATTACAAATTAGGCAATAATCAGGGGTTTTCATCAGTGCCTCACACAATAAATAGTTTTACGAAAAGTCAACGTTTTGAGTCAAATGATATATTTCAAATTTTCAAAAATTGTGAGAATTTGTATTTATTTTTTGTATATCAATTTTATTATAAAAAGTTTTTAATGACATCTCGATCACATAATATTAATACGATCATCTTTTTTCTTAAGGTCACATCAGGTTTCATTAAGTAGACTTTAGATCAGTAGTTTTTATGAAGGTTGCCTTACGTGGAGTTGAAATCAGGATTACCCTAATCGACCCTGACCAGTATTATTGCAGGTGGCTATTGGTAGGGATGCCTCATCGTATTCTGATCGGGGAAGGATGCGAAATAAAGCTAAACATAACCAATATCCACTCGGGAAGATATCTAATAAGTCAAGTCAAGATGGGTACTTCAACAGATGTTTGAGTGATTCATGTGAATCACGCGTGATTCAACCCTAATTGACTCATGTGATTGTGATTGAGTGTGAGTAGACCAAAAAAGAGAGTGAGTGACTGTGAGTGATTACAATTTTTATGTTAGTGAATTTGAGTGAGACGAATATTTGGATTTTAGCATGATATTGTGATTGAATCTCAATTACCTCACGTGATTGTGAGTAAATATGAGTAGAACAACAAAAGCCCCTGAGTAAGTGTTTGTGAGAGTGAGTCAAAATTCACGAACTCAGAAAAAAAATCATCTTCATATTGTTAAATTTCGTTCTTCAAACCATGATTCATTGTATTGAAGAACGATTCATAATATTGATAACTACAAAACATCAATGTTATGAATTCATTATAAATTTGATGCATGACCGACCGAAAAAGTGTTCTTTAATATGATGAAGTGTAAGTGAAGAATACGTTTCATCATATAAATGAACAAATACATAAAATGCAACATATATGTACATGATATTGAAGAATGCGGTTCATCAAACCAAATTTCAATCAAAATATTTATTTTCTGTACAAAAAAAAAAAATTACATAAACTTTATATGAATTTGAAACATATATTTTTAAATGATGTTAATTTGATGTTTGAGAACATCATATTGAACATTAAAAACATTAAATTTCAATTAAATGAATGAAATCATCCATGTGATGAATCTGGTAGTTGGTGAAACAATTCATAATACTTATGAATAAAATTATCATATTGAAGTTTTTTTTCTGTGCACATGCCCACCCTACTTTGAAAAGACATTACCTAGAACACCCTTTATTGGTGCGAAATTTAATTTGTTCGTTCACTAAAGGTGAGCATGACAAGTATTTGTAATATCAACAACACTATATTTTACTTGTATTAAAACGCATAATTTCCCAAGTGGGGAAAAATTGGACGCATTTACAAAAATTCAATTTGTGAAAAATGTCGCAGTAAGGTTGCCATTCATTTCCTCAAGTTGTTCAACAAACTTCACAGACAGAGAGAGAAAGAGAGAGAAGACAAATGCATTCAAACGGAAGAGAGCGGCAGGCACTAAGAAAACTCCGAGGCACTCACACAAGGAATTAGACACGTCGAGGCAGTCAACGCTACCACAAAAGTTCACGGGCTGTCTGTCTGAATGTCTGTCTGTCCGTCCGTCCGTCTGTCACAACACAAACACTTTATCAATAAGAAATTTCCGGGCGCTTGTCTTTCGCATGCAACACGCAACAAAGCAACAAAAAGACTCCCAAGGATGCGTCGTCCTGCGAGGAGCTCTATTTGCAGTAAGAACAAACTGCATGTCACCGGAAGCCAGCCAAGCGGATGTCTTGTCAAAGTGAGTGTGCAAAGGAGCAGCTAAAGGAGAGACAGCACTGATGATGCAGCCGGGCCGGAGCAAAGAGCAGGGAGCAAGAGCAACTTCACAGCGCTCGAGTGCAATATTTTCCAACATGACTCAAGTGTCAGAGTAACAACAAAATGACTATGTGTTTTGCTTTGTGTCGGTGAAGTTCCAGATGTGTAGGTGGCTGCAGTTTGATGCAGGATGCTCTAAGACAATCGAATGAAATGCTCCTTGGTGACCTCTGTGAGTGCAATAGGTTCGGGCCGACAGACGGACGGACGGACAGACGGATGCACGCAGGAACTGGGATGGATGGATGGACGCAGGTGATGTTGATGGTGACAATATTGTTGTCTCACGCAAATGAGGAAATAACTATTGTCAATTGCCAATGATTTATGATATCGTTTAAGAAGATAAAAGTGTCTCGAGACAGTTGCAAACACTATATAAAAGAACACGTCTGTCCTGCTGTTGTTGTGCAGAGCCACACAAAAACCTATCAAAATGCTAAAGTTTTCTTTGTGCATTTTATGAATATTAATGGTCGATGATGGCACATAAAACAAACAATCAGATCAGATAAATTTCATAATAGAAAAATTCCAATTTTGCAAAAAAATTAAAAGTTTTCACTAAAAATTCAATTTTTCACTAAAAATTCAATTTTTCACTAAAAATTCAATTTTTCACTAAAAATTCAATTTTTCACTAAAAATTCAATTTTTCACTAAAAATTCAATTTTTCACTAAAAATTCAATTTTTCACTAAAAATTCAATTTTTCACTAAAAATTCAATTTTTCACTAAAAATTCAATTTTTCACTAAAAATTCAATTTTTCACTAAAAATTCAATTTTTCACTAAAAATTCTATTTTTCACTAAAAATTCTATTTTTCATTCAAAATACAATTTTTCACTAAAAATTCAATTTTTCACTAAAAATTCAATTTTTCACTAAAAATTCAATTTTTCACTAAAAATTCAATTTTTCACTAAAAATTCAATTTTTCACTAAAAATTAAATTTTCCACTAAAAATTAAATTTTTCACTAAAAATTCAATTTTTCACTAAAAATTAAATTTTCCACTAAAAATTCAATTTTTCACTAAAAATTCAATTTTTCACTAAAAATTCAATTTTTCACTATAAATTCTATTTTTCATTAAAAATTCAATTTTCACTAAAAATTCAATTTTTCACAAAAAATTCTATTTCTACTATAAAATTCAATTTTTCACTAAAAATTCAATTTTTCACTAAAAATTCAATTTTTCACTAAAAATTCAATTTTTCACTAAAAAATTCAATTTTTCACTAAAAATTCAATTTTTCACTAAAAATTCTATTTTTCATTCAAAATACAATTTTTCACTAAAAATTCAATTTTTCACTAAAAATTAAATTTTCCACTAAAAATTCAATTTTTCACTAAAAATTCAATTTTTCACTAAAAATTCAATTTTTCACTAAAAATTCAATTTTTCACTAAAAATTCAATTTTTCACTAAAAATTCAATTTTTCACTAAAAATTCAATTTTTCACTAAAAAATTCAATTTTTCACTAAAAATTCAATTTTTCACTAAAAATTCAATTTTTCACTAAAAATTCAATTTTTCACTAAAAATTCAATTTTTCACTAAAAATTCAATTTATCACTATAAATTCTATTTTTCATTAAAAATTCAATTTTCACTAAAAATTCAATTTTTCACAAAATATTCTATTTCTACTATAAAATTCAATTTTTCACTAAAAATTTAATTTTCTCAAAAAATTCTGTTTTTACTATAAAATTCAATTTTTCACTAAAAATTCAATATTTCACTAAAAATTCAATTTTTCACTAAAAAATTCAATTTTTTACTAAAAATTCAATTTTTCACTATAAATTCAATTTTTCACTAAAAATTCAATTATTCACTAAAAAACTCAATGTTTCACTAAAAATTCAATTTTTCACTAAAAATTCAATTTTTCACTAAAAATTAAATTTTTCACTAAAAATTCAATCTGTCACTAAAAATTTAATTTTTCACTAAAAATTCAATTTTTCACTTTGAAATTAAATTTTCACTAAAAATTCAATTTTTCACTAAAAATTAAATTTTTCACTAAAAATTTAATTTTTCACTGAAAATTCAATTTTTTACTAAAAATTAAAACTTTCACTAAAAATTCAATTTTTCACTAAAAATTCAATTTTTCACTAAAAATTCAATTTTTCACTAAAAATTCAATTTTTCACTAAAAATTCAATTTTTCACTAAAAATTCAATTTTTCACTAAAAATTCAATTTTTCACTAAAAATTCAATTTTTCACTAAAAATTAAATTTTCCACTAAAAATTAAATTTTTCACTAAAAATTCAATTTTTCACTAAAAATTAAATTTTCCACTAAAAATTAAATTTTTCACTAAAAATTCAATTTTTCACTAAAAATTCAATTTTTCACTAAAATTAAATTTTTCACTAAAAATTCTATTTTTCACTATAAATTCAATTTTTCACTAAAAATTCAATTTTTCACTAAAAATTCAATTTTTCACTAAAAATTCAATTTTTCACTAAAATTTAATTTTTCACTAAAAATTAATTTTTCACTAAAAATTCTATTTTTCACTAAAAATTCAAATTTTCACTATTAAATTCAATTTTTCACTAAAACTTCAATTTTTCACTATAAATTCAATTTTTCACTAAAAATTTAATTTTTCACTAAAAATTAAATTTTTCACTAAAAATTCAATTTTTCACTAAAAATTCAATTTTTCACTAAAAATTCAATTTTTCAATAAAACTTCACTTTTTTTGCTATGAAATTAAAATTTTCACTAAAAATTCAATTTTTCACTAAAAATTCAATTTTTCACTAAAAATTCAATTTTTCAATAAAAACATATTTTCACTAAAAATTCTAGTTTTCACTAAAAAATCAAATTTTCATTCAAATTCCATTTACACCAAAAATTCAATATTTCACTAAAATTAAAATTTTCACTAAAAATTCAGTTTTTCACTAAAATTTCAATTTTAATCAAATTTTCACTAAAATTTATATTGTCACTAAAAATTGGAACTAATTTATGACTGACAGTTGGCTTCATCTTACAAAACATGTTTAAATTGTTGCTGAAATAAAAGAAGTAATAATTGCGCATAAAATATGTGAGTATTCTGTCCAGAGAACCCTAATAACAGTGAATATATAATGTGTGTAAAACCCATGAAATCTAATCGTAAAATAATCCCTGATTAACAAATATAATTAAAATGCTATAGTAATCATATATATGGCTCCAAGTGTAGCTAATTAAATGAATTGTCAATGAAATGAGAGTGCGTAATGCGACTCATATTCCATATATAATTATGGGAAGTAGTGAGTTCATATATTAGAGTTAGTGCTAAGCAGCTTAAATGAATATGAATTTTGTGTAATAAAACCCTTAATTAAAGGAGAAGCCATCCCTTAGTTATTTGATTAGATAGTCGAAAGTTCTTAGAGCGTTCGCTGTCCAATGATATTTTAATTTTAATTTTATAAAGTTTTGTGAAGTTCATATTTTATTTTTTAACTTTAGCATTTATCGTAAAATAAAAGTGTTAATTTTTAGGGTAAGTCGATTTACTTATGGAAATGGTTAATTCCTACATTTTATATTTTTTAAATATGAAATATGTAATATGGATTTTAAATATGGGATATGAAATATTTAATTTGAAATATGGGATTTGAAATATGGAATTCCAAATATGGGTTTTTGGATCTTAAAATATGAAATTTGAAATATCGAATTCAAAATATGATATTTGAAATATGAAATTTAAACTACGGTATATGAATTGTGAGATTTGATTCACGGAATTTGAAATATGGTTTTGGAAATATGGGACTTGAAATATGGGATTTCAAATATTTTATTTAAAATATGGGACTTTTGTATGTGGGACTTTGGAATAAAATATATAAAATATTGGATTTATGGTAAATAATTTAAAAATGTGACTGGGAATATAGAATAAGTAGTATTTAACTTAAAATATGGTATTTGAAATATTGAATATGAAATAAGGAATTTTAAAAATGGGTTTTTCCAATTTGGAATTTGAAATATGGGTTTTTCAAAAATTAAATTTGAAAAAAGGTATTTAAAATATGGGACTTTGAAGTATTTGAGTTCAAATATCAAATACTTACCGCATCATCATGCACAATGATTGCTCCTCCTGCAGAACGCTCTCCAGGTACATCATATCGAGATCGGAGACAATTGCACCATTGATCACCATGATTTCGTCACCCTTGATGATGCCTGAAATAGATAAAAGAGGAATTTTTATTATTATAAAAAGATTAAAAAAATAAAAATAAGAAACATAGTATAACAAATTTCAATAATATTATATATCATTTATGTCCAAATATACGTTCAAAATGTTCTATAGATTTTGAATTTAATCAAATTTGTTATCTGCTGTTCCAAAATTTGATTTTCAATAAAAAATAAATATATTTTAATTGAATTAAATCCGTTTAAATTTAAATTGAGTGCAAAGAATTCAATATAACTTTTGTTTTCAAATATTTGAATTTCGAACAAACTGGAGTTTAAAATCGTATATAGTATTTCTATTAATAGGAACTCATCTTCAAAATTTATTTTTCAATAGATCAGCAAAATAAAAATGCTACATTTATAATAACCATCGAGAACAAATGCAGTGGAAGCAACAGTCGAGGGAGTGGCTGTCGAGAAAGGAGCATCGACAGCAAAAGGACATCATGTGAATGCTCGCAACGGATGCGGAAGTGGTGGCTGCATTTGGAGCAGCATTTGCCAGCGCAGCTGCTGCCATTGTTGCGCACTGCAGTGGAGCTACGACTTGGTACCACGTTTGGCGATAATGTCCTTTATGATATGAAGACATTCCGCATTTTATGCGCTATCTTTATTTTTCTTTTGTTGAACACACAGAGCAAAGCAGTGCAGTGCAGAGCACACCCTCGCACTCATTCGACCGACACATAATAGACCCAGGTAAGTTATGGACAAATAATAAAACTAAAGTCTGAACAAATAATAAAAGTTATAAAAAGAATAAATGGCAACAATGGCGCATAGATATAAGCGAAAACAATATAAAAATAAAATCTGAGGTAGTCACAAAAAGCAGGTAGCAGGGAGAGAAATAGTAAAAATACTAGAATGCGTTTATAAAGGGAGGGGTTGTTGCACGAATAAATGTTTTAAAGATCAGCATTAACTGGAAAATATATATTTAAAAATATAATTTATATATAAGACTTTATCTAAAAGTCTTAGTACACTCAGAAAAATTATATTCAAGTTGGTCAATAGAAGAGTTATTGATTCAATAGTACATAAAAATAAATATTTTCATATAAACACAAACAGAATTTAATAGTATTTAATGGTATTTACCATTGAAATAATAATTTATACTATTGACTAATTTTAATAGCAACATAACTATTGATTTTATAGTGTAGTAAAACTTAACAACTAGTAAATAGTGCTATATACAAAATATACAGTAGAACTACATAACCCAGTACACTCAGAAAAAATCATATTCAAATTGGTTAATAGGACGGTTAATGATTAACAGTATGTCAAAAATAAATATTTTCATATAAACAGAAAAACAATTTAATAGTATTTTATAGTATTTTGTAGTATTTAATGGTATTTACCCATTGAAATAATAATTTATCCTATTGACTAATTTTAATAGCACAAAAACAATTGATTTTATAGTGTAAGTAGTACTAAAAATTAGCAACTAGTAAATATTTCTAAATAAAATGGGGCATATTTTTTCGAATTGAACTACTTAATCGTTGAAACCTTTGCAACACATTTTAGCAACTGGCTCTGGAAATAAAGCAGAGTCACTCAATAAAAAGAGAGACTTAATTTAGTTATATTTCTTGATTTATTTTGCTATTCGTCGAATCATATCCGATAATTTCTGATCGACGAAATCAAAATTTCTAACAAATTTTGTAAAAAATGTTGACCTAATATAAATTTTGATACTTATTAGGTTGTTTTTATGGTATTAATCAATAAACCTTTATACAAATATTTGGAATTAATGTATTATATTAATTTTATTTAATATAACGATTTTTATAGTAGAGACTTTTATACTAAAAACTTTTTTTCGGTTTTAATCCTCTCATTAAATCGTATTAATCTCTAATATGATTTTATTAAAATGTATTTTGTACTTTAATTTTGAAAATAATCCTTTTTTTTTGGATAAAAAAGAATCGCTGTCCAACAAAATATCCTGTGGTTCGTGTGCATAGAGTCAATAAAAATGCTGAATTTGTTTTTGCTGTTGTTGTTGTTGCTATTGTCCTTTATGGCGCATTATTCCCATTATGATTTCAATGCTTCACTGATTCCGATTCCGATTCAGATTCAGATTCAGACTCTTCTCGTACTGCGCTGAGTTTGTGGTCCGTCCTTTGAGTTGTGAGTGTACGTTGTGTGTCTGTTTGTGCGGTGTGGCAACGCTGTGTCAGCCACAGAAACATGCGCGGAGGGTGGCATCACTAACTAACAAAGGTAGCAAGTGCCAAACAATAGCAACAGCAACAGAAAACAGACAACAATGCGGAGAAATCAACTACGCAAGTTTTCGAACGGTGTGAAAATGTTTTAATCAAATAGAAATTTAACAAATTTTCGTGCATGTTTTCCCAAGAGTGTTCAGAGAAGTGAAAAATATTTATCAATTCGATTTTTAATTTTTGTAGACGTTGAAAGATTTTAATAAATAGTAAAGTAAAATTTTTGCTGTTTGCAATTAAAAAAAATGTAAAATTGATTTAAAAAATTTTAATTATTAAAATAAAGAAAAAATCAAGATTTTAAGTATTTAAAAAAGTGATATTTTTTAATTTAAATTTTGTTTTAATTTAAACAGCTCAAAGATTATTAAATAAAAAAAGAAAATACTAAAACAGCCCCTATAATTATGCAATGAATTTTCTGAACAACTCCTAAAACTATGCAATATATTTCCTGAGTTATTAATTATATTGTTTTTGCACAGCAGAAAATTAAAATATTCAATAACTCCATTGAAACAGGTGCAAGCATTAGCGAGCATTAAATTTTACGACGTAGCTACTTCGATGATGGCTCGAGTGCTGTTTGAAGCCGCCTTTAAGAACCGCCTTTAGTACCGCCTAAATGTATGCAATGCAAACATTGCTGACACAGCACAATGGTCGTCGTAAAGACAATGTTTTCGTTGACTTTTTTTTTTCGTCGACATTTTCGCAGCGCTTTGAAGATAAACACTCCGCTGGCTGCTGCGTGCGTTGCACCTGCTCCTCCTGCTGCCGACTGCCAGCTGCTTTTGTTGCCTTTGTTGGCCACATCTTCACCAACGACGTCTGCAATGTCGCTGCTGTCGCTTTCACTTGCCAGTGACTCGAGCGACTGTCACTTAAAATCAAGTTAAGTTGACATTTGCATTTGATGCGCTTCAAGTGCTGCCGTCGCACACACGACGCATAAAGCAGAGAGGGCAGAAATAGTAGAAGGCGTGCCACGATGTGTAGCTAGTCCTTTTTAGTGTCCTGCGGGAACTGTTGAACCTGAATGCAGCGAGTCATAACTGCGTGTGTCAGTCTTTGAGTCTGTTAGATGTAGGTGGAACTTTGACAGGACATAAAACAGGATCAACAGCATAAACAGGAGGAGTCCCTGCACACAGAGGGACCCTGTTCAGCTGAACTATGCAAATTTAAACAGCGCATTAAGTTAAGTTATGCGCGCCAAAGTGCACAACTTGTGCCTTTCTTCTGTGTGTGTTCGACTTTACTTTTCTTCTTTTGTTTTGGGAGGAAAGCCGTTCAAGCAGGAAATTTCAAGTGACGACTAAGAAAATGAAGAGCTGTGTTTGGCAAATATGCGAACATTTTTAAATGTTGTTTTTAAGCAGCTCGAAGCAGAAGTTTTGGCGTTAAAAATGGCTTCAGCAAAACAAAAATTACAAACAAAAATTGTGATAAATTTAAATTTAATTTTTAATAAAAATTGTTTTTTTGAATGTTTTGTGAAAAATGGAATTTTTAGTGAAAAATTTGAATTTTTACTTAGAAATTCAATTTTTAGTTAACAATTTTATTTTTAGTGAAAAATTTAATTTTTATTGAAAATTTGAATTTTTAGTGAAAAATTGAATTTTTAGTGAAAAATTGAATTTTTAGTGAAAAATTGAATTTTTAGTGAAAAATTGAATTTTTAGTTAAAAATTTAATTTTTATGAAAAATTCAATTTTTAGTGAACAATTGATTTTTAGTTAAAAATTTATTTTTTAGTGAAAAATTGGATTTTTTAGTGAAAAATAGCATTTTTAATGAAAAATTGAATTTTTAGTGAAAAATTTAATTTTTAGTGAAAATTTGATTTTTTATTGAAAATTTTAATTTTTATTGAAAATTTTAATTTTTATTGAAAATTTTAATTTTTAGTGAAAATTTGAATTTTTAGTGAAAAATTTAATTTTTAGTTAATTTTTAGTGAAAAATATAAATCTTAGTGAAAAATTTAATTTTTAGTGAAAATTTGAATTTTTAGTGAAAAATTGATTTTTTTAAGGAAAATTTGCATTTTTAATGACAAATTGAATTTTTAGTTGAAAATTGAACTTTTAGTGATAATTTGAATTTTAAGTAAAACTTTTATTTGAAGTAAAAATTAAAATTTTAAGTCAAAAATTGAATTTTAAGTGAACATTTGATTTTTTTTTAGTGTAAAATTGAATATGAAATTTCATAGGTAAAAAGTGATTACAGCATTGCAGAGAGAATGAGAAAGAGACAGAAAAACATAGTATCAATGACAACTACAGATGTCAGCATGAATAATGCAGCAATTGATCGGAGTGGTGCGGTATAAAATGACAGCTCAACTGACACAGTAGACATTGATGATAGAAAATACTGCAGAGAACAACAACAATAATAAAAATGATGTCCTCTAAGTATAAAAAACACAAATAGATTTGAAAATAATGCAAAAAGTGCTGCAAAGGTGCTGCGTTTAATTTAGACACATGTGGAACTCAAAAAGGAAAGCCAAAAAAGAAAATAAAAGAAGTTGAAACTCATAGAGAAATGCTTTAAAAAGAGCGAGACGACGATGATGTACGCCTCAGACTAAACGGACACGGGAAGCAATGTGTGGCAACTTGTTCGCTATGTAGTCGACTGCATCCGACTGAATCCGACTGCATCCAGTGTTGGTGCGAGTGTCGGTCGCCGGCACAATAAATGTATTTTGTTCGAAGTGCAAATCCAATTGTTTCGGCAGCAGGGATTTTGCATTTTTCTTCGGTTATCATTGCTGACAAGTGTTGCAGATGCAGATTCAGATGCAGTTGCAGTTGGAGCTGCACGTCGTTGAGCACGAAGTGCACGAGTGTGTCGATGTGTGTGTCTTTGCATGTGTGTGTTCGTATGTGTGTTCGTATGAGTGCATTTATTTGTATGTGTGGCATTAGTTTAGAATGCATTTAACATTGTTACGTGAGACTCGAACGTATTCTGCATGTTTAAATCGTGTTGAAATTGATGCGTTCTTTGTTATCGCAGAATACGACAGGAGCAGCTGCCGCAGGATCATCTACAAATGTGAATTTATGTCGCAATGCAGTTTGCATTCATTTGAGCAGTTTGTTTTTATCAAATACTTTATTTGAATTGGTTTTGCAGAATTACTTTAAGGCTTTTATATGGAAAAAAAACAAAAATAAAAAATTGTTGTCACTTAAAGTATGCAACATATTTAAAGCAACTGTTGAAAAGTCGGCAACATTTATTAAAAATATCTATAGATGAAATTATTAAAATTTAGCTACTAGTTGTATTTGTTTGCGCTCTCAAGTATGCAACAAAATACTGATCAATAAATTATTTTTTAGTTTTTAAAGGGTTTTTCAAGAGGGACGCTACAAAAGTAAAGCGACAGGGACAGCAAACGACGCTATATTTCTTGCCGCTCTTTTGACATTTCTCTTCAGTAAGGTTTGCCATTTCATGATGCTATTTCATAAAAAAATATTTACAAACTAATTCAAATTACTTGTCTCATACTAAAGGATAGATTCTAAAATTTACTAAATTCATTAACACCTAAGAGCATGCGAGTCCCAAATAAATTAAATCTTTTAAAACCCAACTGAAACCTTACAACATTTGAGTCGAAAAGAATGCAGCACTTAAAACACTAACCGTAAATGCTGAAAAATTCTTTAATTATTTTTAAATCCAACTGAAACTTTAAAAAATTCATCGAAAACCATGCAACACTTTAAGTAGTCGCCCTAAACTATGCTGTAAATTATTTAAAATTAAATTAAAATTTTATTTTTGCAATTTTAAAACCCTTCAATATGTTGCAAGCACAACAGGACATGCTGCCTGAGACATCGTGCTGCCAATTAAGAACCACATTAAAAGTTAACACTTCTCGCAAAGATGCAGAATGCAAGCGGCAGCTCCTGTCGCTCTCGCTGCGTTGTGACGCCATTAAAGGCAACAAAGTTGCTGACAGTCCAGCAAAAATTGCAACTTTTCTAATTAGTTTCTCATTTTAAATGATGCTCCCTAGTGCGCCGTTTGCGCCAAGAAATGACAGTCCATTCATTGCAACATGCACGACGCATTGGCGACGACTTCTTTTCTTATAAAATGATCTGGCGGACGCTGTTGTGTTGCGATATAAATTAGAACAAGAGAAAAGGAGAGAGACATGAAGGGTAGAGAGAGTAGAGAACAATGACAGAGCTGTACAATAATTGTAAAACTATCTTAATAAAGTAATTATGTTCGAAAAATTTCGATATTTAATACATATACCAGAGGCTTTAAAATTTTAGAACCTAGTTAATGGTAAATTTTCACTAATTTTTATATTTTCAACATAATCTCTATTTACTTTGAATAACAAATTTTGTGTGTCGATAAAGCTATCTTTCAAAAACGAGTTTTGGTGCTAAGCTCTTGGATTCGTTGTTGCACTTGCGTAAAGAAAGAATTGAACCTAGCGAAAGACGTATGTGTGTTGTTGTATTCGATTTACCGTTACACAAGTGCTCGAAGAAAGCAATAACAAAACACACGCGAATTGCATCGTACCAAGATCACCACAACTGTAGACCATTCTGCTCTCCATAGCACCATGCATTAGAGACGCACGATATGCGTGTTGTTGTATTCGATTTACCGTTACACAAGTACTCGAAGAAAGCAATAACAAAACACACGTGAATAACATCGTACCAAGATCACTCCACTGTAGACCATTCGGCACTCCATACCACCATGCATTGCAGACGTACGATATGTGTGTTGTTGTATTCGATTTACCGTTACACAAGTGCTCGAAGAAAGCAATAACAAAACACACGTGAATAACATCGTACCAAGATCACCCCACTGTAGACCATTCGGCACTCCATAGCAGCATGCATTACAGAGAATATACAGTCTTCATAGGCATGATACGTTTTGTGTAAAAAACTCACTGTGTCGGTGTTTCTGACAACTTTGACCTGTCACCAAACTGTTCTTCATTTCGGAGAAATCGGATTCAGCAGCTCTTTCGGAATATTTCTTAAATATTACAATATAAAAAATAATCAAAAGAGAAAAACGGCAAAGGAGAAAAGACTCCGGTCAATTTCATTTGTGGCAGTAACAACTGCAGTCACTGTCTTGCACACCACATCATTTGTATTTCTCTCTCTCTCCCTCTGCACAACATTTGTATTACATACAAAATGACAACGATTGACTTATGAGTCTCCGCTTAATTTGATGCTGCATTGATTGGCAAAGAGCACCTTTTACTCTCATACGCCGCAGTCGCTTCGATTGCCTGCATTTTATGCAACTCATTCGCGCGAAATCAATGAACTCTCACTTGCAGTTAATACTGACGGACGCAGTTAACGCAATAAACGCAATTTTTCGCATACATTTTCGACACAACGCAGCGAATTTAATTACAGACTGTCGGCCGTAGGCTTTCGGCTGCCGTAATGAAAAATATCGTTTATTTTACAGCGCACATTTTGTATTTAATGCAATTACGCGATTTTGTCACGTTTGCCTGCAATGACGTCCTGCCTGACCGGGTGACTGCCTGCCAGGTGTTAATCTAATTACATGGTCTCCTGTTGCAGTCGGTGGCACCGGATCGCTAGCTAGCCTGGTGTGGTTGCGGCGACCACATGGGCTACGGCTTTAAATTGAATTTTCTCTGTTGGTGCAGTTTAAAGCAATTTTTGTCAACCAACATGGCGTGCATCATACAGTGTAAATAATATAGTCAAAAATATTTAAAATAAAAAAAAAACACTCACCATTGTGCATGGCCACACTTTTGTCCTCCACACGGCTCACATAGCAGCAGAGCTCGTCTTGCCGTTCGGCGTTTTCGATCAGTTCTGCCTCCACCGAGAAGCCCCACATCTGCTCCAGCGTCGTGCGTTGTAGTTCCACCTGGTAGAGAATCTTCATGCAGACCTCAATGAATTCGTGATTGTGCAACTGTTTAGGTGTTGGAAGCAGTTTTAACAAGAGATTTAAATTGTTGGTTCATAATCAGGTGCAAAGCAGCGGAGAAGTATAGAAAAAATAAATTTTGAAATTTATTAATAATATAATTTTATTTTTAGATTATGATAAGTTTAGAATGTCTGTTTTAAAATATGATTTTAAGAACTGGGAACGATTTTTGGTATTGTACATAGCAATACTTAATTCAAAAATACCTTTTAAAATTTGATTTATACAGCTTAATACATAATATGTGTGAAAATGGAATTTTTACCTTCTGTCATTAATGGGAATATTATTTCAAATGATGTTATTTTAATTTTGAGCCTATTTTGTGGTAAAAGTTTTTCATTGTCAACATTTTTTTTGGTTTTTTTGTATCTGTTTTACATTATTTTTCAAGAAGAAAATGATTTTTTTTACTGAATTTTTGAAAGAATTCATTAAAAAATTATGTAAAAAAAATTATAAATGTTCAATATAAATCTCAAAATTGTTTTTTTCTTTAGATTTATCGTCCAAAAACTAAATTTTCTGTACAAAAGGAATGTTTTTATCTAAAATGAAAACTTTTTCGTTATCAACTCGATATATATCGTCGTTGTAGAACGAAAAGGCACCAAATACATTTTTATGAAAAACTTAAATTTCGAGATTGTTGATTAATATTATGAAAAGAAATTGATGCATTTTTAAAGTTGAAATATCAATTGATAGATTTACATTTTCTTATCATGTGGTAAAAATATTGAGATCTTCGTTTAAAAATTGACGAATACATAAAGATTTTTGTTAATGAATATTTGGCATTTTGAAAATGTATTTGTTGACTTTTCGTTCTACAACGACGATATCGTCATTCTAGAAGTAAAACTAACCAAATACATTTTTCCTAAAACTTACTTTTTATATTTATTGGTTAATATTATAAAAAACTGTTTATATATTTCAAAAGTTAGAATGCAGTTTGAAAGATTAACGTTTTTTCATCAATGGGTACCAACTTTAAAAGCATTGTTCAAAAATTGGCAGATTCAATGGGATTTTTGTAAGCCATCTATTGTAATTTAGTTCATGAGTTTAACCTATACAACGACGATTTAGAATGACCCTTAAAAAAATAAAATTATCATTGCATTGAATCACTTCGTCTCAATTTTATTTCGCGTCTATGATTTAAAGATGATCTCGACAGCACCATTTATTATGTCAGTGATATTGAAATGAATATTAAAATAAAAATAGAATAACATAGTAAACACACAATAAATTCACATGTGCGAGCAAAGAAAATACAATAAATCTGTACAAGACGGACGCATAATTTGGAACGAAATATCAACATTTCTTTTTTTTTTGCAACGTACCTTGGAGTTTTTGGTGCGTGATAAATTTTCAGCACGAATTCAGCACAACAAAAACAGCAACAAATAGATGATAAAAAACAAGAACTCTTGAAATATATGAGTCTATGGGAAAACTGATATGAACGTCGGATTCAACGAATGAATGTGCGATACAAGTAGCGCAGCGCAGCTCACGTAATGATTATTTACGCTGATGTGCAAGGATTTGCTTTGGAGATAAACAGACATACGGAAAGATATGAGGCAAATAGACGGAAGGGCGAACGGGCAGGCAGGCAGACCGAACTGAGTTCTGAGTTCTTTGGTGCGACCGCCTGCTGTAGAAACGGCAAGTAATGGCAGTGAAATGGCACTGAAATGGCACTGAATTGTTGTTTATGTGTGTTTTCGCTCATTAAATATGATTGATTAGTCAGCTGCATGAAGTCGACGCGATGCGATGACTGTAATTTTGAAAGTCAGTACTTGAAGTGATTTTTAAGGAATATTTCGTAAAGCATATGCTGAACACAAAAATGTATCCGAAATAACTAAAAATTCGCTAATGTATTAAAATGTACTAACATAATATTACTTTACTGTTGGAAAAATATAAGCATTTATGTAAAACCATAGTAGCAAGAATACGAATTCAAATTGTACTCTTAGTACCATCCGTACATTTGCATGTATTACACATAAACTTGAATACGAACTAGAACATAAATGTCAGTTTTTTGTACTTTCATTCTTCGTACATTTGTACTCCGTACGTACGTTGGTATAAAAGGGTCTCAGTATTTGTACTGTAAAAATGAGAACGTACTCTTTGATAGAAAAAACATTTCTAATGCAATATCCATAGTGAAATGAGTACTGTCAGTGCAATGTTTACTGTTCAGAGATCAGAAATAACTATTAACCTTTTATTTGGTTGGAACACCTTTATTTTATAGGTCTTTGGTTAATGGTTGCTAGTAGACAAACCATTTAATTGGTCTCATTTCTAGGAACATGAGACCATATTAGATATTGATTAGAGAAACATAAAAATTAGTTGTTGGAAAATTTTGATTTCGAACATTGTTATTTTAAAAAACATTTTTTTTTTTTTAATTTTTCGAACATTGTTGTTTTTGTCAAATATTTTTTTTTTTTTGAAAAATGATGAGTTTTACCATTGCGTTGTTTTATGTCGTCCAAACATTTTTTCAAAACTTTTCAAACTTTGTTGTTTTTGTTGAATTTATTTTTTGGAAAATGGTGATTTCGAATGCTTCGTTTTTATTATCGTCCAAAATTTTTTTTCGAACATTGTTGATTTTATCAAATAATTTTATTTTTTTGGAAAATAGTTATTTCAACCATTGCGTTGTGTTTGTAGTCCAAAAATAATTTTTCATATTTTTCCTACATTGTTTTTTTTTCGAAAATTCTTTTTTTTTTGAAAAATTGTGATATTAAAGATTGTGATATTTAAGATTTATCGCCCAACATTTTTTTCGAAATTTTTTGAACATTCTTGTTTTTTTCGACGAAACATTTTTAACAATTTTCGATAAAAAATATTACCCATTGCATTGTTGTTTTTGTCGTCAACAAGTTTTTCGAGATTTTTCGAAGATTGTTGTTTATGTAGAATTATTTTCTTTGCGAATATGGTGATTTCAAATATTTCGTTTTTATTTTGGACCAACATTTTTTTTTTTCAAACATTGTTGTTTTTGTCAAATAATTTGCTTTTTTTTGGAAAATGGTTATTTCGATCACTGCGTTGTGTTTGTCGTTCAAAATTAAATTTTCGAAAATTTTCGAACATTGTTTTTTTTTTCGAATATTCTTTTTTTTTGTAAAATTGTGATTTTGAAGATTTTTTTTTCGAAAATTTTTGAGCATTATGTTTTTGTCTAATACATTTTTTTTTGATGGAATATGTTGAGTTCGAACATTGCGTTGTTTTTTTTATTGCCCAAAATTGTGTTGTCAACATTTTTTGAACATTCTTGTTTTTTTCGACGAAACATTTTTTAACAATTTTCGATAAAAATATTGAAAATGGTTATTTTGACCTTTGCGTTGTTTTTTTTTGTTGTCAAAACGTTTTTCGAAAATTTTAGAACATTTTTGTTTTTGTAGAATTACTTTTTTTTCGAATATGGTGATTTCAAATATTTCGTTTTTAATGTCAACCAAACATTTTTTTTTCGAACATTGTTGTTTTTGTCAAATAATTTGCTTTTTTGGAAAATGGTTATTTCTATCACTGCGTTGTGTTTGTCGTTCAAAATAAAATTTTCGAAAATTTTCGAACATTGTTTTTTTTTTTCGAATATTCTTTTTTTTTTTTTTAAATTATGATTTTGCTCGAAAATTTTCGTACATTATTGTTTTTGTCTAATACTTTTTTATGATGGAATATGTTGCGTTGTTTTTAATTTTATTTTCGAAATTTTTTTTAACATTGTTGTTTTTTTTCGACGAAAATATTTAATTTTTGCTTTTATGGTTTTCTTTACATATATACCCAAAATTTCAATCAAAAGTTAAAATCAGTATGTGCTCCAGAAATATTGGGAGTCACCTGAAAAGAGAATTGTGCATCAACGCTTCTCAGCTTCGTAAAAATTACTAATGCGAGATATATTTTGTTAATCTTTATATCTCTCGCCGTTCAACCTTTTTAAAAATAAAGGTTTCTCACATCTTTAATTTTTTTTAAATCTTTAATTACTGTTAATAATATGTGCTAAATTTCAATTTGAAATTGAATATATTCTCAAATAAAAATTTGTTAAATTCTTATTAAAGCTGTGCGCATTTTAATCACTGATCACATAAAATCAGTTTGTATTTTTAATCAATAAAATTGGTAAAGTTAAAAAAATATATATATTAACATTCAGACATGGAGCGTATAATCGGCTTAGTACGTAAGCGGCTTTGGGCTTTAGTGCTTATGTGCTACTGATTTTTGTAATTCGTTGAATTCTTTAGAGTGGTTCGTTTACTAAACAACAAAAAAAGATATGAAAATGGTTATAATGTGCCTTAAGGTTACAGGTTTTTGCAATGTCTACATTGACCTAACACAAGCGACTTTGTACGTGCAACACGTAATATGAAAAATACGCAATTTTATTTTATTTTCACAGGAGGTCCTCTCGTATTTTGTAGACTTTTTGACTACTGTCGACTGTTTGTATAGAACGTTAAAATTTGCAGAAGTTATAGTTGGAGAAAATAAAAAAAGTGAGAAAATGAATATACAAAATCAAATCTACAACTTTTGATTCAATAGTACACAAATAATATTACTAATTTAAATTCATTATTATTTTGGTCTAATTTATTTATAATTTTAAGGCATATTTATAATCTATACTTCGGAAACCCATTTGAAACAAAAATGAACATTTGACGCCATTTCTGATTTTTGAATTCATTGTAGATCCATTTAACGTATTATCCACCTTTTCACAACCTTTCAGTTTTATAGGAGCACCAAAAAAAAAAAAAAATCAATTCGCCAAAAATCCATTTCACGAAAATTCCAACTTTTCTGAATTCTGAGTTTTAGGGTGTTCCATTCATTTGACGCCAAAACCATCTTTTCACCACTTTCTGAGTTCTGATTTGTAATGCAGCATCACAAAATAAATTTGCTGAAAATTCATCTAAAAAAAATTTGCAATTTTCAAAACTTTCCTGAATTCTGAATTCAATAGTACAAAAATCCATTCGCACAGAATTAAATTAAGTTTGTGTAATATTTATCTGCACCAATAAAATATTACGTTTTATGTAACGTTTGTTTTATAAATGCAAAATAAAAAGAATAGAGTTTTTTTTATTTTGTGTTACAGTATTAACTTTAATTTGATTTTTTCTTAGAATCATTGATTTAATTAGGAATTAAAATATATTCGTCTCAAAGTAGATTTTTTCAGGCGGATTTCGTATCATTTGATTTGGTACGGATGAATTTTGTGCGGATGAATTTTGATCAAATGAATAAAGAAACCATTTCTAATTTTAATATGACCATCAATTATATTTAACAAGAATCTGCATTATTTAAATTATGCTTTTATCTTTTTAATTTAACATTATAAATCGGGTTTTATCAAATATTTATTTTGAGATTAAAGATTTGAAGAGTTTTTGGAAACTCTACAAAAGTATGGTACAACAATTTAATATAAAATATAATGAAATATTGATTTAATATTAAAATAGAATTATCATAATAATGCGCTAAATCAAAATGTTATCTTTGCAGTGTAAATTTAATAGTATTTATAACATTATAGTGAAAACTATTATTCTAATTATAATTCTTGTTATTATTTATAAATGATATGAGCCATTGCATTCATTGTTTAATCAAAAATAACTTCTTAGACAACAGTATTAAAATAATACCTTTATAGTGTAAATTTAATAGTTTTTCTCACATTATATCGCTGTCAAAAATATGACTGTATTCTATTCTGTAAAACGATATCTTATTTTAAGGTATGTACTTTTGGTTTTATGTTATAACAAAAAGAATTAAAATAATAGTTTGCAGAATTAGATGTATAGTATTGTCGTATTAATTTCACAGTATTACCTTGTTTTCCATACTAAATTTAGCCAATCACACTATTGATATTAAAATTATTTGAAAATTGATTGAAAAGTTGATTGTTTATTCAGTCGTGTGATTCAGGCTTTACTCTCTAAATATGTTTGAACTAATAATTGTTTTAATTTTGAAAATAATACGATATACTATTTCAGTAATATGTTCTAAGGTTATTACGAGGTAGTGTTATAGTATTTACAGTTTAATTTAACTATTATAATAGGATTTTCTATTGATAAAAATCATGGGATAGTACTATTAATTAAATATTTTTTTACTATAATAAAAGGATATTCTTTTAAAACAATAATGAGATAGTACTATAAATTTAATAGTTATTTCTATAATAATTGAATTTTGGATTAAAAACAACTATGAGATATTAGTATTCTTTTTTTTAAATAAAAAAAACATGATTTTATTAAAAAAAATTGAGGGGATAGTACTATAAATTTAATATTTTTTTTTTTTACTGTAGTAATATGTTTTTCTATTCAAAAAACGATGATGAGATAGCATTATGAATTTAATAGTTTTTTTTATAATAATAATAGTGCAATGACTATAGATAATAGTCAAATGTTATAAATTTCCCATACTCTTGTACAAACCGTCCAATAACTTTGCGCATAGAACAGTTATTGAGTTAACATTATTAAAAATTTTAATAATTTTTATAGTATTTTGTTGTAATTTATGATTATAACAATGGTTTATCCTATTGCCTAATTCAAATTGCAAAAACCATTGAAATAATAGCACAAATTTATTGTTTTATTTTTAGAATGTTTTTCCTATTGTTTTAATAGGGGTTTTGTGAGTTTAGTGAGCATTATTTATGTTTTTCATATCTATACTGCAAAAAATTTATTTATAATAAAAGTTTTTTTATGCACTTTTTTTGCATTTTGTATACATTGCAAACAAAAAACAAGTAAAATCACAAGACTTTCTAGGACAACATCATAAACAAAAGTTTTTAGTATTTTATTTTCTTAGTGCGTGTTGTATTTGTCCGTTTCTAGAACTATGTTGTTTTTGAAAACAACTACTAGAAGTAGAAAAAAACGACAACAACAAAAAATAGAAAAAAATGCAATGAAAATAAATTTACAAGCAGACGCGCACTAAAAACTCTTCAAACTTTTGTCAGTGGCTTTTCAGCAATTTTGCATAAGTTTTGCCAAAGTTGCTGCATGTTGCTAACGCAATGTCAGGGTAGCAATAGCCGCCGTCGTCGCCGCCACCACCGATGGTGCCGCCAAACTCAGAACAAGTTCCGCAAAGTTTTGGCATCGTGTTTATATTGAAGACTAACAACTATTGAAGCGAAAAGCCGCGCGTTTTTCGAACCATGTGGGGTTCTGCAATAATATAGTCTCAACTAAATGGGCGCGGGAGGATCTGTTTAAAGTACTCGTTTCAGCACTTTTGAAGTATTTTAGCTATTTTTTTTTGGTTTTGTCTTGAAGTCAGTTTGAGAAATCTGACAAGATGATTAGGGCAGCAGTTGGGGAATTGATTTTGGAAGCGAGTTGAAAAGATTTTTTATGGTTTTACATAAATGTTCCGGGAAAATTTGAATATGGAAAAGCGGTCAAATGTTCATGTACAAGTAAAACGAATCAAATATTATTTTTACAAAAGTGTTCTTTCTTTTAATTTATTGCTTAGTATGATAAAGAGTAGACCATCCGACGTTCTATATATACAAAAAGACTTTGCAGACGAAAATCATGCAATAAATTTCTGTCTACCTCGAGTCTACCAAAAATTTTGTAAAATGAGTCTAAAAATCCTCAGATTTTTTGATATTTCTGGCGATTTTGAGTAATCACAATAACCACTTGGCTTATTTCCGGCGAAGTCGTAGGTTGAAATAAAGTTTGTGAGAAGCGTAAAGAGGTTATCAAATTTGTATCGCATTTTTAAGGTAGATTCTCGGAATGTTTTGGGAAAGGGCAGTGAATATGCAGGTTCTGATAGAAACTGTGTCATTGTTTATTTATTAACTACTGAAAATATATATATAAACTGCCTTGATCCTGCGAAAAATTTGAAACATGCCTTAAATGAAAGATGTTGGGAAGTATAAAGCAGGTTTTAAATTAAACTGGCTGTTTTTGGTATGGATATAAAAGAGGCAGCTTTTGATACAAACCTCATCATTATCTGCTCAAAATCTTTCTAACAATTTGCTCGATTGTTTGAAAAATGTTTTAATTATAAAGAATAGAAGAAAATTCCAATTCGAAAAACTTTAATTTAGCTTTTGATTGATGTAGTGTGTCACGTATTAGTGACATTAGTACTTCTTTAGAGGACTTTAAATCATTGCAGTTCCTGCCGATACAGTGTAGGGTGTAACAAAAAACACGATTGCAGTTCTATGAATCAAATATATAGCTGATTTATAGTCAGCAATTACGCTAAATGCATTGAAGCTGGGCAGAGAAGGGAAAAAATGGGAAAAAGTAGAAAAAAAAGCAGAAAAATCGGAATGCTAAAGTGCCACGTAGTGCATGTCAAGACAATTGAGAGCTCAATGAAATAAAAATGCAATAAAGCCGCAGCTGCAGAAGAGCACAAAGACACAGAAAAATAAAACTGGACGAGGGTAGAATGAGAGGAGGAAAAAGCAGTATTTGTAGAAGAAGACAGCGCAGCGCGGAAGTCAAGCAAGAAAGCGCCAGATTTCGCGGCTAACAAATAATTTTAAGTGGCAGGAGCAGTAGTAGCACCAACAACCGACCTATTTGAAATGACAGCCGACAGGATGAGAAATTTCTGCGGATTTCATTAGAGTACCCAGTGAGAGGAGGAGGGAGACAGACCGCTATACAGAGGGAGACCAAAAGAAAGAACACAATAATCTTAAGAAATGCGCGCTAGATTTGCTTTTAGCACTGGCGATAAATTCAGCAAAATAGCTCAAATTGAAAATGATATCGTTGCAGCAGGCGGTGCAATGCGGTGCGGTGCTGCGGTGTGGTACAGCGGTGTGGAGCAGCCAGCGGTGCACAAATCAAAGCCAAGCCGCGCCAATTCTATTGACTGCAATTTGTTGGTTGGCGGAATTATAAAAAGCTTTCCGGGCAGCAACATGACAGAGCAGTTTCTTTTTTTTTGGTCGGACGGACGGTGGGTTTTCTTTATGGCTTCGCGCGGTTTTGTTCTGTGTTGGGCTGGCATTTGCGGTTTTTTTTATTGAAATTTTTGTAGGTTATACAAATAATGGCAATTGTTAAATGTTTGACGTTAAATAAATATTGAATTGAAATGAAGTGATTTTATAGTGTGCTGTAAATAATGGCTTTCTTTTATTTAAAGAGAGTTCCATCTTAAATAAACTGAAAATGGGTTATGGGTTATTATATGATCAATTTTTTCGTCTATTAGCATTTTCAGCAAGTGAAAGATTTCAAACATTAAAGTATTTTAAAATGATTTTTTTGTTGTATACTTTTTTTCTAAATATTAAAAAATTATTATTTTTTTTTTTTTAATTTTTTAATTGTTTGAAAAAATATTTGATAGAGATAAAATTAATAAAAATTTATTATTTTTTTTTTATTTCGATAACAATTATTTTTATTTATCAAAAAACAAAACAAAACTTTAGTTTTTTTATATTTTTTGTACATTTATTTTAGAAAAATGAATTTATGAAACATACAATGAAAAAAATTAATTAATTGAATAGAATATATTACCAATTAAAAAAAAAAACAATATTTTGTAATTGCAAATGCAGCCAATCTTTTCTAAAACATCAACTGTTTCATTAACCTATTAATGCCCAAAATTAAATATATATGTTTTTTTTTTCAAGTGTCAAATATACAAATTTTCGTGTTGTAAAATAATTTTTCATTTTACAGAAAGTTTAAATGCACAAAAATCACCACATAAAATTGGCCCTTTTTAGGCACAAGAGGCACTAAGGGGTTAAGTCTTCGTTTATATGTTGCTGCACCTCATCACTGCACCATGAGCAATTTTAATTTGCAGTTTACTCGCCTTGGCGGCAAACAACAACAGCTCGGTCGAGCTGTCAGTGCCAGTGACAGCGCGCACTCATTAGAGCGCAAAATTACAAAAAGTGACTCAGTGTCAGTGGCGACCTGTGCCCGCCTGCCTCAGCAATGCAGTCACCCAGCCACAGATACGGCGTTGGTTGACTTTTGCGGTGTAATGCGGTGCGTGCTGTGGCTGCATATGAGCCGCCGTTGTCGTTGCCACTACTGCTGCTGCTGCTATTGTTGTCTTAGTCGCGGTTACAACGAGCAACATCATTATTGCATTGTCGCGTAGTAGATGGCGGCGGTGGCGGTGATGGCAACAAACAGCAGCGAAAGCGGCGGTAGACACGCACACAATCAGCAGCGCAATCAGCGATGCAAATGTTGGCAACATTGTTGTTGTTATTTGAATTTGTTGTCTTTAGTTTTTTTTATATTGCCTCTTTGGATGAAATTAAAATTGCTAATATAATCAGTTTTTGACGTATGAGCAACATTGTATTTATTGAAGTATTTTAAAAAGTTTTTGGAATTTTCAAATTGTATAAATGTCATTAAACTCTGGAAGATTTTATGCTATTTTTAAACTAAGGTTTTAACTAATTGCTCAATTGCAAGATTCATTTAAATTTATTCAAACTTTTAATTTGTTGCTGTTTTCTTTTTTCTTTTTTCTTTGTTTTTATTTTTGTGTTCAATGTCATAATTTCATGGCTTGGCCTTGTAAACTGTTAAAATATTTTTTTTGACGTATGAGCAACATTGTTGATCTTGAAATATTTAATAAGTCTTTTGAAATTTTGAAATTCTATAAATGTCATTAAATTCATGTTTCTTTTGTGCTATTTTTGAACTACAATGTTTGCTAATTGCACTACTAAAAGTGTCATTTTTGAAGTATTGAACTTTTATAAACAATTAGCAATATTATTATTTTTTGCGTTTGTGTTCTTACTTTTTATGTGTTTATCATAATTTCATTATTTGATATTATAAACTGCTGATTTTGTGTGTTTTGACGTATGAGCAACATTTCATTTATTGCAATATTTTAAATGTTTTGCAGAATTTTAAAATTTCAAAAACGCTATTAATTTTTGGCATTTCATATGCTATTTTGAAACTAAAATTTAAACACATTTTTTAACTAACGATTTTTTAACTTTCAAACTTTCATAATTAGCAACATTTTTAATTACGTTTCTAGTTCTTATTGTATTTATTATCAATATTATTAGTAGTTCTTGTTGTGGTTCACTTTTTACATGACAATGTATGCTGTTAAAAAATTAACAGACGTATGAGTAACACTGCATTTTATGCAATATTTTAAAACTCTTCTAGAATTTTCATTTATAAAAATTCCAATAAATTCTTGCATATTTTGTGCAATTTTGAACTAAAATATTAACAAATTACGCTACTAAAAGTATCGTTTTTGAATTGTTAAACTTTTAAGAACAATTGGTGCATTTTTCGCTGTCACCAGCCACAGCAAAAATTGAAGGCAAAAGTTTGCAATTTTGGCAATCACAGCATAGACGCGTAGTTAAGAGGCGCTAGACGTGACAAACGGTAAATGTTGAAAACAGCAAAAAAAAAAAACAAAAAACTATTTTCACAACTTTAGCTGTTGTGAAAACTATATATATATATATTAGGGATGTCAATCCCGGGATCCCGGGATCCCGGGATCCCGGGATTTGAGTCAAATCAGTCCCGAAAAACTCATCCCGGGATCATCGTTAAATCCCGGGATTTTCGGGATTACAAAAAACGCCAGTAGATCAATTTTTAATAGTTTATTCAAAAGTCTTTCAATGTTTGTGTACACATTTTGTGGAAAAGTAAATCTAACATTTAATCAAGGTTTGAAACCTCCGGTTGAAACCGCGTTTTGGTTTCGGTTTTAGGTTTTTATTACGAAACGGTTTCAGTATACCGGTTCCAAGTTACGGTTTCGGTTTTGATTTCGGTTTTTGTATAAAATTTCTTTTAATTCCATATTTTTCAAATAACTTAACATTGCACTATGGGACATAAGCTTAGTCTAGCTCGCCGAAAATTGTACAAGAAAAAATTTTTATTTTGGGAATTCAAAATTTTATTAAATGACATTAAACATACCTTGTACTTAAGATCTTCTATATAAAATAAAATATGTTTTCTGTTTCTTTTTATGCTTTATTAAAAACCGTTTTAAACTGGTATAAAACCGAAACGGTTTATTTCTGATTTTCGTATAACGGTTTCGATTACGGTTTCGATTACGGTTTCGGTTTTAAATGGATATCGGTTTTAAACGGATATCGGTTTCGGTTTCGGCAACGGTTTCAATCCTTGGATTTAATGGACTAAAATCTTAAAACACTGACGTAAATAATAATGAATTACATGCTTTTTGACTTTGAACAAATTCACACATTTTTAAAAATTACGTCACTTTCGACTAATAACACTGTTCGGCAATCATTTTCTCATATCATGCCTATATAATTTTAATGTACTGATTCGAACTGCGTTTTTAGTTTTTTCCGTATACGTAATGTTTTGGAGAAAAATGCAATTTATTATTTTTGCATTTTTCACTGCATTTAAAAACAAACGTTTTTTTTATAAAAAGACTAAACAGCCATTGAATAAAAATTAAAATAGTTATTGCCCGTGAACAAGTCAACTTCGTCGTTTGAGATTTGGTTGCAATAACCGGTTAAATCACATACAACTTAAATAATTTTGAAATTAAAAGTTCAAATATTTCAAAATTTGTAAAACTATTTATTTTTTTTAAATTATATTTTTTTTTATAAAATATTGTTTTCCACAAAAAACCAATATCCCAATAACAAATTTTGTTGTTCATTCAAAATTTTAATTTTCTTATATTTGTACTAAAAAATAAATTTTATATAAAAAGTATTAAAAAAATGTTTGATGATCAACTGGGGTTTATATATCGCGGATTTAGTATACCATATTTGAATACCCAACCTGAAAACAGATGCATTTGAATATATGACTTTTGTTTGACTTAAGCATTATAATTGTTTATTATTTAAACACAGATATGGTTATTTTATGTCTTTGCTATTATTTTTTTAAATCCCGGGACTAATCCCGGGATCCCGGGATTCAAATTTTTTAGTCCCGAAATTTCGGGATTGAAAAATAGTCCGGGATTGACATCCCTAATATATATATATATATATATATGTATATATATATATATATATATATATATATATATATATATATATATATATATATATATAGATATATATATATATATATATATATATATATATATATATATATATATATATAAAAAGCCAGGAATTTTCTTACAAGAGACATCGTTTTAAAATTTAAAAAATTAAAAATTAAAAACTTGTCAATTGAAATTCAGAAATTAATTTAAATTTTCAGAATACATCAACTACTTTCCATTTGGAATTCAGATATATATCAATTGATATTCTTATTTTTCCATTTAGAATATTTTCGGTTGATATTTTCTGAATTTCAAACTTAAATTTATGAATTTTAATGATATTTTCTAAATGTTGAATATTTTCTATTAATTCTGAATTGAAAATGGAAAATATAAATATCAACATCTTAACATCAAATGTACTCTCTAAATTTCATTTGACATTTTTAAAAATTTCATTTAAAACATCTGAATTTCAAATGAAGTCTTCAGAATTTGAAATGGAATTTCTTAATTACTAAATATGTCTTTTGAATTCCAAATGGAATTTCTGAATTACAGTTAATGTTTTTGAAATTTTAAAGATGAATTTTCGAATTTCAATGGATGCTGTTGAATTTCAATTGATCTTTTCTGAATTACATTTGAACTACAGGTGACACTTTATAAAATATATAGAGAAAATTTTAAACAATTTATACTATGTAGTTCCAGATGGGTTAATGACGCGCCATACAATTCTACTCACATAATTCTCAATCAAATCGTTGCGATGTGGCACAAAGTAATTGTGATCCTCCATGTCACGTCGCTTCTTCACCCGCACGAAGTTCTCCATCGGATTGAGGTTGCGTCGGGCGCATGCACTGGCCAGAAACTCCTCCACCGACATGGCGTCACGTAGATAAACAGTCGAGTAAGCGTTGTCGGGCATCGCAACTTTGAAGGTTTTCTCCGGTTCGTCACGTGAATTCATCTGCAAAATTGCAGCGCACGAGGAGGCGGCAAGAGAGATGAAAGACAGAGAGAAACAAGAAAATATAGTATGAAGGCAGTAGCATGATGTTAAAATATTTGAAAAATAAAAAAATATAATATAAAAAAAAAAATATTGAAAAAACTTATTTTTCCCAGTGTGCTTGTGTGCATTTTTGTCAAGCTGTCAGTGCGATTGAATTAGTTTGACAGTTGCAACATAGAGCAACGTCTGCTGCACCTTAAAATATGCAACGTTGTTTTTTTGTGTAGTAATTTTGTTATGTTTAATTTACACACACACTCACACAATTTATTGATAGAAAACTGTCTGATGCAGTCAAGTTTATTTATTGCTCATATATGTGCTTTGCGGTGCATTTATTTTATTTGACAGCACTGCAAGTGTTGTGCATTTGGACAAGGTTCCTTTGTAATTCAGTCACATTTAAATTTAATTTTGAAATTCTAATTAAATAAGCAAATTAGTTTTGTTTTGTATGTATGTCAACAGAAAACTTTTGATTTTCTATATTTTATAATGATTTAGAAACATTTATTGCTTTACATTTATTGCGTTTATTTGCAAAATATATAAAGAAAGTAAAATCTTTTGATTTTATTTATTTTGTAATGATCTAGAAACATTTACTGGCTATAGTGATAGAAATAAAACGAAAAATCTTTATTTGACGTATGAGCAACTTTATATAAAATGCATCATAATCAAAGTTTAGAAAGATTTTTGAAATGTGAAAATGTCATTAAGTAGCAGCATCTCTTGTGATATTTTTCTGCTGCAACAAGAAATGCTTTATATCACGTTTATTTGCAAAATATATAAAGAAAGTAAAATCTTTTGATTTTATATATTTTGTAATGATCTAGAAACATTTACTGTCTACAGTGATAGAATTAAAACGAACATATTTATTTGACGTATGAGCAACTTTATATAAAATGCATTATAATCAAAGTTTAGAAAGATTTTTCAAATTACAAAATGTCATTAAATAGCAGAATCTCTTGTGATATTTTTCTGCTGCAACAAGAAATGCTTTATAAACTGCTTATATAAACTGCTTCGTTTTCTGTGATATTTTTGTAATAAAGTAAGAAAGCCGTCTGATATCTATGGATGCTAAAATTTAAGAGTTCGTCCATATGACGTATGAGCAACACTATACACAGTGTGATAATTAAAAAAACTTTAAAGATTTTACAATTTAAAAACATTTATTAATTATTTACATCTACTTGAATAATGTTGTACTTAAGTAGGAGAAGATTAAATATACCATAATTTGATAAATAATAAAAAATCTAATATTTCAATAAAAACAATTTCATAAATACTTTTAATAGCCTTATTGGCTTCTTATTTATAATATGTTTATGACGTCACTGATCAATTTAAAAATAAATCCTTCAATTGACGTATGAGCAACATTATAAAATTCAAAATAGTTCACAAACCAAAAAATATTTTTAAAGTTTAAAAATGCAATTAAATAAATGCATCTTCTTTGGTATTTTTGCGTTAAAATTTAAGAGTTTTAAATTATGAAATAGAAACGATGGACGTATGAGCAACATTGTAAAACACACGATATTTCAAAAGCCTTTAAAGATTTTAAAATTTTAAAAATACCATTTTGAAGCTGCATTTCTCTTGTTATTTATGTGCTTAAATAAAATAAATTTTGACTTGTAGAATTGCAAAAAGAACGCACATCAACAAAATTAAAATGTTGAGCTCGTCAAGAGCAATGACAATATATCGTCTGAGCGCACTTAATGCACGCGAATTACTCACAAACGGCAACCGACGAACAAAGCCGACGAATTGCAGCAATAATGATTTTTATGCAGTTGTCGTAAATTAAGTGTCAAATAAATTGCAGTGAATGACACAATAAAATCGATATGCAAACAACAGCAGCAGCAACAACAGCAAATAATAATAATAACAGCTACAATCATTTAAATGTAACTCATTGTTGTTGCCAGTGATATTGTTGCTGCTGCTGTTGTTGCTGGTGTTCAACATGTTGCCGACGACTGTTGGCTGTTTGTTGTAACATGTGGTATTTGCCGTACTTTGGCCACTGAATAAATACAAAAGCGCGGTGCTCATTAATAATCGCTGTGCTTTATATATTGCTGGTGTGTAAAATGTGTTGCTGGTGTGCTTTGCATGCTTTAAGTGCATATGACGCCACAAAGTAGGCAACAACTATTTTGCAGTTTTATTTTTTACTTTTTTATTTTTTATTTTTTTTTTTAATAATGCTCTTAATGGCAACAATAATTGCATGAAACATTTTGACAATTGAGCTGAGTTGAGCTGCGTTGAGTTGGGCCTCATGCATTGCCCTGAGTAATGACATTAAAATTGAATTGTAAATAAATTAGCAAATACCCTCAGCATTGTGCATAAATTGAGTATAAAATAATGCAATTTATTTGTGTGCTTATTATAGGTTTTTGCGCGAGACAAAGCGATTGCCAATAACATTTTTTTTGGCTTTGTTTGCTACATAAAATTTGTGTGTAGTATTTTATTTATTATGTACAATTTACATGTGTTATTAAATGTTACATGCGATAAGGTATTTTTGTATTTTTTTGCAAATTTAAATTACAAAACATTTCGAACGATAAAAAGCACTTTCAAAGTAGTTTCAAATTTAATTAACTGTGTGCATTGACGTATGAGTGTTTTTTTTGTATGCGTTTATTGTTGTTGTTGAGTTTAAAGCCATATTTGTCCAATGGTTAGTATAAAAAGTTAGCTTTTGTGGTGTTTTTGTGACATGGAATCACTTTAGTACAACATGGCGTATGAGTGTCATTTTTTAAATTAAAGTTGCAAAAAAGCACATAACACACAAAATGTGTTACCTGAATTGGTAAAGCTTTAAGCTCACTACAAAATTTAATGAATTCTCCTTTATAGAAAATGCTTTAAATTAAAATCAATCGTTTCAAAGAAGTTTTAAAGTCGAAATTTCATAACAGATTCAGGCCAACTCTAAATAAATATTGTTGGAAGTAAAAAATCTTTTTTTTTCTCCCAAAAACAATTTGTGAAAATATTTATTTAGCATTGCCCTGATTATTTGTAATTTTAGTCAATATGAAATGCATATCATTTGAGCAGCTTTTGTATTAAGTTGCTGCACAAGTGGCAGGTGCTTAAAAATAATTATGATGTTGGTGCTGATGTTGTTGACGTCAACGATGACGACGACGTCAACTCAGACGATGATAATCAGCTGCAGAGCAACACTTGTGTCAAGTACGCAACTATATTAATTGGCTTGACTTGTGCTGAGTGCTGCTGCTGCAATAAAAACGCACAAAATGGATAAAAAAATCAATTGCTATTTTAATTAATTAAATGTCGCTCATACGTCGCGAGCAGCAGCGCATATTAAAGGCAAATTTCTGGTACTTGTAGGGTTCATCAATTATGCGAGAATTTTTAGTGACAAATTAAATTTTTGTGAAAAATTGAATTTTGGTGAAAAAATGAATTTTAATCAAAAATTTAATTTTAATGAAAAATTGATTATTTATTTAAAAATTGAGTTTTTAGTGAAAAATTTATTTTTTAATGAAAAATTTAATTTTTTGGAAAAAATTAACTTTTAGTGAAAAAATGAATTTTATCGAAAAATTTAACTCTTAGTGAATTTTTTTGTAAATTTTTAATTAAAAATTTAATTTTTTAGTGTAAAAACTAAATAATATTTTTTGAATGAAAACGTTTTTCTTAATGTTTTTTTTTTTGTAATGAAATTTGGAATAAAAAATAAATGCTTAAGGAAAAATTGAATTTTTTCATTTCTTATTAAAAATTGAATATTAATAAAAAATTGAATATTTTAGTGAAATAGACATTTTTAGTGAAAAATTTAATTATTACTGTAAAATGAAATTCTCAGAGAATAATTTAATTTACAGTGAAATTTTAGTTTTTAGTGAAAATTTGAATTTTTAGTAAAAATTTTAATTTTTGTGCAAATTCAAATTTCATGAATTGAATTCAATTTCGATTTTTGTTGTTAAATGTTTGAATTTCGATCGAAAATTAATGTCAGAAAATATGTTGGTGTGATAGAAAAGCAAAAAATAGTAGCACGGAACATTTTTGCATAAATTAAGTTATGAGTCATGTTTGTGTTGTGTCGTTTTGTTGTCTTTATTCCGGCACAAAAATGTCGGCTGCCGGAAACCGGAAATAGTTGCAATGAGATTTTACGCAAAAATTAACAGTAGATAAAAAAAGGAGAGCAAAGCAGTACGTAGCGCAGTACATGAAAATGCTTTTGCGTGTCGAGTGGAGTGGCTGCCGAGAATGATGGCGGCGGCGGCGGCGGCGGTCACTAAATTTTGAAAGCGCACATTGCGGGTTCAAGTGCCCCGCTGACTGTGGCAGTCAGATACTTGTGTCAGGCAGCAGCAATTGTGGCAGTAACAATTTTTGTAATTGCACGTAATTTATTTGCTTTACAAATGAATAAATAAATGAATAAAATATAAAACGGAAACATTATGTTGTTTATCGCATATTTCAGTGCATGCAAAGCACATACGCAAAAAAAAACGAACAGACAGAGGGACAGATCGACTGTGTGAGATACAGATGGATGGCAGACTGGACAGACTAATAGATAGGCAACACACATTACTTTGAGCAGCTACATTTTGGCGCATTTTTAATAAGCTGACCATCGAAACGAGCACTAATTGCGACTGACACGCGGATTTAACACGAACAACATTATCGTAATTTGTAGGATTTAAATATGTTTTTTAGTTTAAGCAAAAACATTCGTGTTTTAGAGTGAACAATACTTCAGAAGGCGTCATTTTAAATGCAATGTTTTTAAATCATATTTTCATTTTAACCAAATTCTAGTATTCATCTTTTTAAAACGTAAAATATGGAGTACTTGATTTAAAAAAAAATTGAACTTTCGATATCGCAAAACGTTTTTCATTCAGTACAATATTTTTGTATTTAGTTAATAATTTATTTTTTTTTAACTTTTTTTTGATAAAATCTCCTGATATTTTATACTCGGGCTTGTTAATAGTATTATTATTAAAAATAAGTTTTCTATGTTTTATTTCAATACTTGATGTACAGACCAGCAACCTATGCTTTTAAAAATTGACACATATTCATCTAAAATATTTCTTCAAAAATCAATACCACATACATACTAGACATCTGCACTAATATATTTTTAGTTTCCCTGTAAAATATGCACTACTGCATTGTACGGTACAGTTAAGTCTCTACAGCGACTTCACTGCACTGCAATATTTGTTTTATTAGTGTCAATTAGTGTCAAGACATTTTTATTTAAAACATTTAATATCTTGAAAAACAAAACTAAATGACACTACTGCCGCTGAAAATGCAACGAGTATAGTGAGTGTAGTGAATGAGCACAACAAGCAACATACAACAACACTTTCATAGTGAATGAATAACAAATCTGAAGCTCGACGCTTTTGTTCATATTATTGTTGATATTTATGTGTTTATGAAAATTATAACAAACATTATTAAAAAAAAAAAAGAAAAAATATGCACTACTGCATTATATGGTACAGTTAAGTCTCTCCAGCGACTTCACTGCACTGAAATATTTGTTTCATTAGTGTCACTAACTGCACTCACTGTACTCGTTGCATTTCAGCGGCAGTAGTGTCATTTGGTTTTGTTTTTTAGGGCATTAAATGTTATAATTAAATTTGTCTTGACACTATACATTTTTTTTTTAAAACATTGAATGCCTTGAAAAACAAAACCAAATGACACTACTGCCGCTGAAAATGCAACGAGTACAGTGAGTGCAGTTAGTGAGCGCAACGAGTAACATACAACAATACTGTCATAGTCAATGAATAACAAATCTGCCGCTCGACACTGTTGTTGATATTTACGTGTTTATGAAAATTACAACAAACATTATTTTTCAAAAAAAAAAGAAAAAAATTGTTCATAAAAATGTGTACAAAAACAAAATATGTACAATACAAAGCATTGATCGAAAGAAAATATTTCCAACAAAAAATTGAATAATGAGAAAACAATTTTGTGCGATAAATAAAAAACGTTTTAAAAAATATTATATGATTTTCTTATATCTTTTGAATTTTTTCAATATATTTTAATTTCAGTACAAAAAAAAGTATAATGCACTTAGTACTTAGTATCAAGTGCAGTGCGTTTAAGTGTTTCAATTTCAATATAGTAGTAGAAGTAAAGTAAAATTAAATTTAGAAATATATTGAAAAATGATTTTAGTTGCTTGTTTGATTGTGTGATAAGGAAAGTTTAATTAAGAAATATATTAATTAGATTAAGTTGGAAAAAGAAAAACGTGAAGTAAAAATTTATATAGAAAAAATTCAGTTCGGAAAAATTAATACTCGAGAAGTAAGTTGAATAAAGAATGAAGTAGAAAAGTGATAAAGGTCATGTTAAATTCAGTAATTTAATTTTATTCATAATTTTAATTTCATTCACAACTTTTACTGTTATTTTATAAAAAAATTAAATTTAATTCCGAAACATTTTTTTTTGAAATATGCCTTCCTTGTTTAAAAGAAAGATTTGCCACATGTTTTTTTATATCATTCGTTATTTGCAAAAAATATCTGAAATGAAGGAATTGCGTTCAGGTAACGGAGGAGAAATAAAGAAAAAAAATATATATATGAAAAAAAAATAATTTTGGAATGAACAGATGCAATGTAGCACATTTAATATTCAAATTACTTTGATTAAAAACGGTCAAATTCAGTTTAGAAAAGATAAATTGAATTTCGAAAAATATTTTTTTTTGTGGAGTAAACCACTTTAATTCGGTGTATAAAAATTTAGTTCTGAAAAAACGATTTTCATTGAATACTTTATCTATATATATAAAACTCTTGATCCGTCTGTCAGTCTGTCGGTCTGTCTGTTTGTTCCAGCATCACGTCTAAACCGCTGAACCGATTTAACTGAAATTTTGCACTAGGATACTATGGAGTCCGGAGGGTGTCATAGGCTATATATGGGGGGGTTGGACAAAGGGGCGTGGTACCTCCCATACAACCTAAACTTTCAAAACGACATAACTCAGCACATACACAATCTAAAAAGATGAAACAAAAAACTAAAATTCACCACACTAAAACTCACCACACTAAAACTCACCACACTAAAACTCACCACAATAAAACTCACCACGCTAAAACTCACCACACTAAAAATTCACCATACTAAAACTCACCACACCAAAATTCACCACAATAAAACTCACCACACTAAAACTCACCACACTAAAACTCAACACACTAAAACTTACCGCACTAAAACTCACCACAATAAAGCTCACCACACTAAAACTCACCATACTAAAAACTCACCACACCGAAACTCACCACACTAAAACTCACCACACTAAAACTCACCACACTAAAACTCACCGCACTAAAACTCACCACAATAAAACTCACTACACTAAAACTCACTACACTAAAAATTCACCACAATAAAACTCACTACACTAAAACTCACTACACTAAAAATTCATCACACTAACGGGCCCCTGATATAAAAAATAATAATAATGTTTTTTATATTAATAAAATCGCTTTATATCTATGAATTCACAAAATCTTGGCACGAATTGTGCACTGGTCCAGCTAGTATATTATAAGAAATCAAATTAATTTGAAGTAAAAAAAAAAATTACACAATTTATTTGACCGTTTTTAAATATACTTAAGTCATTCTGAAACTAGTTTGAATATTCTGAATAGAGCTTTTCCTTCTCTGAAATCAAATTAAATATTTACAAATTGTTTTTGAATGAAGAAAATCTTTGTTTTTCTCAGTTTCTGCTTCTAAGTTTCAAAGTTCCTTTTAAATGCATCCAAATATGAATATTGTTTTGAATTACTGAATTAAAATAACAAATTCAGCGAAGTTTTCCATAACTCAAATCAAATTGAACTATAAATAAAATTAATTCGAGCGTTTCTAAATATAGACTATTCGGGGTTTAATTTTTCACCTTTTTGATATTAATCTGAAAATTGTGTATGTAGTTTACAAAAGGGAGTATAAACCATTTTGAGTTATATATTTAAAAATATTTAAAATGTTTAAGTATTTCAGCTGCATTGTTGCAATTTGTTTTGCTGTTCGAGTTAATGCAGAGTGTCACACGTTAATGCGCCAAAGTGAGCAGGTCAGCAGGACTTCGCAGCACTTCACAGGACAACATTTCGTGCGCTGTACAAAACGGAATTAAATGAAGGCGGCAGCAAATGCGCTTAGCTTGTACACAGTAGGTGGCAGTTTCGAATATTTGTTGTAGTATCCTTGTTGAATATGTCCTTATTTGTGTTTGCAAATACCTTGTCGTTCAACATAGTTGTCAAATTGTAATTTTAAAAATGTTTTTCTATTTACAAAATAAAATAAACTAAAATAAAATAATGCTGTAGAGTTTTGCACAAAATGGCCGCCGAGTGGCAGCGGAAGTGCACGGCACATATTGAGCATCGAATATACCCTTTATGAAACGCCAATATATTTGAAATTAAAACCTTTCGAAAAATTAATGCAAAAATCAAATTATTTGCATTGATATGTTACGCATCAGTTGAATATCAAAACATGCAAATAACTCAAAAATGTGCCAAATAAATTGAATCAATTTTGTATATATTGCAAAAATCTGACACACTCGACTGACTGCGCAATTAATGAATGCGCGATTTGGCAGCACATTTTTGGCACAAATGCTGGGTCAAAATAATTGATTTGCAAAAATTTAATTGAACATTTTATGCGGCTACTTTTATTATTATTTTTAGGTTTTCGGTTTTACATTTTGTGTGTGCAGTGCACTGCTGCAAAAAGGCAACGAGTGAAAACAAGTTTTTGTTTGCACTCTGCACTCTATGCGAAAATCCACAAAAAAGGGTTTAGTGCTTGTTTGCGAAAATTAACTTCAGTTTTACTACAAGTTTTTGCAAATAAAATCAAAGACATTTCGCATAGTTGCCAGAAACGATTCGTAATTGGCAGCCAACACCACAGAAAAAAGGTCACAAACTTTTGAGAAAACTTTTGCGTTGCTTTTTTATGTATGGAATGTGGTTACTTTTTGTGGCAATTTGTGTCATGCATGAGTTTCACACTTTCTTTCGTCCCTAATGAGTCGTTATTTCAGTCGGCCGACGACTGCCTTAATAAGCGGCACGCTTTTTATGGCCCGCTTTTATTGGGGTACAACAGAGAAATAAAGTTTAAGGTGTCGGTTATAATGTGCCTGGGCTATATGAACAAAATGCGCATGAAAGAGGGCACTTTTTTTAAATTGACCAACCGCATGTAAAACCCATAAATTGTCGAACTCACGAGGTAATCCTTTCGGTTTTATTGCTTTACACTTCAGCAATTGGGTTCTTTTGTTTTCTTCTAGATTTGCATCTTTTGTGGAGGGTTATGCGGTGCCTTTATTGTGCAAATTCGTGGAATTTATGTAAAATACTTTTTTTGCTATGCTATAAATTTTAATAATTTAAATTGTATACTCGGCATAAGAATTTCTAGTTATTTTATTAAATTTGTTTCTTGAGTTACTTTAATTTTTTCCATTTTCTAAAAAAATCTTTTGCTATTTTAATAATTCTATCTTTTTTTTAATTGGAATTTATTTAAAAATATTATTAATCATTAAAATTAATTTCTCTTAAATATTTTTAATATTTATTTTGTACATCATAGAGTGTGTGATCGTTCAAATTCACAAATTTAGACTTAATTCAACTATAACCTCTCCAGCAGCCAGGTACCTTAGTATTTGGCAGCATAAGTGGGTCTGGGGTAAAAGGTTATTTATTCGGCTATTAGATAAAGTCTATTTCAGCTTAATATATTTAAAAGAATTTTATTTATGAACGTTCAAAATCGAAATTAGAAAAAAATATTTTTTTATAATTTCCATAGTACCCAAAATAAAAAGTGTGACAATCTTTTCAAAAATACAGATAATTTATACAGTATTTAAAAAATGTAAAAATGTAAAAAAAATCTTCAGAACTTACGCAGATATTAGAACTCTAAGAGAAAAAAACCAATTCATAAATTCACACTTTTCAAAAATGTTCAGAGTTTCAAAATTTCAAACTAACACAAAAAAAAAAAAATTTGAGTATCTAATATTTTTAAGTAATCAATGATGCAATATATTAATAATAAAACTCATGTTTCAACAACAACAAAAAAGGTTGTATATACTAAAATTGGAAAAATATAACAAATTCACCTTTAGCTTATACAGCGGAATCTAATCGGTCGTTTTTTACTTTTAGTATCGTAAAATTATATATCATCAATTTTAAATCAAATAAAATTAAAAAATAGTATTTAAAAATATTCACCAAGTATTTAAAAATATATACCAAGTTTTATGGACCGTCGATCAATTCATTGCCATACCTAATTCAACATTATTCATAATTTATTAATAATTTATCATCATTTATGATTAAGCATCATTTATTCAATTCATTATTTATTATCATTCAATATTATTAATCCAATATAACTTATCAACAAACATTATTCATCATCTTTCATAATGCATCATTATACATTATACATCTGCACAAATACTATTGATGTTCTCTCTGCAAAATATGCACTACTGCACTCTACAGTATTTAGTGCATTTTGTAATGACAGTCGACAGTATTACAATGAAGTTTCACTGCAGTATTTGTTTCATTGATGTCAAGTAGTGTCAAGACATTTTTTCAAGATTTTTAATGTTTTGAAAAACAAAACCTGCAAAATATGCACTACTGCACTCTACAGTATTTAGTGCATTTTGTAATGACAGTCGACAGTATTACAATGAAGTTTCACTGCAGTATTTGCTTCATTGATGTCAAGTAGTGTCAAGACATTTTTCAAGATATTTAATGTTTTGAAAAACAAAACCAAACATACAACGAATACAGTGAGTGCAGCGAGTGAACGCAATGAGTAACGAGTAAGAAGATGGACATTGAAAACTACAACAACGGTATATATGTGTTTATAAAAATGACAACAAAAAAAAGTAAAATGCGCAGTTCATTTCAGTATTTGAATTTGTATTACACATCATTATAGACCTCTTCAGTACAACTACATCTCGTTTGTGTTTTGTTTTGACACTACTTGTGCTTTGTTGTTGTGAGCAACACATTCATTTGATTTTAATGCATAGAGTCGGCAACAGTAAATGTCTTGAAATGAAATAATGTCTTGAATCGGGTTTCAAATGCAATTGTGCAGCTGTCTATTATACATAAACCATCACATATAATGCATTATTACTCTAGTTTTTCAAAATTCATCATTTATAATTCGTCATAATACTGTATATCAATTTGTGCAGCCAAAAGTAAAATTATTTCATAATACACTACTTATTATTTCGCGAATTCATCACTCATTTGTACATCATGCATCAATCATTTTCACAAGACCGATTTCAAAAACACAACATTGCGCTGAGCTTTTAATATAAATGCACTCGAAGGATGTGGTCCCTTCAGTCGCAGAAAAGTGCGCCACTTGCAGGATATGTGTTATAGGAAGTGTAGTAAAATATCTGTTTTTTTTTTTACTAAAGTAAAGCGCAGTTTTTTTTGTTTGCTGTTTGTTGATAAAACTTGACGCAATTGTGCTGTTAGCACCTTTCGACGTGCACACCCAAACACATTAGCACAGAACGAACAGGACGAACCTTTTGTGCGCCGAGGGACCAACTAAAAACTTTTCCAATTTGAAAACTTCGTTACAATTTTTTTTTTCTGTATTGTTCGGTTTGTTTAATTGTTATAAACAGTTGTTGCTGTTGGGCAGTGTATTATTTGGTTTTTATTTTTCGTTGATTTGTACGTTTTATGAAAAATAATTGAATGAAAATGAAAAATGATGGCAATAAAAAAGAAAATAAATAAATAAAAATGAAGTGAAATAAATGTGTTTTTAAGTGAGTGTAAAATGCTGATATATTGAGCGGGGTGGGGGTGTGTTCGTTGCAGGGTGTGATACTACGATGTATGTATTGAGTTGGAGCTGGTGCGATAACTAAAAGGCTTTTAAAAATAGTTAACAACATTTTTTGCAGTTTTAATACAATTTGTAGAGGGTGGCAGTAGCAGCAGTAGCTGCAGAGAAATTGAGTCAAGTTGAATGATTTCAGTTTTTAGTTTTAGAGCGACGACTACAACAAGCGATAAATTAAGTAAAAAGGTGAGTAATACAATTTTGATTTTTATTATTAAAGATGAAATGCATAGAGCATATAGTAAGGAAAGTATAAAATGTAAATGGAATGTCAGTTTTATTGAAAATTTATACTTTAGCGGTAAAATTAGGGTACACTATTATTGTGAAACTTATATTATTTAAATTGCACTCAAATTAAAATATGGGGCAACAGATAAAAGGAAATTTGTAGAGCGCTATTGCTAGAAAGTGCCTCTTCTATTTCTTATTACCTTAAAGCTGCCTTGAAAGCTTTAAGCTTCGGGTTGCCTTAAAGTATGCAACACTGGCTGCAGACTCAGTAATAATCTTAAAATGTAGCCAAGTCGAAATTTCCGACAAATTCACAGATAAATGACAATTTTTAGGATGCAACTCGCAAAATGTCTCGCCAAATATCTTTACTAACTCTTGATGCTTCGAGCTGCGCTGAAAGCTTAAAGCTTCGGAGTACCTCAAAGTATGCAAAATCGAATACAGATTTTCGGCAAATATTGTAACATATAAAAGTACATTTCAGGGAAGTTTTCACAAAATGTACTTCAAAAGGTCTCCTCTACTTCTTGATACTTTGAGCTGCCTGGAAAGCTTTGAGCTACATAAAGAATTGGATAGAGATGCCTTAAAAACTTCGAGCTACCTTAAAAATCAGGTTTTATTTTAAAATGTACCAGAGTCGAAATTTCCGGCGAATTCACAGATAAATGAATATTTTTGGTAAACGATTCACAAACTGTGTCTCAAAAGATCACCTCTACCTCTTGATACTTTGAGCTAGCCTGAAAGCTTCGTTCTACCTTAAAGTATACAACACAGACTGAAGACTCATGTTTGATCTAAAAACATGAACGAGTTTAAATTTTTGGCAATTGCTGCGATTCACAAAATGTGTCTGAAAAGGTCTCCTCTACCTCTTGCTACTTTGAGCTGCCTGAAAAGCTTAAAGCTTCGAACTACCTAAAGAGTTGGATATTAAAATATTCGAAATATTCACAGTTAAATGTTTTTTTTTGGGAAGCAATTCACAAATTTTGACTCCTCTAACTTTTCATGCTATAAGCTGCCTTGAAAGCTTAAAGCCTCGAGCTGCCTTAAAGCAACACTGACTACAACAGTCAAAGTAGAGCTAGAAGGACTTTGGTCACATGTTAATCAATTGCGTAGCCAACAGGTGCAACTACCAACTGCCAACTGAGAACTGATTTGTGTGTTTATTACGCACAACTGCTCAAGGTGCGCAGTAGAGCGAAAGGAGTAGGTGGTGAGAGAAAGAGAGCTAGGGAGAAAAGGAGAGGAGGAGTCTTGCTGCAATCAGGCAGTGCAGGCACGTCGCAGGATGTCGCTGCGAAGTTGTTTAGTTTTCGCTTAGCTGGACGGCACTTCATCATTTACACAAACATACGCAGAGAGAGGGAGAGAGAAGTATATGTATGTGTGTGTGTGTGTTTGCTCACATGCATGAAAATGTATGCGCATAAATAAACAACAACAACAACAACAAGTAGAACTAGTACAAAATGCACAGCGCGTAGTATGTGTTTGTGTTCGGTATGTGTATCGTGTACACAGTTTGTCATTTTTAACGAAATTGCTCTATGTGTTTGCGATGCTCAGAGCGTGCATCGAGTATTAATTAACGCAGCTTTAGCAGCTTCGAGCGGTCTACGCTTTGCTGTGTCGTATAAGGAAGGAGAAGACAGAGAGATTGTCGAGGGGGCGCATTGTATGGCGTAGTAACTGAAGTAACTAAAAACATTCTGATGAAAAACTACATAAAAAATAAAATACTGGGCGCCATAAATGAAAGCAAACTTTGTTGTTTACTGGTAATTTTTACATAAGCTTTTAATTAAAGTTGTATTTTAAGTAGTCGACTAAAAAAAAAACCTAAAAAAAAACTAAAAAAAAACTAAAAAAAACTAAAAACTGCATAAATAATGGCAAAAAGTTGTTCTTACATTGCGCGTGTCGATTGCATAGTCTAGGCGTTAAAAAGCATAAAAAGTATTTTATAATTTTAATTGCTGGTTTATTTTTTTATTATTTTGATGCAAAAGCTTTTATTTTTTTTTTCAGGATTTACTGCCAGACATTAAAACTAATAAATTCTTCTTTTGCCTTTAGAGATTTTGTGTTTGGTATTAAAATTAAGTAAATTTTATTTAAAAGATCACATGGTCATTTTTTGTGTAATGAATCTAAAAGTAATTTTGAATATTATAGTATATATGAGCTTAATCACACAGAATAATTTCGATTTCAATGAAATTTTTTCAAAATTTTAAAAGGAGTCCCTTTTAAGAAGATCGCATTTGAAGTGCAAGGATAAAGACCATTGGCAACATGTTCTAGTTTTGAAGTAAGAAATCGAAAAGGTTGTTTGATTAGCATCAAAACATTGAAAATATGAACAAATATATGGGCCATTCCATACCAAATCGACCAGCGGTTGGAACTCAACTTCTTCGATTTCAATGAAATTTGCACAACTGATAAAGAGTATCGAGATATGCATTGAGCAATTTTTGTTTTATTTTTTCGCCCACTACTTTCAGAGATACAGTTGTTCAAATTTACAAAAAATGGGCCAGAAATCAAATAAAAATTTAGAAAATTATTTTTAAAAATATGATGCCGTCAAAATACCATCTTGAAATTTTGCATGAACATTTATAATAAATTGACAAAAACTTACGATTTTTTTTAGAATTTTAAAAAGAGTCCTTTTTAAGGACATCAATTTTGAAGTGCAAGGATAATGACCACGGGCCACATGTTCATGTTTAGAAGTTACAACTTAATTTGTCTGAAAGCCTGTTCTATTAGCTTTAAAACGAGTCATCAATGGAGTTTCTAGCATTTCTAGTTTAAGAGATATTTAAATATGAACAACCATACAAAAGTGATTTTTGGCCCATTTTTTGTAACTTTGAGCCACTGTATCTCTGGAAGTAGTGGGCGAAAAAAATAAAAAAAAATTGATCTGTACATATCTGAATACCCTTTATCAGTTACCCAAATTTTATTGGAATCAAAAAGGTTAAATCTCAAATTTGACTTTTTTTGGTCGATTAGGTGTGGAATGGCCCATATATAAAATTGAATTCGAAATCGAAATGGTATTTAAACTGATTCATTATAAAACATTAAACTGCAGCCGTAACCGAGACCATGACGCATGAGCTTGCCAAACACGAAATCGAAATTATTTTTCGTTTATTTTCAGCAGATACGTAGACACTTTTTGGAACTGTCACGCGGAAGGGACTTACATTTTTTTTTTAATTATCTACAGATAATTATTTACAGATATATATTAAACACATTTTAATAGTATATAAAATTTACCTTTTTTTTATTGTATTTAAAATATTGTTTTTGTTAATGTCGCTTTAACAGATTTTGTTGCGATTCATTAAAGGTTGTCGGATTCACCATGTGTTTTGCAATATTTTAATTTGTTATTACAAAATAATAAAAAAAGGCCAGCTGCCGCGGCATAATTGAAAATTTTAATATATTAAAAATACATAAAATGTAGCAATTACTCGTCGTAAATGAATACGTTACATAACTGGCAAAATTCAATTTTAAAATGGCACAAAATCAATTTATTTAATAAATGCTGCGTTTAATTCAATAATATATTCAATCACTAATTAAACTTAATGCATTTGCATTTTCGCTTAAATGATAAAATATTATTTAATGAGTACCCAAATGAAAAATATGCAAATTCAATTTAGAAAAAAATGATTTAAAATAATTAAAAATTAAATAAATTAAATATAGAAATTTATTTTATGAAAATAGCTCACCTGCATTGAGCGTCGACTGGAGCCGCTGTTGGAGCGCGACAGCAGCGGCGGCCTGCGCTTGGTGGCGCCGCGTCCGGCCAGCAGATTGTTGAGCAGCGACGGCGACCGGGCGCAGATGAAGGCGTGGAACGAGGAAACCGTAAAGACGCCCAGCTTGTTGAGCGTGTTCTTGGTGGGGCGCGAGACGTGCGTCAACAGCGACTGCAAAGTAAGTGGAAAAAATAAAATTTTAAAAATATTTAAATCAATTCTGTGCTAATTGAAGACTTTGCTAAAAATGTTGCATACTTTTAGGTGCCTTTTTTTAGTTTTTTGCATTAACTACTATAGCACGCTTTTAGGCGCTAATTAATTACAATGCACATGACGTGTATTTTAATTGCTCTGTTCATTTCGATTATAATAAAGGCACGTTATATTCAATGTGCATTGAGTATGTCATATTTTATGCGCAAAATATTATTTACAGGACAGTTCTGTTATGTGAAGCCGCTTTCAGGCCACTGCACATTGAACTATGCACTGCACTACAATGCACTGAACTGATTATTTGGCCAGTTGGTAGTTTTTAATTATTTTTACATATTTTCTGCATTTTAAGTGGCCATTACGCCTTGCAATTTAAATGCATGCAACATGATTGGGTTTCAATGTAAATGATATCTATTGTAAAATATACATTTTTCATCTATTAAGGTATATTGTTGTGGTACGGAATGTTTCATTTTACTTTATGCAATTTGTATATTTTTATTTCATATGTACAGTATTTAAATTATGACGTAAAATCAACAAACATTTATTTATTTATTTTACCATTTTGTCATTAAAAAGCTATTAGATGCATAATCAAAAAGCTTTTACCAAAAAGCTCACAAACATTTTTTTTTATAAATTAGTTAAAACATTTGTTTTTAAATGATAAACATAAAAAAGCTTTTACAAAAAAGCTCACAAACTTTTTTTTTATAAATTAGTTAAAATATTTGTTTTTAAAAGATAAACATTTTTTTGAAAAAAATATAAAGCTTTATGCACAATTTTTATCAAAAATATAAAGTTTTACGAAAAAAAAGTCAAAACTATATTTTTAACTATTAATAAAAATATCGTTTTAAACTTTAGCTAAAAAGCTATTTTTAATAAGTTACTAAAAAAAATCTCTTTAAATGTTTTACTAAGAAAGTCTTTACTGAAAAAACTTTCTCTTTAACGATGATAATTTCGCTAATAAAAAATATCTTTTTAAGCTTTGACGAAAAAGCTCTTTTTTATATTTTTACTAAAAAAAACCTTTGTAAAATTTAACTAAAATGCTTCTTAACTTTTACTAAAAAACTCTTTTTGTGTAATAAAAAGCACTTTTTATATGCTAAAAAACTCATATTATATACTATAAATTTTTTTATATAATAAAATAATCTGTGAATATACTAAAAAGATCTTTTTATATTTCTTTTTATAATTTTTTATATTTTATATTTTTTTTATATACTTAAATATAGTTTATGTACTAACAACACTTTTTATATACTAGAAATATCTTTTTATACACCTAAAAGATCTATTATATCCCAAAGTTTTTTTTTTTTTTAAAAAGCACTTTAAACCTTTTTTAAGCTGTTTTTGAACGTTTGACTAAATGTTTACTAAAAAGCTTTTTTAAATTTTAGTAAAAAAGCTACTTTTAAATTTTTAGTATAAGAAAGCTTTTTGAACTTTTACCAGATCTTTTTAAACTTTTCAGTAAAAAGCTCTTTTTAAACTTTTACTAAAAAGCTCTTTTTAAACTTTTACTAAAAAGCTCTACTTAAACTTTTACTAAAAAGATCTTTTTAAACTTTTACTAAAAAAAGCTTTTTAAAACATTTACAAAAAGCTTTTTTGAATTTTTACAAAAAAAGCTTTTTTGAATTTTTACAAAAAAAAAAAAAGATTTTTTAATTTTTTACTAAAAAACTTATTTTAAGCATCTTCTTAAAACAATTGCTTAAATATAAAATTTGGTACAAAAAAAACATAATCAGTCAAATTCTAAATAAATAGTCCCACCAATATTTGTGATGGGAGAAAGAGCTTTGTATTTAATTTACGTCATATAATTTGTAAGAATATTTGTTTAGAATTGGGCTGAATAAATATTGTATTGAAAAATATTTTTTTCTATAAAAAGCGCAATATAAAGCATTAAAAACGCTAAAGAAATCTAAAAATAAAAGCTTTAACAAAATGTTTAAACTACAAGCTTTTAAAATGTGTTGACTAAAAACCTTTTTTTACATAAAGATTTTATTAAAATATGTCCATAGCTTTTATAAAATACTTAATTTGTTTTTTTTTTTGCATCTCTCAGATTAATTTTAATCTTGGTTGACACAATTAGGCAGAAGCTTTCAAATACTGCCTTCAAAGAGTATTGCATAGTTTAAGGCTACGTTGGTGTAACATTTAGTCGTTTGTAATTTATGCCGTTTAATGATTTTGCTAATAAACCACAATAAACTTCAAAGATTTCAGAGCCTGCCACGGGCGTTGTATCAGCAGCATTCTGCGACTGCTGCCTAACTGTGCCAAGCAGATTGTTGCCTGTTACGACAGGCTAAACCTGGACATATCGCTGAAGGTTCTGGCGAAAGTGGAACTGTTACAAATGCCGGACGGATCATGTAACAGGTATTTGAAGGCTTATTAAATGCAATAGGCACCCGGTTGCCCAAAGTCGGAGCCATCAGTAGCAGCAAGGAGCTGGCGAGAGGTGTGGTACTAGGTGGTGCAGCTGTTGAGTTGCAAAAGCAATGACATGTGAAATACGAGAAGCATAATTTTAAGCGCAAACACTTGCAGGAGGCCACAGCAAAAAGACACGTTTACATAGAGAGACAGACAGACAAAAAGACGGACACAAACATTGCGATAAATGCAACAGTGTAGCAGATATGCAAATAATTTGCTTAGCTCTATTTGTTCGTGCGTGTGTGCAAAAGGATCCTGACAAATATCCTGCGGCAAGCATGTGTTTCATGCACGTCCTGTCGCTTAGCTAACAGCGCGCTTATCTCGTTCTGTCCCTCTGTATGTCCGTCTGTCTTCACGTCTGTCTGTCTGTTTGTTAATAATAAATCATATGTCTTTTCAGGATTCTTGCGTGAGTCCTGAGTCCTGCTGCTATTGCTACTACTTCTGCCGTTTATGTCCACATAATGCGCTTTTGGACGTCAGCAAAGAAAATGTTGTGTTGAACAGGACATTTGAGTTGAGCCGGACATTATGGAAACTTTATGCCATAATGTTATCTTTAATTTGTCTTAAAGTTACCATTAAGTTATCTTTAATTTGTCTTATATTTGGTTAAAAGTTATGCATCAGCTACCTTATACTGTCTTTGAAAGCTTAATAATCAGCTTAATAATGTCAGCTTAATAATGCTCAATAGATATTTCAAAGTGACCATAAAGTTGTCTTAAAGCTATCTTAAAGTTGCTTTAATATTTCAGTTGTTGCATATTTCAGTTTTCTGTATGACAGCAAACTGTCTTTAAGATTTGTCTATAACGTCAGCAGCAAAGTTACCATATAGTTGTCTTTTAGGTAACTTAAAGTTGCCATAAAGTTTTCTTTAATTATTCTTCAAGTTGGTAAAAAGTTGTCTGAATATTATGTCAAATTTGGTTAAAAGTTATGTTTTAGTTAACATATTTATGGTATTTTATATTATGAAGTTTAAATTTGTTTTATTGATATCTAAAAATTCTCATAAAGTTGCCTTCATGTTGTCTTAAAGTTATCTTAAAGTTGTCCGGCCTATTTAAGTTATTTTCTGTTTCAGTTAACTTGTTGCTTTAATGTTTTCATAATGTTGCCATTAGATATCATAAAGTTGCCCTAAATGTTGTCTGAATGTTGTCTGACTGTTGTCTGAAAGTTGATGTCTTAAAGCTGCACTGGATATTTCAGTTGTTGCTTATTTCTGCTGTTAGAATTTCTTTAAAGTTGATATATATTTGTCTTTATGCTACCTCAAAATTGCCTAAAAGTAACCTTAAAGTTTAAGAGGTTGCATTACAGTTGCCTTAAAGTTGATTTAAAGTTGATATGCAGTTGGCTTGAAGTTAACTTAAAGTTGTCTTAACAAAACTTGTTATTTATGTTGCTATTAAGCCTAAATATGACAAAGGACTTTTCCAAGTGCCCCAAAGTATGCAATCAAGTAAATTGCAACGAATAGATTGTTTTATATATGCCTAACAGTTGTCAATGTTTAAATTCTTATAAAAAACTCCGTAAGGTGTTCCAAAATATGCAATAAACTACAATGCGAGACAATAAATTCCACACCAAAATATTCTATGCGCTGCTCCAAAGTATGCAATCAATATTTTGCTTCAGAATTTGATGAAATTTTTTATCCTAAAGTATGCAAACGAACCAAACCGAACGACAAAAAAGGTCGCACGATATAATTTTGCATTTTTGCGCAATTCCCCAAAAAATATGCAATAGTTCAGGCAAAAATGTGCAAAACCAGCGCCACCTAGAAATATGCAAATCTTGCGCCTAAAATGGAGCCAAACTGCAGCTGTCTAAAAATATGCAATAGAAAAACCAAAAAAGTGGAAGAGAAAATGTTACCTTCGGGTTCGGCAGTTCGCCGCTCTGCAGCGACGCCATGTAGCAGCGCAGTCGGAACTGTTCGCAGTGCAGCCGCTCGAGGTTCTCCTCCCATTGAAGGATTTGCGTTTGAATTTGGTGGCGCGTCTCCTGATCGGTGACCACCGATTGTTGCAGTTCGGCCATGTGCTTGAGTTTGTGATCCTGGGTAGAGAGAGAGAGATAAAAAATGAAATTTTTGTTTTTAATAAAAGTTGGTAACAGCAAAAAAATGCAAAAATAGCAACAGCCGCAGCAACAACAATTTATGAGAATTGTTGACTTCAAGTGGTGCATTGTGGTTGTTGTGCTGTTGCTTATTGTTTTCATTGCTGTTGCTGCCGTTGTTTGCAATTTGAAAAAGTGTGAAATTTATTGTTGTTGCTAACTAGAACAACAGCAACAACCACGACGACGATGAGTGTCGCTGTTTTTTTGCAGTTTGCATTGTGTTGGCAGCACTGGCTGCGAGCAACAAACGTGCGCAAAATTTGAAAGATACGCGCAGTTGGCAGCAGCAGCAACAGCAAATGCGGGAGCAACACCAGCAGCAAGAAAAATTTAAATTGTGGCTTAAGTGTGAAATTATGACAGCATTTTTTCACATATTTTTGTTTTTTATTTTTTGTAGTATTTAAGATGCCAGCAATGACGATGCAATGATTTTTGCATTTTGTGTTGCTGCTGCTACTTTTGTTGTTGTTGTTGTTGTTGCTATTGTTACTGTAGGCTTTTTTTTTGTATGTTGTTGACTCTGCCTATGTGTGTGAATTGCCAGGTGTTGGCAGCATTCAATACATTCAGCATTTGTTGTGCTGTTTAATGCAACAAAAGCCGATGTTGCTGCTGCCGCCGCTGCTCTTATTTCTGTGAAATTAAAACATATTTTTTCTGTTGCTGAACTTATTTTTGTTTTTTTTTTTATATTTTTTTTATTACTTTTTATTGCCAGCAGCTTTAGCATTTTAATGCGCATATAACACATACACAACTTGTATATGTGACCTAAATTCGAAGTTGCGAGCGTATGTTATGCGTTTCTGCTTTTTTTATAAATTAATTTTGTACTATATTCATTTAAAGCGCTTTAATGCCGCAAACTTGCAGCACAATAATTTTATTATTTTATAACAGCAATAAAAATATTGCATTAACATTGTTTGCATTGGCAGGAATGGCAGATTTGCAGCACGTTTAAAAAAAAAAAAAAAATTAAAATAAAAACAATATGTATTTCATATAATAAAAAATACATTTGCTGACTTTGTACGAAATTAAAATTAATAGTAAAATGTTTTTCATTGTCCCTGCTTTAAATATCAAAAACCAACACTTGCAATATGAGCAAAATTTGTTTCAAATGTCCCTCCCGAATACGCAGTATGCTGCAGTTTCTGTCAGGCTTATGTTTACAAAAGCAAAAAAAAATACTTTTAATTAATTTAAAATTATGAGCACTTTTAAATTTACTCAATTAATAAATTATATAAAAAATTATTCAAACTAGTGTTTTATAAAATTTTTTATTGATAAACTTTTATATTAAATTTAAAATTTTTAATTTTTAGAGAAAATCTTAATTTGAGTGAAAATATGAATTTTTAAAGAAAAATTCACTTTGAGTGTAAATTTGAATTTTGAGTCAAAATATGAATTTTTATAGAAAAATTCACTTTGAGTGAAAATTTAAATTTTTAGTGAAAAATTTTGAATTTTGAGTGAAAATTTGAATTTTGAGTAAAAATTTGAAATTTGAGTGAAAATTTTAATTTTGAGTGAAAATTTGATTTTTTAGAGAAACATTTGAATTTTTAGTGTAAAATTGACTTTGAGTGAAAATATGAATTTGGAATGAAAATTGAATTTTGAAGGAAAATTTGAATTTTGAGTAAACATTTTGATTTTGAGTGACAATTTTAATTTAGAGTGAAAATTTAAATATTGAGTGAATATTTAATTTTTGAGTGAAAATTTAAATTTTGAGTGAACCCTTGAATTTTGAGTGAAAATTTTAATTTTGAGTGATAATTTTAATTTACAGAGAAGCTTTGAATTTTGAATGAACATTTTAATTTTGAGTGAAAATTTTAATTTTGAGTGACAATTTTAATTTTGAGTGACAATTTTACTTTAGAGTGAAAATTTAAATTTTGAGTAAATATTTAATTTTTGAGTAAAATTTAAACTTTGAAAATTTGATTTTTTAGTGAAAATTTGATTTTTTAGTGAATATTTGATTTTTGAGTGAAAATTTGAATTTTGAGTGAAAATTTGAATTTTAAGTGATAATTTGAACATACATTTTTATTAAATAATTGAAATTTGAGTGAAAATTGAACTTTCGGTGTAAAATTTATTTTTTAAGGAAAATTTGAATTTGAGTGAAAATTTGAATTTAGAATGAAAATTTGAATTTTGAGTGAAAATTTGAATTAAGAGTGAAAATTTGAAATTTTAGTGAAAATTTGAATTTTGAGTGAAAATTGAATTTTGGGAGAACATTTTTTGAATTTTAAGTAAAATTTTAAATTTGAGTGAAATTTTATGTGAATTTGACTGATAAGTAAATTTAAAAAATGATTAAGTTTTATTTGAATTTAGACTGAAAAGAAGAATTTTTTTCAAGAGTTGAATTTTAGTAAAAAAATGGAATTTTTATTTAAAAATTTAAATTTTGAATGTAAAAATTAATTTTGAGTGAAAACTTGAATTGTATTGAAAAGTTAAATTGTAAATAAACATTTGGTTATGTTTAGTATATAAATTTTGGGGTGAAAAGTAGAATTTAGAATCAAAATTTTAATTTTAATTTGAAAATTTAATTTTTACCGAAAAGTGAAATTTTTTCTTAGTGTGGAATTTGTAATGAAAACTTTGAGTTTTGAGTGAGCAGGTGCATGAAAAAAAGGTGAAATGTGGAATGAATATTTGAATTATTAGCGAACATTTATATTTTGACTCAAAAGTGGAAAGTGAGAAGTCCCAAAAGTGGAATTTTTAGTGAAAACTTCAATTTTTACTTAAATTTTGAATTTTTAGGGAAATCTTAGATTTGAAGCAAAAAATTAAATGTTGACATTTGATTCAAAAGTGCAATTTTTAGTATAATTTGAATTTTTAGTAGAATTGTAATTTTATGATTAAAGCTAAATATTGACCCAAACAGTGGAATTTTGAGTTAAAAGTAGAATTTTGAGTGAAATGTCAAAATTTGAACTAAAAGTCATTTTTTGAATAAAAAGATGAATTTGGATCAAGAAGTAAAATTTTGACGCAAAACTTGAATTTTATGTTAACATTTGAATTTTTAGCGTAAAAATTGTATTTTGAGTGATAAGTGAAAATTGAAGCAAAAAGTGAAATTTGTTGTTAAGTTTGAAAATTTGAGGAAACACTGAATTTTAATTCAATATAAATATCATCCGCTAGATTATGTATTTATTTAAGTGTTGAACGATTGTTTTAGTACATCAATCAAGTCATAAAGATGGAGAACGAAATAATAAATTGAAATTGAAAATTACATCAAAATTATAAAATTTTCGAATATAATAAATAGTTTATTAAAAAACAAAGAAAAAAGCTTTCAATTAAGCATTTCTATGTTTTCCTTTAAATACTTTGATTCAACACATTTGCCAGTAAAAATCGAAAACAATGTTTTTTTTTTTGTTTGGTTTGCTAGAGCCAAACGATTTAATGAAAAAGTACCACATAATCAAAAGCTCAAACAGCTTTTAAACTTCAATACAAAAAACCGCAAATTTTGTGGAGCAGCAGCATCAATTTTAATGTAATTGCTTTTTAGCCACTCGGCAGCGACGACGACGATGACGACGCATGCGTTGACATTTTTACTATGCATCTCCCTAGTGTCTTGGCACTCGCAGCACAACAACTGCACAACTGCTCCAGACACAGTTTAATGAAGTGCTTTAGCCACCCAGAACATCGCACTCGCATTAAGCTCAGCAGCGGCGCTGGTGTTGGTGTTGGCGGTGAAGGTGGCACTGACAAAGGCGGCACTGAGGCAGTTAAATTAAAACATTATTTTCGTAAAATCAGCACCGCCCATTGCTAAATGTGTCCCAGCGGAGGAATTAGTGACGAGACAACATGGCCAGAGCAATTGCGAAAGCTTTTTGGGGCTGCTGCGTGCTGCTTTTTGCGGCATGTCTTGCGGTTTGTCAAAGCGGTGGCAGTTTTTCTTTTATTAAATGATGGCTTTTTATTTGATTTTTAATTGTACGACGCATTGGTCATAAATTTAGTTAAATGCTGCACTGGCTGAGTGTAGGCGGGCGAATGCTTTAAAGCGTGAAAAATAGGCAGCGCAGAAGATTAAAAAAATAAATAAAATAATTGAAAACCTAATTCTTTAAAAAAGAACTCAAATTTCAAACTTTTTTAAAAGAAAATTTTAAAAATTAAAATAAAAAAAAAATTGAAATAAATTTTCGTTCAAAATAATAGAAACCTAAATTTGAATGGGAAGAAATAAACAAAAATATTTATTTTATTTTGTAAATATTTCAAAATGAAAAATTACCAAAAGGGAGAACAACATTTTTTTTCAGATAGTTATGAAAAAAATACTAATCTATTAAAGAAGCTAAAGCCATTAAAAAGTAAGGCTGCAACATTGCAATTACGAATAGCAGCAACTAATCGACAAATGACTCTGCTGCCTTTGCTGCCAGTCGATGTCGCTCAGATGCCACATGGCAGCCGACCGGCGCTTTTAATTAATTTTACAGCCATTGCAATGTTGCTGCCTGCCATGCAGCCTGGCAACAATTGTTGTGCATCTTCCACTGCGGTTATTGCTCATGTTGCTGCTGTTGTAGCTGCTGCTCGTCACAAAGTAATGAAACGATTGCTGCCAACAATTAAGCGAAATCTTGCGGTGACACGCAACAGTTTTGTGCGCGCTGACACGTTGACGTTCGACGTTAGTCATTGCCGTTTAATTGAAAAATTAAAAATTCCACGCATATCCGCAAATTCAAAAAACATCCTGCATTTAATGGGAGATCATTTCGTGTTTGACAAATGGCAGCAACATAAGCCAGCGGCAACTAAGTAAAAAATTGTATAATAAAAATGAAGAATTTTAAAGTAAAGAGAATTTTATATAATTTTTACTACAACTGATGAATCTTAAAGTGCACTTTATGGACTTTTTCCCATTTTTAAGTTCTTGTTGCTTATCATTGCAAGGCAACGACAACACAGCAACAGCTGCCACTTGTCACACAGACAAATCAAAAGTCACTTTAACCATCGAACTGTCTGTCCGTCCACCGCATATAGTTCATAAGTGTGCACTTTGCAACTACTTTTCGGGGACTCCTTCCTGCTCTCGACGGCTGTCGCTTGCAGCTAATCACGATAACAGCAACTGCAGCAACAATAACAACAACATATGACAATGTTGCCAATAGCGCAGTTTTATCTGACTCACATCGTCTGCCAAAATTTGAAGCCGTCGGCAACATGGCAAGCAACATCACCGGCCGTGACAGCAACTGTGTCACACAAACGCACACCGCTGCTGCTGGTCGGCCGCACTCGTTAGGCACGCATTATACATGTCCTGTGGCCGCAATGACTACGGCTGTCAGTGGCAGGCAGTGCTTGCAGTTTGAGTTCGTATGATGCAACTTGAATTGAAGCCAAACGTTGACGAATTTTGAGTTTATTTTGAGAATTTAATAAAAAAATTATTGCAAAAAAGTAGAATTTGAGTGATAAGTTGAATTTAAGTGAAAAAAAAATGTATAGTGAAAATTTTAATTTTGAGTGAACATATTAATTTTGAGTGAAAAATAAAATGTTGAGTGAAAAATTGAATTATGAGTAAAAATTTAATTATGAGTAAAAATTGAATTTTGAGCCAAAAATTTAACTTTGAGGTTAAAATTGAATTTTGAGTGAAAATAGAATTTTGAGTGAAAAATTTAATTTTGAATGAAAGATTGAATTTTGAGTGAACAATTGAATGTTGAGAAAAATATTGAATTCTGATTGAAAAAATGAATTTTGAGAGAAATATTTTTAGTGAAAAATTAACTTTTGAGTGGAAAATTGAATTTCGTGTGAAAGATTATATTTTGAGTGATTTTTGAGTAAAAAGTGGAATTTGAAAGAAAATTTGTTTTTTTTTTAAAAGAAAAAAAAATGTTGAGTAAAAATTTAAATTTTGTGTTAAAAATTGAATTTTGAGCGAAAAATTTAAAATTGATAGACAATTTTATTTTTGAGTGAAAAATAGAAATTTGAACGAAAAATTTAATTTTGAGTGAAAAAATGAATTTTGAGTAACAGTTGGATTTTCAGTGTGAAAACTTAGATTTTCAGTAAAAAGTTGAATTTTGAGTGAAAAGTTGAATTTGGAGGGAAAACCAGAATTTGGAGTGAAAAATAGAATTTTATGGGAGAGGTAGTGTTTTGAGTAAAAATTAAATATTGTGTGACAAATTTAGGTTTTTAGTGAAACAGTTGAATTTTTAACGAAATTTCGAATTTTGACTAAAAAAAAAAAAATTTTGATTGAAAAATTTAAATTTTAGTGAACAATTGGATTTTGAGTGAACAATTGGATTGTGAGGAAAAAAATTGATTTTGAGTGCAAATTTGAATATAGAGTGAAAATTTGAATTTTTATAGAAAAATTGAATTTTGAGTAAAAAGTTAAATTTAAAATGAAAAATTTAACTTTGAGTATAAAATTGAATTTTGAGTGAAAAGTAAAGTTATTTTGAGAGAAATGTTGAATTTTGAGTGAAAAAATGAATTTTAAGAGATATATTGAATTCTAAGTGAAAAATTAATTCAGAGTAAAAAGTGGAATTTGGGAGAAAATTTGTTTTTTGAGTAAATAAAAAGTCTTTTTAGAGAAAAAGTCTTTTTAGAGAAAAATTAACTTTTGAGTGAAAAATTTGCTTTTGAGTGAAAAATTGAATTTCGTGTGAAAAATTAAATTATGAGTTAAAAATTGAATTTTGAGAGAAAAATTTATTATTGAGAGTAAATTTGATTTTTGAGTGAAAAATAGAAATTTGAACGAAGAATTAAATTTTGAGTGAAAAAATGAATTTTGAGTTTAAAGCTGAAATTTATGGGAAAAACTAGAGCGAAAATTTTAATATTGTGTGAAAAATGAACATTGAATGTAAAAATGTAAGAGTGAATTTTTAAAATTTTAGTATTTGTTTAAATTTAGAGTATAAAATTAAATTTTGAGTCAAAAGGCAAATTTTGAGTTGAAAAACAAATATTTAGTAGTAAAAAAATTTTAGAGTAAAAAGTAGTGAACAGCTCAATTTTGAGTGAAAATGCAAATTTACCAAATACATTATATTTCGAGTAAAAATTAATTTTTAGGTACTCAAAAAATTTAATTTTAATTAAAAAAAATATTGATTTTTGAGTGTAGTCTATTTTAAGTGAAATGTAAGAATTGAAATCGAATGGAAATTTAAATTTTTGTGAAAAATTTAGCAATAGAATTTAATTTTTAACATTTTAAATATTATAGCAAATTGAGCAGTTGCATAATATAATTTTTATAACATAATTTTTCTGTATAAAAAATTATAAAATAAGTAGGAACGAATCCGAATCAAATTTTCACATATTCCAAAGGCGCAATTTCTATGACAGGAGAGCGTTGAGCTTATTGAAATCTGGTTGGTTTGTAGTTCTTTGAAACTGCTTATGTATTTTACAGAACACATGTGCGAATAACAAGCAATTGACTGAAATGCAATCAAAAAGTATGAATTGAAAAAAAAAATAATAGTCGTAGTTTTTAAGAAGAACTCCACTGTCTAGAGCACAAAAAGCACAGCCGCATAGACGTGAATTTATGAAACAAAATTTAATATTTTCTGAAAGCAATTGCAATGCATTTGAAAAGCATGCTGAATGCATTAAAAAATTGCGCAGAAAAACACGTGTTTCAACTGTTGTCACTGGCTGCATAATGAGAAATGTCAGAAGTTGCCCCAGTACCAAACTCCCTACTATTCTACCTTCCTGCCTGCCTGCATAACTACCTACCTCTCACACTCACTCACTCACTCACACATGCAGTTCCCGTTCCAGTTGCAAATGTCAAAATGCATTTGAATGCAAAAATAATTGGAGCGTAAAAACCAGCGCACGGCAACACTGTTTCTGGGAAACCAACCTGAACCGTACCGAGCCGAACCGAAGGTTTTTATTATTTTTTCATTTTCTAAATTTTCATTTGCCATTTGACTTTGTGCGATTTGACTAAAGTGGGATGCAGCGCAGTGCGTTCAGTGCCCTTTCCGCGGCATTACTTTCGACGTGGCATTCGAAGGAAGGAAGTGCAAAAGGCGCCTTTCGCAGGACCTACGCACAGAGTGGATTTTTTTTGTTGTTGTTTTTCTTCTTCTTCATCATAAAAATGTGTCTCACAATTTGCTGTTATTTCCCGTTAACATTATTGTTCATGTCGTCCTTGTTGTTGTAGCTGACAACAATGGAGACTGCCTCACAATATAGCGCTCAACTTTCGTCACAAAACAGAGTCACTTGAAATTGTCTTCTTTTATTTGGTAGGTATGTCCTTTTGGTGCTGCTGCTGCCTTTTAGTAGCTTTTGTATTTATTTTCATTGCCTCAAATATATTTTTTAGAAAAATTTCTTTTGAATTTCTTTGAAATTTTTTTTTTTTTTTTTTTTTTAATATTTTTTGTTTTCTTCATTTTTTAAGTGACTCCATGTCAGTCGTTTAAAGCGTCAACCCCACAAGTTGAAGCCATCCATCAAGCTGACACAATGCGCCATAAATAGAGCGACAGAGAGCAAGAAGAGCGAAGTGCAGAGAGCGAACGACGAACGAACGATTCAAAGGACACAGTGTAGAGGATGCCGGGTCAGTAGGCCAGTCGTCTTTTGAACCAGATTTCTAAAGAAATTTTGTGCTGTTCTTTTGACAACAAAAATTTCATTAGAATGTTGGTTGCTTAGGCTGGTAATTTGTTGAAATTACTTGGTTAGCAAGACACGTCATGATGCCGGAAGTCATGAAAATGCAACGAACGAAAACCCGCCCAAAATGTGGTCACTTCCGGTCAGTTCTAAAGTCTCTCGATAAATGATGGTGGCGTCTTGTGCGCCGAATGTCGATTAAAAGGACGAAATTTCTAAAGTTTGAGTAGGAGGTTCGGCCGAAGGTTTGAGCAGGAGTGCTTTAAAAGTAGACGTTGTGCAGACAGCAGAAAGATAGCAGAAAAACGACTAAACTGGCAGCACAATTAGAAAATGAACAATAGCACTGTGTTGGAGTAGGAGAGACAAACGTTTATTTTAAAAATCTAAAGAAGTCCAAAAGGCAGAAGTCTTAACATTGAAGAACAGAAAGATGCTGTAGAGTTCAAGTAGATTGAAATGTTTGTGGAATAAGTCACATTATTCAATTTTATTTTTAACGCTATTTTAGTATAATGAAATGTTACTAAATTGTAACAAAATTTAAAAGAAAAATGTATCAAATGATTTTAAACCTTTGAGGAAAACATAATTCTGAAGAACCTGCAGTTTGAATTAATTGCAATTTAAAACTTGTGGTAGAGAAAATATAGAAATATAAAGAAAATCAAAAAACGATGTGGATGATACCAATGAGAAAACCCAGTAACGAAGGTTAGAGCACATCGAAAATTTTGACAGATATGTAAAGATTTTTGTAAATGAATATTTGGCATTTGTATTTGGTTACTTTTAGTTCTAAAACGGCGAAATCTTAAAATATATGAAATGTAAAATTTCAATTTTATGTGTGATCTTTTCAAAGAAAGGATTTTTAATTTTCATAAGAAATTCGCATTTCGAAATGAACAATATTAAGTTAAATGTTGACATAAAACATAGTAAGTTTTAGTAGTATTTATAACAATTAGGAATACTGCTCAATTTCAATTGGAAATTATGCATTTTATCAATTCGAGCGAGCAGTTTTAAAATATTGGACGTAAAAATGATAATACAAAGAACTTTAAAACTTAAAAAGAAGTAGTAATTGGTAAAATTAGACCGATGATCCCGGACTCAGAATTATTAATACAGAACCAAAAAGAATATAGGAAATATAGAATCACTAATAAGTTCCAATTAAAAACTTAAAATCGTCACAAAACGATGAAAGACAACAAAAAACATAAAAGTTGCAACTCGAGAAAAATAAACCAACTGTATAAAATTTGTGTCTTTCATTGGAAAAACAATTATAGTAACAAGTTAGAGATATAGAATGGCAACTAAAAAATATAAAAAAAAGACTAAAGTTTGCAAAAGGCGAATAATGTCGTCCACGCTTAAGCTGCAGTTCATTCAGACTGAAGACACAAAGTAATGAATTTAAAAGGATTTCTTCCGCATTTCTGCACACAGTTTACATTGTTTTCAATGGCCGAACAAGCAGTGCCACCAGATGGCATCCTTGAGGCGGACAATAATAACAACGTGCAGAAAAAACGACATGAATGAGATGCAGTCGCTGAAAGAAAAACGTCGCACAGTGGCAAAAAAAGCAGGCAACGCTGCAACAAGTTTGATAAAGTCGTTGCAAAAACTGAAGATTGCTGCTGCTGCTCGATTCTGACCAAAAGAGCGAGCACGTCTTGGCCAGTTTGTGGCAGCAGCCATTGTATTGTTGGCTTTTGCCGGAAATAGTATCAAAGCCACAACAAAAACATCAAACATCGTAACGAGGATAATCAAATTTGTGTGCGCAGCAAAGCAGGAAATATGAATTTTAATAAAATTAATAATGATTTTTTTTTTGTCAAATTTTTATTTTTTTTCGTTTGCTGTTCTTTCCTCATTTTGGCATTAAATCAGCAATTAGAGGAAACATGTTCTTTGCGCTTTGACTGGGAGCGTGGAAGACGAGCGTTAATTAGTTGAGTTGCATTTGGAATTTTTTCGTTTTTTTTTTCTTGCTAGGGAGTGTAATTCACTCGGCGTTTATGTTACTTGGGGAGCCTGAGACTAGCAGGGTGTATGCCGCAGTGTGCTGCAAGTTTTAGAGTTTGTGGGAATTTCTTCTCTTTTGTTTTTTTCTTCTATGCCCTAAAAGTATGCTACAATTTTGCGGCATTAATCGAGTCAGTATTGCATACTTTTGGGCGGTGCAGCAGCAGCTACTAATTAAAAATTCAAATAAAGCATAATGCGCTGGTCAAAATGAGCTAAGTGCAATGGGTGGCAAATTTTAGAAGATTTAATTTTATTTTTCTCAAGTGACTGAAATTAATTTTTTTTCTATATTTCTCTTAGTTTACTCTGTTAAAGGGTCACTCAGAGTATTAAGTGGTACAACTCTTAACTACTGTGTTTATGACATTTTTATGGTTTGGAATTAAGTATTTTATTTATATAAATATTTTATTATTTATATATTTTTGGAATTTTTTTTTTTTGATTTTTCTAAAAAGAAGAAATTTGAGAATTTTTCGATCCTGAAACTGACACAAAAAGACATAGTGAAAACCAAGCATGGAGTTATAAATGAAACCAGTTTTTTAGTATTTTATGAGCCATCAGAAAAATACTCTTAAAAATATTTAATTTAAGACTGTTTTCGGTGCTCTCCAAAATATTACTCACAAAAGGGTCATATTAAGGAGTTATTTAGGAGTCCTCATAAATTAGACATCTAAAATCATAAAATTTAAATTTGTTTTTGCGCGTCCAGAAAATAGACTCAAAAAATGTTATATATTTTATAATGTTTTAGGAGCGCCCCAAAATTTTACTCATAAAAGAGTCTCAAGAGTTCCACTCAAATGAAACTCATAAAAGCATTAAATTGTGGAGTATTTTAATTTTTATTGCTGACTTTAGGAGCCATCTTTGTTTCATTTGCATATATTTGTTTTGAATCAAATAAAAATTCAATTTATTAATGTACGTCCAACAGACAAACATACATATTTCATGGATTTACTTCAACTGGATGCATTTTCTCTCGGATGTCTGGACTAAGATGTTGGATTCATTTAAGACACTTTATGTATTTGTTAATGAGTAGGAACACTTCGAAAATGAAGTAATTGTGGTGTCTTAACAGTCTCAAAAATATTTAGAATTTTTAAAATTATCATAAATATTAGGAATAAAGGACTCCTATTCATACCCCTTATTGCACTCTTTTTAGTTCCCAAATATAATTGTTTTAGTCTCATAAATATGAGTGTTTTTGGGCTTATAAAATCATGCACTCTAACCCAGGGGTTGGGCGATTTTTTGGGCTCTATTAAGTGCTCATATATGAGTGTTTTAGTAGTAATAAATGTTTCATAAATAGTAGTGTTTTGGGTTTAGAATAAACTCTGAATTCAGCTCTTTTTGGAGTATTAAAAGACTCATAAATAAAAGTGTTTTTGGGTTCATAAAATGATTTTTTCAACCCTGGGGTTGGAAGATTTTTTGGTTGTTTTTTAAGTGCTCATATATGAGTGTTTGAGGAGTAATAAATGTTTTATAAATATGAGGGTTTTTGGGATCATAACAGACTCAGCCCTTTTTAGTAATCGAATATTAATGTTTTTGGAGTACTAAAATACTAATAAATATAAGTCTTTTTGGGCTCATACATTTTTTTTTTAAACCAGGTGTTGGGTGATTTTTTGGGCTCTTTTAAATGCTCATATATGAGTGTTTTAGGAGTAATAAAAGTTTCATAAAATTAAGTGTTTTTAGGCTCATAAAATGGTGCCAAGTTGGAAACCTATTTGGGCTTTTAAGTGCTTAAAAATGAAATGAATTCATTAGTCTCATATATATGAGGGTTTTTGGGTTCCTAAAATGGTGGTGTCTAACCATTGGCCAGGAGACGTTTCGGGCTCTATTAGGTGCTCATATATGAGGTAAAACTCATTAATATGATACATTTAGGAGTCTTAAAAGACTCAAAATAAATTCTGGGTAAGATTTTAACAATCGGACTTTTAGTTTTGTTCGTATTTTATGAATTATTGGATCTTGTTATTGTTTTTCATCTTCTTCTTGTAGGGACTGTTTTGTCCTTGCATCGTATAGTCGAAAACAAGAACAAAAGCTGTACAATTATTTGTGACTGTGTTTGAAATATATCGTCACTATCATGCTAAATGGGTGATGTGCAATTTTTGACATTTGCGTTTTTTTACATTTTTGAATGTAGTTTATTCTCAATCTCAAGTATGCTGTACCAAAATCGCGTGTTATTTTGTTGGATATTTCTAGCCCCAAAAGACAAAACCAAAAGGGCGAATTTTAAAAATTGAAAAACTTGTTATGCCGAAAGGGTGAATAATTTCATTTTTTCGCAATAACTTTTTATTGGTATAAGATAAAATAGTAGTGTAAAGGCATTTATTGTTTGTTTTCAAAGCACCTATAAAATAGTGGTGTAAAGGCATTAATTGTTTGTTTTTAAAGCACTTATCGATTGGCATCACTATTTAAAAATATATTGCCAAACATTTTTCCTGCAAATAAGAAATGGCAAATTAATGTTTGGCAAAATATTTTTAATTAATGATGCAGATCGATAGGTGCTTTGAGAACAAACAATAAATGTCTTTACGTCACTATGTTATCTTGTAGCATAAAAGAGTTATAGCAAAAAACTGAAAAGATTCGTCCTTTTGGCATGACGAGATTTTCAATTTTTTCAATTTATTCGTTTTTTTGCTATTATTGGTGCAAGATAAAATAGTGGTGTAAAGTTACTAATTGTTTGTTTTTAAAGCACTTATCGAATGACATCATTATTTAAAAATATTTTGCCAAACATTTTTTCCTGCAAATAACAAATGGCAAATTAATGTTTGACAAAATATTTTTAATTAATGATGCAGATCGATAGGTTATTTGAGAACAAACAATAAATGCCTTTACATCACTATTTTATCTTGTAGCATAAAAAAGTTATAGCAAAAAACTGAAAAGATTCGCCCTTTTGGCATGACAAGATTTTCAATTTTTTCAATTTATTCGTTTTTTTTATAGTGGTGTCATGGTATTAATTGTTTGTTTTTAAAGCACCTATCGAACTGCATTATTATTTAAAAAAATGTTGCCAAACATTGTTTCCTGCAAATAAGAAATGGCAAATTAATTTTTGACAAAATATTTTTAATTAATGATGCCAATAGATGGGTGCTTTAAAAGCAAACAATTAATGCCTTTACATTACTATTTTGTCTAAAGTTAAAAAAAAGTTATAGCATAAAAATCAAAAATATTTGCGTTATGATCTGGATATAGCCTCACAAAATCCCTATTTATAATTCAGTAGATGGTCCAAATCTAAAAATATTTTATATATGTTATAATAATTGACGAATAAACCAAAATAACAGAAAAAATTGAAAAAATATAAATTTTGCTAATTTTTAAAGCACTTCAAACTTTATTTTTAAATATAGGAACTTTTGAACAAATGAATATTTTACACAACAATTTCTAAACGGCTTGAAGTCTACCTATGAACCGATACAAAATGTTGGTCATTTTAAGGCATATCGCCGAAAAACACGCAGCTAAGTTGAAAATTTTGTGATGTGTATATCAGATTTTTAAATTGTATTTTCGGAATATGCTGGATAACAGCAGAAAATAGAAAACATAATTGAAAAAATCGTTTATATTAGTTTAAAATCATCCGAAAAACAGATTTTAAACTCTTATTTCGCATAATGTTTGATATTTTTATAATATAATCTTAATTAAAAAATTTAAAATATAAAATATCGACTAAACATAAATGACACAAATAACTGTGTAAAGCAGAGATGTGGAAATAACTTTTGGACGATAAATTCAAATGACTACATTTAAGAGGAGCAAAGTATCTGACACAGCGACCCAGTGGAAAAGTGTCAGCCCACGACACACGCACCTCATTAAGTAGGCGTGCGAATGACGCCGGTGCCCCCCCGAATATGCTACAATTTAGGCTGCAGGCAATGCGCTGGGTCGGATCGGATCGGGCGCTGAGTCGGGTGGGGGGTTTTATTGTTGTATTTTGTACACTTTACTTTATGCTTTTGTGAATTAAAAAGCACTTTGGGGCATATGGGCGGCTTCTGATTTCTTTTGCGCGACCAAATGTGCGTGAACGGGATGAAGAGAGTTGAAGGACAAAGAGAGAGAGAGGAGAAGGGTGTGAGAAAAGCAGCACATGTGAGTGTGTGCATGGGGTCATGTATATGTGAGTGTGTGTGTGTCATAAAAATAGGTCGAGTCGAGTGGCATGTTACAAAGAATAAAATAAATGAAAAAAAAAAGAAAAAATAAATAAAAAACTTAAAAAAAAGAAAAATAAAACAAAACGAAAGAAAACCCCCGAAAGAGTGCTTATTGCAGCAACAAGAACAACAACAACTACAACAAAAACAGTTGGTAAGAAATATTTTCAGGCAGCACAAGAGACACTTAACATGGTTTCAGACACAAACCCAATGAAAACACATTTCTTTATATGTTTTTGGGTGTGTGTGTGTGTGCGTTTGTGTGATACGTAGAAACGAAAAGAATTTCGTTAAATTTTTTGGCTTTTCGACGTTGGTAGTGACGACGACAGCGTTACTGCCGCTGAGTGCCTAAAATAGGCTTTTTTTTCGCTTCTCAGAAAGTGCGGGTCAAATGAAGGAAGTACCTAAAAAACAGCGAGGTTTCGCGCACAAAATGAAACAAAGCAATTAGTGCAGGAGGCACAGGCAGGACGCGTCGACCGGATGCCGTCGTACAGCAGGAAGTGACAAATTAAGCAAACGACGACGTTTCGCAACTAATTGTCGTTTAATGAACGACAACAGGTAACGTTTTTTAGATTTTTTTAAAATTTTTATTTAGTTGCCAGCAGCAAACAATGCACAGAGTAGAAAATTATCATACAAATTTTGTATTAAAAAAAAAGTTTGAAAAATTGTAAAATTTAAAATTTTTGTACGATAATGCAAAAATATAAATCAATTTTTATGCACCTTTGTACGCACTTTTTAAATATATAAAATTTATAAAAATCGGTTGAAATATATATTTTTTACGATTTTTTTAATGTTTTTTTTTGCAACATTTTCGATTTGTCAATATATAATTTAAAAACTGCATACGATATCCAATCAAAACTTTAAATTCAAATTCCACATACTGTTACACTATTCAAAAATAAAAAAATTGAATACTCAAATATGTTGCCTTTTAGAAATTACAAAGATTTAACAATTTTTTGGCTGCAAATAGTGAAATTAATAAAAAATCCTCATAATAAAAGTTTTTATTTTAATGATATTGCATTTTTTGAAGCGTCTTCACACACAGTTTTCAAATATATAAAATTTTTAAAAATCTGTTGATATTTAGATTTTTTACGAATTTTTGTCTGGTTTTTATGCAAATATTCGATTTTTCAATACATAAAGATAGCAATACGAAACTTTAAACTTAAATTCAATGAACTGTAACAATATTCAAAAATCGAAAAAATAAATTCTTCGTTATGTTGCCTCTTAGTAAATATTAAGTTTTACAATTTTTTGGCACTGTTTGTCTCACTGTGCCGCAGTTGATAAATGAGTCTGGCTGGCTGCAGCATTTGTTTTGTCAAAAGTTCAAAAGAGCAATAAAAAAGATTTTTCAGATTTATTTTTTTTAGATTTTTATGAGCTACAGAGTCATTGTACTTTTAGTGGCAGCAGTCGTCGGCTCATGTGTCAGAATTGCGTTTAAGTAGCTTCATAACTAAAACTCCGGCGACAGGATGTTGCTGAATACAACAAACTGCGGTTCCGGAATTTTCTGTTATGCACAGTTTAAATTTATTTAAATTTTTATCACCTGTAAATTCACATATGCTTCAAATAATTCAACATTCAGTTAAAATATGATTTATGTTTTATACGCAAAATCCTGCTAAATAATGTACAAAACTTTTGTAAAAAAGTAACGTAAAATTTTGCACCATTAAATGTGCATAAAAAAACGCGCCAATAAATCCGACTTTTCTAAATCTTATGCCTTGCGTGAAGCACATGATTCGGATGCCTGCGGTTTTCTGTGTGATTTACGACCTCGAAAGGATTCGCTGCTGCTGGTGCGTGGTGGTGGCGCCTAAGCGCAGCACTTACCGATTCGATGGCCTTCTCCAGGCGGAAGATCTCCTCCTGCAGCAGGTGCAAGGTGCCGGTTTTGCCGCGATGACGCGCGAATGCGGCAGCGCAGGCGCTGTGAATGCTATTGACCCAGTTCTCCAGTTCGACCTGTATAAGCGGAAAATAAAATAAGTAATGTTTAGAAATGTAGAAAGCAGTTTTTCAAATATATATTTTATCGTATTTTTTTTATTTAAGTATGATGTGTAATGTAGGTCTTGACAGTTGTGCCCTGTGCATTGTATTTCTTTCGAAAATTTTCTTCATTTTGTATTAAACAAAAATAAAGAAAATATATTTTATTTGAAAGTTTCTAAAAATTAATTATTTAGTAAAAAATTTGTTTTTTTACATTTAAAATTGTGAGTGAAAATTTTGAATTTTGAGTGAAAATGTGAATTATCATTGAAAATTTGAATTTTGAACAAAAATTTGAATTTTGAACAAAAATTTGAATTTTGAACAAAAATTTGAATTTTCAGTTAAAACTTGAATTATTAGTGAAAATTTGAGTTATAATTAAAAATTGAATTTTGAGTGAAAATTGCAGTTTTGTGTGAAAATTGTAATTTTGAGTGAAAATTGTAATTTTGAGCGAATATTTGAATTTTGAGTGAAAATTGTAATTTTAAGTGAAAATTGTAATTTTGAGTGAAAATTGTAATTTTGAGTGAATATTTAAATTTGAGTAAATGTTTTAATTTTGAGTTAAAATTTAAATTTTGTTGAAAAATTTTATTTTGAGTGAAAAGTTTGAATTTTGTTTTTGACTGAAAAATGATTTTTGGGTGAAAATTGTAATTTTGAGTGAAAATTGTAATTTTCAGTTAAAAATTGAATTAAGAGTGAAAATTGTAGTTTTGAGTGAATATTTGAATTTTGAGTGAAAATTGTAATTATAAGTGAAAATTGTTATTTTGAGTGAAAATTGTAATTTTGAGTAAAAGTTTTAATTTTGAGTTAAAATTTAAATTTTCTTGAAAAATGTTATTTTGAGTGAAAATTTGAATTTTGTTTTTGACTGAAAAAATGATTTTTGTGTGAAAATTGTAATTTTGAGTGAAAATTTGAATTTAGAGTGAAAATTGGTATTTTGAGTGAAAATTGTAATTTTGAGTGAAAATTTGAATTTAGAGTGAAAATTGGTATTTTGAGTGAAAATATGAATTTTGATTGAAAATTTGAATTTTGAGCAAAAATTTGATTTTTGAGTGAACATTTTAATTTTAAGTGAAAAATTGAATTAAGCGTGAAAATTGTAATTTTAAGTGAAAATTGTAATTTTAAGTGAAAATTGTTATTTTGAGTGAATATTGGAATTTTGAGTGAAAATTTGAGTTTTCAGTTAAAAATTTAATTTTGTGTGAAAATTTTAATCTTGAATGAATATTTGAATTTTGAGTGAAAAATTGTATTTTGAGTGACAATTGGAATTTTGAGTGAAAGTTTCTATTTTGAGTGACAATTGGAATTTTGAGTGAAAGTTTCTATTTTGAGTGAAAATTGGTATTTTGAGTGAAAACGTGAATTTTGATTGAAAATTTGAATTTTGAGCAAAAATTTGAATTTTGAATGAAAATTTTAATTTTGAGTGAAAATTTTAATTTTGTTTTTATTTTGAATAAATTTTGCATTTTGAGTAGAAATTTTGAATTTGAGTGGAAATTGTAATTTTGTGTGAAATTTTTAATTTTGGGTTAAAATTTTAATTGTGTCAAAATTTTTATTTTAGTTAAAATTTGAGTTTTAATTTTTAATAAAATCGACGAAACACTTAAATTCGAATAAAGACAACAGTTTAAAAAGTTCGTTTTTGAGTTCACCAAACAAAGTTAAATCCTACAATTGAAGAACTAAAGAAGGCATCTTTTATTTAATTATAGCACATATAGAAGACAAGAGGCTCCTTCGTGAACAACACGCATAAAATAAATAAATATCACGCATACGTCAAGTGGTACGTGGTATGTGACACATGGGCTGTGGCCAACAGTGTCCGTCTGTGTGCTGCCCGTTTTGCATAATTTCCATGATTTTTTTGTGCCGTTCCGCTGTGGGGCAACTGGGCACTGATAACAGCGGCAGCAGCATATGTGCTACAACTAAACCCCAGCACTCAACACATTTGAAAAGGAATAAAAATTCATTTGTGCACAAACGCCGCAGGACATGCAGTGTCCTGCTGCTAAATAATAAGCAGCGCAAGGCATTCATTGATGGCTCGTGAAAAGTTGGCGAGAGCTTTCAATGTTTTTCATTGTTGCTGTTGTTGCTGGCAACTCAATGCAGCAGCACAGCAGTTGGGTTTGTCGCTTGGACTGTCCTTCGGTCGTTCGGTCGGTTGGTTGGCTGGTCTGTCAGTCGGCCATTTGTTTCTATGCAAATGGCTGCGAGCAATGAACTGTTTCTCGTTGTTGCTGCTGCTGTTGTTGTTGGTCGTGTTGTCCTCTATGACAGCAACAACATCGACAGCACGTGGGTGGAGCCTTGCAGCAATGAATTTTGCGCAAGGACAACGGCGTTGCCATTGTTGGCCGCCGCAGGATGCAAAGAAGGACGTTTGCTGCTTATGGAATAATTAATGCGTGCTTGTGTTGTTGTTGTTGTTGTTGCTGCTGTTGTTGTTGCTGCTACTGCTGCTGTTGATTTTCATGTGTGAATGACTTGCTTAGTGCTGCTGCCTTGACACAAATCTGTGCAAAAAGGACCCAAGGATGTGCTTTTTGCACATACTTGGCTGCAATTGAAAATTCAGTGGAATGCTTAAATATTTGAGGCAACTTGCGAGGAAGCAGTAGCAGTAGCAGCAACATCAACGTTGCACATGTGGTTGTCAAGGAGTTACTACAGTTGCTGCAAAGGACATTCGTGCGTTCGTTAAGGTTGCAAGGGAGCTGAACCGAGTGATAGCGTAATATATATTAAAATATAATTGAAGTATTTTTATAATTTTTATGCTTGAAATTATTTATTTAATTGAAATAGTTTGAATTAAGGCATAAATATACATTGAAGCAACATTTGATAAAATTTCAAACTTTCAATAGTTTCAATTTAAATATTATGTAATATTTATAAATTATTTAAGATTTATGCAGACATTTTAAAGTCTTTCGTAAAACTAAATCATAGACAATAAAATTTAGTATTTAAACATATAAATTGTTGCGAATTAACATTAAATTTACTAACAGAATTCTAGAAAATTCAATAAAAGCACAAATAAATGGTAATACTATATATCATGTATGTGTGACGTTCGTCAATAACTATACAATTATTTTTGTCCATACTTCTGACTAATGAAACTCAAAAATAAAATTTCAGAACTCCACATTTAGTACTTTCAGAATTATAGACCATTACCGCCAAATATGGGTAATGTGGAATTTTATGGAATTCAATACTTATTGAAATGCTATTAAATTTTTATTAATATCCATTTTTGAATTGCATATTTTTAATATACACCAGTGATGCATTTCATGTTATTTTTTTTTTACACAATTTAATATTTTTAAATTCAACACAAAGGTTTTGTTTTTTTTTTAATTTTATTTAAATGAAAAATTTGAATTTTTAGTGAAAATTTTGGTGAAAATTAGAATTTTGGGTGAAAATTTGCATTTTGAGTGAAAATTTGCATTTTGAGTGAAAATTTGCATTTTGAGTGAAAATTTGAATTTTGAGTGAAAATTTGCATTTTGAGCGAAAATTTTCATTTTAAGTGAAAATTTGAATTTTTAGTGAAAATTTGCATTTTGAGTGAAAATTTGAATTTTGAGTGAAAATTTGCATTTTGAGTGAAAATTTGAATTTTGTGAAAATTTGCATTTTCAGTGAAAATTTGAATTTTCAGTGAAAATTTGAATTTTGAGCAAAAATTTGCATTTTGAGTGAAAATTTGAATTTTTAGTGAAAATTTGAATTTTGAGTGAAAATTGAATTTTGGTGAATATTTTATTTTGAGTGAAAATTTGAAGTTTGGATCAAATTTTGATTTTTGGTGAAAATTTTATTTTGAGTGAAAATTTGAAGTTTGAGTTAAAATTTGAATTTTAAATGAACATTTGAATTTTGAGTGAAAATTTCAATTTTGAGTGAAAATTTGAATTTCGAGTTAACATTTTTATTTTGAGTAAAAATTTGAATTTTTAGTGAAATTTTTAACTTTTAGTAGAAATTTGAATTTTGAGTAAAAATTTCAATTTTGAGTGAACATTTCAAATTTTGAGTAAACATTTGAATTTTGAGTGAAAATTGGAATTTTGTATGAAAATTTGCATTTTGAGTGAAAATTTGCATTTTGAGTGAAAATTTGCCTTTTGAGTGAAAAATTTAATTTTGAGTGAAAATTTGAATTTTGTTGAGTGTACATTTGAATTTTGGGTGAAAATTGGAATTTTGCATTTTGAGGGAAAATTTGAATTTTGAGTGAAAATTTGAATTTTTAGTGAAAATTTGCATTTTAAGTGAAAATTTGAATTTTGAATGAAAATTTGAATTTTAAGTGAAAATATAAATTTTAGTTTAAGTTTAATTTTGAGTGAAAGTATAATTTTGATTTAAAAATTAAAATTTTTGGTGTAAAAATTCATTTTGAGTGAAAATTTGAATTTTGAGTGAAAATTGAATTTTGGTGAATATTTTATTTTGAGTGAACATTTGAATTTTGGATTAAATTTTGATTTTTGGTGAAAATTTTATTTTGAGTGAAATTTTGAAGTTTGAGTTAAAATTTGAATTTTGAGTGAAAATTTCAATTTTGAGTGAAAATTTGAATTTCGAGTTAACATTTTTATTTTGAGTAAAAATTTGAATTTTTAGTGAAATTTTTAACTTTTAGTAGAAATTTGAATTTTGAGTAAAAATTTCAATTTTGAGTGAACATTTCAAATTTTGAGTAAACATTTGAATTTTGAGTGAAAATTGGAATTTTGTATGAAAATTTGCATTTTGAGTGAAAATTTGCATTTTGAGTGAAAATTTGCTTTTTGAGTGAAAAATTTAATTTTGAGTGAAAATTTGAATTTTGTTGAGTGTACATTTGAATTTTGAGTGAAAATTGGAATTTTGCATTTTGAGGGAAAATTTGAATTTTGAGTGAAAATTTGAAAAGTAGAGTTGTGACTCAAAAGTTGATTTTTAAGTAAAAATTTAAATTTAATTGATATTTCAATTTTGAGGGATTGTTGGTGTAAAAATTAATTTTGAGTGAAAACTTAAATTGTATTGAAAAGTTAAATTATGAACGAACATTTGTTCTTTTTTTTTAGTAAAATTTGAAAATTTAATTGTATTTTTAGTGAATATTCAGATTTTGGCATAAAAAAAATGAAATTTCGACTCAAAATTTTAAGTTAATTTTATATGAATTTTTATGAAAAATTTATATTTTGACTATAAATTAAATTTTCGAGTAAAAATTGGAGGTTTTAAAGAAAACTTTAATATTGACTAAAATTTGTAACTTTCATGAAAAACTTAAATTTGGAGCAACAAATCTAAAGTGTACTTTTGACTCAAAAGTTTAATTTTGAATATAATTTATTTTTTTAAAGAAAATTTGAATTTTTCGAGTTAAGTGAAATAAGTAGAGTCAAAGGTGTTTTTTTACTATATCAATCGAGTTAGAGAGTTGAAATTGAAAATTACGTGAAAATCGACTTAAATTGCAAGAAATTTAATATCTTTTTTAAATATTTTTGCAGTTGAACCAAGTAATAATGATGTGGAATACATAGATGAATAAAAGTATTTGCTTAATTCAATTGTGTTAATCTTATTTGTATTCAATGCATTTACGCATTATTTATTTGGCATACGTGTATATTGTATATAATATTCACAAAAGAATTCTACTCATAACATATAAATAGTAATCACTACCCTCTGAAATGAATTGCGTTAACTTACACTGAGAAAAACCACAAGTTCAAAAAACTCATGGTCTCATGATTTTATGTTATATGTATTAATAGTTTTTCACATTAATTATAAAGTTTTATATTGACTATTAAAGTATTTTAAAAATACAGTAGTATTAATTGAATGATTTGTATATTTCTGAAGGCACACTATTATAGTTTAAAGAAACACTATTAAATCTACGAAATTTAATAATTATGGTTATAATGTACTCTTTTTAATTTAAAGTTACTTTTTATTTATTTATTTATTCATTTATTTATTTATTTATTTATTTAACAATAATATAAAAACTATTGTTTTATTTTATACTTTTCTACTCTTATTTTATAGTATTTGCAGATTTTAATACTGTTAAATAAAGAATTTGAATATATTTGGATACTATATAATGCATACGATTGATTTTAATAGAAATGTCAATAATTCCAAGCTATTTTTACATTTTTTTAATTTTTTATAGTATAAATACTATTATTTATTTTATATTTTTCTAACACATTTTATAGAATTTATTTGTAATTGATACATTCATATTATTTTATGGATCATACTATCGAAATTAAAAAAAAATACTATTAAATTTATGGTATATTAACTATTAGTTTTATAAAGTTGTCTTGTTGTTCTGAAGGCCCTAAATATTTATTTATTAATATCATAAAAAATATTTTATATATTTTATTACATACCTATCTTGAACTTTTACTATTCATTGAATATTTGTGTATGATTTTATATTTTATAATATATACCATTGACGTTTTGAAGAATACCATTAATTTCATGGTATTTCACCAACTTTTGATTTAATATAGTAATATTATTTTGAAATAACTATTTAATAGTAGTATAAATACTATGAATATTATAAATTATATTATTAATAGTATTAATACTATTATAAGTAGCATAAAAGTACTGTTTCATCTGTTTCCTGAAATAACAAAAATTCTGACTATTTATCATATGAAAATCATTAAAACTAGCATTCTAAAGTTTAAAGTACAAGTGAACTATTGTATTAATAGTTTTAAAATAATTGCATTAATAGTATGGACCATATTAATAATAAAAATATGGTTTTTCTACTAAAATTCCAATTATTTTGGCTGATGATTTTCCCAAGTGTATCATAACTATGTTCCAGAAATGCAAGAATTGTGCTTAGGACATATTCATTATTCACGACTATAAACGTTCCAACAGCCAACACATTTAAACGAAACAAACGTATGTAAATTAAGCGCCGAAAGCCCTCAAATATGTGAAAAGTCACGCGTTGACTCATGCGTGAAGTGTCAAAGTGCGTTGCCAATAAAGAGCATTTGCAAAAAACAAAAAAAAAACGAGAAAAAAATCTGCAAGGAAAGTGGGCGCCAGGTGTATGTTTCAACGTCTCAATCAGGCTGTTGGCTGAAATTTCAAATTGAAAATAAAAACCGCATTTGTCAGCGATTGTCTGTCCAACTGTCTGTCTTATGTGTCACCACTGTCAACGTTTGGTGTTTGTTGTTATGTGTGTGTGTTTTGAACTCACCTGACAGGGCGCCTGAAAGAGGTAGGCATCACCGAAGGCCGTACTCAGGCAGAATATATAATCGCGCTTCGGATGCTCGGGTATCGGCTGCATTATGGCGCCGTCCACGATGATTAAATGCTTGGGCGCCGCCTCGACGCTGCGCCCCTCGCGTGAGTCACACGGATAGAAGAGCAGCGTGGTGCCCTTCAGACAGACCCAGTAGCCCTTCCAGCCGCGCTTGCGAGCCAATTCGATTTGGTGCTTTTTGCGCAGCAGCCATTTTTTCACCGAGAGGAAGCTAAAATGAAGAAATAAAAAATAGAACAACAATGTGTGAAATATGCGGTGGCCATCAATCTACGGCTTCAATTAACATTTTTGACTAGAAACTGCACATGTCACTCATATGTAATGTGTTACTTTTGTTGGAATTTCTTTTCGACTTTTGACTCGCTTCGAAATTCATGCTATGCACTGCTGAAATTTAATTTAACTTTATCGAAATCGAAACAAAAAGTACATCAAAGTTGTGCTGTCTTTGAAGTGACAATATCGTTACCCCCACTGCGTATGAGCAACATTAGATTTTATTTTCGTTTTTTCACACTTTTCAAGCACAAAAAACACGCTTATTGTGCAAATATCAGCAATCGAAATCGTTGCCAATTGATTTGGCAATAAAAACGACTTTTTCAATCTTTGCTACAGCAGTTAAAACAGACAAAAGGTTACAGGATGCGGGGGAACTCACCCTGCTTTGCGCACGGCACCGGTGCAGTTGAATGAGGAAGCCGCAGTTCCAGTTGCTTTTGCTTTATATGGTGACGCCATGACACTTTCGCCATCATCTTCATCAGAAACGGCGGTGGTTAAGCTCATTCGATCATCATCGGATATCTGTGGGCGGGAGGGAGAAAAAGAACGGAAGAGAAATTAGTATTTTTACACATGATTTAATCGTGTTATTTATAAAAATAAAACTAAGCGTTGCATATAACATAGGTCTAGAAGTAAGAGATACAAATTCATTTTTGACAAGAAATATTTTTCAAGTTTATTGCTTAATATTATAAAAACCACACGAGGAATTTTAGAATTTAGAATTTCATTCGAAAGCCTTATGTATTTTTATCAATTGCTAGTAATTTAGTCATTATTGTTTAGAAAGTGACTGATTTATAAAGATTTTTGTAGAAATATTAATAAAATGTTTGAAATGGAGATTGCTCATACGTCACAAAAAAGACGTTTAAAGTAGATTCGATTTATTTGCAGCTTTCCAAGTCATATTTTTAGAATTGCTATAATTTTTAAAACAATTAACAAATTATTTAAACAAATTTTTAAATTACTTTCAGAAGTAAATCACATCGAATACATTTTTATCAAAAAAATATTTTTTTAAGTTTATTGCTTAATATAATAAAAAAATGGTCGACGAAATGCAAACATTAAAACGCCGTTCGAAAGCCTAATATTTTAGCATTAATTGACAACAATATTGGATTAATCGTTTTAAAATTTACAGAGTTACAAAGATTTTTGTAAACCTATTCATGAATATTTTTAATTAGAGGTTGCTCATACGTCACAAACAAAATGTTTAAAATGCTTTTAAAAGTAGTTTAGATTTATTTTTAGCTTCTAAAAGGCTTTTTTAAGATTTTTTATTATAATGAAATGATTTAAAAAATTTATTAAATTTATGTTTAAATCATTTTGTTCCCAAAAGTTAAAGTACTCGTTATAACTACAAAATTTAAATTTTATTACAACAAATTACAATTATACTAAAAGCTATAATAGACAAGAGGTATTTTAAAACATCTCCTTTAGAATAAGTTTTAGTTTTAATTGAAAATTACATTTTAAAGCATGTTGCTCATACGTCAAGTGCTCAAGGAAGATATGTAGACATTTTGAATTTTATTCTATTTAATAAATGATATAAAATACAAGTTTCATTTATATTTATAACATGACTACATTGTTTGAATTATTTGAAAACTACTTGCAAAATGTGCGTTTTATAACTGCAACAGCAGACAAAACAACTCTATATAATGGCAAAATGTGTTTCTTTTATACAATTTAAATCATTTCAATTTTATCTACGTATTTAGTTTTGATACAAAATGCTAGGACACGTTCTCAAGCGGCACACTGTAATTAAAGTAAATGCCTCATAATAATTGTGCCCAAAATGAAAGGCAACGAATTTGAATTCGAATTTACATTTGAATTTGCATTTGAATAAAGTTACAAAAATTACAGACTTCAATTAGACGTCGTCCCTGCCAATATCGTGCGTCCGTCTGACAAGTTAAAGTTAAGAATGCGACTGAAATTTCGACATTTACGTCAATTAGAGCAGAAAACAGAATCAATTATCAGCAATTTTCTCATGCAATTTGTTATTTGTGCCTTTTGTCGTCATAGTCATACTCGTCCTCGTTGTCGAAGGAAACAACGTTCGACACCAAAAATTTTGCACAGGTTGAAGGTTGAAGTGGTGGTGGCTAAAAGACGTCCGAAAAGTTAGCGAATGACATTGCAGTAGAATCAAATAAAACTCGATAAAAGATAAACGTGTGGCACGCGCTTTATTATTATGGAGGGCACAGTGCGAAGATTGCAGATGACTTTATTGTTAAGAAGACAGACGGAAATACCGGCAGAATTAGAGCCAAAGAAATAACTATTACAACAGCTTTAGAGTTTGAGAATCTTTATGAAGACATTTAGTATAGTTATGCTCAAATTAAATGGGAGAAAGTGGTTTTACATCAAGTTAAGGGAGTCGGACAATTTTTTCAACAAGATTTTTTTTTACTTCATGAAATTTTTCCCCATTAAATTTGTTCGTTAATGTTAAATTTGTTTCCCGAGGCAATTCTGCCTCGAAATAATTTTCGCAGTAGTCTCCAGAGTCTCAGACAATCTGTACTCGGAAAAGTTATTTACCAGACAATTTCTCCATAGAAAATTATAGATCGAGAAATTACTTCCCTTCACAATGCTTTGCCACACAATTCTTCTTCAGATAATTCTTCCCTGTGACTAATATTTCTTGAGAATTTTCTTTCTTGGATTATTTTTCACCAGGCAATTTCTTCCCCGGACAATTTGTTCTCAGCACAATATACGCCCGAAACATTTCTTCCCTTCACAAGTTTTCCCCGAATAATTTTTCTTCATGACAATAATTTTCTGAGACCATTTTACCCCAGATAATTCTATCTCCGGACAAATCTTTAATGAGACAATTTTCCCCGATTTATTGGGTGAAATGTGTACATCTTTTAAGTATGCAATAAATGTATGAAATAAAAAATAAAAATGCGTTTTATACTAAATTCTGCAGGACTTTCGCCACACTTAAAAGCATTTTGACTGTGTTATTTGTCTTTGACGACATTTGTTTTTATGCACCCAGAATCGGTGTCTGCCTGGTACGGCTCAAATTTAAATCCAGACGCCAAGTGTCAAAGTGACACAAAAACAAAAGATGCTTTTGCTGCTGCGACTCATCTTCAGCAAAGAATTCCAAGTATTTGAAAGTGCGCTTCAAACAAACACTCAGTTCTGATGGCGGCGAACGAAAAGCTAAATTGAAATCAGGACGGTTTTTTTTGTATGTTCGCGTCATGTTAGAGACAGCAATGCACTGCTTGCTTTGACGCATGTCCTCACAAGGATCACTTACAACATGCGGTGGCAATGAAAAACCGAGGACGAGGATGAGCGCCGACTTGGATCGGATCGACGCTGCTGCTGCTGTTGGATGAAAGGACCAAATAAACGGCTTCCGTTGCCTGCGTGCCAAGAGTCGTATTTTTGTTGTCGGCACTTTTATCGTTGCTGCGTTCAGAAAATTTTAATGGAAAAAGTTGCGTAGTATTAAAATGACGGAAACGGAAGTTCAGTTAAGGACATGAAAAGCCTTTCTGCGTTACAGCGAAGTGGCAGCGAGGCATAGCAGAAGAAAACGATGCAGCAAAAGCAGGCAGAGGCCAGAGTGGCAGGAAGCGCTTAAGCAGCTGTAGAAGGTCCTTGTAACAATTGCAATTACAACGAAATGATTTTCTTTGCTGTCTCTCTGTCTGTTTGCCTCCCGTACAAAGCGCAGGTACCGACGCGTGTCGGAATAAAATTGGCACAAAATTGACGGGAGGCTGCTAAAATCCACCACCAAAAAGTAGACATCCTCGAAATGCTTGAGAAAAGTGCAAAAAAAGTTAAATTAAATTCGACAAAGTTTTGATTAAGACGAACATTCAGTTAAATGCGTTTTTATTATCAGCACAAACATATAAGCCATTCAAAGGATATAAAAAGGATCAACTGCCTGCCGGTCTGCCTGTCTCCCTAGCAACTTGGTGAAAATGTAATAAAAGCTGCTTCATATGGCTTTGCAACATTTCAATTAAATAAAAAGAATATTTGGCCATAATTTTAGCACTTAAATCCTTGCGCGCTGCGCTACGCTGCTGCCAGGACAACGCGAGGACGTGGATGATGTGACGTTGACAACTGGCAGAGTCGTTGACCGCTGCCGAGTCGGCAAAGCAACATAATCGCCGGCACAAGGACGTCTTTGTCTGCATTTCTGGATTGACAAAAGCGGACTCACTGACTGACTGAATAATAATAATAATAATCGTCATAATGCCAGGACATTCAACCAGGACACACACACACACACACACACAAGGCTAAAGCGAGTAAACAAGTTTGTATATTCGTTTAAATGTTTTGCAAACGTGACAGGATTATGGAAGTCTGTCGAAATAGAGAAACTCTTTGCCAGCAGAAGTACGCAAAAAGTTAGAGCTTAAGAACTTTTTGGACTATATTTTTTTATTGAATTATTTAAACTCTTTCGATCACTAGAAATGCGTAGTTGGCGCATTTTCGTTTTAAGATTTTGTTATTTAAAACAATTTTTGTTTAGTTGACAAAGAGATTAGATAAATTTTAAAGTTTTCTGTGACATTCAGCTGGTGGAATTTAATGCAACTTATGGCACTTGGTTTAATTGTTTTAAGATTTCTAATAGTTTATTAAAATTCAGTTTGTAATTTAATATTTTCCATTACAGTTCAATTTTATTAATTTCAATTACATTTCGATAACTATTAGGTCAAATTAAAATGCAATCGATACCAAATACTTGAATAAATTTTTATTGCTCTGTTAATGTTGGCTTTTGTTTTGTCTTTATCTATTTTCAATTGTTTTTCGATTACTTTAAGTACTTCTTTGATTAGAAATGAATGTGAATTTAGAATTTACATAATGTTTGAACATTAAGCAGGCGCTCAATCAATCGAAATGCTTTCGCTAATATTTCAATGACTTTTTTATTTAGTTTCTTTAGAATTCGTTTTTTATACCCGGACGGCGAAACGGTGGTTTGCAGTGCTATTTAAATCATATAGATTAGATAATAGCTGCTCATTTCATAATATTTACTGAATAAATACAAAGTATTAAAAAAAAAATTGTGAATTATATAAAAAAAGATTCTTCTAAATGTATGGGAACCTTGGGTAATGTGGGAAATGGTGTAATATGGGAATTTGCAACTTTTTGAAATACTAATGAATTTTTTTGACGATTTTAATCAGTTTTGTTCTTCTTTTATAGCTTTTCGAGAATAAGTGAAAAAAACGTTTTAATGAATATTCACTATCTTCTGCTTTACATTTATTTTTTGTATTACCATAGTTTTTTTGTTCATTTCATTTTTAAGTTTTGAATATTCTGAATGTATTTATATTGTTCATGTTGCAAGTAAACATGTCGGCCTCGGCAGTCCAGAGGTAGCGCGCTGGACTTGCATTCTGAAGGTCTCGGGTTCGAATCCCGGCTTGGGCATGGGCGCTCGTGGTGATATTAACCACAAAATTGTAGGGAAAAGATTTCACATTACAATGGATATAGGATGTCTGAGTGCTGTGGATCTTAGTAGATATTCCAAAAAAAAAAAAAACATGAAATACAACAAATTATTTGCCTATTTGTAAAATTTTTAACGTTTCCCACTTTACCCCAGGATTTTGCAAGAGTTCCGAAAATAAGCTGTTTTGAAAAATCGAATAAAAGACATACAAATTGTATTCAGTTAATGCAAAAAGTTAGATCACGAACCACTCTCAATAATAGATCCTTCAAAAAATTTGTAAAAAATATTTAAAAGCATTTTTTTGAAGGCGTTTCCCACTTTACCCCAGTCTACCCTAAATGAAGCTTGTCTTTAGAATTTTTTTAATTTTAGAGTTTATAGTAAAGATGTCGAATTTAGTTTTCAGCGTTTATTTCGTAATTTTTAATTTGTGTTTGCTTCTGTGTTTGATTTGTTTTGTTTTTATACCCTACACCTATGAGGTACAGGGTATATTAACTTTGTGCATATATTGTAACACCCCTTAGGAGGCGTGTCCGGTATGGAAAAGTATATATATTCTTGATCAGCATCACTACCCGAGTCCGTTTAGCCATGTCCGTCTGTCTGTCTGTCCGTCTTGCTGTCTTGCTGTCCGAATACAGAATAACTTGAGAAATACTGATCAGAATGCGATGAAATTTCGTCTCAATATATTTTAGCCAAAAGTAGGAACTGAGTTTGAAAATGAGCCAAATCAGTCAACGGACACGCCCACCTCCCATACAAGTCACTTTTATATAACTCTTTCGGAACTAATAACTCGAAAAGTATTCAAGGTATAGTTATAAAATTTAAAAGGTATTGTTAGAATTCACCTAAAAATATGTGGTCCAAAAATGGGCGTGATCCGCCCACTTTTTTTTTCATTATTTCCCGGGTTTTAATAGTGGAAATTTGATCCGTAAATTATTAAAATCAAATCTATGAAATATTAGCCTTTCAAAATTTTAAATATAGGCGTGGTTCGCCCAATTATATTTTTCCAATTTTTTTTTAATTTTTTATACTTTATATAAATTTTTTAATTTATGGGGATATAAGACGCAAATTTCTGATATATAAATTATATTCTGAGGGTTAATATCCCCACCAAAGGTGTAGGGTATTCCATAGTCGGGCCCGTCTGACTATAAAAATCCGCCCCATGTGACCGAACTTACCCATGTGACCTAACTTTCCCAACTCGTTTTTTATTTGTTTTTGTTTTTTTTTATATTTATTTTGTGTTTTTGCATTTTTATTTGTTGTGATTTCTGTTCTCTTGACTCTTGATTTTGGTTTAAGTTTTTTTATATTTTATTTACTTTTTTTTTTCTTTAGTATTTTTTCTTGCATTTTTTTGTTTTTTTTTGTTGGTGCTTATATTTTTTATTTTTATTTTAAATTTTGCTTTGGTTTTTTTTTTGTTGTTTTTTCATGTAATTTTGGGTTTTGTATTTTTCTTCTGCTCCTGTTTTGCGTCTGTGTTTTTTATACCCTACACTAAGAGTGAAAGGGTATATTCAGTTTGGTACGCCGTTGAAATCATGATTACAGAAAAAAAATAGAAGAGCTAGAGCAATGAAACTTTAAATTTAGATTACTTATATATCTAAGCTGTCTGAACAAGAAAATTGGCATGATGGGTCTATTGTGACCTGAGAACCGACCACTTATGATCACATACCTCATAGAAAATTTACATCAACAAATCAATTTTACTGTATACGTGCTTAGGTAAACTTTTTTTGGTCAAATATATATTGACATCATGCTCAAATACATGATAATAATGTTTTCCGGCGAAAAGACTTGTGGTTCACAAAAAAAAAATCGAAATTCGGTACACCTACCCATTTGTAAATATGGGTATCAAATGAATGGAAATTCTTCAACGATGGAATGTTTGTAGTTATTTTCAGGATTCGTATACCCTGGTGACCTATATATCACTTTGAATGGTAACCACACATATGTGTAGGGTATTTATAGTCGGCTTATATGTAGCCGCGGTAGCTCAGTGGTTAGTGCGTTGGACTGCGAGCCGAAAGGTCCCCGGTTCAAGCCTGGACTGGGGCAACATCTTTTCATAGAAACATTTTTCTATACCGCGCTACCTCTCGTCAGTAAATGGCAAACCTACGAGAGTAAAACCATTGCCTATGAAAAAGCTCTCACCCGCCGTTCGGATTCGGCAATAAACTGTAGGTCCCACCACTTTGAGTACAAATATAACACGCACAGCTCAAAATGGTGAGAGAGCTCGGCCGAAGTTCTATACAGGACTGTAGCGCCAAACTATTATATTATATTATTATTATATCATAATGACACCTACTTTAAAATTCCCTATGTGATCTAACCTTCCCAACTGGGTTTTATTTATTTTTGCTTTTATATTTTTCTTTTGATTGTGTGTTTTTGCATTTAATTTCGTGTTTATGCTATTATTTTTGTTTTTGATATTGTATTTGTTTTTTTCTATTTGTTTTGTGCTATTGTGTTTTTCTTTTAATTAATGGTTTTTCCTTATTCCTTTTGTGTTTCTTCTATATGTTTCCGATTTTTGAAATTTCGTGTTTTCTATATGTTTTTGGTTTTGTGTTTTATTCTACTTTTTTTTTGTTACCTTTGTATTTTGCTGTTGTTTTTATTTTCTATTAAATTTTTGTTTTTTTTTATGTTTAATTTTGGTTTGTACTTATTTTGTTTTAAAATTGATTTTGACTCTGTGTTTTTGTTTTTGCTCTTGTCTGTACTTATTTGTATATTTATTTTTTGATTTTTTTTGTGTTTGTATTTTGTGTTTACTTTTGATTTTACGTTTTTGTTTTTGATTTGTGTTGTTGCATTTTTTTATTGTGCTTGTCTTTTAATTTCTCTTTTTACTAATTTATTTGTGTTGCTTCTATTGGTCCTATATGCCTTTGCATCCGTTTTTTCCGAGCTTTTGCTTTTAATTTCATGTTTTATATTATTTTATCTATTATTATCTATTATCTGCTTTTAATTTCACATTTTTTCATTTACCTTGTTTTGTTTATGCGATGGCGTTTGACTTTGTGTTTTGCTATTGGATCATTGGATTTATATTTTTTTGTGTTTGAATTAGGTTAGTACTTTTTTGTTTTTGCTTTTGTGTTGCATTTTGCCTTGTGTTTTTGCGTTTGTTTGTACTTTTTTTACTTTTGATTTTTTTTTGTGAATTTTGTTTTTTTTTTTTTGAGTTTAAAAAATTTGAGTTTGTTATTTTTTGTGTATTTTGTTTTTTTGTTGAGTTTAAAAAATAATTTAATAAAATTTTCAAACTTCTGCTATTATTTAGTTCACATTAAACAACTTGAATTAACATTCCAAGATATACGTTATATGTGTGAATTGTCCAAACATAAAAAAGGTCCTTTCGCATATAATCCACGCAATTAATCAGTACCCAGCGTTGCGCCTAAAACCCAAATAAAATCTCGATTTAAATGCATTTGTTAAAAAAACAACAATCGAACAAATTAGCATATTTTAATTGAATTGCTGCCTTTGCTGCACTCTTCAGTGTGGCATCAAAGCGCGACAAGAGCCGACAAGGACGACAAGGACAACACAAAGTAACAAAAACACACAAGATAATCAGCGTTAATCAGATGTCAAAGTTCAACAGAACACATGCGGCACGAGGAGGACAGAGGGCGGTAAGAGGTGCGGTGTGACATCGGGAACAAAAGGGACTGAAACAAATCCTTGCATACAGCAGGCTTTTAATTGAAATTGAACACTTTGTGTCCGTCCTTCTGGCTGTCTGTCTATTTGTATATTTGTCTGTCAATCTGTCTGTCTGTCTGTCTGTCTGTCTCTCTGTGTGGCAACATTGCTTTTGTAATAAAGTTGAAGCATATCATACAACAATAGTGGGACGCATTCAAACGCAATACTACGCAGTGCTTAATCCTTTTGACAACAATAACAATGCGCAGCAGGACGGACGGACGGACGAGACCGGAGATCGGAGTTGAGAGGGTGAAGCAACAAGGACTCAAGACAAAAGCAATTATGAGACAGTCTTTCAACAATAACAACAACGACATAAACTACAGCTAATGATTACATCGCATTAAAGGTCAAAAGTGCAGAGGGTCGTCGAATCCCCGTTGTCACCTGGTGCATATAATTTATGAATTTCATGGTTTGTGATACTCAATTATGATACATTTAATGTTTAAATTAATCATATGTTATGAGTAATTTCTCAAATTCTTTATTACGATATAAAGATTGAAATCTGTGGTAACGCTTTTTAATTATTTTGAATCTATTTTGTATTAGAATTAATTACAAAATATTTTCGAACGTAAAAATTCTAAAGGAATGTTAAAAAATTGTAAATATTATATTGAAGTACACCGAATTTACAAGAAATTTGACATTGATTAGAATTATGAAGTACGATAAATAATTATAGTAAGTATATTTTGCATTATTTCTAATTTTACGATTGTTTTTTACAATAAAATGCATTAAATTAAATGCATCTGTTACGTTCAGAAACCAAAGGATTTATTATCTCTGTAATGACTACAGACACAGTACCGCAGGCGTCAAATCCAAAGCCAGAAATAAGTAGTTGAAAATAAAGATGCAGAAAAAGAGAGCAAAAGAAGTAACCGCAAAACCCCAAACAATAAAAGCATTTTCCTGTTCCATGATGTTGAGCAAATAAACAGTCGAAAAGTGCTTCAATTGAAGTGCGTATTCTGCACTGCACTTTCTTCGACTAGAGCGTCAAGTGCGGCTTATGTTACTACTATTTTTTACTACTTATTTCAATATTTCTTTTAGTACATTTTTATGTATTTTTAATTTTTATTACTTTTTGGATTACTCACTTTTTACTACTACTTTTTTACTACTACTTTTTTTACTACTTTTTTATTTTGTTATTTTTTTGTATTTATTTTACTGCTTAGTTTAATACTTTTAATATTTATTTATTTTGCATTATTTGTCGTTCTTGCTAATGGCTGCAAATTGAATTGTAAGCGGACGAGAATGCGCAAGCACCCTCAACTAGAAAAGCCGTAAAACAAACAGCGGCTTATGTTACTACTATTTTTTACTACTTATTTCAATATTTCTTTTAGTACATTTTTATGTATTTTTAATTTTTATTACTTTTTGGATTGGATTACTTATATTACTCACTTTTTACTACTTTTTTTAAATTACTTTTTTTGCTACTTTTTTTTACTGCTTTTTTATTTTACTCTTTTTTTATATTTATTTTACTGCTTAGTTTAATACTTTTAATATTTATTTATTTTGCATTATTTGTCGTTCTTGCTAATGGCTGCAAATTGAATTGTAAGCGGACGAGAAGCACCCTCGACTAGAAGAGCCGTAAAACAAACAGCTGAAGACAAAAAAAAAGCAAAAACTTATTCGCATTGACTTAAGCAGATGGCAACTCTGGCGCATCAGCATCATTAAAAACAGAATAAGCGCAAACTTAGGTACGATAGTTGCAAAAAAAAAAACTGCGAACTCTTTCGCAAAAAACGCACAGACAAAAGAAAACTAAAAAATAAACAACCAGAAAAAAAATAAACTAAAACCAGGGATATAAAATGCATTTTTATGCATTTTGGTTGAGAAATTCAATTTCATTGCTTTGGGTTGGACTATTTTTCTGTTTTGTTTTCTTTTGTAGTTGGTTTAATTGTTAGAACCGGGCGGGCGCTTCAGCAGAAATAACAAAAAACTAAAAACAATGACAACTAAAACTATTGCTGCAATAAAAGCAAGGACGAAAACAACAACAACAACAAATGTTTTTTTCAATAAACAAATGAAAAACTTTGCCCAGCATCCATCCACAGGAAGCTATTAACCGGAGCAACAATAAAAATTACAACAACAACAGCAACAACCACCACAATAACTGTTAGTAAATTGTACCGAAATTACGAAGGACGACGGACGCGACCAAAGGATGTACGTTGTAAATGACTGCGGTTTAATTACTTTGGCGCACTTGCGAACGAACAAAAAATTTGAAAAAAAAAAGAAATAAGTTTTACTTGGTAATGAAGCTGCAACCGTTTTTTAGTCGTGGGAATTTCATCCAAATAATTCTGGTAGCTATGTGAAAAAAATTGCGCATGTCCCGCAGCAGGACGAACGAGCCACCGATTTGAAGAGGTATGACTTGCATATGTATTTAGGCAGTTGACATAGGGTGGACATATTAAATGCAATGTATCTTCATTAAACTAATGCATTATGTATTTGTGTTTTTCTCCTAGAACATTTTTTATTAAAATATTACTTAAAAAAATATATGTAATAAGGAATAGGAGTTATATATTTTTGCTGACATTTTGAACTTTAAATTAAATTTTAGATTTTAAGTGAAATTTTGAATTTTTAGTGAAATTTTGAATTTTTAGGAATATTTTGATTTTTTACGGACATTTTGTATTTCAGGGAAATTTAAAAATTATAGGTAAATTTTGTGAGCATATTTTATATTTTTAGTGAACTTTAAAATTTTTAGGGAAATTTTGAATTTTTAGGGAAATTTTGAATTTTTAAGTATATTTTGTATTTTAGAGACATTTTGAGCTTAAGGGAAATTTTGAAATTTTAGTTAAATTTTGAAATTTTTGTGATATTTTGAATTTTTAGGGAAATTTTAAACTTTTAGTGAATTTTTCAATATGTAGCGAAATTTTGAACATTTAGGGGAATTTTTAACTTTTAGTGAATTTTTTAAGATAAAGCGAAATTTGGAACTTTTAAGGAAATTTGAACTTTTAGTGAAATTTTGAATTTTTAGGAATATTTTGATTTTTTTAAGGACATTTTGTATTTCAGAGATATTTATAAATTTTAGCTAAATTTTGTGAGCATATTTTGTATTTTTAGTGAACTTTAAAATTTTTAGTGAAATTTTGAATTTTTAGGGAAATTTTGAATTTTTAGGTATATTTTGTATTTTTAGAGACATTTTGAGCTTAAGGGAAATTTTGAAATTTTAGTGAAATTTTGAAATTTTTAGGGAAATATTGAATTTTTAGGGAAATTTTAAAATTTTAGTGAATTTTTCAATATGTAGCGAAATTTTGAACGAAATTTTTAGGGGAATTTTTAACTTTTAGTGAATTTTTTAAGATAAAGCGAAATTTACAACTTCTAAGGGAATTTGAACTTTTAGTGAAATTTTGAATTATTAGGGAAATTTTGAACTTTTAGTGAAATTTTGAATTTTTAGGGAATTTGGAATCGTTAGTGATTATTTGAATTTTTTGGAAAATTTTCATTTTGTAAGGACATTTTAAATTTTTAGTGAAATTCAAAATTTTTAGTGATATTTTAAATTTTTTTAAGAAATTTTGAATTTTTAGGTAAATTTTGTATTTTTTAGAGACATTTTAGTGAAATTTTGAAATTTGTATGATATTTTGAATATTTAGTGAATTTTTTAATATATAGCAAAATTTTGAACTTTTTGGGGAAATTTTGAATTTTTAGAGAAATGTAGAAATTATAAGAAAATTTTATATTTTAGGGAAATTTTAAATTTTTAGGGAAATTTTAAATTTTTGGGGAAATTTTAAATTTTAAGGGAAATTTTAAATTTTAAGGGAAATTTTAAATTTAAAGGTAAATTCTGAATTTTTAGGAAAGTATTTAATTTTTAGGGACATTTTGAATTTTTATGGACATTTTTTGAAATATTGGGACATTTTTAATATTTAGAGACATTTTTAATTTTTAGACACTTTTTAAAATTTTTAGGCAAATTGTGAAAATTTTCAAAAAATTTTAAAATTTTCAGGAAATTAGTAGTTTTTGGGAACATTTTGAATTATTATTTAAATTTTTAGGGACATTTCAAATTTCTATGTTATTTTTGAATTTTGAGGGAAGTTTTGAATTTTTAGAGAAATTTTTGAATTGAGATTTTTATCGAAATTTTTGATTTTTTTTATAAATTTTCGTGTTTTAGGAACATTTTTAATTCCAGGTGAAATTATTAATTTTTAATAAAAATTGTAACTTTTACAGACATTTTAATTTTTTTTGGGAAATTTTTTATTGAAATTTCGAATATAAATTAAAATTATGAAATTTTTAAGGATATTTGATTTTTAGTGAAATTTTTAAATTTTAAGTGAAATGTTGAATTTTTAAGGAAATTTTAATTATTTTATGGGAAATTTTGAATTTAATTTAAAGGTAAATTTTGAATTTTTAAAAAGTTTTTAATTTTTAGGGACTTTTGGATTTTTAATGGACATTTTTTAAATTTAAGTAAAATTTTAATTTTTAGGGAAATTTTTAATTTTTAGAGATTTTTTTAATTTTTGGGAAAATTTTGAAATTTTATGAAAAATGTGAATTTTCAGGAAATTTTGAAATTAATTTTCAGGATATTTTAAGTTTTTATTAGGAATATTTTGAATTTTTAAGGACATTTCAAATTTTTAGGAAAATTTTTGATTTTAGATTTTTATCGAAATGTTGAATTATTTTTAAAAATTTTCAAATTTTAGGAACATTTTTAATTCCAGGTGAAATTATTAATTTTTAATGAAAATTGGAACTTTCACAGAAATTTAAATTTTTTGGGAAATTTTTGATGTTTTATGGTAATTTCGAACTTTAAGGGAAATTTTCGAATTTTAAGGGAAATTTTCGAATTTTAAGGGAAAATTTCGAATTTTGAATGAAATATTCAAAATGTAGGTACATTTTTAGTCTTATTATTAAGTGAAATTTTGAATTTTTACGGAAATTTGCAAATTTTAGTTAACTTTTTAATTTTTAGAGAAAAATTTTTAATTTTGGAACTTTTCTAGAAATTCAAATTTTTGGAAATTCTTAATTTTTACTTAAATTTTGATTCTTAGTGAAATTTTGAATTCTTTAGTAAAATATAGAACAATTTTTAATTTTTTTGAAAACCGAACCGATTAATGAATCCAAAAAAACCGAAAACATTACTAAAAACTCGAGAATAAATAACTCGCATTTAATTTTCTTAAATACTGAAAAATAATATTGGAAAATACATTATTTTTCATTTTGCATGAATATCATTTTAAATCTATAAGGCGTTTTTTTCAGAGTGAGATGAAATGTTCTGTGGTACTCTGTGCTACCAATAAAGGACGCAATATATGAGCTATGCATGGTGACGTTTCATGCGACATTAGTTTCGCATTTTGTATTAAATTTTTTTGTGCGAGCCATCAATTAATATTTAATTAATGTCCTGTTGTGTGTGCAAAAGGAGACTCGGAACTATGGCAGCCGCATAAAACGGATGGCTTTAAAAAGCGATCGAGTGCCAAATGGCGCAGTTACGACGAGAGTGGGTGGTGTCGGATGTTTTGACGACATTCCTCGGCAATTATAGCCACACAAATGTGTGTGTGTGTGTTTTTTTATTTGTGATAGAGGCAATTGAATGAAATGCTATTTTAAGGATACGTGTAGCTGACTTTAGGAAGTGGAGATGGATGACGGTGGGGGTTATGTCGATCTGTGCGAAACATCAAAAAGAGTCTGACGTAAACTCAACTCGTGCGTGAGATCATACAAGCGATATGAGGATGTGTCGCATGTGAAAATATTGTTGTGCTGTGTATTTGCAGCGTGTCCTTGGGGACATGGTACCCAAGAAACGTGCGGCGAACACGTGCGTTGACAGGCGCCACGTTGTTGCTTAAGCAAAGTTGAAATTTTTAATTAAAACTCGCAAAATTGAGTTGGAGATTTGAGCAAAAACTACTTGGAAACTTTTGCGAAATTGAGGAGGCGCAGTGCGCGCGCAAAATGACATTTTAATTAAATCGAACAAAGCGCGCGTGCAAAATAAAAATAAAACAAAAATTAAAATTAAAGAAAGAGATGAAAATACCAAAAACTTAATGGAGCAGAATAAGTTTTTGCCTGTCACGACGACGACAGCAGCAGCAACAACTTAATTAATTTGCGCTCCAAACAAAAATAAAAATTTGGGTCACAAATATTTGAACAATTTACCGCATATTCAATAATCAAGTAAATTGCAATAAGCTGAACGTACTGCAGGACTTGGAGAAATTTCTATTATTATCCTTGACCGCAGGCGCAGTCACCCAAATAAGTTGTCGCAAATCGCCAAAGGACATGGAATACATTGATGATGATGATGATGTTGATGGTTTTGAACACATTATAAATTAACTTTAATGTCAAAGTACAGCATAAACGTAGTAGAGGCGCTATTAGATGTTACAATATCCTGTGATGCGCGCCACCAGGAGATTGGCCACCCCAGCGCACTTGTCGCATTTGTGTGGCGCAACAGTGAGCTTAATATATCCTTATGTCATATAGACTGCGCAGCAACCTAATGACAAATAATTTGTTAAACTTCACAAGGATCAAAAAGAGCACATGCTTCAATGAATGAGCGTAGCAGCAAGAAGGATAATGTGCTGCTCTAATAAAGGAGGCAGTTGGGGCCCTTGTGTCATTTAATCATGTGTTAGAGATACTTAAAGGAGCTATTGTTTTTTAATAGTTTTTGTTAGCAGCGACTAGTAAAGTTTTAGCTTAAGCTATGCCTAAAAGTATGCTTTAAATTTTGAATTATTAAATTTACAACTTTTTAGAATATTAGTAATTTTAAATTAAAATTTGTAAATATTTGTACATTAAAATTACTTTGAATTACAATTGAAATATTGCAAAAAATTGTATTTAAATGTTTTAGTCAAATGTGCCTAGAACTATGCTTTACTTTTTTAATAACCTACTTTTATTACTATCTTTAATAACCTAAATACATACATTAAATATTATTTTAAGATAAATAGTATTATTAGTGTATTTTGATTATAATTTTAGTTAATTATATTAATGTTTACCTAAAATTATGCTGAATACATTAAGAACCATATTTATGACTATGCTTTGTTTATGTTAAGTATTTAATATTTTAAATAAAAGCATTTTAAATAAAAGCAGTAGTTGTTTTTTTATAATTCAAATTTAACAAAAAAATATTTCTTTATATTATTTAAATTGTTTTAATTAAAAAAACAGTTCCTTCAACTATGCGTCAAGTTTTTAACAGTTGGAATTTTTGGTTATATGCGAATTTATTTAAATTAAATATTTTTTTTAACTAGAAATTAGTATTAGGTATATTTAACTAATACTGGTAAAATTTGTACCTAAAAATATGTTGCATCAATTAACAACAGTTCCTAGAGGTATGCTTGTATTTATTAAAAATATATAGTATAAATATATGTATGTAATATATTATTTATGGGTCTGGTACGATAAGTCGAAATTTAAAATATCGAAACTAAAAATACCGAAGACAAAAATGTAGAAAATAAAAATGCAGAAACCTGAAAATGTCGAAAATAAAAATGTCGAAAATCTAAATGTGGAAAAAAAAAATGTTGAAAAATAAAATGTTGAAAAACAAAATGTCGAAAACTAAAAATGTCGAAATTTAATATGACAAAATCATTTTTTGCCGAAAAAATGATGGAAAATGTCGAAAAACTCGAAGATAAAGATATTAAAAAAGAACGAATTCTGATTTTTAGCTACTCTAGGATTCATGCGGCGATTTTTAAATATGCTGCCTTCAAAATTCCATCTTGGGATTTAGCTTCAACACTTATAAAAAATCAACAAAAATTTCGATTTTTTTTTTAATACTTTTTTAAGGACATTCAATTCGAAGTTCAAGGATAACGACCATTGGTCATATGTTCATGTTAAGAAGAATTTTCCAAAAGATTGTTTTATTAGTTTTAAAACGAAACCTTATCAAAGTTTTTAGCAAAAGTTATCATTGACAATTTTTTAACTTTGGACTGTATCTTAGGAAAAACTGATATCTTTGGAAATAGTGGTCGGAAACAAAAAAAGGTGAATGCAGATCCCGATACCCTTTATCAGATGCCAAAATATCATTGAAATCGAAGAGAGTGAGTTGCAAATCCTACGAGAATTGGTGTGGACTTGCTCATATAGGATTTGAAATTTGTATTTCAACATTTTGATATTTCGGCATTTTAATTTTCGACATTTTTTGATCCTATAAAAAAAAAATGTTTTTGTATTTGTATTTTATTGTTTAAAATATTTTTCGACATTTTGTGATTCGGCCAAATATTGTTTCGGCGTTCTAAGGCTTTTATAATTTCGACATTTTTTTTTCGATATTTCGTACGGATCCCATTATTTATATATTTCAATTTGAAAATATATATTTCTACTTAGTTGATTCTTTAATAAAAAAATTTAACATTAAACATTTTTTGTTTTCTTTTTATGTTGTTTAATTTAAATTAAAAAATCGTACCTGAAACTATGCTTTCATTTTAAAACAGTTCGAAATGTGTGTATTTTAAATCAAATCCTTTTAATGTATTATTATAGAAAATTATAGTATACAATTATTTTTTTTTAATTAGTTCAAAATGGTCTACCCTAAAAATGCGCTATTGGATGAGGAATTCGATGTGGAGAATTTTTAGTGAAATACGAGTATGTGAAATGAACCATTTCTAATTGGATTTGAAATGACCTATACCAAAGGCAATAATATAAAAAATATAAAACGATAGAAAATTTAATTGTTGTTTCAAAAAACTATAAAAGAACAACAGTGATTATTTTAACAGAACACCTAATTCTTTTTTTTAACATTATTTTCAAATTCAACAATGCAACGAATGGAAACAACGAATATATATAGTAAATTAAATATGTATTTTTGATCTTGAGTTAACTTTATTTAGTTCTTCATTATTGACTGGTTTTAAAATTCCAATTGTGGTTCCTGATGGTATATACATCGTATTGTGAATTTTTAAATAATGCACTTCCACCAGAAATCTAAATTAAATCGGTAATTAAAGTCAGAGTGTAACGTCTAACTTTTCTCTATTCTCGATTTTTTAATACTGATCTAAATAAAAGATACAAGGACTGCTTGTCACTGGTTCTGCATTTCATATGCGATTTTAAAAGTTGATTATTTGTTGAAACAGTTTGATTTAGCAAATGATAAACGAAATTTATTAGATTATAGCGTTTTGGACACAATTTTCGAATTAGATATCAAAACACACTCAGAAAAAATACTATATAAATAATAGTTTTTTACTATTAAAAATAGTCAATAGGATAAATTATTATTTTAATCGGAAAATACCATTAAATGCTAGAACATTGCCATTGAGTTTATATGAAAAGATTTATTTTTTTTATACTATTAAATCAATAATTGTCCTATTGACTAATTTTAATGGGATTTGAGGGAATTTTTTTCTGGGTGCACGAACTTTGTGGTCGCGGCGGGTTCATTTCCTATTTTCGGATTTCACTAAAAATACTCTACATCGATTTTTTCATCCATTAGCGCATTTTAAGGGTAGACCTATTCTCGATTTGAAATTCTATAATTTCGTCACTATCATGCAAAAGGGGCGAATGCTTATTATTTGGCATTTGCGTTTTTTTTTACATTTTTGAATTTAGTTTTTCCTCAAGTATAAAGTACTAAATATTGGATATTTCCAGCCCTTAAAGACAAAACCAAAAGGGCGAATTTGAAAAATTGAAAATCTTGTCATGCCAAAAAGAGGAATTTTTCCGTTTTTTTGCCATATCTTTTTACTAGTACAAGATAAAATATAGGTGTAAAGGCATTAATTGTTTGTTTTTAATGCACCTATCGATTGGATTCATTATTTGTAAGTATTTTCCAAAAATCTTTTTTAGAAATACCAAAAATTCGTAAATTTTATTTTTAAATAATGATACCAATCGATAGGTGCTTTAAAAACAATCAATTAATTTTATCTTGTACCCATAAAAAGTTATGGCTAAAATACAAAAATGTTTGCGTTCTGTCAGGATATAGCCACTCAAAATCCGTATTTATAATTCAGTAAGTTGTCCAAATCCATAGATATTTTACAAACATTATTAAAATTGATGAATAAACCAAAATAAATTATTTTTACTAATTTTTAAAGCACTTCAAACTTTAAAATTTGCTTTTCCAACATTTTTAAAAATGCTTGTTCGTTTCCCTTTTGGCACGACAGTGGCGATATATAAAATATTCTAAATAAATCAATAGAAGAATTTTTTTAAACAAAATAATATTTTAGAAGAAAAATCTCAAACAATGCATTTTAAATAATTTTACTCTTAGTTATACCTGAAAATATGCTACATGTATTAACTGCAGAGCCTATGAGTATGCTACATTTGCATGAAGTATAATAGATTTAATAGTTTAGATTGATTTTCTGCATATCCTTGATCCTTAAATAAATACCTACATTTTCGCTTTTTAGTCACTTTTTTTAAGCCTTTAATAAATATTTTTTTTTATAAAAAAATTATATTGTTAACTTTAAATTGAATATAGCACCTAAAACTATGCTTTAATTTTTAAATACCTAAATTTTCGCTTGTTTATTTTCACATAAATTTATTTTTTTATTTGTATCTTGAATGTTTTGCATGCAACGACGTGCTTGATCAACTGTAACCTGTCGCTGTCAATCAATGCAAGGTCGGCTTGATTAGTTGCCGCCCCATGACTGAAAACTGTCAACCTTTGAGAGAGCATTACGTTGGCCTAAATCAGGTGCGGCGCATCAACTTTTATAATCTTAAGAAAACTTTGCAGCGCGAGGAAGAAGAAGCCTCCGAAGGATGCTGTATGCATAGGACGAAGAACAAACGAACGAAGCAGGACGAACAGGGCAGGCAGATAAATTGTGTCATTTGTCGATTGTCCAAAAAGTTAATTGGGCGAAAGTGGCTTAAGGCTGTGATGGTTTTTTTTTTAGATTTTTAGTTGTTTGTAATAAGGATACATAAAGGACCTTTTTGGCAACCCACGAATAATTTATTGCTAGAACAGCGTAGCATGTGCACTACGGCCAAATTAAAGCAATTAGAAAAATTAGTTGAATGGCAGGGGAGAGTAGAAGAAGCACAAGAAAAAGGACATTTGACAAAAGTTAGAAAAGAGTTTTTTTTGTTTGATGCTGCCGGACACATTTTACTTAACCACATTTTGTGCTGCGATGTCATTGAATTAATTTCATGCTGATGGACAGCAGTGCGTCAAAGTCCTTTTTTTTTCTTGGTGTGATGCCATTTGATGAGCATGACAATGCAAATGTCTTCAAGGACACCCTGTGGTGGTTAACGGATGTCTTTTGCTACTCTTTGGGTCATTCCCATTCTTGGCGATAATTTAAGGTGAAAATAATTTCGAACGAACCCCTGCCATTTTGGTTGTCTGTCATTTTGTTTGTCATGCCGTTGGTCCTTTTATTGTGCTTTGGTCGCCCGCCCCTCGCGCGCCCTTCGGTCGTTTGTTTCTCTTTTGTATTTGGCATTTTTGGGGGTTCGCATTTTGCTCGTCTTTGGTTGGTCTTCGGTTGGTTGGGTCTATAATCCAATTAGGCTGAAATTTGCAGTGCGTCAAGCGAGAGACAAACCCTTCATTTTCTCAACATTCAACATTCTTTAGCAATTTATAGCACGAAATACTTTGACTTGAAGGACGGCCATGAGTTCTTGACCGTTCTTTCCATTTGGGATATGGCAATCGTTGCCTTTATAAAAACGATTTGGGTAAATATTTGATGAGCTTTAAAATGCATATTTTTTGTTTTGTTTAAATTATGAATTGACAGTCGGTACACTACAGAAAAAAAATTGTCATAGAAAGTAAAGTTTTGAAATTTTTGGTACCGAAAATGTAACGGATATTCAAAATTAGGACTAAGCACCTTTGGAATATCGATTCCGGTTCTGGTTCCAATATTTTATAAAAGTGGTTTCGGTTCCGATTCCAGTTCAAACCAAAAAAAAAATATATGGCTTCCACTTTCTGGTTCCATACATTGTTTTAGTAATAGTTACGATTTCGGTTCCAGTTCCAAAACTCTAAACAGTTCCGATTCCAGCTATTTGCGGTCCCTGAATGGTACTAAAGCCCTTTAGAATATCGGTTCCGGTTCTAGTTCGAAGATTTCTAAAATGGAGGCCTCGGTTCCGATTCCGGTACAAACCAAAAAAAAAAAAATTATATGGAATTCGATTCCGGTTCTACAACATATTTTTAATATTAGTTCCGATTCCGTTTCCAAAAATCGAAACAGTTCCGATTTCGGTTTTTTGCGTTCCCCGACAGGGAAAATCGGTTACGGTTCTGGTTCCAATGTTTTTTTAAATAGAGTTTTCGGTTTCGATTCCAGTTCCAACCAAAACAAATATTTGGGTTCCGTTTCCACACCTTTTTAAAAATTATATGGGTATTCCGGTTCCGGATTTAAAGATATTTTTAATAATGGTTCCAATTCCGGTTCAAAAAATGGAAACGATTCTGATTCCAATTTCGGTTATTTGCGGGACAGGAACTAAAACCGTTTGGAATATTGGTTCTGGTTTCAAAATTTGTAAAAAAAGCGGTTTCGTTTTTAATTCCAGTTCCATCGAACAAAAAAAAAAATGGTTTTCGATTGCGGTTCCTTTTTTTAATAACGGTTCCGATTCCAATACTGTTTTTTGTGGTCCCTCTTCAAAACCGATATAAACCGTTTGGATTTTGTACCGGTTTTAAAATGGGCTTTTAAAATAATATGTATTAAAAACGAAGAGAACAATTAAATTAGTTTAAAAAAAGGATCTATTATTAAATTTTTATAAAAATCAGAATTTAAAGTTTTAAGAAATAGTTTTTTTGAGTGTACCAAATTCGATTTTAATACCCCGAAAAAGTAACCAAAACCGAACACTAAATAGCAATTCTTATTTAAACTATTGATTTTGAAATGACGCTGGTATTTTTAAACATGTTTCTATTAGATAATTTTAAAAATTTATTAAAAAAAGAATTTTAAAATGTTCTACTTGAAAAAATGAAAAACCATTTAGCAGAGAAGACCTACACATTAAATTGTATTAAATAAAATTTGCAGAAATAAATGTATTAATGCTTGGCGATAATGCATAAAGAAAAAGGATGTTGCCACCGAAGATCCTTTGAGCTGTCGTCCGAAAACGTCCGCGTAAGTGGCGCATGTTAAGTGATGCACTGCGGATGTACGGAATTTTACTAATTAATGTTGAAACAATTTTAATGGCAACCAAAAAGAGCGAAGAACGCAACGCACCGAACCCAATCAAAGTCAATATTGAGGGAGGGAGGGCGCTCGAGGCGAATCTCCAATCTCCTTGCAAAAGCCAACATTATTAATTGGTGCCAGCAATAAATATTTTAATTAATAATGCATAAATCAGCAATAAATTGTGCGCGCACTTAACGAAAATGTGCAAAAATGCTGACATTGCACTCCAGATGAAGGAGGAGGAGGAGGCGATGCAGGAAACTATTAAAGAAAATTGGAATTAATGCAGAAGTGGTTCGTTCTTTCTGCATTAAATGAATTAAAGAAAATTCTTTGAAAAATATTGCTAACTATTAAAAAAGCAGCTGCTATTTTAAGTTTTAAATGAAGAAGATTCAAATTTCCCATTTCATAGTTTTACGCCTCAAAGCCTGAATCTCTTAGATGGTCTTAAAATTCTCAACATTAAGTTTTGCAGTTGAACAAATGTTTTAGTAGAGCATATTGTTTATGCATATTTGAATAAAAAAAAGCATATTTTATAGCGGCCTATCGTAAAAACATTTATTATTATTATTATTTTCGTTGTATGTGCAAAAACTCCTTAAACAAGACAAACCATATTTTATCGTGTAGTACTTGCAGATAATAAATCGCACTTTTATTCTATATGAAAAAACATTAAATTCTGTGCAAAGATATTTTTTCCTAAGCTGTACGATTTAGCGAAGCGCAGCTATTGGGACGTACCACTCTCGAACGACGAAATGGAGAGCGCTATAAACCACAGATAAATAAAATGTAAACGAGATTTTTACAGCTAATGATACGCATGATTCGGAATGTTTCCCTAATAATGCTGGGCATTTGTGAGGGACCTGGAATCTTTTTGATATTTAAAAGTATTAGAAATTAATTTAAGTAGTGCGTTATGATTTATCGAATTTTTCACTGTAAATTTGATTTTTAGAGCATTACAATTCGAAAAATTTAATTACTAATATTTCTATAATATTTACGATTTAATACTATTCAATATTTATTTTTTTATCAAAATGTGCTACGCCAAAAGTTTAAAATGATCAAATATATTTTATTAAATACGGCATTTTCCTTTGATGGTCATATTACAAAATTTTCAATAGTGAATTATGTGTCTCTTTAGTGTAAATGTAAATTTTAGTTCATATAAATTTGAACATTTTTTATATAAAATATCAAAATTTTATCAAAATCACATTTTCCTCAAAATTTTACAGTTTCTTGCAAGTATTGAAACCCAAACAGTGATCGGTTTAGACAACATTTTCGTTTCTGACTAAAAATGTAAAATTACACTATAAATTAATATTTTCACTAAAAATTACAATTTTCACTAAAAATAAAAATTTTAATCCAAATTTGCACTAAAAATTAAAATTTTTATTAAATATGAAAAACTTGACTAACATGAAAATTTTCACTAAAGAAAATTTTGACTTAAAATGAAAATTTTCACTTAAAATAAATTTTTCTACTAAAAATGAAAATTTTTACTAAAAATTAAAAATTTACTAAAAATTAAAATTTTTATTAAAGGAAATTTTCACTAAATATTACAATCTATATATAAACTCTTGGTCCGTCTGTCTGTTTGCTCCAGTATTATGTCTAAACCGCTGAACAGATATGACTGAAATTTTGCACCAGAATACTATGGAGTCCAGAGGGTGAAATAAACTATATATGGGCGGGATTGGACTACGGGGCGTGGCACCTTCCATACAACCTAAATTTTCAACGCGTTATAACTTGGGACTTACACCAGCTAAGAAGATGAAACAAAAAACTTCAATACAAAAAAAAATAAAAAGCAAAAACACAAAAACAAAAGCAGAAATCAAACACAAAAGTAAAAGCACAAAACTAAAGCAATAACTCCAAAACAACAGAAAAATAAAAAAAAGAATGAAAAACAACATTAAAAGCAAATACAAAGAACTAAAGCAGAAACACAAAAATAAAAGCAAAAACACAAAAGCAAAATCATAAAGGAAAAAACAAAAATACAACAAAAAAACGCAACAACAAAAAACGCAACAACAAAAACCCAAAAATAAAAACTCAACACACTAAAATTTACCACACTAAAACTCACCATACTAAAATTCAACACACTAGAACTCACCTCACTAAAATTAAACACACTAAAATTTACCACACTAAAACTCACCATACTAAAATTCAACACACTAGAACTCACCTCACTAAAATTAAACACACTCAAATTCACCACACCAAAACTCATCACACTAAAACTTCTACTGGGAAAAACTCTACGGAAAAAAATTCTACTGGAAAGAATTCTACTGGAAAGAATTCTACGGTGAAGCACAATCTGAGAAAAAATTGTCTATGAGAAAAGTTGTTTTAGCGGAGGATTAGTTTTGTTTTGGTTACTACATTTATAAAACCAATAAAAAGTCCACAGATTCACGGGTCCCTGATATAAATAATAAAAATGTTTTTATATTAGGGCCATTCCACACCAAATCGACCAAAAAAAAAGTCAAATTTGAGATTTTACCTTTTCGATTTTAATGAAATTTTGACAACTGATAAAGGGTATCGAGGCATGCACTAACCATTTTTTTATTTTTTCCGACCACTACTTCCAGAGATACAGTGGCTCAAAGTTGGAAAATAAGGGCCAAAAATCACTTTTGTATGGTTGGTCATATTTAAATATCTCTTGAACTAGAAATGCTAAAAGTTTCATTGATAGCTCGTTTTAAAGCTAATAGAACAAGCTTTTAGAAAAATTAAGTTGTAACTTTTAAACGTAAACATGTGGCCCGTGGTCATTATATTTGCACTTCAAAATTGTCGTCCTTAAAAAGGAACCTTTTTAAAATTCTGAAAAAAATCGTAAGTTTTCGTCAATTTATTGTAAATGCACAATTTCATTCATTTCATGCACAATTTCAAGATGGTATTTTGATGGCATCATATTTTAAAAAATAATTTTCTAAATTTTTTCAATATTTTTTGAAAATCGTAAAAACTATATCCCAAAATCAGTATCTCAAAAACTAGATTCAATATGATAAAACTGACGCCATTTTAGAAATCAAAATTATATATATATTCAGGAATTATTACAACTTTTACTGTAGAAAAAAAAATATATTTTTTTACACAAAAAATAAATAAAAATTTAGAAAATTATTTTTTAAAATATGATGCCATCAAAATACCATCTTGAAATTTTGCATGAACATTTATAATAAATTGGTGAAAACTGACAATTTTTTTCAGAATTTTAAAAAGGGTCTTTATTAAAGACATCTAGCATTTTCAGTTCAAGAGATATTTAAATATGAACAATCATACAAAAGTGAATTTTGTCCCTTTTTTTCCAACTTTAAACCACTGTATCTCTGGAAGTAGTAGTCGAAAAAAATAAAATAAATGGTTAGTGCATGTCTCGATATCCTTTATCAATTCCCAAAGTTTCATTGAAATCGAAGGAGATGAGTTCCAACCGCTGGTCGATTTGGTGTGGAATGGCCCATTAACAAAATTGCTCCATATCCTAGCATTCACAAAATCTTTGCACGAGTCGTGCACTGGTCCAGCTAGTTTTCAATAAAAATGAAAATGTTCACATAAAAAAATATTATTTTCAATAATTGCAAAATTTACCCAATTGAACTTAATTTATAAAAGCATAAATTAAACCAAAAAAATTGACAATAACATTTTTTTTAATAAATAATTTTGTTTTATTTATTAACATTTTTTGTATTATTTTATTTGTTTTGTTTTGTTTTATACTTTTAATTTTTGTATGATTTTATTTTCATTTTAATTTATTTGGATTTACTTTATTTCAATTTAATTTATTGAATTTTATTCATTTCATTTATTAAAAAAATATAATTTTTGTATTATTTTATTGTTATTGATTTGAAGAATTTGGAATTTTACGAAAAATCGATTGGGGAAATGTATCTTATTTAGATAATTTTTTTGGTGCATCTATAAATTTTTTACAATAATTTTTAATTTCTTTTTTAAAATAAAAATTTACTTTAAACTTTTATAATTTACAAAAAATGAATTTTATCAATTTTTATATCGATTCCAATATTACACAAAAATAAATTTTTATCAAAAAAATTTTAAATTTGACTAAACAAACTGGAAATTAAATATTTTTTTAAAAACAGAATTTTAAAATAATTAAAAATTGAGTAACGAATATGAGAAAATTGAAAAAAAAATGGAATGTCTGTGACCCACCATTTCTGCATTGAAATGAAATAAAATATGTAAAAAAAATACGAATAATAATAATAAAAAAATTGAAATGCAATTTGCAGTCAAAGTGCGTGAAAAAGCATCAACAATTCAATTATTATCGACAGCAACAGAAGCAGCAGCCGCCGCCAAAAACCCTCTGTCACTAATGCGTTTAGGTGTCAGATGCAGCTCGCACACTCAGCCAGCCAAGCAGCGCGAGCAGCACAATGTGAAGAGCCAACAGACAGAGAAACAGAACGGAGTGAGAGATCGATGGAGAGGCAGAGAAACTGTCACTGCATGCGACAGCAACGACACCGTCAACGACTACAACGAGTGGCTCGACCTGTGGCTGTCCGTCTGTCTGTCCGTCTGTCTGTCAGTGAAGGGCTTTCAATTCATTTCATTCGACTGTTTTCCGCATCCGGACCGAATCGATTTGCAGCGACGAATGGACAGACAGAAAGACCTACCAATGAATGCAGTTCAATGGACGCCGAGTGTGTCGTCATCGGTGGCGGCGGTAGCAGCCTAATAAAGTCTATCCCCGTGTCCGCTTGAAGCCAACAACTGCACCTGCGGAGCAACCGTAAGAATGACAGGACGTAAAACAAATGTTTTTCCTCCTTTTTTTAAAATTTTTTCATTTTCATTTTTGCCCTGCATACTACTACAAGGCAGGCAATGAATGCAACATGCAGACAAATTGATTGATGATGAGTAGCAGTAGTAGGCGTAATCGGAAGAAGACGAAGAGGCAAACGAACAAAAAACTGTAACCGTTACATGCTGCAGCAATAAGGAGCGCCTGCAAGTTATGCAATGCTTTTATGCTGCAAATAAACAGTGCTGCCAATCAATCGTTTCAATGTCCTGTTGCTAAATAAACTTGCAACTGTCTGTCTGTCGGTCTGCCTGCCGGTCTCTCTGAATTGTACCTCAGTTACTACCTACAAAATAAAAAATCCCATTCGCATCAAGAACATCGAAAATTAAGAGACCATCCTCCATTGAAACGAATGCCGTCCTTGCTAAGGGTCTAAAGTATGCAAACAACAACAACAACAAAAAAATGCACAATATCCACAGGAGCAAATATCGCCTGAATTGTATTTGTTTTTAATTGAAGCGATAGTTTGCTTGATTTAGGCAATGAAATTGTATAAGCCTCGAAATTGCTGTTGTGGGAAAACTTTTCAATGCATTCAAAATGTTTCGTTGCTACACATAGAATTTTCGGCTATTCAATCAACTGGTTTTAAGTTTTGTGTTCTCTTTGAAAATTATAATTGGTAGATTTATTTATTGAAAAATATAGAGATTTTTAAAAATCTGGTGATTTTTTTTAGAATATGTTTATGCTATGTCTCCAATATCAAACCATTTTCGGAATATATTTCACTATTAAAATTTATGAAGAGATAAAGCATAATATATACCACTTCTTATTTGCCTACTAATAAGTAATGTTCAAAATAGTATAATTATATAAAATTTAATATATTTTTAACTAACACCAAGTCGCCAGGCCGTAAATAACAACTTTGGCAATTTTTTCCCGGACTATTCTTTTCCGAGCATTGCTTCACTGGACTTTGACGCTTCCTTTTCACGATCATTATTTACTGCTTTAATATTTTATATTATATAATAGCAGCCGAAATATTATTCCCAGATAATTCATTCTTACTATCCGGGCAATTATGTCACAAGAAAATTCATCCCAAAGAAAACACTTCCCAGCGTAAGGACCGCTAAGGAAATTTTCCTGTAAAATAATTCCCCGGACATTTCTGTCACAAAGAAATAGGAATATTCTTTCCTAGGTATTTTATTATATAATATCCTGTATTTTTGCAGACGTATGCTCTTACACAGACTATTCTTACCCCGTTCAATATTTTCTCCGGCAATTTTTAAAATAATATTCCTCTCAGAAAGAATTAATTTCTGTAAATATTTTTAACTTATATGCCCTATATTATTATAGCCGGACAATATTTCTTTTTATCCGGACAAAACTTTACCGGTTAATTCAGTCACAAGAAAATTCTTCCCAATTCTGAGAGAAAATACTGCCTCAGAAATTTTTGAATATTGAATATGTTTTTCAATATTTTATGGGAAAGAATTGTCGCTGGACTAATGTCATTTTTGAGGAATTAACTTGGGGAAGAATTGTGATTAGAGGATGTATTTTCGGGAAGAATTATTCGGAAAGTACATTCGGAGAAAATACTTAATAGTCAGTATATTTGGTGGATTTTCCTACACTGTTTTATTTTGAATTACAAAAAGAAATATGAGCCGAAATATACATCTATCTATAAACAATTTCATATCCCGATCGAACACTCTATACAGAAAAAAAATAACATACGTAAATATAGCAACCGATATTAATTACATTCATTAATCAATTCAGCATTGAAACTCACTAATTTAAGGAAAACTTTTGTTATTCTTCATTATCTAAGCAATTTAGTACGCTAAGATGTACGTCAATATAGCAAATAATTTAATCGGCGCAGCTTTATCAAATATAATTGCTGAAACTGTGACGACTAATTAATTTACTGCAGAATAGCTAATGTTTTCATTAAATTAGTGAATTTCATTGCTGGATTGATTAATGATTGCAATTAATGTCGATTTCTAGAATTACGTCTATTATTATTCTCCGTGTACAGCGAACTTCGAGGCAGTTCAGAAACATTTCCTCTTTATATTTCAAACAGACAAAGGCGGAATTTGTATCGAAAGCTGTCTGTTTTTTGCCCGTTCCCCAAATAAGGCGTGAATCTTTCATAAAATGTCCACAAAAATGTACAACCTGCTATACACTTCCTAAAATATTCTATTTATCAGTGTGTTTGCCGGAAATATACCCGAAATATTACAAAAAAAAATGACAAACATTTTGTCTGGGACTTTTTTCAAATAAATTACCCCAGACAACATTTTTGGCAGGGTCGCGGCAGTTCAGAAACATTTCATTCCAAAAATATGGCGTGAATGTGTCATTAAAATGCCATCAAATTTAACAACCTGCTATACACTTCCCATGTTACTCCATTTAACTGTGCGTTTATTCCCGAACTATTACTAAAAAATGCCAGGAATTTGGTCTGCCCCAGACAAAATTTCTGGAATTTTTTAGGAATATTTCGAATAGGGTCGGAATACTGTCGAGACAAAAGGCGGAGTTTGAATCAAAAGCTGTCTGTTTTCTGCCAATTCCAAAAATATGGCGTGAATCTGTCATTAAAATGCCATCAAATTTTACAACCTGCTATACACTTCCCACGATACTCCATTTAACTGTGCGTTTGCCGGAAATATTCCTAAAAAATGCCAGAAATTTTATCTGCCCGAGACAAAATTTCTGGAATTTTTTAGGAATATTTCGAATAAGGTCGGAATATTGTCAAGACAAAGACGGAGTTTGAATCAAAAGCTGTTTGTTTTCTGCCCGTTTTCCAAATATGGTTTGAATCTGCCATAAAAACTTTACAAAAATGTACAATTTCCCAAAATATTCTTTTTATCAGAGAGTTTGCCGGAAATATACCCGAAATATTCCAGAAAAATGCCAAATATTTTGTCGCGGGATACGGATTTTCCCCAGTCCAAATTTTTGGCAGGATATAGGTTGTATAGAAACATTTTTTCAAGATATTTCAAACAGACAAAAGCGAATACTGCATCACAAGCTGTTTGTTTTCCGTGAATCTGCCATTAAAAATATGCCGTGAATCTGCCATTAAAATTCAACAAAATTTTACAATCTGCTATACACTTCCCAATATATTCCATTAATGTGTGTGTTTACCGCAAATATGCACGAAATATTCCATAATAATGTCAGAAATTTTATAGAGCGTTTTATTAAATGCTGACAATTTTCTGATATTCCCAAAATCCGATCGATTTCCGGGTCATTAAAAAAAATGTTTCCCAAAGTTTCCCAAAAACCTTAATTTTTCTATGTGTTTTGCTGATAAAATGAACGAAATATTCCAAAAAGAGACCAGCATTTTTGTCTTAGGATGTTTCATTAGTTAAGAAATGTAAATCGTTTAATAAGTATTCAATATCTAAGCTTTATTATGAAGTCAAATAAGTTAAAAACTATATTTGTTGTATACAAATCTAACTAAATTCCTAAAAAAATCTTTTGTAAATTCGATGTTTTACACAAAAGTAGAATAAATAAGTGATGTTTTTTTATAAATTTCATATGGTTGGAAAAAATAAAAATATTTTTTACAAATTCTTTACAAACAACCAACTCAATAACTGGCTTCAAGGACTTATTTCGTGCCATACAACATGTAGTTAGGAAAAATATGCAAGAAATTGTTTTCAGACCTATATTCAACTATAAATATATCAAAGAAGATACAGGCAGACAAACAAACGGACAAGCAAAAACATATTTCCAATGTTATGCCTTTGTGGCAACTCCCCCCCAAATAAAAAAAAGGGTTTGAGCCATACCATGTGGCCAAAGTCTATACCATGCTATGCCGCATCTGCACGCATGAAATAACAAATTTTTTTGCAGATAAAATATCCAAAAACTCAACAACTTTTTGTGTCTATTTTGTGTATTTTACAGTTTGTCTGGTTTTTAGAGCAGCCACCGGAAATGCACAGCGAAGACGAGCGCCATTGAATGCCATGTCAGACATGGAAACTATAACCACAAGGATAACGACTACGACTACAAAAACAACATGGAGTCAGTGCGAAATACATGCGTTCAAAAAAGATAACATCATATCATGTGTGAATGTTGCAGCAGCAATGGCAGCAACAGCAACATAAAATCTCAGCAACATGTTTTTAAATTATTTGAATTCAAATTGAAAAGGACGACATGTTGTTGTTTTTAGCATATTTTATGCTGCGTTGTACAACAATTACATATGTCTGTCTTTCAATTTGTCTATCGACATATGTTGTTGCTGCCGACACATGTTGCTGTTACTGTTGCTACGATTGATGAAATGACAACATTTTGCAGGACGTTTCACACAACCCTTACAGGACCCAAGCAGCACTTGCGAGTCAAGTATTCAAATAGAATAAAGCACAGCCATTAGACGCACTGTAATTATTTGCGACAATTGTGTGGTTTTGTGACAATATTTCTAGGTGACTATAGCGTAAACACACTTTCCAAGGGTTGCTACAAAATTATTACAGGACCTATTGACGGAAATATGTAAATATATGCAAGGGAAATATATGCGGACAAGTCTTAAGTGTTTTTAGTGAAATTAAGACATATTTCTGTAAAATATACTGTGGATTTTTATAAGATTTTATTCAAATTAAGAAAGTTGTATTTAAGATTAAGAAATCATTTTCTAAATTTATTATGTACTAAGAAAGATATGGTTTGGAGTTAGTTTTTATAATTTTTTCTTTTCGCACTCTATTCTAATACAGCACACATCGAATTATAAATCTAACTATAAATCAGACTATAATTCCAACTATACATCGAACTATAAACAGAGCTATTATTCGAAATATAAATCGAACTCTTTATCTATAAATCAAATCAAAATGTAAACCAAACATTGAATCGAATGTTAAACTAAACTTTTAACCGAACTGCAAACACAAATATGAACTGGACCACAATTCAATCTTAACCGAATTATTAGACGAATTTTGAAATGTATTATAAATCTATCGTACTATTATTACTCGGCTTATAAACCAAAATTTAAACCAAACATTTAACTATAATCTGTAAATCAAATTATGAAGTGACCTAATTATGACCTAAAGCGGCGCACCACAAATGGAATCTAATGTAAATTCAAAGTATCTATGAATTGAACTTAAAACCGAACAATGTGCTATAAATAAAACTACAATCCAAACAATAAACCGAATCAAAAAGAGAACTACAAACATTACGTAAGCCCGAATACGTAGCATCCCGAGACAAAATTTCTGACATTTATCAGGAATATTTCCGGCAAACACACAGATAAATGGAATATTTTAGGAAGTGTATTGCAGGTGGTAAAATTGTGTGAAATTTGAATGGACAAAAAAGAGACGCCTAGTGATAGAAACCCACCTTTGTCTTCTCCGAGAAGAACGTAAAAAAATACGAATCGGGCCATGTATATCCCTCGAACACTTGCGATTGTAATACACACAAAACAAAAATCATCAATATGATGAATTTATTCATAAATATTATACATTTTTTCACCAACTACCAGATTCATATTGATACCACCATTAATTAATTGACATATTGAATAATAATAATAATAGTTTGGCGCTACAGTCCTGTATAGAACTTCGGCCGAGCTCTCTCACCATTTTGAGCTATGCGTGTTATATTTGTACTCAAAGTGGTGGGACCTACAGTTTATTGCCGAATCCGAACGGCGGGTGAGAGCTTTTCATAGGCAATATTTTACTCTCGTAGGTTTGCCAATTCTGCCGAGAGGTAGCGCGGTATAGAAAAATGTTTCTATGAAAAGATGTTGTTTTGTTAGCCCCAGTCCAGGCTTGAACCGGGGACCTTTCGGCTCGCAGTCCAACGCACTAACCACTGAGCTACCGCGACTACCTTGATAAATGTATTCATTATATATAAGAACGTATTCATACTATCGAAGAACGAAGTAATCAATTCAATGAATCGGCATAAAAAAAAATTGTATTGTAACGAACCCGGATTCCCGGTCTATAGCCGGGGTGTGCTCAGCGGGCTCCAGGTATTCTTGTGCGTTACAAAATTTATATTTTGCAGGGATCCCCGAGGTTTTAAATAAAATGCGATGCGGTTAAATTTATAATTTGGAATTCAAGATTTTATTTACTATTTAAATTCATTAATTTATTGTTTCGCGTTTAATAATAAAAAAATATATAATTAAAAATATAGTGGACTCATTACTCTTACTCGTGCGGCAGGCTGCAGCTCGTTGATGGCGCTGTTACAGTCATGCCCATGACCAGGGCGCTAAAGCTACGCAAAACACACGTGATTTCCCAGCGGTTTCCGTGCAACGAAGACGCTTCACTTCAACCACTTCCGCCCCTGATCAACCTAACCGCAAAAGTCAAACGTTACTACAGGCGTTCGTTGACTATACTGCATTTGGCGTATTTACACAGACCACGCTACAGTATAAACGTCAATGTTGTTCGTCAGTCGGTCAACAGCAAGAGAGCGATTTTCGTTGCGCGCTCGCTTTTATACGCGTTTCTTCTTCTTCCTTCTTGTTTGTTGTTAGTGGTGAAGTAGGCTGCGTTTGGAAAGCTCACTGGATAGTGAGTGACGAAGTTGGCTGTGTTCATTATAGCTGTGTTTTATATATTTGAGTTGTATGATTATTGTGCGGTATCATTTCGTACGAAATGGTATAGTCACAGTATGTCCATAAAAAAAAATCCGTTTTTTTTTTCTAAAAAAAATATTAAACAAAAAATAAAATTTTTCCAAAAAAAAAAAAATGTATCCGATTAAAAATTGATTTTTTCCATAAAAACAATTTTATTATCAAAAAAATAAAAAATTAATATTTATTTAAAAAAAATATATATATAAACTTTCTATTAATAAAAAGTTGTAATTATAAATATATATTATAAAAATTTTACAAATTTACGCATGCCCAGTAAATATTATATAAGAAATAAATTACAAGAACTACTTGAGAACTGAGAATTATGGTCAACAAATGAAAGTAAAATAAATATTTTTATTGAAATTTGGTTTGATGAATAGCATTCTTCAATATGATGTACATAAATGTTGTATTTTATGTATTTGTTCATTAATATGATGAAACTTATTCTTCACCTACAGTTCATTATATTGAAGAACACTTTTTCGACAGTTATCAAGCGTTCATCATATTTATGATTGCATGCACAACATTGATGTTGTTAGTCATAAATATTATGAATGGTTCTTCAATACAACGAACAATATTTGATGAACGGAATTCATCAATATGATGTAAATTTGTTTCTGTGTACCTGCACTGTAGGTGCCATTAACTACGATAGAAATACGAGAAATACGAATAGTTGAAATATATATTTTTTTCTCTTATACAAATCGAACGAAGAAATTAAAATGAAAAAATATGCATGAACTCGAACCTGATTAGAAATGTTAATTTTCCAAATTTTTCTCTGATTAGAAATGTTAGAAAAACTGAAATTTGCCCTTAAATATCAAACTATAAATCGTAAACAAAAACTAAAAAGCATCTTTTTGATATTCCATTTTTCTATTTTAATCTTTAAGCAATCTTTTTTGCTGTAGTGCTTGATTAAAGATCTACAAATTTTAAACATTTCTACAAGTCTCGCATTTTTGTAATTTATTCATTCTCATTTTGGAAATGCATGTTTTCCATAACTTACGGCTTAAGCCAGCCATTCAAATGCATTTTAGCCCAATGTTTGCATAATAATCATACATTTCACATCGTTTTTGGAGCATTTCGTGGCATCGACGCATTTGCATTTTGCGCCACAAATAGCGTTGCCGCCGCGAATTCAATTTTTTGTTCACTCAACTACCGTCTGGCTACCAGCCGACTACCGCGTACCGCTTCCTGTGCATATTTTTGCCACTAGATGGCGCTATGTTATGTGTTTCTTTGCATCGCTCTAGGGTGAAATGGCGCGCACTATGGGACTGTATTTCGTAAAAATACTATAAGCAAAAGTCTTCGGAAATTAATAAAATAAACGATTTTAGATTTATAAAATATTTATTTTTCATAACCAGTAATTTATTTTGCAGTAATTTTATGTTTTAAAAATGTTTTGAAGCAAAGTAATGTATGTGTATGATATTTACTATCTTTCTATATTTAACTATCGAATAATGTAATAGCGCCAGTGGCTTAGTCGTTATTGCGCTGGCCTGTGAGCAGAATGTTTCCGTAGTACAGGTTCAAATCAGTGATGTTTTTTTAACCGCGCTATCATTTGACAGAAAATTCAAAACTAGATAATCTCTTGAAAATCCCAACGTTCGGTAATGAACTCTAGACAGAAAAAAAAATTACATCATATTGATGAATTCCGTAGTTCAAACCATGATTCAGTGTATTGAATATTAATGACTAACGACATAAATGTTTTAAATGCGATCATAAATATGATGAATGCTTGGAAACTGTCGAAAAGGGGTTCTTCAGTATTATGAACTGTACATGAAGAATAAGCTTCATCATATTAATGAACAATTACATAAAACATAACATTTATGTACATCATATTAAAGAATGCTGTTTATCAAACCAAATTTCAATAAAAATATTTGTTTTTCGTTCTTGTTTTTCCATACTTCTCAGTTCTCAAGTAGTTCTTATATGTTATTTCTTATATAATGCTTGTTGGACATGCATAAATTAGTAAAATAATAATAATAGTTTGGCGCTACAGTCCTAAAAGAACTTAAGCTCGACTCTATCACCATTTTGAGCTGTGCGTGTTATATTTGTACTTAAATTGGAGGGACCTACAGTTTAGTGCCGAATCTCAACGGCGGTTGAGAGCTTTTCATAGGCAATGTTTTACTCTCGTAGGTTTGACATTTACTGCCGAAAGGTAGCGCGGTATAGAAAAATGTTTCTATGAAAAGATGTTGTTGGCCCCACTCCAGACTTGAACCTGGGACCTTTCGGCTCGCAGTCCAACGCACTAACCTTGATCTACCGACGCTACAATATGTTGTAATATATTTATTTATAACTACAACTTTTTATTCATAAATAGTTGTATTTATAAAAAAAATTGTTTCGATTAAATTTTTCTGTTTTTTCGACAAACATTTTTTTTTTAATTTTTTTTTCGAAACTGATTTTCTTTATAATTACAAAAAAAAAAATATTGAATTTTCCACCAAATTTTTTAATGTACATAAAAATAATTATATTCAGAAATTCATAATATTTCGTTCTTCAATATAATAAATAGGTTCATATTTATAATGAATACATCAATACGATGAATCTCGTAGTTGGAGAAAAATTCATAATATTTATGAATAAATTCATCATATTGATGATTTTTTTTCTGTGTAGGTTGAAACAAAATTTTGTTTGTGTTCATTTATCTTCTGTATAACAAAAGTTAAAGATTTATGAGACGAAAAAATGGCTCATTTCCCATAGTGCGGCGGTGTGTTTTTGTTTTTATGAATGGAGGCAGATATCTAAATTCTCGAAATCCTTTTGCATTTCCATGCAAATAGATTTCGGGTTGTCTCCACCATGCTGCCGCCGCCAGTACTGTTATCTCTTAGATTAAAATGTAGATTTGGAAATGTGTTGTTTCTGCGGTTCAAATGGAAACATTTAACTCGGAGTTCGGTGTGATTTTCATGTAACCACGAACATCGAACAAATGTACTGCTAACTAATGTCCGAACAGCAATGAATTCAGTTGTTGGCCGATGTACTTATTTTTGTCTTAATGCTGATTTAAAAGCAGCTTTCAAATTTTATTGAAAACTTTTGCACAGAGTGGAAAATCGATGGGTGGGCATTGCAGACAGAAAATAGCAGAATACTTGGAAATCAGGTCAGTCCTGTTGCTGTATTTCATGTGTTTTTTTGCAATCATCGTCGCTTGAACCGAGCACTGTTCAATGGGCCGCAATACCTCTTTGAGAATGATTGTCGGTCGAAGGAATCTGGGGTGAGGAGGCTGATGGGTGCTGCTTTATATAGGCGTAGCCGTCGACAGAAGCGAACTCTTGTCGAGATTTGGTGATGATGATGATGATGCTGATGAGGCTGCCGACGCCGATGATGAGTCGAGTTGATTTGCCGTTTGTTTGCGATTTCCTGGAAATTAGTTTGTCTCGGTGGCGACTATATTGGCGCACAATGGCAGCTGCATAAATATGATTTGAAAAGTTTTCCATATCCTATTTATGGTTTTTACGTTTTATTTATTTTTTTTGTTCTTGTTTTGCTAACTTGAATCAAAACATTCTATAACTCTTATAAAGCTATTTTAGTGATTACTTATTAAATTATTTTTCGAAAATATATTTCAAATAGTTAGAGCGACTTCAAACCTTGGAAACACCACTTTGTAGATTTTCCATAATATGAGTTAAATATACAAAAGGGGGGATTCCACCGATCACTGCCATTTTCAATACCAGATAATCTAAATTTTGAGCTTAATTGAACTTACTCCGATTGTTTTCTAGTAATCTTGATTTCGACAGCCGAACATTGCAAAATCGTTTTATAAACGGAGTAGTAGAGGCTATATGTTCACTCTTAGTCTAGGATATATTAAAAAAAGTTATAGCCGAATTTCGAAATTTGAATTACATCTTAAAAAAATATTATATAAATTATTATAATTTATTGCACACTGCTACTTTTAATAAATGTTCTGTCATTTTTTTGCAGTTTTAAAATAAACATGAAAAATCACCTCACAACAAATTAAAATTTCCTGCTAAAGAGCCACTCAAAACTACGACACCTGCGACCAGCACATGTGGCACCTGATGATTCTCAACACCCATCCAGTATCCTGCTTTCGCGTCCTGCGGTCGTTCATTAAAAACACAAACTCAAGGATAACAATAAACATGTCACCAAAGCACACTCAACACAATACAAATGCGCATAAAATCAACTTGATGAAGATAAATTGGTTGACATGCCGAAGAAGTTACGCGGTGATACGAACAGTATTTGGGGTTGCCGAAAGAAGGGGTGGGTAAAAAGAAGGTAAAAATAGAGAAAATCAGAGACATGTGGCTGCTTGTCAAACAGCTTAGCAGTGAAGTACAAAATTCGAAGTATGCTGTTGAGGGGAACAAAGGACAGCGAACGCAGGTGTGGGACGAGTCGACGGAGAGTCCTTTGCGGCTTAGTTGCTTCGTGTAGCGCGGCCAAGCATGCTTTAAATTTACACAGTTTCAAAGACAATAATCGCATTAGAGACATTTTAAAATTAAAGAAAAAAAAAACTCGCAAATAAAAACAAAAAAATATATTTTTATGAATGAGATTTTCATGTTTTTGCATGTTTTTACATATAACGTCTTTGTAAAAGTAAAAACTATTTAAAAACAGATGTTAAAAACTTGAACTTTTGAATTTTAGTGAACATTTTATTTTATAGGGAAAAAATGAATTTTAAATAAAAATTTAATTTTTATTGAAAAATTGAATGTTTTTTTTTTTTTTTTTGTGAAAAATTGATTTTTTAGTGAAGAATAGAATTTTAGATGAAAAATTGAATTTTTAGAGAAAATTTATTATGAATTTTTAATGAAAAAATTAATTTTTAGTGAAAAATTTAATTTTTATTAAAAAAAATCGAATTTTAGTGAAAAATTGAATTTTAGAAAAAATTGAATTTTAGTTAAAAATTGAATTTTAGTAAAAATTTAATTTTTTTTAGTAATAAATTAAATTTTTAGTGAAAATTGAATTTTTAGTGAAAATTTGAATTTTTAGTGAAAATTTGAATTTTTAGTGAAAATTTGAATTTTTAGTGAAATTTGAATTTTTAGTGAAAATTTGAATTTTTAGTGAAAATTTGACTTTTTAGTGAAAATTTGAATTTTTAGTGAAAATTTGAATTTTTAATGAAAAAATTGAATTTTTAGTGAAAACTTAATTTTTAGTGAAAAATTGAATTTTAGTAAAATATTTTATTTTTAGTAAAAAAAATTCAATTTTAGTAAAAAGTTAAATTTTTTTAGTAATAAATGGAATTTTAGTGAAAATTGAACTTTTAGTGAAAAATTTAATTTTTAATGAAAAATTTAATTTTTATAATCGAATTTTAGTGAAAAATTGAATTTTTATTGAAAAATTGAATTTTTAGTGAAAATTTGAATTTTTAGTGAAAATTTGAATTTTTAGTGAAAATTTGAATTTTTAGTGAAAAATTGAATTTTTAGTGAAAAATTGAATTTTTAATGAAAAATTGAATTTTTAGTGAAAAATTTAATTTTTAGAGAAAATTGAATTTTTAATGATAAATTGAATTTTTTAGTGAAAAATTGAATTTTTAGTAAAAAATAGAATTTTTAATGAAAAATTTAATTTTTAATGAAAAATTGAATTTTTAGTGAAAAATTGAATTTTTAATGAAAAATTTTATTTTTAGTGAAAATTTTAATTTTTAGTGAAAATTTGAATTTTTAGTGAGAAATTTAATTTTTAGTGAAAATTTGAATTTTTAGTGAAAATTTGAATTTTTAATGAAAATTGGATTTTTGGTGAAAAATTGAATTTTTTTGAATAAATTGAATGGAAAAAATTGAATTGAAGTGACTCATTTAATTTTTTTATAATTTTATCTAATGCAAAATAAGAAACATTGTAATAAAACTTATCGCATGCATTAGAAACCCCAAGAAAAGTTACACCATTTTTTTTTGTGAAACTTTGCTATACAAATTATAGAAATCAATAGTTATATCGTTAATATTGAGCACTTCATTCTCTGGTAACCCACGCCAACTTTATATTGAAATACAAAACTTGGATCTAAAAGTTCATCAAGAACTAAAAAAGTTTAATTTTGTATTAGAAAATCTGTCTGTATTTCTGAGTTCCAAAGTTTTTAATCAAATTGAATGTTGGCACAAATTTAAAAAGCCATTTCTAAAAAGTTGACGTTCAGAACTATGCTTTAAACGTTTATTTGGCAAAAAGACAGACAGACAATGCGATCGACCTCGAACTTAGTCTGAAGTTTATGTTTCAAAAAAAATATAAAAAAATAAACGAAAAAAAGAGGAAAAACAAATTCAAACCCAAGGACTGTCATCATTTATGTAACTGCCAACTTTTGTTATTGCCAAAAATGCGATGCGCACAAAAAGCGACTTTTGACCAAAAAACAGAACAACAAAAAAATGCCTTTGTTGTTGTACGTAAACGTGTGAAAAAGTTTTTGCTAACAAGCAAACGTACTTTTGTGATTTTTTTCTGTTTGGTTTGGTTTTGTTTTTATTTGGTGAGGTTTTTTATGATGAAGTTTGTTTGCAACAAATTTGGCCGCGCCACTCGCAGTAGCGCCCGCAAAAGTATGCTTTGAAAAATTGCTACAAGGGACGCAGGTGCGGTGCGAAGCGCGGGGTGGAAGTGCGCAGGCATGGTGTTGGCTGAGTACCGTTCGCAAATTGCAGACAGACAGACAGTTGTGGCAAATAATATTTTGAAAAAATAAAAAACAAACAAAAATCGGTATAAAGTAAAAAGTTGGCCTTTGCGCCTAAAAGTAGGCACACATAATCGCATGATGACAGACAGCGTTGCCACATGTCGTTAAATGCTTGAGCGGAAAATTGTTTTTCTTTGGCTGCCAATTTTTACAAACATTTTTCTAGTTTTTGTTGTTAATAAAGTCATGAATGCCGTTCGAAAGGGTTCGAAAAGCGATTTTTGAAATTTGTTTCAAAAGTTTTTATGGCAAATGGGCGCTGACAGCTGGAAAGCCAAAGCCACATATACAGCGAATGGCAATATGGCTGTGTTTGTGAATGCCTGTCTGTCCGTATGTCTGTCTGTCTGTGTGCTCTTGCCTTCGCAGCAGCAACAGCAGCATAATTTAAAAAAATTTAAACTTCAGATCAAAGTAAAAATTTATTGCTGTGAAAACTGAGCTGTGAGGTGTTGGCAGCAAGGCAGCTGTTAATTAAATTTACACCCGGTACTTGGAATTTTTAGCTGTTCGTTGGATGTTGGTCGGATGCTGTGTTATTTTTTATGGACTGCGTTATTTTTAATAATGCGCTATAATTTCAGCGGCAAGGTACTGCATATGAAGCAGAAAATAAAAACATAAAACAATATCATTTTTTTCTTTAGTTGCATATTTTACTGTTTAACTCATTTTAAAAATTGTATTAAAAATAAATTTTAATTTTGACTACAAATAAAAAAAATTAAATAATATTTAATTTAAATTTTAATTAAGAAAATAATTTTTGAATAAAATAAAGTTTTTCACTTTCACACTAAATATTCAATTTTTTACTAAAAATTTTATTTTTTATTAAAAATTAAATTTTTTAATAAAAATCTAATATTTCACTAAAAATTCAATTTTTTATTAAATATTTCAATTATATATATCTTAGTATTTTAATTTAAAATTAAATAAAAATTTCATTTTAAACTAAAAATTTTATTTTTAACTAAAAACGTCATTTTATGCTAAAAGTTTCATTTTTAACTAAAAATTTAATTTTTAATAAAAATTTAGTTTTATCTAAAAATTTAATTTTTATCTGAAAGTTTAAAAAATCATTTTTAGCTAAAAATTTTAAATATCCATTTTAATTTAAATTTCCATTTTAACTAAAATTTTAATTTTTAACTAAAATTTTAATTTTAAACTAAAATTTTAATTTTTAACTCAAAATTTCATTTTTAAATAAAAATTTCAGTTTTAACTAAAAATTTCATTTTTAAATAAAAATTTCATTTTTAACTAAAAATTTCATTTTTAACTAAAAATTTAATTTTTATCTAAAAATTTAAAAAATCATTTTTGCTAAAAATTTTAAATTTCCATTTTAACTAAAAATTTCCATTTTAACTAAAAGTTTAATTTTTAACTAAAAATTTCATTTTAAATAAAAATTTCATTTTTAAATAAAAATTTCAGTTTTAACTAAAAATTTAATTTTTAACTAAAAATTTAATTTTTAACTAAAAATTTCAGTTTTAACTAAAAATTTCATTTTTAACTAAAAATTTCATTTTTAACTAAAAATTTCAATTTTAAATAAAAATTTCAGTTTTAACTAAAATTTTAATTTTAAACTAAAATTTTCATTTTTAACTAAAAATTTCAGTTTTAACTAAAAATTTCATTTTTAACTTAAATTTTTCTTTTTAACAAAAATTTTATTTTAACAAAAATTTCATTTTAAAATAAAAATTTAATTTTTAATTAAAAATATCGTTTTAACTAAATATTTATATTTGACTAAAATTTTAATTTTTAACTAAAAATTTCATTTTTAACTTAAGATTTAATTTTAACTTAAGATTTAATTTTTAATGAAAAATTTTATTTTTTAACTAATGTTGTAAATTTTATCCACAATTTTCAATAATAAAAGAAAAAATAAAATTTTTGTTTTAATGAAAATTTTAAATTTTACCTATATATTTTATCCCTATTTTATCATAGAATCTCTATTCCTTCAGTATAATGCAAACTATTGGCAGGTCATAAATCTAAAAAATTCAGTTAAAGTCAAGAACATTGCCAACTTGTCAGCGACAACAACATATGAAGTGTTGCTGCAACGTCTGACTTTCACTTAGTCGTTGGAGGATGTTGGCCCCCGAGGGATATTGCTGGATGGCGGAGGAATCATGGGAAGTTGAAAAGAAGTAGAAATAGAAATAGAAAAAGCAAAGAATCTGCGGAGAGTAAAAAAAAAATAATTTGAACTGAAATCCAATCAAATGCGAGCAAAATTTAACTTTCATGAGTTGTAATTGTTGGCATGTCGTGACAACAACAGCAGCAGCAGCAGAAGCAGCAGCAACTGCGACAGCAATATATCACACCGCACAAACACAGCAATATGCCGATGCTTAACACATGCCTGATGTTGTCGAGAGCAACCAATGAATATTTTATACTTCGTTTTTTTCCCAATTACAACGATATATTGCGGGGTAGTTGGGAAGAACCATCAGAATATTGTTGAAGAAGTTGTTGTAGTTGCTGCTGCTGCTGCTGTTGGAAATTGAGGAAAGCGCGAGGACGCAGCGCAAATCAATGCGAAGCAATATGTGAGCGTCGGCTGCTAATAATAAAAGCAACAACAAAGTGATTTATAATAAAATAAAAAAATCAAAATCACAAGACAGACGTTGACAACGACGACAACTACAACAACAGCAACATCAAGCACATTATTGACATGTAATAAATTCATAAATATTTCTCTGCTGTAATTTTTCTATTTATTACGCAGACAGACAGACAGACAGACAGACAGACAGACAGACAGACAAACAGACTGTCTGTCTGTCTGTCGCACTCTTCTCTCCTTCACATTCTCACTCTCTCTCTCATGTAGTCACCAACAACCACACGACGCACTTCGGTTGTCACGCAGCAACCTTCAAAGTCCTCCTCGCCGCCGTCCGTTGACTGCTTGGGACATGGCATGTGTTTGGTGTTGTTTTTGTGACAGATTCGCCAAGATTTATTTTAGCTATTTTTTCGATTTTCTATTGAATTTGTTTATTTTTCGTTGTTCTTTGTTTGTACAACGAAAATCATTCTTCAATATTTTGTTATTGTTATTACTTTTATGTTGTTGTTTGTTATTGTTGCTATTATTATTAATACATATTCGTTTATAATTCGTCTCTTCGATTTCCATCATCTTTAGTTGTTTTTCCCAAAATAACACAATCTGCCTAAAATGAGGACGCACTTGGAGTCTCGCAGTTCTGCGTCCTGTCTGCAGCAGTCAATATTCGACGCCAAATTTAAGACAACAAAAATTATAAAAAAAAAAATTATTTTTATTTAAAAATTTCAATTTTAACTAAAAATTGCATTTTTAACTAAAAATTTCAGTTTTAATTAAAAATTTCATTTTCAACTAAAAATTTCATTTTAAATAAAATTTAGATTTTTAACTCCTCGATTTCCATCATCTTTAGTTGTTTTTCCCAAAATTTAAGACAACAAATATTAAAAAAAAAATTCGAACCAATACATTACATATTATTTAAATAAAAAATAAAACAAATAAATCAAATTTAATAATTTAAAAATTTGAAAAATCGAACCATTTGCGCTCAAACTGAAAGAGGTTTGGATGGCTTTATTCAGCCCCATGTCACCCATTATACAATCAGAATTTAAATTTATCGAATAAGAATTCAATTTGATCGAATACCATTTGGTTATTTGGAATTCCATGCTTGCATCTAAATTTTATTGTAAAATCAAAATAATTTCGAATTTCAAAAGAAATTAATACTGATTTGAATATTTTATGATTTGAAGTTTTTTGGTTACCTTTTGATATCACTTTTATGTGACCTGAAATTTTTAAATGCATATATTTGTGTATTGAGAGGTGAAAAGCATTCTATAATAAAATTGCAAAAAAATCACACGAAATTAAATAATTGCCACTATTTTGCCACTATTTTGCCACCTAATAGTAACAAGGTAATATCCGTCCATTATTGTATATGTTCCATAATCAGAATGTCTGACTTATATATTACAGCATCATGACTTGTTAATGCGTATGTGGCAAACATGTTCTTTGCCACCGCTTTGGAACTAAATAATACACGTTAGCAACACTTCAACTGTCAGAGATGACTCAAAAGTTTGTTCCAATTGTCGAGCCGTGGTTAGTGTCAGGAAAAAAATGATCAATTCATATTTCGATATCATTTATCAGTTGACCAAATGTCATTGAAATCTAGAAGTTTGGGTACCAACCCTTGGTCAATTTGGTGTGTAGATATCGATGCATTTTGTGGGACTTTTCTCGGTATGAGAAATTTGCGAAATCGAATCAATATCGAAAAAAAAAATAATCAAAGTTCGATATTTAAATTTAAATTTTTAAATATAAAATTTGTATTCACAAAAAAATTTAATTTTAGTTCGTGATCGATTTTTTTAATAACGTTTCAGAAACTTTCGAGGTATCGAAGGTCTATGTAGTGTATCTGAAAGATCGACATAAAGAAAATAGTTCGCTGGCTGTGTGTGTAAGTGGCGATTAACATTAAGATCAATAGTATTTAAAAATATAAAATTTAATAGAAAACATAGGAAATCGGTGTCCGTGAGTCCATAGAATTCGAGGAGTTGAAGACCATGTTGTGCGACTACGACGTACAATATGGCATTGAAAGTGTGTGAGTATGTGTGTATGTGTGTATGTGTACGTGTGCGTATTAGACTCATTGTGTGTTTGTGTTGCCATGTTTGTAATTGCGCCTTATTTGCAGCGTGCAAATAAATGCCAACGATTGCTGGCAACTGTTACAGCAGACTCTGAGCACTGCGCAATGAGTGCTTTTTGTGCAGCGCTGGTTCTGTAAATAATTTGTTGACATTTTGTATTTGGACGACGACAGGACGAATGAACAAACGGACGTACGAACGGCAAGACGGACGCTTGCGAAGTATGTATTATGTGCTTCAGATGAATTTGATAAGTTTCTGTTTGTTCTGTTCGCCTTCGCCGTCGTATTGAACTCAATTCAATTGAATTGAATTGAAATGTAAGCAATTTAGTGAAGCAAACCTGCAATAAGCGGATTGAAGGCAACTTGGACTTTCATTTAAATAAACCGAATATTTTTGCAATAAAAACAAAACGCATTTTTGTTTTCCTTTTCTTATTTTGCAACTTATCGCAAATTTTCGAGTTTTCTTTTTCTTTCTATAAAGCTTACCTGAAAAGCAAACGAAAGTAAAGGTACATTAATCAAAGCTCACTTTGTGCTGGGTTCAGATGGTAAACAAAGATACTTGGCATACTTTGGGGTAGTCCCTTTGAAAACATAAAATACATATGCTAAATGTTAAGCATACATTTAGGCAGAAGTGTGCTTAAGATAAACATTGGATAAAATATTGTTCAACTTGTAATGAAAAAAAAGTATCAATCTGCATTGAAAACAATAAAAAATTATAAAACAAAAAATAAATATTTGTTAAAATAAAATTCGTTGCAGATTTCTTTATATATATATCGAAATTTAAAGAATACAACAAATGAGAAATTGTCTGGTTTTGGATAGATTTTTGATTATAAAAACTACAAAATATGATACCTCTTATAAATCACAAAAATCTTATAAATCACAAATTGGTGCTGGTATCCATACTCAAATGCAGTATTGTTTTTGTACTATCTCGCATGATACATCTTAGAAGACAGCGTCATTTTTGTATTGCGAATTAAAAAATAAAGATATAAATTATTGAAAAAATATTTTTAAATATGATACCGTCAAAAATCTTAAAATTACGCACGAATTTTTACAATTCTAAATTATCAATAAAATTACTTTTTAAGGACATACAATTTGTAGTTCGAGGCCACGTGTTAAAGTTTATAAGTTATGATTTAAAATTTTTTAAAGCTTGATTTATTAGCTTAAAAACGAGAGCTTAATGGATTCTCTAATATTTCTCGTTCAAGATGAACAACCATGTCACTATGAACCACAAAATCTTTTAGATATCCAAGCAACCACTTTGTGGCAACATAAGTGGCAACCACACAATTGCCTTTAAAGTGTCTGTTACAATTCATTGCAAGCCAAAAAGTCCCGGTGCGAGGCTTAGTAACAAATTTGGAACATGAACTGTTATTTGAACTGTGTCTGGATTAAACATAAAAATAATAAAGATTCTAAGCAATACATTTAATAATTTGCCACTATTTTGCCACCTAATAGCAACAAATTAAGATCCGCCCATTGTTGTATTTGTTTCATTAATAGAATGTAGGACTTATATATAACAGCATTTTTATTACTGAGTATGTTCCACACATGTTCTTTGTCACCGCTTTGGAACTAAATATCACTAGTTGGCAACACTGCAACTGTCAGCGGTAACTTAAAGGCACACACTGAGACTGATGATTTTTGAATAAGACGTTCATAAAATTATGTTATTTATGAATTTTATTCATGAATTATGTATAATACAAAAAAATGCAAAATTAATGGATACAAATTCAAAATCACTATAAGGGTATTTTGTTATGAGGAACAAATAATGTAGCTATGATCGGGAACATTCACTATTTAGATAATGTAAACCCTGGTATGGTAAGCATGATAAGGGCATGCAAAGGCAATGATCATATTGTCTCTAATAGGGCTTACCCAACGATAACCCGATCATTTCCCGATGGCGCATCGGGTAAATTTCTACTAGGGATACGCAGTAGATACGAAGTGAAATGAATAACCTTTATGTATTTATTATAAATAGAACTCATAAATTTTACAAATTTAATTTTGATCATAAAAATGGAAATTATGAATAATTATAATATAACTTGTGTTACTTATGGTATATTAATTTTTTAAATGAGCAACTCATGTCTGTTGGGAAAAACCATAGAATCCAGAAAACCATTTAAATGAGTGAATAAAGTGAAAATGGATAATTTAATAAGAAATTTAAAAGGCATATAAGTAAAAGTTATGTATTGTTTCGTTTTTTTAATGTTTCTTTTCTTTGTCTACTGACCCAGTATACCAAACTGTTTCGATATCGCAACGAAAATGTTGCGAAATGTCGAAGAATGTTTTCCGATATCGATGTTATTTCTCGCAATGATAATATAGGAAAATTCGTACCAAAACGGTCGGCCGATATCGAACCGAGATAATGGAGGTTTGTCGTTACGAGAATTATTTCAGAATCGAAGCGTTCTAGAAGCTCTTGACGACGGAATGGAGCTTTCTGATTGGGTTAAATAAATGCGTCATCTATATATGTCATCCGCAATGACAATAAAAAAACAGAAAAAATCAAAAAGAAATTTCTTTACCAATCTCTATCTCTCTATCTCACCATCGCGTTAATATATTTTTTTTTTATTCTATTGAATTTAATTTGTAACACAATTACTAACCATCATCATTTTCCATTGCATTTTATTTTCTATCAGTTGCTCCTACTGGGTACTCTATATTAATTTGTCGTAAAGGGTTTTTCAATAAGAGCGCTACAAAAATTTTTTCAAGGGTTTTTCAACAGGGACGCAACAAAAGTAGAGCAACAGGGAGAGCAAACGACGCGATATTTCTTGCCGCTCTTTTGACATTTTTCTTCAGTAAGGTTTGCCATTTCATGATGGAAAGATATACGAGTCAAAAACAAGTCGAAATTATTAAAATTTACTGCCGAAATTCTAATTCGTATCGGATCCAGCAGATGAAAGCAGCTTTGCACTTGAAAGGAGGTACAACTGAATGCGAAAATCTTTAAAAATTAGTTTCGATATAATAACGAGATCGATTTTTTTTCTCGAAGCCACTTCCAGAATTGTTCGATAAACTGGAGGCCCCAAATCATGGTATACTGGGAATAGTTTTTTTTTTTACGGATATTTTTATTTTAAGGTCTATCTTATTTTTAAGAAAACAAAATTGTTAATTTTTGAAACCTTCACATTTTTCAGTTAATTCTCCAAGTTATTCCCATTTTGTTATAATCCAAAAATCAGTTGCACCACGATATTTTTAATTTCGGGAATTTTCAGGAATACTTCGAGTTTATTTCAGGCAAACACACAGATTAATGAAACATTTTGGGTCAAATTTTTGCTATACAACATTGTACCATCTATAAAATACGAATATATTTTTTAAAATTGTAGAATTTATTAAAACCTAAATTTCGCTTTGTAGACGCCGATCGCTTCGCATATTGACTAAAATGTCGACTAAAATACGCCATATATTAAATAAATTCCTGACTATCCTCTGGGGCACCAACCAAGCCTCCGTCCCTCCCCTCCTAAAATGTGCTTCGCCATTAATCCGATTAATCAGGCGGTTGGTCGGCCACCTCCTGCAAAATAAATAAAATTTGCTGAAAATTTATTATCTTTTTTAGTTTGTTCTGTGATTTTTATTTTTGTAATTCCCATTTTGTCTGTTTTTCTTGCCACTGCTTTAAATCGTTGTGGCTTTTTCACCACCGCCTCGCATTGTGATTGCGGCGACAGACTAGCAGATATCCTTTCGCTGCATACGACATCCAACCGACGAAGACTTGAATGTCAACGTTCGCAGCAGAAAAGGACAGCCAAAGGATAATAATTTGAGAGCGCATTAATTTTTAATTCCAGCTACGCAGCAGCGCACTGGATTCGCAGGAGGCGAATGAACCTTAATTCGCCTGACTGTTGCCTCGCTCCAGCCGCAGACTGTGTCCGTCTGTCTGTCTATCTTTCGCAAGTAGTTCGTTCGTCCTGGCAGTTTTTTTAATTCATTATCTGTTTTTTCATTTATTTCCATTGTTGTTTTTATTGCTGTTGTCAGCATCGCATCGTTTCAGTGATTTGGTGTCATTGTTAAACAATTTTTTCGTTGTTGTCCTTGCTGTTCGTGTTTTTTCGGATTACATTTGTTATTTTTGCAGTTAATAATTATAATTCCTAAGCATTGGCGTCCAATAGTTAGCAGAATTAAGAACGGACAAAATGTAGTTCATAAAAGTCTCAAAAAAATTAGCTGCTCGAAGGTCAAGAGGACTCAAAGTAATGAAAAGGAAGAAAAATAAGTAGATAGCTGAGTGAATAAATTAAAGATTATGTTGTACACGTAGAATAGGCCTCGCAGGATAACGTTTTATAATACAAAGTTAGTTAGAACGAACAAAATTAGAAGATTTACGTGTGTAGTTGGCATAAATGGTATTAATACGGCACACAAAACGTGACAGAATAATTAAACGGGAACAATTATCGAGAACAATTAGTATTAGTGCAGCTTAGTTCAAGACTTAGTTGAATATTCTATATTATAAATAAAATAACAGATGAAATAATAATGGTATTTCGAACTATTCAAAATTACAGAATAGGAATAAATAATATAAACTATTTCAGAGAAAAGTCGAAAAATTGTGAATTTTAGGTTGATCGAGTAACTCATTATATTAAGTTTTCTAAAGAATGGTATGAGTACGTAAATGGTACACGAATTGTACAAGAATGTTACGTGAATGGCACGTAAATGTACGAGAAGGGTATAGGTACGTGAATCGTACATAAATAGTACGTAAATGGTACGAAGATGGTACATGAGTGGTACGATAATGGTACATGAATAATTCCTGAATTGTACGAGAATGATACATGCATGGTACATAAATGGTACGAAAATGGAAGGAGAAGTGTACAAGAATGGTACATAAATGGTACGTGAATGTAACGTAAAAGGTACAAGAATGGTACATGAATTGTACGTGAATGGTACGATAATGATATGAGAACGGTACGATAATGGTACCTGAATGGTACGTAAATGATACGGAAATAGTACGTAAGTGGTACGTAAATGGTCCGTAAATGATACAAGAATCGTACGTGAATAGTACGTAAATCATACGAGAATGATACGAGATAGTAAATGAATGGAATGTAAATGGTACTTGAATAGTTCGTAAATCGTACTTGAATGATACGTGAATGGTACGATATTGGTACGTGATTGGTACGTGATTCGTACGTGAAATCAAAATCTTTGAATTATATATTTGAGGTGGAATTGCTCATATATGAAAATTTTATTCGGATTTTTAACTTTTCGGTTTGTATACTAAAGACTAGATTCTTATCCAGATCTCTGATTTGATAACTGATATATCTGAAAACAGAACAAATTTTTTTATCTCATTCCGCATTTGCTGCATTTTTCATACTTAAAATATGAGTCATACCCAACGCTCAACTTTCAAAACCAAACAAAATAAAATTACTATCGTTGATTTTTTGAAATGTTTAACCAAAACCATTTGAAATCCAAACCAAAATATTGTTAACACCTTCAAAACAACAGATTACAAAAACTACAGATTTTTCAAGACTAAACCGCATGGTTGCACGTTGACCATAATTCCCAGAATTCCAATCAAAATCCGAAAATCAACAAAACGATTTTATTGCCAACAACTTCCCAGAGGCTGCTTGATCGTTTCTGACCCGACTGCAATGAAACGAACTAAAATAGTATTTCGACAGCTCTCGGTCAATAATATTCTTGATACAAAAAAACAAGGAAGGAGCAACAAAACAACGGATTTACAAAAACAAAAGCAGATGCGTTTCAGTGCGTTGCGGCCACTGCGTCCAACTGAGTAGAAGCTGTGCCAGCAAATCTGGGCCAAAAACACAGCCACAAATACCGTCACGCACACACACACACACACACACACACACACACACACACACACACACACACACACACACACACACACACACACACACACACACACACACACACACACACACACAACACACAGACATGGGGCCGAAAGGACGAAGACTTCCGGCCAGTGCAAGTTCTGTGCTGCTGCTTTCAGTGGCAGCTCGAGATTTATTACGGCGCCCGATCCCTGTTGTTGGCACAGAGTCCACCAAGTAAATGCACGACGTACGGCAGGACCTGCGTATCAGGTCTTTCTTTTGAAATGCTTCGATATCCTGAGTGGTCAATTGCCTGAAACTGCGATTGAACGCAGTCAGCCGCAAGCGCTCAAGTAGCTTTAATTTCGATGCGAGCCAGATATTCATTCGTGAGCCAATGAAGAGTGGAAGCGAAAATAAATGAGAAGTTCGAATCTGACCTGCGAACTACTTATTTATTACGGACACTAAGTATTTTTTAAATCAGATTTAAACACACATGTGAATGAATGAAACATTGTTCTATGTGTTCATGAAGATTCGGCTCATTATTGAGTAATTTTGAATCATTAGTGCTCATTAATAAATACTAACTTTCCATAATTCAATTTTGAGATTATTTAATTTGGGTTAATTCAGTGCTTACTTATTTTAAAACTTTTCAGAAGAACTTTTGAGTATTCATTTTTGTAAGTTTTATTATTTTAGATTCGTACTCGTTAGCTCATTAATCATTTTTCGTGAATTACATAAGACTTTGACCACACGTGCATTGAGCACATACAGATGAGCTCTTCATATAATGCCCTAAACTAATTTGGTACCCTTGCACATGCTCGAGAGCAAACCAAACATACTGATGAGCTCTTCAAATGAAAGCCTACAAAGATTTGATACTTTTAAACATGCTCATGAGCAAAACAAACATTACGTATCGCTCTCATTTATGAATTGGCACAACATAGAGTAAATTTTAGAAGTTGAGTGTTTTGTACTCAAGCTCGTGAGTCATTCTTAAACATTCTTCAAGTGTTAGCTCAACAATTTCAAAATTCTTACCTTTCGTAGGAACCGCTCGTTGCACTCTTTCGCAGTGCCGCGCCAGTGTCGGTGGCGGTATCGTGAATTGCCCAGTTTGAGCGTACCACGCAGTTGTGCCGCCTCGTTCACGATGCGCCAGATTGTCTGATAGCGCAGCCGATTGCACCGATGAATCGGCTTGAGCGCCATTGTGCCATGTTCAGGCTCAGACTCGGCACCCGAGCGCCCCTGTTCGTCCTCGTCGTCCACCCAGGCACTCAGCACGCCCTCGACGAAGTTGTACAGCATCTGTATGTTGGACTGCATGGGCGCCGAGCCGGACGGAGCCGGGGCGCTCTTGATCAGCTTGCGGTTTTGACAGACCTCGCGCAGCAGATTCTCACCGAAGTGCACGGTCTTGTGGCGGCGACGTCGTGAGTTAAGCGACGCAGCGGAGGCGGACTTCATCAGCTTCGATCCGTTGGCACCGTTTACATGATGGCCGCCAGCACCGCCGTTATGCGTGTGATGCTTCTGCAGTAGCAGCTGTTTGCCATGCGGCTTGGCGGTGCCGTTGCTACGCGGCAGCGAGGCACGCGAGTCTCCGCGTTGCAGGGTGTTCGGTTGCGAGTGACTTCGTTGGTGCAGCAGGTGCCGCTGCGTGCGCGGCGAAGGTGACGGCGTATCGGCCGCCGACTCAATGTCATGCAGCGTGGCGGGTGGCTGAGCGAGCGTGGTGCGAAGTCGGTTGAAATCAGCGGCACAGCGCGGCAGTGAGTTGCACTTGGCGGCGTTCAGACACTTCTGATTCTGGCAACGCGGCAGCGGCGCACACGAGCGACACGCGTGACAAATAACGAGCGGCCGATGCGTGACAGTGGCGAGTGGTGGCGGCGCTGGTTGGGGTGGCGAGGGTGATGGCGAGGCAGCATCGGAGGCTACATGTGGTGGCACAGAGTGCATTTGCACCTGCGCCACCTGTTGGTAGCGTGCGAGGTGAGCGCCCGTGGCGCCGGCGAAGGCCGATGTGCTGCTGCGATTGACGGTGCGGCACTCGCGAAAGCGACAATGCGGGTCGGTACAAATGGGCAGCAGCGGACAAGCGGGATCTGTGCAGGGCGACGGAGAGCGTGGGGCGCGTTCCGCTGATGATGACTTGCGCTTCAGAGCGCCGTTGAGCTGGCCGCTCATGTCGGAGACGGTAGCCGAGCGCTGTGTCTGGTGGCGGCGTGAGCGCTCGCGTTTCGATGCGGCAGTGGCAGTGGGCATGACGGCGGCGGCAACGGTCTGCGGAGGTGGTTGAGAGGCGGGCTTGGACAGGTCCTTGGACGTGTCCTTCGGCACGTAGTGGTAGCGATCCTTGTGCGGCTTCGCGTAGAGGCGCTCGACGTGACTGGCAGTGGCGCTAGCGGCGGACGTCGTTGTGGCGCTCACAACCTCGCTCGCGGAGTGGCGCAGTTTGCGCTCGCGCGAGCGTTCAAGTGTACGATGTGTTTGTTGTTGTTGCTGTTGTGGTTGTTGTTGATGTGGACGCGACTGCGTTGGCGCTGCTGGCGTTTTTCCCAGCGACTGCAGGCGATTGAGCGGATATGCAATCCAGTCGGCGGCGATTTCCTCCTCGCTGCGTTCACTGTGACCGAGTGAGTGCCGCTTGCGTGTCGACTTCTGCGACGCATGATCTTCCTGCGAGTGCGACCGTGGCGTGTCGCCATTGCGCCGCTGTTGTGAACGCCTGCTCTTCGCAGCAGTGGCAGCAGCATCTGGCACAGCTTCGGCGTCACCGCTGCGTGACTTTGTCGTCTGCAGCTTCGTGAGCCACTCGACAATGTCCGTTTTCAGCAGTGCAAAGTCACCTGGGCCAGAGCTTTGACGCGACAGTGGCTTTTTCAGCAGCTCCGTCAGTTCATCCTTCAAAGCTTTGGCATAGGAACCACCGCTCTTTGCATCCGACGGCGGCGCAGGGCGTTCCGGCATCGAACGTTTGCGCGGCAAATGCTCCAGCAGCCAGGCGGGCACCTCGTCCTTGAGCACCGTTATCTCGCTGGGACCCGAGGAGGTGCGAGCGGGACCGCGCTTGCGTTCTAACCACTCGATGGTTTCCTCTCGCACGGTGCCGCTCTCCGCGGACCGCGCAGAATGCCGCTGCTGCGCCTTGCGATCGAACCACTCGAGTTCGTCGGCGGTTCGTGCGGCCGTAGTGGTGGTGCTGCTGAGCTGCGGCACCTCCTCGGCGCTCTTCTGGCGTCGCGGCGGCAGCTGTGGTCGCTGCTCGACTGCTGTCGCATGTCTATGATGCGGGTGGTGTTGGTGGTGCGCGTGCGTGTGATGTGTATGGCGCGCCGGTGGTGACTCCGGTGGCAGTCGTACCGAACCTTTGCGCTTGATGATCTTTTGCTCGATGGTGTCATCAGCCGGCGCACGTACGCGCCGCGTTATCTCGAAGATGTCGCCGTTTATTTGATGATAGAACTTCTCGACTTCGACGCCGCGATCAAACTGCGCCTTGGCGCGCTGCGTCGCTGTCGTTGTGCGCGTAGGCAGACGTGGCGGCGGTGGTGGCGGTGGCGCATCAGCTTCCTTCTCATCGTCGGCGTCGGACTCGGCGGCGCCTAATAGGCTGCCGTTGGCTGCAGCGGCGGCCGGTGGCAGTGCCGGCAGCGGTTGCTGTTGTTGCTGTTGCAGTAGACGGTCCAACGAGCCGCCGTGATGCGTCTTGATGGTGGGGCCGAGCGGTCCCTCGCCCAGCGACTGCAGGCGACACTGCGCGTTGCAGATGCATACGCCGCGCTTTTTGCTGCCGAAGCGAAAGAGGCTGCTCGCGAGCTGCGAGACGCCATCGCCGAGGACACCGCCGCCACCGCCTCCACTGGCACCACCGACACCGCCGCCAGCGGCGACATCCCTTCCCGAGGCCGTTGCTGCGGACGTCAGGCGAAAGGCCTGCGACGAACTGACGTGCGTGACGGGCGTGATGTCGACGATCACGCAACAACAATGCAGCGAGAAGGTCTTCTTGTCGCTGCTGCCGCCGCTAACGGAGTTGTTGTTGTCTGTGCAGTCGCTATTTTGTGAGGCGGCCAGAATGAGCGACGACGAGCGCTGCAGGGCAGAGTCGGACGTGGCCGCTGCACTGGACGTGAGCTGGGCGCGAGCTGGCGTGGATGGGGCGGGCGTGTGTGTGGGGGACGGTGCTGATATAGTGGGCGGTGAAGAGTGCGTCGCGGCGGCCAGTAGTTAGAGGCGAAGTTGGCGGACGAAGAGAGGTGCCGGCGGTAGTAAAAGCAGAAGAAGGAGAAGGGCAACTCTGATGACGCGTAGGGAGAGCGATGGGGAGTAGTGGTAGCAGTTGTTGTTGTAGTAGAAGTTTGAGTAGGAGCTGGATTAGTTGTTGTTGTGGCGGTGCCAGTTAGCAACATGCCAACCTATGTTGTGTTGAGCTTTAAAAGTTTTTTTTTATTTATTAATTTTTTTTTTATTAATTATAGTTTTAAAACTTATTTACAGCATGTCTTTTTGTTGTATTTTATATAAAACTAGGCGAAAGCTCGCATGGGGAGCTTTGACGCCATATTTAAACTTAGACGAATGTTAACCGAAAACTGTGTGCGACGAAGTTGGCGCCGATGGCTGCTTCGTTTGATAACGTCTAACGTGTTTGTTGTGCTACTTTTTAATTACAGCCTAAAGCTTTAAAGCTTAAACAAATGCGTTGGGTTGAGCTTAAAGCGCGACTACATGGGTAACGAACGAAACGAACTTTTTATATTTTATTATTTAAACATCAATTTATTCTATGGTTTAATTAATTTAACTATTTTTGTTTTATATTCATTTAAATTTAATTTTTAACTACAAACACATTTTTGATTAAATTATTTGCTATTTTGTTAACTACGCGTTGGCGAACTTTTGATTCAGCTGTGCTTTTTCGGAGCATTTATTTTGTTATTCTTATAATTTAATTAATACATTTCACTAATAAACATTTTTGATTAGTTGTTAATTTCTTTGTGACTGTGCATAACGTGGTTTTCATACTGAGCAAGCTTTAAAGCTCTCATTAAACGAAAAGCTGCAAGCGTGCATTGTGGCTGCAATGAAAAATTCCTGTCAACATTGAGTGCAACAAAAACAGCAGCAGTGTCAGCGAAAAATTCAGCATTAATTTATTTGAAAAAAAAAGTTTATTAACAAATCTGAAATAAAAACAAAAAAAAAAAAAAACTCGAAATTCACAGTTTTTGTGACGCAGTTTGCTTGGCTGCACACAACGGCGAAGGACACTGCAACAATAACAACAAAAATTGCACGCTTTCGGTACAAGGCCGACGGCACGACTGCGACGCACATTATTTATAATTTTTATAAAAAAAAAACAAAAGTTTTATTTTCATACCAACAACATTAAACTCACAGAAAATAATTTTAAATTAATGAATTTTATAATATTTTATGCTCTTTTCATTACAAAAAATTGTGAATTCTTTATATATACCAATTAATGAATTCAGAATTGAATACGTTAAAATTGGAAAACATTTCTTTTTTGTTCTTTCTTTTAACTTACTAGTCTTAATTAATTGCAAACTGAATTATATTTAAATTTAAGAATCTATCAAGTATATGTAATATTTATTTGTTTTTTGCTACTTTTTAATAATTAATATTACAAAATCAGCCATAGAACAATTACGCAAAAAACCAAATAAGAAATTTAATTCATTGCAAAGAACTTTAATTAAGGAACTTAAACGATTTCAATTCCCTGAAAATCTTTCTTTTTTTGTATTGAGACTAAAGTTCTTTAATAACTTTGAAATATTCAGAAATATTTTATTAGTAAAGTGGGATTTTGTGAACATTTGTAGAATATATCGACGCCTTTTACGAAAACAAGCACGTTTCAAATTTTTGTTTGAAAATTTCCATATAAAAATTTAAAACGTGCTTCTTTTCGTACGAGGCATCGATATATTCGATATATTATGTTTCAGAATTTCTAAAAATTTGATATTAAAATTAATGAATTTAAATCATTCTAGTCAAAATAAGTTTTTTAATCATTGAAAAACATATTTTTAGTATTGAGAACAATATTTACTCGTTTGTGAAAAATGTGTGAAAAAATCAAATCGAAATCGATTGAAATTCGACCGAGAACTGTCATGGCTAGAGAGCGGATTTATATGCAAAATGATATTTTGAAAATATGCAAATTTTATGCAAAAAATATGCAGTTTTTTTATATTTAAATAATAGTAAAAGTATGGAAAAATATATTTGTTCCTCATAATTTAAAAATAAAACACGTTTTTCTTCAACCTTCAACACATATTATGAATGAAAAAGAAGATTATCCTAATAAACTAAATAGTATTTATTTTTACAGTCATAATCAATCAATTTTCGAATGTAAACCATTGGGTTCTATTACTTCATATGAATATATGTGCAAGAAACGATCGATCACATCGAACACATTATAGGCACGAAATCATGGATTCAAGAAAGCAATTATGACATTTGTTTTGATATCGGAATGAAAATATTACGGGATGCCGAAAATTTATTCGATATATATTTATGCCACTTCTTACACTGATATTGTCAGTTCTCACTCCGATATTGCCAGTTTTAAATATCGAAATTCTTTAAAAATTAGAATCAATATAATTATATTAGACCGACAGGGGCTTTGCATCAAACAATTTTCATAGAATTTGATTGCAAACGACAACTACTAAAAATGTTTTATTGGATAAGAAAATCGATATGAAGAAATCAGAATTATGAGGATCAAAGTCACTTTGAGCATAAATAGAGGCATCTGGAGGCTTCGAGTCGCTTAAACATTCTCAATTTGGTTCGTTATATCGACTACTAAAAATGTAGTTATGTGCTGAAAATTGTCTGATATGATATCAATAAATCATATCAACATTGAAATTAGTAACTCCAACTACAATTTATTGAAGGACTATTTTAAAGATGTGACAGAACACATCAGAACAACAAAAACAAATAGTCAATAAGTGTTGGAAAATTGCTTTTTTTACTTTAAATAACTCTAGTAATCTACAAAAAATCATTAAACGCGCGTATACACGAGATATTTGGATGATTTATGCAAAAAATATGCAAAAAATATGCAAAATATGCAAACTTTATGCAAAGTATATGCAAAATATACAAATTATATGCAAAATATGCAAAATATTCAAAATATGCAAACTTTATGCAAAGTATATGCAAAATATACAAATTATATGCAATATGCTAAATATTCAAAATATGCAAACTATATGCAAAATATATGCGAAATATTCAAATTATGTGTAAAATATGCAAAATATTCAAAATATGCAAACTTTATGCAAAATATATGCGAAATATTCAAAATATGTATATGCAAAATATGCAACATGCAAAATATGCAATATGTAAAATATTCAAAATATGCAAACCTTATGCAAAGTATATGCAAAATATACAAATTATATGCAAAATATGCAAACTATATGCAAAATATGCAAAATATTCAAAATATGCAAAATATATGCGAAATATTCAAATTATATGCAAAATGCAAAATATTCAAAATATGCAAAACAGATGGCCCATAATTCGAATTAGTTTTTACAGATAATTAATTCTGTTTTTGTCCGACTTAAATATGGGGCTTCGTTAAAATATGCATTTGCATATAAATCCGCTCCCTAGTAATGGCTACAATAGATTATATTAAAAAATTTAGATTTTCAATCAAACAATGAAAAGTTGATTTGGACTCGTTACACAGAATTCGAATGCAATATTTCTAATTTTTGGAAAAATCAAAAAATGTTAAAACTGAACTTTTAATACAATTTAAATATTTCAAAGTTAGAGAATATTCGGCATATTCTAAAATTTCAATCAATTTGAAATGTGAATTGCTTATTAAATGAATTTAAATTTACTTTTTGAACGATAAAATTTCAGATCCAAAAAAATTTTTCAAATAAAAACTAACTATTTGAGTTGTTCCATTACAAAACAAATAAAATTTGTTGGAAAGCAGTTATACTGCAGTTAGTTTTTAAGATTAATGTTTTTTTTTTAAATTTTATTTCAATCAATGTTTAAAATACTAATTTATTTTTGGTTGTTTCGAAATTATAAAATTCGACAACTAATATTAAATTCATCTTTTATGAATCAACTTTTCATATTATGCAATTCACTTTCGATTGAAACTCGACAACACATAACGATTTAAATTTATTCCAATACTAACAGATTGAATTCGATGAAAATATATATATTTTGTATTGAAAATTTAGAAAAAATCCATCAAATTAAAATTTGAAAATCGGAATTTGTTAATGCTGAGACCAATAATCGAATTCGGTGAAAACAATTTATATCTGGAACACCAAAATAAATTAATTCAATCGATTGTTGTATCGTGCTTGATTGTTTTAATTTTCAACATAATTTAAAAGAGTTTTGACGAAATACAGAATTTCTAATATGTTTCTAATATATTTCTTTAAACATAAAATCTCATGAAAAAATTCTTCTTTTCAGTAAGATCTTGAAAATGACTATATCGCCGTTGTAGAACTAAAAGTCACCAACATTTTTATGAACAACTTAAATTTCCAGTTTGTTGATTTATATTATAAAAAGTAATTAATGCAATTGACAGATTTACATTTTCTTATCATGTGGTAAAAAAATTGAGATCATCGATTAAAAATTGACAGATATATACAGATGTTTGTAAATGAATATTTGGCATTAAAATTTAAAATGTATTTGGTGACTTTTCGTTCTACAACGACGATATCGTCACTGTCATGCCAAAGGGGCGAATGTGCATTTTTAAAAATGTTGGGAAATCAAATTTTAAAGTTTGAAGTGCTTTAAAAATTAGAAAATTTTAGTTCTTTTTCAATTTTTTTTGTTATTTTGGTTTATTCATGAATTATTATAACGTATATAAAATATCTTTGGATTCGGACAATTTACTGAATTATAAATACGAATTTTGTGAGGCTATATCCTGACCAAAACGCAAATATTTTTGTTTTTTATGCTATAACTTTTTATTAGCTCAAAATAAAATAGTGATGTAAAGGAATTAATTGTTTGTTTTTAAAGCACCTATCTATTGGCATCATTATTTAAAAATATTTTGCCAAACATTAATTTGCCATTTGTTATTTGAAGGAACATTTTTTTTGGCAAATTTAAATAATGATGCCAATCGATAGGTGCTTTAAAAACAGACAACTAATACTTTTAAACTACTATTTCATCTTGCACGAATAAAAAGCTATAGCAAAAAAAACGAAGAAATTGGAAAAATTGAAAATCTTGTCATGCCAAAAGGGCGAATCTTTCCTTTTTCGCCATAATTATTTATTGGTACGAGATAAAATAGTAGTGTGAAGGCATTTATTGTTTGTTTTTAAAGCACCTATCGATCTGCATAATTACTTAAAAATATTTTCTTGCAAATAACAAAAATTCGAAAAATTGAAAATCTTGTCATGCCAAAAGGGCGAATCTTTCCTTTTTCGCCATAATAATTTATTGGTACGAGATAAAAAAGTAGTGTGAAGGCATTTATTGTTTGTTTTTAAAGCACCTATCGATCTGCATCATTAATTAAAAATATTTTGTCAAACATTAATTTGCCATTTGTTATTTGCAGGAAAAAATGTTTGGCAAAATATTTTTAAGTAATGATGCAGATCGATAGGTGCTTTAAAAACAAACAATAAATGCCTTAACACTACTATTTTATCTCGTACCAATAAATAGTTATGTCGAAAAAGGAAAGATTCGCCCTTTAGGCATGACAAGATTTTCAATTTTTCAAATTCGCCCTTTTGGTTTTGACTTTTGTGGCTAGATATATCCAACAAAACGACACGCGATTTTAGCACAGTATACTTGAGGAAAAACTACATTTAAAAATGTAAAAAAACGGAAATGTCAAAAATTGCACATTCGCCCCTTTGGCATGATAGTGACGATATATAAAAATTTCATTGATTTCATACTCTGCATTATTTTTTTTTTTAAATCAGGTGAAATGAATTTTTGTAAAACAAAATTCAAATAAATTTAAATTTTCATATTTCACATCGAATTATGAGCCTCAAACAACTCTCAATCGGAGAAACCCTTAACGTATCAGTTCCATTTAAATAAAAATCTTCGAATTTGAATTTCTGTTTTCTCTGAAATGCTAGTTTTCAGCAAATTTGGATGCATTTGTGGCGTTAATTCCGAAAATTTCATCAGTTTTGTCAAATTGGCTCTAGTTTTTGAGATATACCCCATTTTTAAATTTTCCATTATGTTGGACTTCTTTTATTTTTAAAATTCCAACAGAAAAAGTAATGTAATTTTATTTTCTGTATTAGAGGCAGAAAACATCGCACTATATCTTTCTTTCAAATCACGTTTAACGACTCTTGGTTAAAAAGTTATAAATGTAAATAAAAATAAAAATGTTATGAATGAAAAACGTTATTACATAATGCACAAAAATGCAAAAAATTATTTTTAAGCCAATTTATGTAGCGCCACATATGCTTTTTAAAACCCTATTTAAGAAAATCATTTAGGACTTTTAGTTAAAATGTTATAATTGCTAGATTAAGTAAAGACAACTTTTTTTTACTTGTTAAATTTAAATTTTCTGATTTTGTAAATTTTACAGATTTTAATTAATCAAGTATAAAAAAATTTTGTCTCTATTTAATATTGTATTTAAAACTTTACAACCAAGAGTCGTAATTTAATTTCTTAAATGGGGCTTTAAAGAGAATTCTTGGCGCCACACAAAAGTTCATAAAAATGACATTTTTTAACATTTTTGTTCACTAAGTAATAACGTACTTTATTACCAACATTTTTCCACTTTTTAAACAAATTTAAATTTCTTTTGCTTAAATCACGCAAACAAATTTTTTCACGCATTAAGTCAAATTTTTTCATTGTAGAGTAATATTTTCTGCGTCTAATATCAAAAAAAAAAAATTTCATTATTTTCTTTTGTTAATGCGAAATTAAAAAATGGGCTATACTTGACAAAACTGATACCATTTTCGGAAACAACGCTACAAATACATCCAATATTTGCTGAACACCTCTATCTCGCATATCATAGAAAACAGAAATTCAAATTCGCAGATTTTTATTTAAATGGAACTGATACGTTAAGGGTTTCACAGATTGACTGCACCATGTCAAATTTTGAATTTTGTCGGGCAGTGTAATCAATGACACTTCCATACTTAAATCATAATCTTCAAGAACCATAATCAAAGAAAACAGAGAATACGTCGAAGAGTTTACGATTGTCTGGTCGAAAATTGTATATACAAAAAATAGCGCTTAATATAGGAATTTTCTATTAATTATTTTAATTCAATATTGTTTTAAATAAAAAACTGTTTATTTTTATTTGGTATTTGACATATTTTGAAATAAATGAAGTCATAAATGAAGTATACAAATTTTGATTTTTGATTTTAAAAATTACTTTATTAAGTTCTTGAATGTAAAGAACATGTAAATAATGTAGTTTTTAAAAAGGAAAATTCATTTGACAAATAAAATCATTACATTTGTCTAAAAAGAATATAGAATTCTATTAAAATAGGCATATTTTACATTAACACTCCGAATTCTGAATCAACAAAAAAGTGTCCTCACATTAAAATTAGAAAATGTTTTCGATGAAGCTTTGTTCTTTAATTCAAAATATTTTTAATGATAGAACATTTAATAAATATATAGCGATTGTGTGGTCGAAAGCGGTATGTACAATTTATAAATAAGGATTGTATAATCTAAATTGACATGTTGTAGTACTTTTGTTATTTAGTTCTACTGAACTACTGAAATTTAAAATTTTGGTATCAAGCTAAATCCAATTCAATCGAAATTGAAATTTAATTAAATTCAAACGAAAACTTAAATTTCATCTGATTAACACGGAAAGTACTTCTTTAAAAAAATTCTCAAGTTTTGTATTTTTTTTAAATCCTTTTTTTACTCAAGGATCAATGCATAGTAAACAACAAAATGGGAATTAATAAAAATATAATTGAAACAAACGAAACCAAATAGAAAACCAAATTCAACACTGAAATAATTTGCGACAGATGTTGCTGCTGCTGCTACTGCCAATGTTGTTGTTTTTGTTGTTGCTGCTGCTGCGCATGCTGCCAAAAACTATGACGTTTATAAAATCCTTGTGTGAGTGACGTTGTTGCAAAATGTTGTTGTTATTACTGTTATTGAGATTTTATTGTTGTTGTCGTATTTTCTTTTTAATTTTTGTTATTGCCACAGCAGTTTTTCTCATAAACGAAGCCAAATCTCAACAATATGAGAAAGTAAAACGATGTTGATGATGACAATCGACTGAAATGCGTAACAAACACAGTGGAGCTTTTTGCAAGTTTAACAAATATGTTGTTGATTTTAAAGGCGTTAATTGAATTTTTATTTTTGTGTTTGTTGTTTTTAGTGACATTTTATAGCATTTATCTTTTATAGAACACAGCTCATTTTAAAAAGCCTTTTTTTAATTAAAGTGCTTTTTATTTTATATTACTTAACGTTGTTTTAATTGTGATTTTATAAATATTAATTTATAAATAAAATGCGCAGCCTGAAGCTTTGATTTTGTTAAGACTTGTGGCCTTTTATGGAATGCCTTACATGTTACACCTATTGCACACTAACACACATACACGCACTGCCTACCGACAGACAGACAGACGGACTGACCGACTCACTAACACTACCACAGACACTGACACAAACACAGTCACTGGCGGCGCGCATTAACGGCAGATTTGCTTGCAAAGACGCGCTCAGCACCCGACGACGTTCTCGTTATGACTGAATCGTTGGCCATGCGAGCAGCGAGCGAGGAGTTGCTCGCGTGCGCCTTCGTGTGCCACGCCGAAAGACAGCCAGTGTGTGTGTGTGTTCGGCAAGAGCTTTCGTTAATGTGGCAAGAGCTTTTGTTGTTATTGTCGTCATGACGATTGTGCGCTACGAATACTGCATTGGTTAGACAAAGAGAGCAAGAGAGACAGATAGAACGAAGGATGCTGTGCGAGTACGCGCCCAAGTCGAGCTTAATGTTGCAGCTTTTAAAGCTTTGCAGACAATAGAGAAGAATGCTTTTCTAATTGCGCATGCTTTGAGCTTTGCAAATCGTCATTAAAATGAATACTTAGCGCTCAAGGATATTTGTATAAACATCATTACTCTCTGATGTTTATACAAAGAGAGGGAGCGAATGAAATTTACTTTTAAAAACGCGTGAGCATACTTGAGCATCAGAGCTTTTGCGCTTTTATTGGCTGCACAAAAACAAAATGCTGCTCCACAAAGTGAATCCTTTCAAAGTAATCCAAGTCATGTGATAACTGCGCATTAAACATTTATGTGTTTCGAAAATGAAAGTGAAATTTTGCACAAAAAGTTTGCAGAAAGCTTATTTTTGAATTTTATAGAAATAAAACCAAAGCTGCACAGAGTGAAAGCTAAAAACAGAAAAATGAGTGAAGCATTAAAATTTAAAACTCACTCAACTATTTCGAATTGACATGGTTAAAGATCAGATTTATGCGAAAGGAGAATGTGTTAAAAAATGCAGTTATTTTTTTGATAAAACAAACATATTTCGGTTAGAAAAATAATCAAAATTCGACAAAAAAAAAAGACTTTTATACACAAATTATGTTTAATTTCATAAATCATTCTTCATATTGATTCCTATCAGAAATATATATTCCCATTAATTTTTTCTCACAAACAACATTTTTTTCAATGAAAATATATTTTATTTCTGTACAAAATTTTATTTGGAGTGTAACTCTTCGTTCACATTGTTTTTCCAGATTTTTTTAATATCTATCAAGATCCAAAGTGCTCAGATATATTATATTCATTGTACTGTGAAATCTATTTCCTACGTTTTGTGCTTGATATCACCACGAACGTCCATGCCGGGATTTGAACCAGTGACCTTTAGAAGACAAGCCCAGGACACATTAGTGCGCTGATTAATGCAAATCAAATTGCAACTCTATTAGTTGAAACTATTTCAAAATTGAAACTTTTAATACTCCATAATTTAGTTTTTATGAATCAGAAGAATCAGAAAAATTGAAAATCAACCCAAAACTTTAAACAGCACTTAAACGAATGAAAATTGATATAAAAAATAAAAAATAAAATGTTCAAAAAAATTATTACCCAAAAAGCCAAAAAAAAAAATGTTTCCAAGGAGAAAAAATTCAAATAAAACATTTAAAAAAAATTGTTCTAATTCGATAAATAAAAACTTATATTTCGAAAAAAAAAAAATTTTTTAATTTATTTTTCAACACCATATTTTTTGAAATTTTTTTTTTTTTTATGTTCCGAGCATGTCATATCGCGACCTCTTAAAAACTGAAATCTTTTTTTTAATAAATTAAATTTTTTTTTTTTAAATTTTGTTCGACTAAAGCCATATCGTCACTATCATGCCAAAGGGGCGAATGTGCAATTTTTGACATTTGAGTTTTTTTTACATTTTTTAATGTAGTTTTTCCTCATGTAAACTGTGCTAAAATCGCGAGTCGTTTTGTTGGATATATCTAGCCACAAAATTCAAAACCAAAAGGGCGAATTTGAAAAATTGAAAATCTTGTCATGCCAAAAGGGCGAATCTTTTCGTTTTTTCGCCATAACTATTTATTGGTTCGAGATAAAATAGTAGTGTAAAGGCATCTATTGTTTGTTTTTAAAGCACCTATCGATCTGCATCATTAATTAAAAATATTTTGTCAAACATTAATTTGACATTTGTTATTTGCAGGAAAAAATGTTTGGCAAAATATTTTTAAATAATGATGCCAATAGATAGGTGCTTTAAAAACAAACACTTAATGTCTTTACATTACTATTTCATCTTGCGCTAATAAAAAGTTATAGCTTAAAAAACAAAAATATTTGCATTTTGATCAGGATATAGTCTCACAAAATTCGTATTTATAATTCAGTAAGTTGTCCAAATCCAAAGATATTCTATATACGTTATAATAATTCATGAATAAACCAAAATAACAGAAAAAATTGAAAAAAAAAACTAATTTTTCTAATTTTTAAAACACTTCAAACTTTAAAATTTGATTTCCCCACATTTTTAAAAATGCACATTCGCCCCTTTGGCATGACAGTGACGATATATTGTTCGAAACAAATGCACTAAAAAGTTTTGAAAAAAGAATGATAAACAAATATTTTTAGAATTATTTTTTTCAAATATCTACTTTCTTTTGGTCATATAAGGTTTCAATATTCGGCTACAAAACAGTTTTTGCAACCTCTTGAAAACTTAAATGTTATTCATATGAAAGCTTTTTATTCTCTGGCTGAATTTCAGTTATAGTAAAACTTTAATTATTCTATAGAATTCGATAATGACTATGACTTCTTAAAAAATATTTTAGCTACTTACCAAGATACATCAATTAATTTAAGTAAAAATTTGGATAATTGGGAAAACTTACCTAAAAAAATTGAAGAAGAAAAAACGAATATTAAAAATTGGAAATTTAATATGAAATATATATACAGCCTTATATAGCAGACAATATAATATATAAAAAAATATTTGGTATCATTTAACGTATTACGATGGATGGAATGGATAGACCTCTCGATTATTTTTAATTATTCGCCCATATCTTCTCTTAGTATTTGAATTATTTCCTTAGTATTTAAATTAAATCCAAAATCCAAATATCCTTGCTCAACAATCGTTCAAAATTTAATCCATTTCTCGTTAGTACTAAATGATGCTGCGTCGATTCCACATAGTCAAATTTGACACCATTCGCATCAGCCTAACTACATCCAATTCTGACATATTTCAGGAGCCAAAAATGCAGTGTTGATTTTTCGTTGTTGCAGGTAAGTAGTGCGAATGGCGCTGAATTGCGTGGAATTTTTGTCTAAATATTTAGACAGCTGCTTAGCGTGAACGAGCGTTTATTTCGGACGAAATTCGAGTGCGTAGGCACTAAATAGACAGACAGACTTGGCAACACTTGAGCACACAGTCAGACAGACGAAACAGCAATGCATACACTGCATTTACTGCGTTGCGATTAAGTGTGAAAAGGATTTTGATCAAATCACATTATGCGTAGCGCCTGCCTGCCTCCCTGCCATCCTGAGAACGGCATTACGACGTAGGCTATTGTTAGAGCTCGTTGGTTTTACTACGAAATTTGCGGATTTAGTACGAAAATGCGAAAGTTGTTCAACGTTTAGATTCAACGTGTGTTGTAAAACAAAAAGCGTTACGTTCTGTCGTAGTTTAAATGATGATTTTTTGTGATTTTTTGTGATTTTTTGGATTATATGCTAATGTTTTAAAAAACGTAAATAAAAATGAATTTATTTAATTTCTGTTTTCTCGGCGTTTCGTTGACTTTAACATCTTCTGGGTAAAATATGTAATTGTAGATTGTTTTTAAATTAAATTAAATTTTTAAATTAACCAGTTGGGGAGGTTAGATTACATGGGAAAATTTAAAGTAGGGACATTTTAAAATAACTACAAACTTTCAATCGCTGAAGAATTTCCCTTCATTTGATACCCATATTGAAATATGGGTAGGTTCACCGAATTTCGATTTTGTTTTTGGGAACCCCAAGTCGTTTCGCGGGAGAACATTATTTTCATGTATTTGAGCATGAAGTCAATATATATTAGACCAAAAAAAGTTTACCTGAACACGTATACAGTGAAATTCACCAGTAGATGTGTTTTATATGATAAATTTGAATATAAGTGGTCGGTTCACAGGTCATAATGGACTGATCATTCCCATTTTCACTGACAGACAGCGTAAATAAATAAGTAATCTAAATTAGGAGTTTCATTTATTTAGCTCTTCTAGTTTTTCTGTAATCGTGATTTCAACAGACAGACGGACATCGCTAAATCGACTCAGGAGGTCATGCTAATAAAGAATATGTATACTTTTCCATACAGGAGATGCTTCCTTCTGGGTGTTACAAACGGCGTACCAAATTGAATATACCCTTTCACTCTTAGTGTAGGGTACAAAAATGGACTTCTTTTATAAAGATAATGCTTTACAATTTTTTTCATTTTTAAAATTCTTTATTGTTTCAATACTGGTGGAATTTATTAATTTATAGTATCTATTTATCGAATTAAATAACAAGTAATTTAATTCGTTTCATTTAGTCAAATTTTTACATATTTTTTAATTTATTTTTTCATTAACAATTATATTATAGAATTAAATAATAAAACAATTATGTTAAGTCTTTTTGTTTTTTTATTTTTCTTTTTTTTTTCGTTTTTATATTTTAAAACATAATTTTTATATTTGTTTGCATTCGATTGTATTGCATTTGATTGTATTTATTGTATTTGATTTTATTTGACTATATCTAAAATGATTTGATTGTTTTTATTTTATTTTTTATTGTGTTTGATTATATTTCCTTTTATTTGATTCTACTTAAAGTTATTTGACTATATTTCACTGTATTTGATTGTGCTTGTTTTTGTTTGCTTGTTCTTATTTGACCTTGTTGATTGTATTTTGTATTATTTAGAATTTTTTTTTAAATATTTTTTTTTATATTTGATTTTGTTTTATTTTGTTTAAATTTGATTGTAGTTGATTTTTTTCGACTTAATATAATTTAATTTGTTAGGTTTGATTTTATTTTTCATATTTTTATATTTTTTTTTTATTATTTTTTTTATTATTTTTTTTTAATTTTTTTATTTTTTTTATTTTAAAAAATCTTTTATATATTTTACATATTTTTGTTTTTTTATTTTTTTATATTAATTGTTTTTGTTTTTAATATTTTGATTTTTTGTTTCAATTTTTTGTTTATATTTATATTTTTATATTCTTTTAATGTTGTTTCTTTTTAGACGACACTAAAATAAAGCAAAAAAAAAATGCAAAAACAAATTTGTCGGGCTCTAGGTCTTGTTTCCCTTCACATTTTTTTAATCAATTTATATTTTTTTATTTTTAATTTTTTATGTGTTTTTATTTAAATATTTATATTTTTTTATTTAAATTTTTCTTTTTTTAATTTTTTTATGATTTGTTATATTTTTAAATATTTTTAATAATTTCATATGTTTAAATTTTGTATATCTATTTTTTATATTAATTATATTTATATATTTTGTAATTTATTTCTTTTTCTATGGTTTTTTATTTTTTATATTTTAATTTAATTATTATTATTTTTTTTTAATTTTTTATATATTTATTTTTATTTTCAGTTTTTTTTTTAACTATGTCTAACAAAATCCAACTAATGCAGCTTTAAAGCTTTCAAAGAACCCATTCGACGAAAATTTCAACTGACAAATCACAAATATTTTCTTTCAGTGAATTAGTGCGAACTACCACGTATGAGTTACATTTTTGAGGTCCTTCAAATAACGGCAACTTTAACGCGCGTGTTTTTGTTAAGCGCGCTTAAGCTTGTTACGCAAAAAAAAAGAAGAAAATCAATTAATTAATAAAAAGCAGCAACAACAACGAGAAGCAAATACAATTAACTAACTTTGCAGCACAAAATGCTGAAGAAGATCCTTCAACAAACTTCAGACGCAGATTAAAACTCGTGTGCGGTGGCACGAGTAGCACCGCCGCACATGGCGCAGCAGCGTTGCATAGGCAACGACAGACAGACGGAAAGACAGACAACAATAATAACAACAACAACAGCAAAAAATATAACACAAAAAACAAGAAGCAACACGTACAACAAAATAAAGAAAATATATTTTCGAGGACATAACTTGGACTGCTGCCGCTGCCTCGTTGTCCTTGTGCCGCACAGCAGTAGCTGTAGCAGCAGGAGGTGGAGGAAATGGACAAAATGATGAAGCTGAAATGGCAGAAAGAGATGGCATGCTGAGCACAAGTGAAACAGCATGCCTGTTACTCACTAATTGAGTTAATGGGCGCCGCATGCAATATTGCGGTGATTATGATGATTTTGAGATCGTATAAAAGACCGCCGGCTTCTAATGCAAATTATATAATAACAACAACAAAAAGAAGAAGAAGGTGAGAAGGAAGTACCTTGTCTTAACAACAAAAATTCCACTGAAATCCACTCAAATATAGAACTCCGACTTGGGCAGTATCTGCCTCCACGTAGCTCTATTCTGTGCGATGAGTGCAAAAGAGGCTTTTTATTTTTGAATAATTAAATTATTTCGAAAATACTTTTTTTGCTACAGCGTGTTATGACAGCTTTGACCTTGAGGCGACGCATTGCATGCTGCATGTTACGTGAAATCAATGCAGAGTCCTTGATTTGCATTTATTTATTATGCAGTCGGCGCAAAAACGTGGCCATCTTTTGTATGGGCCGATGATTGTAGTCGAATTAATGCGATTAAAGCCGACAAGGTCCCGTCGAGCGGCAGTTTTTAATTAGCCAAATAGGTACGTGGCACATGTGACATGTGAGTTACCCGAATTAAGAATATATAATATATAAAATATAAAATATAAAATATAAAATATAAAATATAAAATATAAAATATAAAATATAAAATATAAAATATAAAATATAAAATATAAAATATAAAATATAAAATATAAAATATAAAATATAAAATATAAAATATAAAATATAAAATATAAAATATAAAATATAAAATATAAAATATAAAATATAAAATATAAAATATAAAATATAAAATATAAAATATAAAATATAAAATATAAAATATAAAATATAAAATATAAAATATAAAATATAAAATATAAAATATAAAATATAAAATATAAAATATAAAATATAAAATATAAAATATAAAATATAAAATATAAAATATAAAATATAAAATATAAAATATAAAATATAAAATATAAAATATAAAATATAAAATATAAAATATAAAATATAAAATATAAAATATAAAATATAAAATATAAAATATAAAATATAAAATATAAAATATAAAATATAAAATATAAAATATAAAATATAAAATATAAAATATAAAATATAAAATATAAAATATAAAATATAAAATATAAAATATAAAATATAAAATATAAAATATAAAATATAAAATATAAAATATAAAATATAAAATATAAAATATAAAATATAAAATATAAAATATAAAATATAAAATATAAAATATAAAATATAAAATATAAAATATAAAATATAAAATATAAAATATAAAATATAAAATATAAAATATAAAATATAAAATATAAAATATAAAATATAAAATATAAAATATAAAATATAAAATATAAAATATAAAATATAAAATATAAAATATAAAATATAAAATATAAAATATAAAATATAAAATATAAAATATAAAATATAAAATATAAAATATAAAATATAAAATATAAAATATAAAATATAAAATATAAAATATAAAATATAAAATATAAAATATAAAATATAAAATATAAAATATAAAATATAAAATATAAAATATAAAATATAAAATATAAAATATAAAATATAAAATATAAAATATAAAATATAAAATATAAAATATAAAATATAAAATATAAAATATAAAATATAAAATATAAAATATAAAATATAAAATATAAAATATAAAATATAAAATATAAAATATAAAATATAAAATATAAAATATAAAATATAAAATATAAAATATAAAATATAAAATATAAAATATAAAATATAAAATATAAAATATAAAATATAAAATATAAAATATAAAATATAAAATATAAAATATAAAATATAAAATATAAAATATAAAATATAAAATATAAAATATAAAATATAAAATATAAAATATAAAATATAAAATATAAAATATAAAATATAAAATATAAAATATAAAATATAAAATATAAAATATAAAATATAAAATATAAAATATAAAATATAAAATATAAAATATAAAATATAAAATATAAAATATAAAATATAAAATATAAAATATAAAATATAAAATATAAAATATAAAATATAAAATATAAAATATAAAATATAAAATATAAAATATAAAATATAAAATATAAAATATAAAATATAAAATATAAAATATAAAATATAAAATATAAAATATAAAATATAAAATATAAAATATAAAATATAAAATATAAAATATAAAATATAAAATATAAAATATAAAATATAAAATATAAAATATAAAATATAAAATATAAAATATAAAATATAAAATATAAAATATAAAATATAAAATATAAAATATAAAATATAAAATATAAAATATAAAATATAAAATATAAAATATAAAATATAAAATATAAAATATAAAATATAAAATATAAAATATAAAATATAAAATATAAAATATAAAATATAAAATATAAAATATAAAATATAAAATATAAAATATAAAATATAAAATATAAAATATAAAATATAAAATATAAAATATAAAATATAAAATATAAAATATAAAATATAAAATATAAAATATAAAATATAAAATATAAAATATAAAATATAAAATATAAAATATAAAATATAAAATATAAAATATAAAATATAAAATATAAAATATAAAATATAAAATATAAAATATAAAATATAAAATATAAAATATAAAATATAAAATATAAAATATAAAATATAAAATATAAAATATAAAATATAAAATATAAAATATAAAATATAAAATATAAAATATAAAATATAAAATATAAAATATAAAATATAAAATATAAAATATAAAATATAAAATATAAAATATAAAATATAAAATATAAAATATAAAATATAAAATATAAAATATAAAATATAAAATATAAAATATAAAATATAAAATATAAAATATAAAATATAAAATATAAAATATAAAATATAAAATATAAAATATAAAATATAAAATATAAAATATAAAATATAAAATATAAAATATAAAATATAAAATATAAAATATAAAATATAAAATATAAAATATAAAATATAAAATATAAAATATAAAATATAAAATATAAAATATAAAATATAAAATATAAAATATAAAAAAATGTAATTTATGCTATTTTAGTTTAGCACCTTGACAATCTGTGACGTCAGCAACGAAAGCTGCCGCAAAGCTGTTCCAATTGCAGCTGCAATATAGAGCTTTTATCACTTTGCTTCAATAATAAAATAAATAACTAAAAATAAATAAAACATAAATTTATGAAATAAACCAAAAAAGCTTCAAAACTATATGAATTAAAAAATTCATTAAAGCTTGGGGTGCTCATTAAATAACAAGGATTTTTAATTGTGTTGCAACAGTATGAATTAAAAAAAAAGCTACACTGTGTATTTTGTTGTTGTGCATGTTCTTCACGCTCCCATCGAATGATTTGACGACATCAGTTGCTGATGTCGGCTTCGGTGTCGCTTCTAGGTCAAAGCTTTCCATGTAAAGCCAGTTATTATTTTGTCATTGTTGTTGCTGTTGTTGTTTGAGAAACTTTTGTGTTGCTGTTGATGCTTTCGTCGATGTCGAAATTTCAATCAAAAGCTTTTGTTAATGCAATTTGGTGCTATGGTGAAAGGGCACAGCAGGCCACAACAGCAATTACAACAAAACAAATAAAAAACAAAAAAAAAATGAAGGAAACAGGAAATGCAAGGAGTAAATAGAGATGCAGTCAAAACGACGTATTAAGTACAGTTAGAGAAAATTAAAATATTTAAATATATAGAATATTGAAAATTAAAAATAACAAAAACTAAAAATAAAAAACATAAAGACAAAAAAAAAAAATTAAAAAAAATGAAAAAAAGAAATAGAAAGCAAACATAATAAAAAATAAAATGAAAAAAAAAAATTAACAAATATTACTATTTAATTAATTAAAAAAAGAAAATAATTAAAAAAGTAAATAAAAAAGAGAGAAAACAAAAATTTATAAAAACTAAAAAAAAAAAAAAATCTACTAAAAAAATAATAACAATGTAAAAAAATTGTTATTTTCCTAACAACTAAATAAAAGAAAGAACCAAAGTAAAAAATGAAAAAAATATATAGAAAGAAAAAATAAAGTTAAAAGAAAATAGAAAAATAAATCAAAAAATATAAAGAAAAAAAAACGCAAAATAAATATTATATATTTTTCTTAATATAAATATTATATAAAGAAAATAGGGAAAACAATTGAAAAATATATAATAAAAAAAAAGTATATAATGAAAATAATGAAAATAATAAAAATATGTTATAGATAGAAACAAAAAATAATACAAAAAAGATATTTCGCAAAAATAATTCAGATAATGGAAAATATAAAAATAAAAAAAATAAATAAAAAATATCAAAAATAAAAAGTAATCTGTAAAACAAAAATGAATAAAGTTAAAGATTATGAAGAAAATAAAAAATGAGTAAAATGAACAAATTGCAGAAAATGAAAAAAATAAAAAAAATAAATCATTAAAATTTAAAAATGAAAGAATAAAAAAAGAAATAGAAAAAAATGAAATCAGAAAACAAAAACAAGTAAATCATAATAATAAAAAATAAAAGAATAAAAAAATAAAAATAAATAAAAATAAAAATAAAAATAAAAAAAGAGAAAAAGAAAAAAAATGATAAAAGAGAAAGTGCAAAAAAAATACCCAAGAGGAAAAAAAAAGAAAATGAATGGAAACTAAGGAAAAAGAAAGAAACAGACAGAATAAATGGAAAAAAAAATAGAAAAACTTAAAATAAAACATAATAATAAACATAAAAACAAAAACAAAATGCAAAAAAAAAACAATAAAAATAAAAATGAAATATAAAATATTTAAAAACTTTTAAATCATATCAGCAAATGCAAAAAATAAAATACAAGAAAAAGCTCATCGCCTGCAGTTACGCCTCAGGCGGCAGCGACTTATATTAGCGGTGCAATTTAAGGATTTTCCACGCTTTCTTGGTGATGCTTTTAAATGAATTACATGTGGATTTGTGTATGTGTGTGTATGTGTGTCCGTCGGTGTGTATGAGTGTGTGTGTGTGGCTGTGCGCGTTTGTAGGCCGCGTGTCCTTAATCTGCAACATGGCAAAAGTAGAGCAACAACAGCGTCACCGCTGTTAGCGGCCTCTGTGTGTGTGTGTGTGTGTGTGTCTGTGTGTTTGCATGTGTGTGTGCGCACGCAAGCGTGATTTATTGTCTTTGCATTTTGGCAGCAGCACAACCCGCTCTGGGTTTTTGTACTTGTGGTGGCTGCCATCACACAAAATGCATCTCTGCTGTGTGTGTTGCACAGTCAGGCAGTCACATGGCGTGAGCCTTAGAAAGGTCGTCCGACGAACGAACGAACTAACGCAGGCACGCACGACGCATAACATGTGACGTTGACGAAGTGACGAACGAATGTGTTTTGCGTCAGCACGAATGTGTTGATTCTGCTTGTAAATCATCAATCTGTAGAATAAACAACAAAGCGCGTGTGATAAAAGCTTTCGCTGGCGCGCCCTTTTTCATGCAGCATTTTTGTCTTAAACATTTTTATTTATTTTAAAAGTTGTTCATACAAAAATCAAAAATTTTGTGTAAAATATATTTTATAAATTTCATTACTTTGTATTTACAGCATCAAACATATCTTTAGAGACCATTTAAATAAACTATAAATCAATTTATTAAAAACACAGCATGTCAGTCTGTCTCCCTGTTTGTCTGTCTACGTGTAGCATACTTTTGGGCGCAGTTGCTGTCGTACTACACTCGACTGTTTCGTTCCGAGTTCGCGCTCATTTGTCGCGAAAATATCTCTTGAATTCAATGCAAATATGACGTGTGCGATGCTCTCTAAACAATGCTGCTTTTAAGTTTCAGACATAAGCTCGCCCTCTTGCAGCCACGCACTGTTTGCAAAGAGACAAAGCTCTAAGTGCTTTCTTGCAGCAAATGTCCAAAGGCGCGAGAGGTATTTCAAAAATGTGCTCAAGAGCGAAACAGTCGCAATAAGCGTCATAATAAGTAAAAAAAAATGATTTATATAGATTCAATTAGAACGATCTTGCAATTTTTCAATTGAAATTAAATATTCAGCAAAAATTCATATTTTCACTAAAAATTCAAATTTTTACTAAAAATTCAATTTTACACTTAAAATTCAAGTTATCACCAAAAATTCAATTTTTAACTAAAAATTCAATTTTAACTAAAAATTCAATTTGCAACTAAAAATTTCAAATTTTCACTAAAATTCAATTTTTCACTTAAAATTCGAATTTTCACTATAAATTATTTTTTTTTTACTAAAAATCCAAATTTTGACTAAGAAGACAATTTCTAACCCAAAATTCAATTTTCTCTTAATATTCAATTTCTCATTAAAAATTCAATATTTACTAAAAATTCAAATTTTGACTAAAAAATACAATTTTACTAAAAATTAATTTTTTCACTAAAAATTAAATTTTTCAACAAAAATTAAAATTTTCACCAAAAATTAAAATTTTCACCAAAAATAAATTTTTCACCAAAAATTAAAATTTTTTTTAATTTTTAAAATTTTAAATTTTCATCAAAAATTCAATTTTTCACCGAAATTCAACTTTTAACGAAAAATTCAATTTTAACTAAAAATTCAATTTTAACTAAAAATTCAATTTTAACTAAAAATTTAATTTTAACTAAAAATTCAATTTTAACTAAAAATTCAATTTTAACTAAAAATTCAATTTGTAACTAAAAATTTCAAATTTTCACTAAAAATTCAATTTTTTCATTTAAAATTCTAATTTTCACTAAAAAAAATTTTTTTTAATAAAAATCCAAATTTTGACTAAAAAGACAATTTTTCACTGAAAATTCAATTTTTGACTATAAATAAAATTTTTCATTAAAAGTTGCATTTTCACAAAAAAAAAAAAAAATTTAATTAAAAAATATTTTTTTTTTACTAAAAATTCAATTTTTCACTATAAATTTAATTTTTCATTACAAGTTGCATTTTCACTAAAATTTTTACTTAAATTCAATTTCTCATTAAAAATTAAAATTTTCACTAAAAATTCCAATTTTCACAAAAAATCATATTATCAGTAAAAATTCAATTTTAACTAAACATTCATTTTTAATTTTCACTAAAAATTACTAAAAATTCAATTATTCACCAAAAATTCATATTTTCACCAAAAATTCAATTTTTTCATTAAAATTAAATTTTTTTACTAAAAATTCAATCTTCACTGCTTATTGGATGCTGCTTATAATTGAAACATTCCGAATTGTTTCTAATTCCGAATTAATTTAATTTCTTGAAAAACAAACTCCTTTTTTTATTTACGGCATTGTCCTTGTTCCGTTTGTTCTGTTTGGAAAACAATGTTCTTAGTCATTTTCTGTAAAATTCAGTTGTATTTTCCGAACTTCACAAAAGACGCAGTAGGTACTTTGGTCTGTGCTACACAAACAGCAGCTGCTGTGAAATTAAAAACACACATTCGGCAATGCATAGTAAATGCAATGTTTGGCTCCCAAAAGTATGCAAAGTATTTATTGATGATGTGACATTCGAACGAAAACACTTTACGCAAGTTTTTCGCAAAAAGACTTATTTTCCATTTGAAGATTGATTAAAGTTACAAAGGAAATAAGCAGCTCAATAAAATTGCTTTTAATTTTTAATACGACTTGAAAATAAAACTTTTTAATATCAAAACAATTATTGAATATTTAAATATATTTAAAATAATATTTATATATAAAGGGTTTTTCAACAGGGACGCTACAAAAGTAGAGCGACAAGGACAGCAAACGACGCTATATTTCTTGCCGCTCTTTTGACATTTCACTTCAGTAAGGTTTGCCATTTCATGTTGGTAAGATATACGAATTCGAATTTCGGTAGTAAATTTTAATAATTTCGACGCGTTGTTGGCTCGTATGTCTTTCCATCATGAAATGGCGAACCTTACTGAAGAGAAATGTCAAAAGAGAGGCACGAAATATGCCGTCGTTTGCTGTCCCTGTTGCTCGACTTTTGTAGCGTCCCTATTGAAAAACCCTTAAAAAAACTTTTGTAGCGCTCTTATTGAAAAACCCTTTACAACGGAATATATCAATTTTAAATGAAAATTTTTAATTTTCCATTAACAATGAAAATTTAACAATTTTCTATAAAAAAATTATTTTAATTTAGAATTAATTTTTCAATTTCATTCGGAAAGCCTTAAATTTCAATGGTAAATGCTGCAATTTTGCATAAATTCTACATAATTAGTTTTTAAATTCAAATCTGTTTTTTTAATTTTTTTTTTGAAGCAACTCGAATCATTCGAGGTGTGACTGGCTCTGGACGATGACTACCTTGCGAAATATTGAAAGTAATAAATAACAGAATCAAGTAAGGAAACAACTACAACAACAACAATTATAACAAAAACACTGTACTGTTGTAAAGGATGTCGCAACGATCATAACTCAATAAATATTTGACGCATCGACAGCAGCAGCAACAACAATAATAAATAGGTCAACAACAATGGCAACAAATTATACAACGTTTCTATTGCAATTTATTGTTGTTGTAGTTGCAATTGTTGTTGCTGTTGCTGTTGCTGTTGTTGTTGTAATTGTACTTGGCAAAAGCAACGACATGCACAGGACGACGATAAACTGAAGACAATAAAATTAATTTCTGAAAACAAAACAAAACACGTACCAAAAAAAAAACATAAAATGCTACAAGATAAAGAAACATTGAAATGGAATATAAACCTGTAGCAACAACAGCAGTACCAACAACAATAAACAAAATTTCAAATAATCATAAAGTTTGATTAGCAACAACAACAATTTATGCAGCAAAACGGATATGAAAAAAAAAACCAACAACAGCAACTTAGAGCATCGACAGCAACAATAGCAGCCAACAACTATATTGATAACAGCAACATGAGCAACATTTTTTAGCTGCAACGACGACAAGTAGCAACAATAGCAACATGCATACAGTAACAATAAATATCAGCCCGTTGTCTGCTGCAACATAAAGTGGAACAACTACAAAATCAAGTAGAATAGTACGAAAAATGAGGTGAACTGGAAAAAATTACTCGGACTTGTTTAACATGCAAATATTCTGCAATAAATGTAAAATAATAGAGTAGTTGTTCGTCACAGTTCCATTGAATGCCACTCTGAATATGTGTAACTTTTGTAAGTTTGCGAAAAAAAAGTTCTAGTTTTATAGAAAAACTCAATAAGAGAAATGTACCAAACAAATTTGAATATAATTCGTTTGGGAATATCAAATTAATCTGCAAAATTTGAAAAAAATAAAAATAAACTACACAAATTTAGAATAAAAAAAAAACTACTTGAAGTTAACCAAAAAAAACTTCTTGAAGTCAGCCAAAAACTTCTTGTTTTAACAAAAAAAACTTATACTACCAATTTAAAAATAAAATTTAAATTGCGTTTATTATAAAAATCATAGTCTGTGCATAAGAAGAAACATATTACACTAAAAAATGAACTGTATAAATTTCATATTACTCAGAATTACAAAACTTTTTAGAGTTTGCAAAAAAAAACTTCTTGCTTCACAGAAGAACTCAATGCTTCAGTTTTAAAAATAAAGAGGAAAATGATTTCTTTGAGAAAATCGAATAACAAATATATCTTATACAATTCAGTGTATAAAAAAATACTTTCAGTTATCTAAAAAATACTTCTTGATTTGCAGAAAAACTCACGAAAGAAATTTTTAATAAATAAGTTTGCAAAAATAACAAAACTTCTTCATTGTAGAAGAAAACTTCTTGCTTCACAGAAAAACTCCATAGATCGTTTTAAAATTAAATCTTACATTGAATTGTTTGAAAAAATTTAATTCTCTGCATAATAAGTACTACATTATATATAGTTGAGAATAAAACTTCTTGCAATAAGTGAAGAAAACTTCTTGTTTTACAGAAAAACTAAATAACACCAATCTACCAAGAAGAGTCAAATTCTTTACATAAGAAGAAACATATTACAATACAAAAAATGTGTATTAAGTAATACACGGAATTACAAAACTTCTTGAAGTTAGTAAAAAAACTTCTTGTTTTACAGAAATAATTCTATACATCAAAAAACTCAATACATTCAACTGAAATTTATTTGTTTCAGTTTAAAGAGTATCTGTGTTTATTGAATACTACTTGAAATTACAATTTTCTTTCAGTTTGAGAATATAAACTTCTTGATTTACAGTAAAACTGAATACCTTAAATACAAATTTTTTGAATTATTTTTTTTTGTTACAAAATTATAAGGAGAAACATATTACATTACATACTTTATATTCAGATTCTAAAAAAAACTTATTTCAGTTTAAGAAATAATCTTCTTGTTTCATATAAATGTTAGAATATAAACTTCTTGATTTATAGAAAAACTCCATACCTTCAATCTAAATATAAATTTTGGAATTCATTTTTTTTGTTACAAAATTATAAGGAGAAACATATTACATTATATACTTTATATTCAGATTTAAAAAAATATATATTCTAGTTTAATAAATAAACTTCTTGTCTTATATAAATGTTGAGAATATAAACCTCTTGATTTACAGAAAAACTCAATACCTTCAGTCTAAATATAAATTTATGAATTAACTTATTACATTATATACTTTACAAACTTCTTGATCTATAGAAAAACTCAATACCTTCAATCTAAATATAAATTTTGTATTGACTTTTTTTGGTTACAAAATTATAAGGAGAAACCTATTACATTATATACTTTATATTAAAATTTCTAAAAAAAACTTATTTCAGTTTAAGAAATAAACTTTTTGTTTCACAGAAAAATTCTAAACTACCAATTAACAAAGAAATTTTAAAGATTTACAAAACCTTTTAAAACATATATGTCAGTCATTTCAATTTTACATTTTTTGGTACTATATAAATTGAAATATTAGAAATTGTATTAAAAATGAATTGATCTTATCTATATTTCAATGTTATGTAAAAACAACTATACTACAAATTGTGAGAATTTTAAATGAAACGTACCACTGAAAGATTTAAATTATGCCTATTTTTGGTAGAAACATGGGCATTAGTATGACAATTTGATACACTAAGTATTATAGTTATTATTTTTATAAACAAAACAATTTAAAACAATTTATTTTATATTATTTGAAATTTCCATTTATTGAAATTATTTTTGTTCGTCATAAAATCCTCGAATTTACTTTATTTTTTTAAAACACTCTAACTTAACTGTATCCCATGTTTATGTTACCTATAGATTTTCATAATTTTCATGTATCTGCCATTTCTTATTATCTTTAGAAAAATTAAATTGAAATTTAAGCCTACAACCCAAGGTTTTAAATACAACTCAATGCCAGTAAAAACAGTTTATGGTTATACAGCTCTTTTGACAGACAATGAACGCACAGAAACTGAACGAAAGAAAATCCCATATGCTCATTAGTATGTCCTGCGACAGAAAATCTACTTTTTGTTGTTGCACATAGTGCATTGGGGGAAAATATGTCAAAAACTAACTGTTGCGCGTGTCCTGATGTTGCATTCAGACAAATTGATTTTGAATGGCTTACAATGCAAAATATACGCAACGCATTCATGCTCAACAGTCAAATGTCAATCATTTGCGGCTCAACCACAGGCACCATGACATTCTTCCATTGCCTTCGGCGCGCAGGACACTCATCACATGCAGTAGATGTCGCCACAAAGTTGTGTTAATTTCCCCAGAGTGTATTGAAAGCAGTTGAGGATACTCTACAATGCCCTATCAAGCAACAGTAATAAAAAACGCATAAGAAAGTTACAAAAAAGACACAAAAAAGACACAAAAAAGTTATGAAAAAGACGCAACATGCTACCAACGCCTTTTAAAGTAGCCAAAAAGTTTATTTAATGTTAAGTTTTTCTTGTGTTTGACTTAGTAATGCAGTTTATATTAATTTGCATAATTAATTGACAATTTGCTGTTGCAACTCAGCGCATCGCAAGGACATGCTATTTAATTTGTGCATTAATTGTGCTAAAATAACACACTGAGCTAATCGGCTTAAATTTGCCAACAATAACATGCCGACAATCAGTACAATCACAACTACATAACAGAACAGCGGGCAATTACAAGACAGAAGGCGGTGCGGCTTCGAAGGACACGCACTTTGACACTGCATGCAGGACGAAGCAGTTAAGTGTGAGTGCTAATTATGCACTTTGCAGGTGTCGAAGTGCAAGGAAAACAATATCAAAACATAAATCTAACTAAATATCTAAAATTGCAGCATAAATTACGCTGAAACAGCATGACGTATGAGCAACCTTTTTCATAAGTTTCATTACAGGATACAAAAGAGTGTGAAAATTAAATTAATATTTTTGATATGCATATTAAAATAAATATAAAACTAAATAATAAAACAATAAAATATAACAATACCAAAATTTTAAATTTGCTTAAAATTTAATAAAATATCCAACTGCCGAAAATTCTTTTCACCTGCATTTAAATAATTTTTTGCTACCTTTTATCCGCATATCCTTAAAATAATAAAACCTCAAAAAAATCACTATTAAAAAAATAAACCAAATCAAAGTGCGCGCACTTTATGCTCTAAGTGCAAATCGAAACTCAAAGCTACTTAAATGTATTCAGTCAGCATCCCACATCCTTTAACAAATAGCACAAAAAAAAATGGTGCCCCCAAAAAAATGGTTCTAATGAATAACAGCACCAACAAATATCACCTGCCAATGGCATGCGTATGTGGAATGTTTCAAGGATATGCAAAAGTTATGAGGGAACGAATTATTTCAAATTTTTTCAATATTTTGCTGCTGCTGCTTTATTGCGGTTGCTGCCTGCTGCCGATGCTGATCCGCATGGCACAACTACGACATCCGTTTAAACGTCTAAATTGCTTGCTTCCGCGCGCAAGGATATGCAAGGACATGTCTGCGAAATCGACGGCAGCTTTGAAATATTATTATCAAATACTTGGCAGCCAGTAGTGAAAAAGGTCGTCGTCACATTTTACCCCACAAAAGGCTGGTTGCCTTTAAAAGGTTTGAACATCCTGCCGCTTGCGCCAACAGCAGGATATTTAAATTTGCACCTTTTTGAATGCGTCGTTTTGGTTGCCTTTCGTTTTGTAAATTGTTAAATTGAGCTTGTATTGATTTGCACAACAACAATAAAAAAAAAACATCATCCCGACATTCTTGACATCCTTCTTGTGCTATTCGGGACATAATTGAATGCCAGCAACAAAAACAGCTAAATTCTGATTTATTTTTGGGCTCGAATTCGTTTATATCGTAACATGTTTGTTGTTGCTGCTGCTGCTGAGGTCCTTTAATTGGTGTGAGTGTCAGAATTATATGTGAAAATTTGCAAAAAGTCAATTGAGGCCGAAATAGATTTCTTTGATCAAAAGGATGTCACATAAAATGAAAATGGAAACAAAATACAAAAAAGTTCATTTAAAATAAACAACAATTGATTGAGTGCTCGATAATATTGTATATTATACATGCAGTGACAAGGACAGCAGGACATTGGAGATTTTTGTGTATTTATTGGGTATTTTGTTGAAGGTCTTTTCAAAGAGTCTGCAATATTTAGGCAAATAGTTATTAAGTAATAAAACATGACCTTTAAATCATTTGCAGAACGAAAACTGAAAACTGATATTTTTTAGATTTGTGAATTTCTAAAGAGTTAAATATAATTTGTGGTTTTGACGTGTGAGTGACATGGATTAAATATTGTAGTTTTCCTTTTATGGCAAAGGATTAAAAACTATAGGGCAAAAAATACAAAGGCTTGGGAACGAATTTTAGGTTCACTTAAACCAGGACGTATGGATGACACCATAAAAATTTCTATGAATTATATCATTTGAAGGCTGGCACTGTAAAAATACCAAGATTCGATTAGAAAAGTAATATGCGTTATATTTAAGGCGAGCAATAAAGTAAATTGAGTATATTTGAGAAGCTGAAAACATTAATGCATAATTCTTATTTCGAATGACCTCTAATATTTTTATACAGACTGTTGGTAACTTTTGACCAAAACAGAAATGTTCGAAAAATTAAAAAAAGTACACAAAAAACTGGTTTATGCGACAAAAGCAAGGTAATGTTCGAAAACAATATTTTACAACTAACAAAATGTATTCGAAAAATTAAAAAAGTTCGAAAAATTTCCAAATTAAAAATTATGCGACAACTTCGAAAACAATATTTTCCTACAAAAAATTTAATTCAACCAAAAAAATATGTTCGAAAATATTCGAAAAAATTGTGCGACGAAAAATTTCGAAAACAACATATTCCAACAAAAAATGTGTATTCAACAATGTTCGAAAAAATTCGAATAATAAAATAGTTAAAAAAATTGACAAAACAACAGGTTCGAAATTTCTTCAAACATTGCAATAAATGGTTTGTGCCACAAAAAAACGTAATGTTCGTAACCGACATTTTTCAAAAACAAAAAAATGTATTCGACCTAAATTACAAGTTAGAAAATTTTCGAAAAAAATTGTGCGACAAAAACAACGTAATGTTCGAAAAGAGCATTTTTTAAGACAACATTTTTATTCTTCAAAAACAACAATATTCGAAAATTTTCGAAAAAAAAATGTGCGCAACTAAAAGAACGCAATATTCGAAAACAAAATGATTCAACAAAAAACAAGTTCGAAAAATTTAAATTGGTTTTTTTGTACAACAGTAAGGTTTAAAACAACATTTTTCAACAAAAAATTTGCATTCAGCAATGTTCGAAAAATTTCGAATAAAAAAAATTCGAAAACAACGTATGTTCGAGAACAATATTTGCAAACAAAGAATTTTAATTCGACAAAAACAAAGCAATGTTCGAAAACAACACCCTCCAACAAAAAAAATGGATTCGACCTAAATTACAAGTTCGAAAATTTTTGAAAAAAAATTGTGCGACAAAAAAAACAATACTCGAAAATTTTCGAAAATAATTTTAAAAACAAATTTTTCTCAATTAAAAACTCGTAATGTTCGAAAAAAATGTATGTGACTAAAACATTGAAATGTTCAAAATCAACATTTTTCGAACAAGAAATTTTTATTCCCCTACAATATTCAAACGTTTTCGAAAAAAAAACACTGTGCGACAAAAACAACATAATGTTCGAAAACAATATTTTCCAACAAAAACTTTTTATTGGACAAAACAACAATGTTTGAAAAATTAGGGACAACGTGTTATTCGAAAATAAAACTTAACAATAAAAACAAAATTTTTTGAAAAATAATTTTGTTTCGTTATAAACAACAATGTTCGAAAAATTTCGATAAAACAAATTGAAAAAAAGAGTTTGTATGACAAAACAACAAACAGTTCGAAAAAACGACCAACCATTTTTATGTTTTATAAATGTCTTCAGCAAAAAAAAATCTTATAAATGCGATCTAGTGAGTTTTCTGTCTATGAACAACTATTAAAAATGTTGTATTTCATAACCTTCCATATCTATTGAAAATATTCAGAATATATATCAGAATCAATTGATGTATTATAAAAATCAAAAATGAATTTCTAAATTACAATTGACATGTTTTTAATATCAAATGGAATTTTTGAATTACATTTGATGTCTGTTGAATATAAATTGAATTTTTCTGACATATGCTTGGAAATGGTGTAGTATTTTAGAACTTATCACTGCAAAAATGTATTTTATTTATATTAATATATTTAGCTCTGACGTATGGGCTGCATTTAACGTGCACAACATGTATTGAGCACACAGCTGCGTCAAGGATATTTTTATGCATTTAAATACAATTTTTTTTTTGTTCGTCACATAAGTGCCTCAAAAATAAATTTGCCTCACTGTGTGCGGCATTCTACGTGTTGCCACAAATAAATTTTAAAAACTGACAAAAATATGGCGGCTTTGATAAGGACTTCTGCGGCATGGCATGCATGCGCTATGCAAAAATATTTCTTGCTTCTTCTCTGCGAGTACTGTAAGCGCTTTTAGCTTCAATGGCATTAACTTGAGACCGCACAAAAGGATTCAATTCGAATGAACGAACGAACGAATGTCAGGCAGTGTTGCAGCACAGCACATTCAATAAATGCAAAAAGGACAGCAGGATTTTTAAGGATATTAGCGAACGCAGCGTGCGCCCAAAGCAAGTTGAGGCCGATGTTACCGATAGAGCGACAAATAGACAGATAGAAGGACTTATAGACAGACTGATCGACAGACACGCAGATAGACGTCAATACAGTGGACTGGAAAACGTGTTGGTGGCCAATTTGCAGTCACGTGCGTCCGTCTATATGACTGCCTACCGATGCTCTGTATGCGTTGGGTCTTTGCAAATAAACTGCACGTCACTCATACGCAGTGTGCAGGCCTCGATGTGCTAAGGGCTTCTTGTGCGGCCATGAGCCAAGTGAATGCGACCACAAAACATAACAAACGCATTTCGCACTCGTCAGCATTAGCGTCATCATCAACAGCATTATTTTCTTCTTCTGCGGTACCACTTTCGAAAGAGCAGCCATGCGTATTTTAATTGCCACTGGCAACACTGTTTTGCGCTCAGTGTTGCACGTGTTTGTTCAGAGATGGCGCTGCGTTCCAAGGACTAATTGCATTTTGGCAGCACTTGACTCTTTGTATTTGTTCTTGTTGCTGATGCTGTTGCTGTTGCTGCATTTGTAAATCGTTCAACTGCGAAAGTGTTTTTGCTGCTGCTCTTGCTATACAAATCCTGCGTGCAACAATTGCCTGAATCTGACTGCGGCCAGGTAAAAATTCCAAAATCAACAGCAGCAACAGCAACAATAGTGACAACCACAATGTTGGCTCTGTGCAGCAGGATGTTGCGTTGAAATCGTAAAACCAAAATTTGCTAAATTCCGCAAATCGTTTACGCTCGGTTTGCCGCAATGCAACAAAGCCTCGCAACGTGTTGACGTGTCTAGTGTGAAGGTGCATGGAGTTCGGTCAGGGAGGTGAATAACAGCAAAAGTATTCAACAACTGGTTTCATTATTTTTTTGTAACTAGACGTCTGAGCAACACTTTTGCTGGAACAGTAGGTGTGATTTAAATATTTGCTTTAAATATTTGCAGGAAAATATTTATTTTTCGTTCATTTTTTGACATATTCAGAACTATCAAATAGCACATATTAATTATTTCGAATATAATGAATGCTCGACTTAAAAAAATAATGTCAGAAAAAACTTTTTTTATGTTCTAAAAAAATGAATATTTTTTAATATTTTTATTGGAAAATTTTATTTTCAAAAGAAAAATTTCGGGCAATTTTTATTTTATTTTCGAAAAAATATATTTTTTTCCTCGGCGTATGAGCTACATTAAGGTCGATTATTGAATTTTGAACAGATCTTGATATAGTTACGATTTATTGGATAATGATAATGAACAAATTAGGCATGCCTTAAGAAATATAACTGAAAACTCTATTCGAAAAAATACCTTCGAATTATAAAGCAATAAATGCAATGTACATGTTCGAAAAACTGAATTATGAGTTAATGCAATAAGTCCCTTTTAAATATTAATGCTACTCAATATATTCACTTTCTTAGAAGTATTTTAAATCGCTTTGAAGCCGAAGAATGATAAATCACTTTGAAGACAAACGATGATAAATAGCAAGGCTCAACAAACAGAAATTAATTAATTAAGAAAACACGCAAGGACTCGAGTTCACCATTCGCCATATTACATATGCATCAGCAGCATGTTGGTGGCCACAATGTTGCTGTTTCTAATGCCAGCAAGATCGCTCTGGCTTGTCGGCTACTTAACCGTAATACACGATAAGTCGTATGACGTCGTCCTATGTCGTCCTTCGCGCTGCATGCATTTGCATGTTAGAGATGTTGTTGCAAATGGCAGCCAACGACTTGTAAAATGTTGCTGTGTTGAACACCTTGCTGGTCACTACAGAGCTACTCACTACTACACAGAGGCTATAGGCAGCGGTGCACAGGATAAACAAGGACATTGTGCGGCAGGTGCACAAGAAGCGACCACATTTACATGCGGTTGGCATGTTGCTGTAATGCAACAACTGCATCTCATTGCAACTCATTTGCATTGATTTGATTACGTTGGCAGGACACGAAAGCTGTGTCCTTACGCAATGACTGGACTGCCTTCTGCTCTTATACTCTTGGCATTTCTAATGAAGCAGGACATCGCTGTCGCCAAAGTTTCAATTGCAATCGTCAACAGATCTCGACATAATCTCGCACAAAGGATATCGTTGCGTGTTGCGCAGTTTCAAAGAACTTCGTGCTTTCCAATGACTTTCAACTACAAAGTCGGTTAAAAATTTCGCAGCACATAGAATTTTAAAACATTGCCTATGTTGATTATTGTAATTGCATTGATGTGCCTGCCATTGGCTAATTTGTTTATTAGACCAGCCGACTGAAACTGCGCCTGAGCCGCACATTAATTACACCGCAAACCGCAAAGAGCGCCCAAATGCATGCAATCAATTGCGAATTACAAACAATAATCGTTGATAAATTGCGCCATGATGTGGTCAGCCAACGAGTACTAATTGCATTTGTGGTGAAAAGCGCAAAACCCACCACAAACCGTTACTACGAGCGAAAGAGGGAAATCGAAAAGGACCTTCAAAATATGCAACAATTGTAGTTGGTCTGTCAAATTGTGACAATTATGCGTTAATTGATTTTAGAGAAACATAACACTTTATGCAGAAATCTAGTGTAATAGTACGACTATTAAATTTATAGTATTAAATACTATTAAACACAAGTTTTATATTTTTTTTTTGAATAATTCAATACCATTCTTATTTAACCCATTTTTTATAATACAATACTATTGATCTTCATAAAATGTTATAAATAATTTCAATTCCATATGACAAAATAATTATTTGTATTAATATGATGACATACCATTGACATAGACTCCTTAGTATTTAATAGTATAAAGAAAAGTGTACTATAAATTGAATAGTATACAATAAATTAAATTCCATAGTTCGTTATAAACTAAATATAAATTCAATGGTTTCAATGGTTACTATTAATTCAATAGTATACTCCAAATTCAATTATATAAGACTATAAATTCAATGGTATACTACAAATTCAATTATATAGGACTATAAATTCAATGGTATAATATAAATTTATTAGTATACTCAAAATTTTATTATATAGGACTATAAATTAAATGGTATACTATAAATTCAATAGTATACTACAAATTCAACAGTAAACTATAATTTCAACCATTCATACAAAGATATTCTCTAAATTCAATGGTTTACTGTAAATTCAATACCTCAATAGTATACTATAAATTGAATAGTATAAATTCACGAGTTTTAATTCAGTATTATAAATTCAGTTGTATACTATTACCTCAATAGTATTTTAAAAATTATATAGGATAAATTCAATACTATAAATTCAATGGTATACTATAAATTTATAAGTACACTATAAATTCATTAGGATATTAAAAATTCAACAATAAGAAAAACGATGTTGAATAGGAAAAAAAACGAATTATCACCACTTTAATTTGCTTCAATTAATATAAAATTGAATCAAAATCACGATTATCGACATATCCTTCTTTCCATGCTAATTGAATTTGGAATTCAAATTAAATACGTTGTGTTGTAGCCTATTCTATTCTGGTTTATAACCGACAAGATGATATGCAGCAGAAGAAAATTTTCAAAATTATCGGAAAATGTGTCAGTGACAGGATAATGAAATGCGGATGCGTTCATGTCCTTGTTTCTCATGAGCCAAGCATGCAGCAGTCGTTGTTGACTGACTCTGGAGTATTGAATGATGACAACAAATCACTATTGTTGCTGCTGCTGTGTGATACGCAATCAATTCAGCGAATAACCCAGAACTAGGAGCCAGCTGCTTAGCTGCAATTGTTGTTGATGTTGTCGATGTTGATGTTGCTTTATGCAATTTTAAATAACAATCAATAAAAGGACTCAAGTTAATTGGCTGCGCCGCTGAGAATGACGCCAACTATGACGCTTTAGCCGACACTGACTTTGACAGAGTTACGTCATTTCGAGGTCGGATGATGCAAAAGCACTAAAAGTAGAAGAAGCTGCAGCAGAAGCAGAAATATGCAAGCAAATTATAATTTGCTATTTGGGCCATGTCCTTGCAGAATTAAAATATTTATTACAAATGTTGCAGGCTGTAATTTCAGCTGTTATTGCTGCTTCTTCTTGTCTGTTGTTGCTGCTGCGGTTACTGTGCATAAATTGCTGGCAGCGCTGCCCGCAGACAACCGCAGGACATTCTTGTAATTAGGCCACTAATAAGGATAATGCGACACCTTGTTGTTGTCGTTGTCATATTAAATATTTGCGCCCGCCCACGTGCGCCTCCAGCCATGCAATGCAAGGCAATGCAATTATTTTTCAATTAAGTCTATAATTAGCAGTAGTACACAGGGAGCTCGGTCCAAGAATTAAAAAAAAAACATATTCGGTTTGCGCAGATTTACAATATCACTTACCGACGAAAGCAAATATATTTCCATATGGCACTTACCTGCAAAGAAAGAGAAAAAGTTAGGTATTATTTACTAAGAATTATAAGGAATTCTAAAGTTTAGGATCACAGTTGTGATTTCGTGATATTTGAAGAAGTATTCAGAGTAAATGGTTGCAAATAATGTTAATTATACGCAAGTGTATTATACTTTTTGCATAATAAGTCATAAAGTCACCAATAATATTCATTACACTTTTTATTAAATATTTAATATAATAAGTCATAAGTCATAAAATTTGAATTCATTTACTAATAACAAACATATAACATAATACTCAATCATTTCATTAATATTATTTTTTATTAATTTAATAAGAAACTGTAAAATCAGTAGTAAATTCAACTAAAAATTCAATACTACACTTAGAAAAATACCATAAAATCAATAATTTTTTTACTATTTTCCAAAAAAAAAAATAGGATGAATTATTATTTATACTATATCATTATTTTTGAGTTTATATGAAAATATTTATTTTTTGTATACTATTAAATCAATAACTGTCATATAAAATTTTAATGAATTTTTTATGGTTTTTTCTGAGTGTATACTTTAAACTAATAGTATACCATTAATTGAATATTAAACTAATACCATAGTACACTTTTGTTGCATCATTTCGCTATAAATCTAAAACACTCAGAAAAAACCTACCATAAAATTAATAGTTTTTACTATTAAAATTAGTCAATAGGATATTTTTCCGAAAAACTATTACCTCAATCGGTGAATCCTATTAAATACTACAAAATCCTATAAAATTTATTTGAGTTTGTATGAACATATTTATTATTTGTATACTATTAAATCAATAACTGTCCTAGTGACAAATTTTAATGGGTTTTTATGAGTTTTTTTTCAGAGTGTATACTATAAGTTCAATTATGCACTTATAATTCAACGGAATAATAAAAATTCAATAGGTAGGTTTATGGTATAAATGAATAGTATACAAACAATAATTTATTTTTAATTCAATGGTATACGTCAAATTCAATAAAAATACCATCAAGGCCATGGTAATAGTTTTTAATAGTTTCAATATTCAATTCCATAAAAATACCATCAAGGCCATGCATGGTATTTTTATTTTAATAGTTTTTAATAGTTTTTAATTAATTTTTATATTAATAGTTTACAATTAATTCAATAGTTTATTTAAAGGTATAATACAAATTCAATAGTATGGTTTACTATAAATACAATAGTATACTATAATTTTTTTTTTAATAGTAAAAATTTGTAAAATAAATATATTAAGATATTTTATAAATTTCACAAATTTTGAACAAATCTTATGAAATTTACAATTTTTTTAATTTTAATTTTTATTTTTTTACTTTTAATTTTTTGTGTAAAATATTATAATATTTTTTTTTTTACATAAAAAAAAATGGTAAATTCAATGGTTTTTAATAGCAAGACAATTTTTATACAATTATAATTGTTCAATAGGATGCAAACCATTAGTACAATACAATTAAAATCTTTAATAAAAAGGTTTGCTTGTGCCATTAATTTTATAATACACCCTGTTATATATAATATTAAGGCATATTTAAATTAATTGATGCGTATTTCTATTTTTATGGTATAGACGAATAAAATTTAATTTTTCAATATTTTTCTGATCATAAATTAGAACGAGTAGAATATTAGATGCTTTAATGTATATTATATACATGTTATCAAAATAACAAAATTGAAACCCACAGAGAGATTGTCACAATTCATGCACACCTCATTCCAATAGACTAATTTTAATTTTTGCTTCAGTTTCAAATAATTTAGCATATCTGTATTTATTCTTGAGTTCGTTGCCATAAGAGGGATTTGATGTATGGGCCATTCCACACCAAATCGACCAGCGGTCTTCGATAAAACTTATTGAGATATGCATTGACCAATTTTTTTTATTTTTTTCGACCTCTACTTCTAGAGATACAGTGCTTCAAAGTTACAAAAAATGGGACAAAAATAATGTAATTTGGTTGCTTTAATATAAATGTTAATGCCAAAATTCAAGATGGTATTCTGATAGTGTCATAAGTTAAAAATTAATTTTCTGCATTTTTACAAATTTTTTGTATTGAAAAATTAAATATTTTTTTCAAAAGTATAATTTGCAATAATTTTTTAATGTATTTGTAACTCTGATTTCGAAAATGTAGTCAGTTTCGTCAAACTATCCCTAGTTTTTGGAATATATACCATTTTCGAAAAATGTAAAAAATATACCCCAAAATCAATATCTCAAAAACTAGAGTCAATATTATAAAACTGACACCATTTTAGAAATCAGAGTTAGAAATACATTCATGAATTATTGCAACTTTTACTGTCGAAAAAACATTTTTTTTTTTCAATTCAAAAAATAAATAAAAATTTAGAAAATTATTTTTTAAAATATAATGCAATCAAAATACCATCTTGAAATTTGGCATGAATATTTGTATTAAATCAGCCAAAATATGTGATTTTTTCAGAATTTTAAAAAGGGTCCTTTTTAAGGACATCAATTTTGAAGTGCTAGGATAATGACGATGGGTCACATGTTCAAGTTTAGAAGTAACAACTTAATTTCTCTAAAAGCTTATTCTATTAGCTTTCAATAGAGTTTCTAGCATATCTACTTTAAGGGATATTAAAATATGAACAATCGTACAAAAGTGATTTTTGGCCCATTTTTTGTAACTTCGAAGCACTGTATCTCTGAAAGTAGTGGTCGAACAAAAAATGTATATCTCAATGTATATCTCAATAAGCATTATCAGCCGCCGAAATTGCATTGAAATCGAAAAGGTAAAATCTCAAAATTTACTCTTTTTGGTCGATTTGGTGTGGAATGGCCCGTTTAATTTATTTCTTTTAATAAATAAGAAAGGTTAAATATAATGAAGAAACTTTGGTTTTTATCCAATGGTTTTTCAACTGCAGCGTGCAAAAAAGGTCTCGCCGCTAGGCGCAATCTAGTTTTTGTTCGCTACACTAGTGAAATGCTTAGCATGGACACGACCCGTTCTTGTACACAATAGTTTTATAGGAAACTCTGTTTTATAGTAGCGCTCTGTCAAATAAATGTATTTTACACTTTATTAGTTAAAGTTTTCTAAAATTTAGCAAACTTTATTTTAAAATAATAGCAATTAATAGAAAACTATTTATTTCGAGTGTAGCCTGAAATATTTTTAATCCAAAATTCCAATTCCAATTTGTTTAGAATACAAAATTCACCCCACTAAACAACATATTGTGGAATTAGTATCGAAAATAGGTAATTATTTTAATTTTACGTAAAAATCAGTTGATTTCAGGGAAATTAAAAAAAAATGATAATGGAACGAAAAGCAGCTCAACGAAAGTTATTTTATAACTACTTTTTTCGACCAAACAGTTCTCCTAGTATCTATTAAAGGTTCTAAATACAATGCTTATTGAGAAATATGTGTACTTGAAATATAAAATAAACTGTCTCAAAATACATAGCCTTGAAAAAAATTTAAAAACTAAACCAGACAAATGCGTTTATATCTGTACAAGAACCAAATACTTTACTTTAAAACTTATTCTTATCAAGTCTGACAAAATAAAGTTCCCTAAATACCTTTTGAAGCTATATCTAGCAATTCAGTGCTTCTCAAAGGGTGCCACAGAAGCTTTATAAAGCACTTTCGACACGCTATAAAACTTTGGCATAAATAACAGACCACAATTAAAGCATTTTCTCGCTGATTTTTAGTACTAACTACGTTGTACTAAAAAGCTTCTCAAGTTAAGTATGAAAAAGCACAAATTAGCTAAGGAGTAATTTTTGTAAATGCTGAATTAAGCTTTTAAAAAGCTCATTTTTAGTACTAACTACGTTGTACTAAAAAGCTTCTCAAGTTAAGTATGAAAAAGCACAAATTACCTAAGGAGTAATTTTTGTAAATGCTGAATTAAGCTTTTAAAAAGCTTTAAAAAAGCTAGATTCAAATGCTTTCACCACAATACATTTTCAAATATATTGAGCAACATGAAAATCTTAGTTTGCCGTCGACAACACAGCAATTGTTGAGTGTCTTTAAAGCTTTAAGCTTAGCTGTTTTATATTAAGTTTTAAGCATACTTTGATGTGCTGTAGAAGTCTCTACTGTAGACTTCAGTGTTGTCTTTGTGGGTTATTTTTTACTCTTGACGAATTTGCACATTATCGTTAGAGCTTAATTAGCAGAATTAGGCGGTTCTTTTTTTGTTTTTTGCGTTGTATAGTACAGCAAAAAAAATTACATGCTAACCACAAAAACATAAACTGATGCTACAAAAAGAATTTAATCACATTTAAGCTGCACTTAGATTTACTTAATACCACGAAAAGCGTAAGTAAATCGTAAATATTTTAAAGACAACAAATTCGCAGTGCGTCAGTATTTAATATGTAATTTTTGAAAATCTCATTACAAATACATCACTAAATTCAAGGAATATTTTGCAATTAACATTAAATATAGCTGGTAATAGTTGCCTGAATTTAATGAAAATGCCGCAGCGAACGTATTACCGAAATATATAAATCCTATGAAAATATGAGAATCGTAGAAGTACTCCTTAGAGAGCGCTGCATATATCCTTTATTAGTTAAGCGAGCAAAGTTAATTTAAATGTCAGCTTAACTACAAAATTTCAATGAGTTTGCATTAGAACTCGCAATGGATTTTGATAGAAACTTTTAATTAGAATTTACATAACATTTTTAATGTGACGTCATGTTAAATTGATGTGGGTGGGTATTTGACGACGGATGCGAATGCATGTTGCATATGTTTGCGGCAAATGTTTGCAATACTGGGACAGCACAAATAATTGCTGAGCTCTGCAGAGGCACACGAACGTGTTTCGGCAGCTGGCAGGATAAACAGGACATACAGTCAATGAATGCTGATGTAACCACAATAAAGTTAACAGTTCTGTCGATATACAATTAATTAATACTGCCGTCACATGGTCTACAGACGGACGGACAAAAACACACACACTTTGTGCATGTGAAACAGACACCTTTACAAATACATATTTGCACACTAAGCACTGTAATATGCAGGCAACACTTTGCCTTCGGTTCTACGTATATGTGCGAGTATTTCATTCTCATGCTTGTGTGTGTGTCTGTCTGTGTGTGTGTAAAGGACGACGACGTGTTTGTGTGTCGAAGCCTAGCAGCAAAGCCTGCAGCCATGTTGCTCAGAGGCAAAACTACAAATAACAAGCACAACATACAAACACCCAATAGACCCACGCACACTCGATTTATTGCACTCAGAGTATTAACGGCATTTTTGGGACTTAAACCCGCAGTCGTGTTGGCAGAAGTGTAAGTGTGTGTGTGAAAGTAGATGGAGTGTTGTCAGTGAGAGTGCAAGATGTAGAACGTTGACAGCGCACGAAACCTATGACCTTGGTAAAATAAATTGCTTACTGCGCTAAATTATTGAAATTTTAGTATGAAAAAAAAATTTTTTTTTTTTCAACATGTTATATTATGTTAGCAAACTTAACGATTTAAGCTTTAAAATATTACATCGAACATAGCAAGATATAGTAATTGAAATAAACCTCATAGTAACAAAATGCCATCAACTACAGCAATGTTGTTCATATATCCTTTTTTTATATAGTTAATGCTATGAAACTTGCGAAATATCAATATGAAAATATAAAAATATACTGCAAAGTATTAAAAAATCGTTTAAACTCGTTCATTTATTAATTTTCGGAACAACTCACTGCTTAAAACTCACTTGAAGCAATAATTTCCGTTCGCACATCCTTTATTAATGTGCGGCTCAAGTGTGACACATTTTGCGAAATATTACTGCCTGTTTACTGATAAAACGAAAGCCATGGCAATGTACATACACACTTATATATGTCGATGACAGAATCAAGGGATTTAGAGATTTAACTTTTTGGAATTCAAATCAAAAATAAATTATAAAAAACAAAAAATCAAAAATGTACAAAAACTAAAATTCAGACGATAGGTTTTTTATAATAAATTTCTATTTTCACATTAAATTTTCTAACTCATGTAAATAGTATATTTGACGAAACATCAATATTATCAAAAATAAATATCATTGCATATAAAGGACTTAAAATTTATTGCTTAATGAAATCCCGGAATTCAGAAAATCCTGGGATTGCCAAAAAGTTCTTTCATCAACATCCCTAACATACATACATAGGCAATACAACAAACACACAAAAAAAAAGAAAAGTATTCTTGGTGTCAATGACCCAGATTGCTTTTGGGCTATGCTGTGGATGTTGAATACAGGCAGCGGCATTGCAAAAGTGTTGCCAGTCACTCAGTCAGTTTATGGTCGAGTCGGCACATGTGCAAAAATCTGTGTATTTATGGAAGCACGCGCAACGAAAACCGAAAATTGTAACGAATGTGTTTTAATTAAATCATATTTTTCGAGTTAACAGTTTGGAATTCTAGCAAAATGTCTACGTTATTAAAATTGTATAAATAGTTTAAATAAAATAACTTCATATACAGCTAAAAATGATTTTAAAATATGAAAATGTTTGTTAATTTTTTTTTTATAAAAGAATAATATTTAGAAGCTTAGCATGTTATTTTCGAACGTCGATGGATTTGAGGATTTTATGTCAGTTTAAATTTTAAGAATTAAGTCATGCAATAGGCAGCGAGCAGTATATCCTTTTTTTTGATATTTTTATTATTATTTATTCGCATTTGCTGGAAAAGTAATATGAAGATTTACTGGTCTAAAAACTAATAATTTTAAATACAATAACGTTCATTTTATTAATGGTTTCGAATTTTGTTATGCATGATGAAGAAACTACAGTTTAAATATACGTATTAAAATCGCTGAATATCAATAGCGCCATATATCCTTTTATGTCAACATCGAATTTATGCATTGTTCGAATCTTATTTTCGAACGTTATTTAGTATTCGAGTTTTATAGCTGTTTACATGTTTACGATTGAGTGCAGCAATAATAAGCAAGCTATATACTTTTTTTTTAAATTGGCTTTTTAGTTGTGGTTTCGAACGTAGTTTTGCGAGAAGAACAAGATACAGTTTTTAAATCAAAACTAATGTCACGCAATGAAAGTGGTGCCATGTATCCTTTTTACAAACATCAATTTAAAGCTCTGCTATATTAGCCATTTTTTTGTACATTTATTCGGACAGTAATATAAAAAAGGGTGCACATAAAATAATAACGTTTTAAGATACAAATTAGTATCTATTATATTAATAGAATTAATGAATAGAATTGAATTATTATTTGCAAGCAACCAATGTTAATTTCGAACGTAATTCAGTATTCGGATTTTAGAGCTATTTCAATTTTAAGTATTGAGTGAAGCATTAAACTATAGTCAATATATCCTTTTTTAATAATTTGATTTTTACGTATTTATGCAATGACTGCTTCATATTTGAAAAGAAATAATGATAATTTTATATTTTTAAAATATAGTTGTAGTTTCGAACTTAGTTATGCAGTTGAAACAAAATACAGTTTTCAAATTTTAACTATTATCGCGCAATATAAGTGGCGCCATATATCCTTTTTATGAAAATCAAATTAAAGTGCTGCTTTATAAGCCAATTTTTTTATATACATTTTTAAAAATGAAAAATTCAAACAACTTTAAAAAAATGTTCCACTACTACTTCAAACAAAAGGTGCCAATGCGCTGCCAGTTTGCTAGTCGAGCCGGAACTGAGCTGTAAACAAGCACAATTCATGTTGCAAATGACGAAGAGGACAGAAAAAAGTCCCGCATGTTGTCATAACAGTGACGCGGAAAACAGGCACCAACAGCAGCAGCAACTTGTGCTGCACTTCAATTGAATAAGAAAAGAAAATAACAAGCAAAGAACAGAAAACTAAGAAAAGTGCTCCAACCGCAAATATTTACGAAAAGCACTGCGCAAAATGTCCTCAAGTTACACTCAGTGTGGCTCAGCGGATGCGACAAGCTTTGCTGTGTTGTGAAGTTTCAAAAAAAAGAAGGAACTGAGTTCAATTTTTGCCAGGAGCAGCGCAAAATATAGAGATTTATAAGTAACTTTTAATATTTTAAGAATAATTGGCATCAAAAGTCTTTATATATCCCCGTTTTATAAAATCATTTTTATTATAGTCTATTTTTTATTTAAGTCATGCGTTTATTGGCACTAATGTGTGTTTATGTGTTGCCTTCATTAAGCAAATAAAGCACCGAATTTACGTATAATGAAATCGTAAAATTTTGAAACAAAACACAAACGACTTTTGTGCTCAAGGACTCTGCGACGAGCGCCTGAAAGTAGGCAACAAATGCGATATATGAGAAAAAAGAACTTCGTACAGCAGAAGAAGGCACAAAAGATAAAGTATGAAACATCCTGTGACAAAGTAAAGTCACACACATGCTTCAGTCATAAAAAAGGACTTCAAGTAGGTCTTGTAAGAATAACAGCAGTAACGAGGTGCTTGATGCCGACTTTGCAGAGAGCTCAACGCGCGTCTAGAGCTTCCATTCTAGATGGGGTTTCGTCTGAAAGCAACGCAATTTATGCAAATAACAGATCAGAGATTAATTTAAAGACTTTAAAGAAGATGATGTTTTGCAGCTACGACATTTTTTCTGAAATTTTACAAACTCTAATAATGCGCAGTTGACATATTTTGGATTTTTTCATTTTTCACACAGCACATAGCACATAAATTGCACACGAACACAATATTCATGGGCAATTTGCTGCTGACAAGTTGCAAGACGTGTTGACGATGCGAATGATGATGCAAAGGATGCAGTGCTGAAACTGTTCACCGTTCGCTGGTCCAAAAGTGACCTGAATCCGTGTTATTGTTGCCGTGTTATGGTTTATGCTGCTGCTGTTTTTCGAGCTAATTAAGCAACAAATGACGAGTGCTGCTGGGTGTTGATTGCAGTTGCTTTTGGTGGTCGGCGACACCTCGTTAAAGTCACTTGAAGCAGTGTGTCACATGTGAGTGGAAGTGGTAGCTCATAAAAAGCTTTAAAACGAAAGCTTCCTAAAGTCATTAAGTGTTTACATATTGTCTGCTATACTTATTAAAAGTTTTCGTACATTGTAGGTATTTTTTAAAAAAAGTTTGTTTTCAAAGAGTTTACAGCCTGTGAAAAGGCATTAAATGACTTATCAAATAGGTGTGTGTGTGTGTTTGGGGTGTGCGAATGTGCATAATTGATCGCACTATATAAAAAAAGAGATTTACAGCAGCAAAACTAGCAGCAACAATTTCAACTGCTGCTGGTTATTTATTGGGTTGCCAGCAATTTAAATAAATGAAAACTTTTGTCTCGTGATTGCAGTGAAAAAGTTGTGTTGCATTTAGATAGAAGGCAGCAGCGAAATGTTAAGAGTCTTAAATGCTGTCAGGACTTTTGGCATTTGACGACGGATGTGGTGCGCATGAACTGGTTGACAGTTTAAGCATTTATTTATAAACGTAATTGAAACCGTTGAAATTGAAATAGTTGAAATTAGTTTATATTCTTATTTTGTAAGAAACAGAATTATTTTTATATGTGATAAATGATAAAATGTAGAAGGAAATAATGAACGAAATGTATAATAAATACGGTAAACCAAAATGACAAAACATATGATAAAAATTAATAAGTAATACGATATTTTAATGGAATTAGTCGAAAAAAAAATATTTTAACATATCGAATTTCATTTTAAATTATGGTTTCGAATGTAGTTTTACATGGGAAATAAGGTGCACTTTTGAATATTTGAAATGATGCAGCGCAATACAAATGACGCCATATATCCTTTTTATAAAAATCGATTTAAAGCACTGCTTATAACCCAAAACTTATGTGCATTTATAACAATTAAAAATTGAAGCATTTTAAACATTTTCTATCACAAGAACTCCGCTAAAATGCCAGATTCTAAAGTTACCACTTTTCTGCCAAGTACACATCAGAGCAACAGTTTGGAATTCTAACAGAATGTCTATGTTAATAAAATACGTTCATTTTTACAGATTTAAGTGAATTTCTATTATATTAATATAATTAATAATTTGTTATAAAGGAATATTATTTATAAGATTAGCATATTACTTTTGAACGTAGTTAAGACTGCATCTTTCACTTCAGTTTAAAAAATACAGTCATTGTTTAAATCTGTAGGTTGCATGCCATATATCCTTTTGAATTATTCAAAATGCCCGCCTTATTAAAATAAAATAGTTTAAATAGTTTAAATAAAAAAAATCCATTAAAAATCTTCAATTTAGTTTCTACTATATTAATCTAATCTAATTAATTACTTTTTATAAAGGACTATTTTATCAGGTTAGTTTGTTATTTTCGAACATAGTTAAGAATGTTACTTTCTCTGCAGTTTAAATTTTGAGGATTAAGTGAAGTTATAGGCTGCGTGCCATATATCCTTTATTTGAATTATTCAAAATAATTATTCAAAATGTCTGCGTTATTAAAAATTGTTTAACTAAAATAATTGCTTTATAATAATTCAAATTGTATACAATTATATTACTATATTAAATAAATTTTATAAATTTATAAACTTAGTATGTTAATTTCGAACGTAGTTGAGAGTGCTTCTTTTAGTGAAGTATAAATTTTAAGGATTGAGTGAAGCTATAGGCTACGAGCCATATATCCTTTTTTTGATTTATACAAGGAATGTGTTTATACAAAATAAATGTATGGTTTTACCATTTTAAATTAATTTTTATTTGAATTTGCAATATTTGATGAATGTGTAATAAAAATAAATAACAAATTTTAATGGATATGATTAAAAATTTGCTAATATTTATATCGAAATAAATTGTAGAAGTTATATTTGTCATTTTATATAAAACTTTGTAATAATACTTTGAAAAAATAAACTTTTTATCCCTTTATGTATTTTATATTATACATTAAAGTGCTCTCAACGTCACCCTAACAGAATGTAGTTGCTGTAGAGAAATTGTCGCATTTAATTAGGTTTTCGTTTTTATTTTAATCTGCTGGTGGTGCCAGTGTTGACTGGCCTGAAGTGAAAGATATCAACGTTGTCGCTGTCGTCGTTGTGGTCGACAGTAATCAGTGCTTTGCACTCAGTCTAGCGTTGCGATGTCCTCTGATGTCCTTGTGGCAATTTTAAGTCGATGATAAAAAAAAGAATGTGACGAAATATTTGGATTGGCGCCATTTTAAGCAGGCAGGCAATTACAAATAAAATCACTGAATTTTTTTCAAATTTTTGAATGTCATAGTTACCTTAGCGCAGTGTCCTTTGGCAGGAGGTGTTGTTGACGAGAGCAGCAACAGCAGCTGTTGCCACTGCAACACCAACAGACGCAGCAATAATAATTATTAGCAGCACATAATTGTAATTAATTGATTTAATGGCTGCTTAAGTTTAAATCCTCTTTACGGACACTAACACACTGCGACGACACAAACACCAAACTGCTGTGCACAGGATTTTCGTTCTGTGCGATCGAATGACTCACTTGGATACTGCGTTGTCGTGAGTTTGAGGTTTCACTTCACTTTTGCGTATGTCATTTGCATTGTGTTTAATGCGCCAATTAATTTATTTAATCAATTAGTTGTGGGGTTTAATATGCTTGAAAGGATTGGAAAGCTTTGGTTTTGAATGCCATAAGGTTTAGTAGAATGTGGCACAAACATTTAAATGTATTAATTAAATTCAATAAACTGACGAAGGCGTAGATTGTTGCAGATATATTTAGCTTATTGTAGATCAGGAGAAAATTGCAATATCGAAATTTTATAGGATTTACCAAAGTAATTTCATTAGTTTCCAAAGTAGAATTCAGAACATTTTTATGTAGGTAAAAAATAATTTCAGACGAAGTAAATAATACAAATTAGAATTATAGTAATACAAATGTAGTATAAATGTATTATTAGAAAAAAATATAAATAATTTGTGGTAAAAAGTAGAAAAAAAGTAGCAGAAAAAAGTAGTAGAAAATAGTTAAACAAATTTAGACAAAATAAAACAAAACAAAAAAAAAATTGTAAAAAAAAGTTGTAAAAAAGTAGTTGAAATGTTATAAAAAATGTAGTAGAAAATGTAGTAGAAAATGTAGTAGAAAATAAAATGTAGTAAAAAAGGAGTATTATTGGTAGTGTAATAATGATTGAAATGTATTATAAAAATTATGTACCAAATGACATAACATTTGTTAAAAAATAAATATAACATATCCAATTTTATTTTAAAATGTGGTTTCGAACGCAAGTACTCATGAGGAACAAGGCACAGTTAAAACATTTTAACTACTGCAGCGCAATACAAATGTCGCCATATATCCTTTGTGTAAAAATTAAATTAAAGCGCTATTTATAAACCAAACATTAATATGCACTTATTAAAAAAAAAACTCGGTAGAAGATTTTTAAAAAAATGTAGTAGATAAAGTAGTAGAAAATGTAGTAGAAAAAAGGAGTAGAAATGGTATTGTGAAAATGTAAGTAAAATTCAGAGTACAAATAATTATATTTTCTATTTGTACTTTTTTCAATGAAGTAAAAATGATAATAGAAAGTGGTAAAATGGTATAAAAAATACTTTAAATGTTACTAAAAATATAGTATAAAATATTGCTAAAAATGCGAATAGAATAAGTAGTAAAACTAAACAAAATTCTCCAATAAAATGTTTGTAGAAATAGTAGCAGAGTAACATTTTTTGTAAAAAAACATTGGTAGCAAATCAAATGTTTTCTTTATTATTTTATATTTATATTATTTCATTAAAAATGATATGGAAGAAGAAATAGTAGTAGAAATTTGAGTAGAAAATATTTTCAAGGAAGAAGAATTGCAAGAAAAATAGTATTAAATATCGTTGTTTATATAGTCGTAAAAATAGTTGTAGAAATAGTAGTAGTTCGATTTTTAGAAAATAATCAAAAATTGTAGTAGAAATATGAGTAAAAAGTGCAGTAAATATGAATGTAGAAATAGTAGTAGAAATGGGAATAAAAATAGTAGTAGAAAATGGATTAGAATTTAAAGTTTTTTTTGTATTTTATTTAAATAAGTAATGAGCTTTATTTTTATTATTTTTAAAATTTGAATGTCTTTCTGTCTTGTATCAAAACCTTTTCTACTGGGTCATCATCACCGGGCATATGTTGTGCCAGCAAAACCGATTGCAGATCGATGCACACAATAATAATAATATTTCACTCGAATTTTATTGAATTTTATTTTATAGTTTTCGGCTGCTTTTCAGCTGCTGTTTGGCAGAGACTTTTGTTATGGCACCCCAGTTGCAGTTGCCATATTTTGCTGCAATTTGTGTCAGTCGCAAACAGTGTCACCATTGAATGTATTGTGTAAATGTGTAAAATGCGTCTTTTAACAACATAAATATTTGACATATTTTGAAGCTTATTTGTTATTTTTAAATGTATGTGGATTATGCAAACATTGCAACGAATTACATATTATTTAAATGAGAAAATATTTTGTGTTACCAACTAATATGGAAATTCAATGAAACCAAGCTTAAAATATATAATATATATGTAATGAAAATAAATGAAATTTATGCATTTATTGAACAGCACCAAAATATTTAAAGAGCATTCAATGTTTATGCATATTTTATTTAAATTTCATATTGCATTTTGTTAGGTTTTTTAATATTATTTTTATAAAAAATGTTATTGGCTTTTAATTATCATATTGAATTAGCATAATATGAATATATTTCAAAACAGTTCTATTATTTCAATCTTCGACGGACGAACGTAAAAACCTTTGTTGCGCATACGTCATGTGGTACCAATTGAAAGAATGTTGCTTGCAGGCAATAAATTGAATGCGCAATTGGCAATTCTTAAATTGAACAATCAACTGCATGCAAAGGATGAACAGACGGGCGCATGGACTGACTGCAATTACAAAGGCAATAAATTCGTCTGGCGTAAAATGGGCTTAAAATGGCCTGCACGAAATGCATATCCTGTATTACTTTGCCCACATGTGCTCCTCGTCGGCAAAAAGATACAAAATCAAAAACATCGATCACGATTGCCGTGCGTGGCAAACGTTTCCTGTTGCTTGTACGAAAGAGGCACGGGACTACGGAGTATCAGGCGCCGGCACTCAGCAACCGGAAAATGGCAGCAAATCAAAACAAGGAAATACTTTTTAAATTTTTTTAAAGTGTTTTTTAAGTGTTGCACAAGTGCGCACATTAATTAAAAATTAAAGCAAATATGTCTTAGCAAAATTTTAATTATGTGCCAAAGACTTGGCAACGCTGCACAAAGCAAAATACGGGTCTGAAATTACAAAAATTCGTATTTGTGGCATTAGTTACAACAAGAACGAGAGGAAGAAAACATATGTTGCAAGTACAAAGAGCTTTTGCTGCCCAATAGCTTTAGAAAGCAATTTTCAGTCTACAATTGGCTGCGAAAATAGCAACAATATTGTGACAAACGCTGTAAATGGCAAAAGTGACTAAAAGACCGACAAATTGCCGACTCACTGACAGTTCTTGCGTCCGTTCTGTCGTCTATTGACTGGCTTTGAAACTGGCCGCACGAAAGCAGGAATGAAGAAAAGAACTGCCGCACGTCTATGCCACACTTGAACGTATGGCCAGTGAGTTCGTCAGTGAGTCTGTATGTTTGTCCGTCAGCCAGTCAGTCATTCGTCGCACCAGCATTTATTTGGTTTATGCCTTGACGTTTTCTATGCACTTGATACGGTTGTCGAACCATTTTCTGTGGCACACTTGAAGAGCTGTCACAGCTGTGAACAGTGCTCAAAGTGCTGGCGGTCGATCGATTTATTGAATTTTGATAGTATTTATGCGGAAAAAAGTACTCCAAAAGATTTATCTTGATTATGCAGTGGTTAAGTAAATAATGTAGCGAAATATCATTGAAACATGATGACAACTTAATCGTGATTAATTGTGATTAATTTGTCACATATACATCATGGCGAAAAACTTTAAGTGGGTAAAAGTGATGGTCGTGTATGTGATAGTTGGAAGTATTTAATGTGAAGTAAGCAAAAAAGAACTTGAAAAACTAAAACTAAATTGAAAACTCGGGAGATAAAAAAACAAATTATGATTTTTGTTAGTTTAATAAATTCAAAAATTTACTGAAATTCTACATTCTGCATTCAGTTAAATTAAAGTAGCACGTGAACCATAAGCTCAATATTAAACAATTTGATCTCATTTGAAAGGTAATGAATTGTTCTTTCTAACGATGTACTCATTTTTAAAACATCTAATACAAACATAATAAGAAATTATAGTTCAACAGATAATGTTGTAGTCTTTAAGTTGAAATCAAGATTTTATTTTCTCAATACGTATTAATTTTACTTAATATTTTTGAAATGAATTTGCAATAGCGAATCTGAGGAGCAGCTCAATTAATTAAAACAGATTTTATGTTATTATTCAAAAAGCTCATACGAATTATAAACATGCCAGAACAATAAATTAAGGACTATGATTAAATGTTGCTCATACGTCATGTGGCTTTAATTAGCAGATTATGCAGCGAAAAGTATAGAACTTGCGCTAATCGCTTTAAGCACACAATTTGAGCAGACAGACAGATGGTTGGATGGATGGACAGACAGACAGGCAAACACATGTGCACATTGACACTAATACAGCAGCATTTATTAACAAGCATTGTCAGCCAAGGCAACTGAATAAAAACAAAACTAGTAACAAGAAAATCAAGCAAAACAAGAAATACTAAAACCTAAAACAGGCGAATGCCATGCCGAAGCGCCCGCCTGCCACTGTGCGGCTCATTGTGCGGCCGGAGGTGTTGGTGTAAATGTGTTTGTGACTCTGTGTGTGGCTGTGTGACACACACACGTGTGTGCCACACATTAGGCCATGTTTATAGAGCGCTGCGCTGTTTGTTGTTTTAGCTAGTTTGGAAGAGCAACAACAACAACAAGAAATGATGACAAACTTAGTTTTTATTTTTTAATTTTCTTTTTTTATATTTAAATATTACAGCAGGCCACAACACTTTGTTGCAGACAAACGTTGCAAGCACAAAGTGGCAACAAAAAAAGTCGGTTGGCGACTAGCAACAACAACAACAAAAACGGCGACGACGTGTCCACGTTGAGGTTGCGACAGATACGAAGCGGCAATGTTTATGCAGCAGCATGAACAAGTAGCAGCAGCAGAAGAAGTAGGAGGAAAATAAGGAGAAAAGGCAGGCGCAGCAGCTGCAACAGAATGTGCAAAAGCAGAAGGTGCAGCCCATATTTGAATGAAGCGCGCGCGAGCTTTTGCAGGGAGCGGCGACTGTCACAAGGCGGAGGGCGGCGGGAGAGCAGTAAGTAGAGAGGATGGTAGTCAGTCAGCCGCAGTGGCAGGAAATTAAAAAACCGCAGCAGTTTTGTTTAAATGTTGACAAATGCAGCAAATTAAAAAAGTTGCATTTATCACATGAACACTTTTCACTAAGCACTGCACATTTTTTATTATTTTTAAAATTTTATATGTTTATTTAACATTTTGTTAATTTTAGACATTTTTGCAATTTTGCTAAATATATTTTGCAGTTGCATTAACACAAACACACACGCGCACGTCCTTAGAAAAAATAGCGAAATACAAAAAATTTAAAAAAAATCACAAACTTTTGTTGTATTTAGTGGCGACGCAAAAAGCACGCTGCAGAAATTTTGCGAAACATTCGCAGACGACGTTGGCGCGGATGCTCGTGCAATACTAGCGCACAGAGCGACTGTGGCAACGTGACAGCAGTCAGCAAGCTTTCGTGTGCAAAAGCTTTAGCATGCATAGAGCATAAAGAGCGAGTGGTTTTCGCTCCCACTCTCTCTCAGTGTTTCCGACAAATGAGCGCTTGTACAATATTTTTGAAATAAACGTTTATTAATTTAAAATAAATTTTTAAACATTTTAAAATAAAAATAAATAAAATTTGCATTTAACTCTATAATTTGCTTATATTGTAGTTGTTTTCCGATTTAAGCAATTTTTGTTACGCTCTCCTGCTACTCATTGACTTGTGCGCATGCCTCACTCCGGTCACTCAAGCAACGTTCACCGACTGAGTGAGTGGCACAGCATCCTGGAAGCAGCAACAAAATATTTATGTGTCAGTGTAACAATGGAATTGAATTGAACTCGACTGAACTGAACTGAGCAGCACCGAAGTGACTGACTGCCTGCCTGAATCAAACCGAACCAAACCAAAGTGAAATGAAATGAAGTAAAACGTAGAGTGACTGGTGTTACAGAAGGCAGACGCGAAACGCAACTGGAAAACTTCAGTTGCGTCGTCGACAGCAGGTCAGTGGAGTGAGTAATGTGAGTAAAGTGAGCGAAGTGTGTGACGGTATTAATTGGGATGATGCAGTGAAAAGCTGTATCAACAAATTGTTTGCGTTCATTTTAGACGTTGTTCATAATTATTTTTTGTAACAAATGTTATTACAAAATTATAAGCAAATGAGCTCAAAAGTGAAAAAGCCATAATATAAGCATTTTTTAATATAAATGTATGGTTATTAATATAAAAGCTTTTATTTTTATAATATGTACGAAATTGAAATTTAATAGCTCTACAAAATTACATATATAAATAAGCTAAATAAGAATTAAAAATTATAGAATAAATAAAAAATATTTAAAAAGTCGAAATTAAATACGAAAAATTAAATATGTGCAAAATAGATCTTTTCTATAATAGAAAATCTTTCAAACTATTTTTTTTGTAATTAATATTCTATGTAACATTAAAAACAACTGTTTTTTTTTGGAATTTTTTAGCAATCTAAATGAAAAAACTTCAGACTAATATTTAAAGCTTTAACTTAATAATTTAAACATCTTTCTTTAAAAACTCAATTAAAAATAGTTACATACGAAAAATATGAGAAACAAATTTTTTTAAAAAATTGAATTTTATAAAAAATAAAATTTTGTTATATACAAAATTTTGAGATTGTATATTAAGTATGTTGTTATAAAAAAAAATTAAAGCTATTATAGAAAAAATTAAAAAAAAAAAAAAAGCTTTTAAATAAGATAGATTTTATAAAAGAAAGCTTTTATATTGGAAAACTTTTAGATACGAAAGCTTTTATAAATATACAATTTTATATATGAAAGCTTTTATGTAAGAAAGCTTTTATATATTTAAGCTTTTACATGTGAAAGCTTTTATTAATGTTGTTACATATGAAATCTTTTACAAATTAAAGCTCTAATACGTGAAAACTATTATATATGAAAGCTGTTATAAAGACAAAAGTTTATAATTGAAAGCTTTTAAAAAGAAAGGCTTTTATATTTAAAAGCTTTTATAAAGAAAACTGTTATAATTGAAAACTTTTATAAATAAAAGCTTTTAAATTTGAAAGCTTTTTATATACAAAATGTTATATATGAAAGCTTTTATGTGTGAACAATTTTAAAGTTTTTGTAAATAAAAGTTTTATATTTATTAAAACTTTTATAAATTAATGCATTTATATATGAAAGTTTTTATATATGAAAGCTTTTATATATGAAAACGTTTATATATTAAAGCTTTTATATGCAATCTTTTATACTTGGAAAACTTTTTTTATGAAAGCTTTTATATTTGAATGTTTTTACATAGAAAAGCTTTTAAATAAATAAGAATATATTTTCTTGTAAAGATAAAAAATATATATTATTTAAAAAAATCACAATTTTAATATAATTAACAAAACAAAGCTGTCTATGTAAATTCAATACAAAACTTTGTTTTCTTGGAATTTATTTTATTGGAATTTCTCTGAATAAACTTAAATAATATTTACATCGAAATCATGTAACTTAAAATTAAAAATCATTTAATTTAAAACTTAAAGTTCTCAATGTATAACCAAACAAAAGCATTTAAAAATGTCAGTCATTGCCACAGTATTTGTCGGTAAAACGAACGTGAGCCGAAAGCACTTACGCTATCGTTAGATGCATTCGAAAGCCAGTCGATAACACAGTGCAAATGTCTGTGTTGGGTGTAGTCGGAATACGTACTATGTACCGCCAACCCAATCCCATCTAATGCAGCCCACTGCAACATCAGCCGAAGCAGCAACAGCAGCCCTGGAAACTGACGACGATGAAGCAACAAGAAAAACAATCAGGCTGCGGCCATCGCTGTGGCATGTTGCTGAATTGTTCAAAGCCTGTCAACGACCCAAAAACTCATTTTGCACAAAGATCACAGAGGTGAAGTTATTTCGCATGCAGTATGCTGACTGACGCGCAAGGACAATAAACAAAGTCATTCAAAAAGGACTTTAAAACAGTTCACGAGGAGGACTAAAAACTGAACCAAAAAAAAATAACTCAAATAAGTTATTAAAAGAAGGCGGGGGTACGGCTACCGAATAAATTGTACTCGCACCGAATCATTTCCATAATGAAATTGGCTGTAACTCTCTCGCTCGCTGATGCTGATTGAATTTATAGCGCTTAATATTGACTGTGTCGTCGTCACTTGTGTTGTCTATTTGCATGTACTGCGAATATTGCCAGCAGAGCTGAACAAATATTTGCAGAAAATGACAGCGATCATCATCAATATTGTCGCCTGCAGCAGCTGCAGCCATCATTAATCATCGAAATCATCATTTGCATCCTGCGACTGCATTCGCACGCACTCCAAGGATTTGTCTGCCTCTGAAGGCGAATTCGAAAGCATTTCATTTTGACGACTACTTTCAGTGCAAATATTATGCGAACATATTGGAAATTGTGCGAAATGCATTGAAACATTATAAAATTCGAATGGCACTTTGTAGTTTCACCTCAGCTGCAGGTGACAAACGATATTTTGGGTGCGTTTTTTTTCTTTTCTTTCGAATAAACGGCTTTAAGGCATTTATAAAATAAAATATAATTAAATTTCATTTAAATAGCAGTTAATTTGATAGCAGTTCGCATTAGAAGAGAAAACGTTGAGTGGAAAAATCTCTATGTTCGTGGTATTTTGATTTATGTGTGGAGAATTATGCAGATTATTTCGGATAGTAATAGGAAAAAGCAGTCTTCGATTCAAACTCTTATCGCAAAATTGCATAAGTTGACAGAAAAAACTCTTTTGAAATTCTTGAATCTAACGTTTTATTGCAATGAAATCTAAACTTCGAACAAAAAGCATGGAGTATATAAAAAGCACCAAGAGAAATGTTTGTGAAACAAATGACACTTCTCTCGAATAAAAATTAGATTTTTACTAAAATATCATTTTTTCATCAAAAATTCATAATATCGTCAAAAATTCATATTTTCATCAAAATTGAATACTTTCATCAAAAAGCATATTTTCATCAAAAATTGAATACTTTTATCAAAAAGCATATTTTCATCAAAAATTCACAATTTCATCAAAAAGTTCATTTTTTCATAAAAAATTTATATTTTCATCAAAAATTCAAATTTTCATATTACTTTCATAAAAAATTCATAAACTCATCAAAAATTCATAATTTCATCCAAAACTTATATATTCATCAAAAATTTATATTTTTTATTAAAATTTTCATCAAAAATTCATAATATAATTTAAAATTCATATTTTCATTAAAAATTCATAATTTCATTAAAAATTAATGTTTTCAGCAAAAATTAATATATTTGTAAAAAAAAATATAAAATCAAAAATTCAGATTTTTATTAAACAATTCACATTTTCATCAAAAGTTCACATTTTCATCAAAAATTTACATTTTCATCAAAATATCAAATTTTCATCACAAATTCATATTTTCATCAAAAATGCAAATTTTCATCCAAAATTTATATTTTTATTAAAAATTCACATTTTCATAAAAAAATTATATTTTCATCAAAAATTCGCAATTTCGTCATAAAGTTAATTTTGTTCATAATATCGTCAAAAATTCATATTTTCATTAAAATTTGATACTTTCATCAAGAAGCATATTTTCATCAAAAGTTCACAATTACAACAAAAAGTTCATTTTTTATATATATATATATTTACAATTACTTTCATCATAAACTCATAAAAAATTCATAATTTCATCAAAAAACTATATATTCATCAAAAATTTATAATTTTTATTAAAATTCAAATTTTCATCAAAAATTCATAATTTCATTTAAAATTCATAATTTCATTTAAAATCCATAATTTCATTTAAAATTCATAATTTCATTTAAATTCATATTTTCATCAAAAATTTCATTTAAAAAATTCATAATATTATTAAAATTCATGTTTTCATCAAAAATTAATATTTTTGTAAAAAAAAAAATATAAATTCTAAAAAATTCAAACAATATTATAAATTCAAATGTATAGCAAAAATTCAGATTTTTATTAAAGAATTCACATTTTTCATCAAAAGTTCACATTTTCATCAAAAATTTATATTTTCATTAAAATATCAAATTTTCATCAAAAATTTATATTTTCATCAAAAATTCACCATTCCATCATCAAATTGACATACATATATTCATAAAAAATTTATATTTCATCAAAATTTAAATTTTAATCTAAAATTCAATTTTTCATCCAAAATTTATATTTTCATCAAAAATTCATATTTTCATCAAAAATTCATATTTTTCATCAAAATTTATATTTTCGCAAAAAATCATATTTTCACTAAAATGTAATTAGAAAATTTTTTTCTGCAATGTAAATTCAATCACTAATCGGTGCTTTTTTTTAATATACATTTTTTCTTTTTACTAAATTTTTGGTGAAGAGTTAACCCAACGAACCAAACGAAAATTTCATGATTTAAAAATATTTCGCCTGATTTCCGAATATGTCGCTGTGCAGATAATATTTGTATGTTCATGTTTTGTATTATTTTTTCCCCCAGCTTTTTATTGTTGCTGACTGACCTAGTTGCAATTTATTAAATACCAACAGCAACCAACAAGTAACGCTGTTGGCGGAGTAGAAACCGGCAGCAGCATCAGCAGTCGCTGTCATCAAAAATTCAGTTTGTTTTTTTTTATTCTTTTTCAAAGCCTAAAAATATGTTATATTTATTAATAAAAAACAACCGTTTTGCGGTTTTTAAAAATCACTCCCTCCCTTTGGTATCTGTGTTGATGTAAAAGTATTATATTGTCTAAGGCTGTGTCTGTGCTCTGTGTGTGTGAAAAGAGGGTGTGACGCTTCGCTAAGACTCGTGCGGCCAACTCTGCCTCTTTAGCACATGCTTCACTTCTTCACTCTTTTACGCTCTTTTACTCAAACGTATTTTGAGTTTATTTTCCATTGACTTTCGTCGCTCTCCCGCACTCTTTCACTCGCAGTCTTGACACTTATTTCCCGACCTACCACAAGTACTGCATCGTAGCATACACGACGTCATAATAAAAAAAAACGAAGACAAAAACGAATGGAATGAATTGCATTGCACACATAGAAACTTCACAGACACCTTATGTGTGGGAGTAGGGTTTGATGAGAAGAGTAGGAGAGTAGGAGGTATTAATTAATATTAGCAAAATGACAGCTCAATTAAGCATGGTGTGGATCGGCTGCCATGGTAACCGCGATGCTCGGTGTGTGCAAAACAGGTTCTTTGTAATGCAATTTATATTTAGACTTCCAATATTTGACCATGCAGTGGTAACAAAATGTGTAATTTAATTTAATAAATTGACAGCAGCATGTTCTTCTATTTAAAGAAAATTTGAGCAAAAAGTTTTTCAAGTTTTTCAATTATAATTTTTTTTTTGAGTTCTTAGTAAAAATTTGTTTTATTTTGTGTAAATATAATTGATAATTGATTTTACAGTAAAAATATTATTTAACAGTGAAATTATGAATTTTTGAAGAAAAAATATTAATTGAAATATGATTTTTGTTAAAAAAAAAAATTTTTTAATGAAAACATGATTTTTTGATGAAGATTTGTTTTTTTGATAATATTTATTTTGACGAAATTATGATGAAAATTATGAATTCATATTTTAAGAAAAATGTTATTTTTCATAATATATGAATTTCTGATGAAATATGAATTGCTAATACATATTGCATTTTTTAAGAAAAATGTTATTTTTGATAAGAAATATGAATTTTTGATGAAATATGAATTGCTGATAAAAATTAAAATTTTTTATGAATATGTGAATTTTTGGTGTCCATATAAATAATTTACAAAATATGTATTTCTGATGCAAATATGAATTTTTGATGTACATATGAAATTTCGGTGAAAATATAAATTTTGATGAGCATACGACATTTTGATGAAAATATGAATTTTTTATGAAAATAATTATTTTTGATGAAAATTTAAAACATGGACGAATTATGGGTGAAACCATGAATTTTTAAATAAAATATTTATATTTGATGTAAATAAAAATTATTAATAAAAATATTTATAAAAATAAAAAAATTATTAATAAAAATAAAAAATAAATATTAATAAAAATATGAACTATTGACGACTATATGAATTTCTGACAAAAATATGAATTCTTGATGAAATTATGAATATATCCTGAAAACACCGAAATTTAAATAAAAATATGAATTTTTGATGAAAATATTAATTTTTGATGAAAATGTGAACTTTTGATGAAAATACGAATGTGAGATAAAAATATGAACTTTTGATGAATACTTGAAATTTTAATAAAAAAAAATGAATTTATGATATTAATGAATTTTTTATGAAAGTGATGAAAATATTATTTAAAGTTGAAAATTGAATGTTTGTTGAGTAAAAAAAATGTTTGATGAATATATACATTTTTTGAGAAAATGGGAATTTTTGAGGACAATATGAAAATATGAACCATTAAATTAAAAACGAGTTTTTTTTTTATAAAAATATGAATTTGTGATGAAAATTTGAATTTTTAATGAAAAAATGAATTTTTAATAAAAAAATGAATTTTTAATGAAAATATGAATTTTTAATGAAAATATGAAGTATTGAAGAAAATATACTTTTATATGAACTTTTGTTGAAAAACATGAACTTTTGATGATAACAAGAATTTATGATGGAACTTTGGACGAAAATATGAATTCTGATGAATATACGAATTTTTGATGAAAGTATGAATTTCTGATGAAAATATGAATTTTTAATGAAAACATGAAGTTTTGAAGAAAATATGAATTTTTGATGAAAAATAAAATTTGAGAGAAATTTTTATTTCTCAATATGAACAAAGAGAATATAGTGTTCAGTTATATATTAAGAAGATATATCTTAGGGCATTTTATAAACACAATTTCAAATGTGTGACTTTTTCATAATGTAAAAAGGGAGATTTTTTATAATAATTTAGTTTCACCATTTCTATATAATTCAATGGCGCTCAATTAGATCCTCAATATTTCAGGCAATTTTCGATCACTTTTTCGAAAATAATTTCTGAATTTTACAAATAACTATATGGCAATTATTAGACATTAACATCAATATTTTTCAAATTCAAAATACATGACCTAACTAATTTAAGAAAGGACTACACTGGAAAAATCTAGTCAAATCCCATTACTCAATAGGACAATTATTGATTTAATAGTATACAAAAAATAAATATTCTCGAATAAACTCTAAAATACTTTTATAGTATTTTGTAGTATTTAATCCGATTAAAATTATAAATTATATAATTGACTAATTTTAATAGTAAAAACTATTTTTTTTTTGTGTATTTATATTCAATATTCTGATATTTCACACTTACCTCAGATGATGTCAAGTAGCACATGCGTGAGTCGGTGCTGTCAATGGAAGCCTGTTGCACGATGCCGTACCGTGAGTCACGGTCACTCAAATAGTCCGAACGCAAGCTGTCCTGGCGTATAAACTCAGCGCTACAAATTAAGATTTATTTTTAATAGGAAAAAATTTAACATGGTTGACATTTTCAACAGCTTACCGCTGCTCGAGTGAGTCTGCGCGTCCGCTCTTGTAGCCCGAATCGTTGAGGCTGCTGTCCTGACGCAAGGATGGCAACGAGTCCCAAGGCGAACGCTTGTGGCCGGAGCCCGTAGTCTGCTGTGACATGAGACCCTGTCCGGAACCGGAGCCAATGGTAGAGCTGCCGGAGCGCCAACCGTCGGAGTGACGAAACCATTGAGCGCGAGCGGATTCGCCGATGCAGGAGGCGCAGCGTGAGTTGGAGAAACTGCGAGCGAAATAAATGTGAATGAGTTTTTATTGGGAGTCTCTTCAAACGGCACACTTACCTCGAATTATGATCCGACAAATAGCCGCGATCGCGCTCACGCTCACGTTCGCGCTCACGTATGAGCTCATTGCGATCGCTGTAGTAACCGTCGCGCTCACGATCGCGTTCTTTTTCACGCAGTGAGGATATGGGCCGATGCGGTGGCAACGGTAGTGTGGATGACTTGGAACTGGTTGCTGCAGAATGAAAAGAATTTTAGAAGAGATCGGAATTTTATGAGTTTAAACAAATGATCGCTCTTTCCAGAGGCAAATTAAAAAGTGAGCTAAATTCGTTTATGTTTTGGTGTCAACTATGCACATAACAAAGAATCAAAAAGTACAAATATCGGGTTTTTCATGAATTTTAATATTTTCGTTTTTCAATTCGGAAATGGTAAAGCTATATAAATATTTCTTTATCTTTCACTCAAATTTGAATATAAAAAAAAATTGAATTTGATATTTTTGAATTTTTATAGTATATTTTACGCTCAGTGCAGACAAAAAATATAAATGGAGTTACTTACGTCGTCGCATCGGATATGGGCTGCGCTGTGTAGATCCTGGTAGACTCTCCGCGAATTCTGTGCGGTTCACATTTTCGTTTGATTTTTGGTTTTTGATTAAATGAGTTTGTAATTGTAACGATTGTTTTTTTGTTTTTATAAAAGCGTTTTTAACATAATTTTTATTTGTGTGTGGTACATGAAAATACAATGAGTCAATGGAAAATTCAATGAATTAATGTGGGTCAAAGTGTTAGGTAAATTAAAATCGTAACGTAAAAAGGTGCAAGCAAAATATTGGTAAAAAACACAAATTACATAAAATGATATGAATAATAATATTAAAGGTAATATACCCCAGTTAAATTTTGGATTTATTTTACTAAATACTTCTAAAATTTGCATCCATTAAATGGTTTCATTGGATTCATTGTTTTTCTAGATTCGTTTTTAACGTTATGATGTTTAATATAATGTGGAATCCACTAACTTGAAAATAAAATTCTTTTTTAAAGAATTTTTTATTAATTTTTTATGGAAATTTGAATTTTTATTGGAAATATGATGTTTTCATTAAAATATAACTTTTGATGAAAATAATAACTGTTGAAGAATACATATAGATAGTCTTCAATAATTCTTATGAAATTGTGAATTTTGATGAAAATAGGAATTTTGGATGAAAATATGAATTTCTGATTGAAATATGATTTTTTAAAGAAAGTATGAATTCTTAATAAATATATGAAATATTGAAGAAAATATGAATTTTGTATTAAAATATGAATTTTTGATGAATATATGAATTTTTAATGAAAAATATGAAAATATGTTTTTTTATGAAAATATGAATTTATGATGAAAATAGGAATTTTTGATGAAAATTTAAATTTTTGATGAAAATATGAATTTTTGATGAACATATGAATTTATGATGAAAATAGTAATTTTTGATGTAAATAGGAATTTTTGATGAAAATATTAATTTTTGATGAAAATATTGTTTTTTAATAAAAATTTTGATTATTGATGAAAATAAAAATAATAAAATGTGACAATACTGAATTTTTTATAAAAATATGAATTTATGATGAAAACATTTTTTTTTTATGAAAATATGAATTTTAATAGAAATATATATCTCTGATGAAAATTTGAATTTTTGATGAAAGTATTGATTTTTGTAAAAAAAATTAATTTTTGAATAAAAATTTTGAATAAAATTTATGAATAAAATGGACAATAATGATTTTTTTATAAAAATATGAATTAATGATAAAAAAGGTTTTTTTTTATGAAAATATGAATTTTTTATAGAAATATATATCTCTGATGATAATATGAATTTTTGATGAAAATTCAAATTTCTGATGCAAATATGATGAAAATATGAATTTTTGATGAAAATATTGATTTTTGATGAAAATTTAATTTTTGAATAAAATATGTTTTTTTGATGAATATATGAGTTTTCGATGAAAATACTAATATTTGAAGAAAATATAAATTTTTAATGAAAATATGAATTCATGATTAAAATATAATTTTTGATGAAAATGAGTTTTGGAAGAAAATACGATTTTTTTTATAAACATAATAATTTTTGCTGAAAATATACTTTTCGGATGAAATATGAATTTTCGATGAACATATAAATTTTTGATGAAAATATGAATTTTTAATGAAAATATTAATTTTTGATGAAAATATTGATTATTGATGAAAATATTTATTTTTGAATAAAATATGATTTTTGATGAATATATGAGTTTTGGATGAAAAAACGATTTTTTTAAGAAAATATTAATTTTTAATGAAAATATGAATTCCTGATTAAAATATGATTTTTGATGAAAATATGAGTTTTGGATGAAAATACGTTTTTTTTTATAAAAATATTAATTTTTTATAAAAATATTAATTTTTGATGAAAATATTAATTTTTGATGAAAATATTGATTTTTGATAAAAATTTTGAATAAAATGTGACAATACTGAATTTTTTATAAAAATATGAATTTATGATGAAAACATTTTTTTTATGAAAATATGAATTTTTTATGGAAATATATATCTCTGATGAAAATATGAATTTTTGATGAAAATATTGATTTTTGTAAAAAAAATTTAATTTGTGAATAAAAATTTTGAATAAAATTTATGAATAAAATTGGACAATAATGATTTTTTTATAAAAATATGAATTTATGATAAAAATATTTTTTTTATGAAAATATGAATCTTTTATAAAAATATATATCTCTGATGAAAATATGAATTTTTGATGAAAATTTAAATTTCTGATGCAAATATGAATTTTTGATGAAAATATTGATTTTTGATGAAAATTTTATTTTGGAATAAAATATGTTTTTTTGATGTATATATGAGTTTTCAATGAAAATACTAATATTTGAAGAAACTATAAATTTTTAATGAAAATATGAATTCATGATTAAAATATCATTCTTGATCAAAATGAGTTTTGGAAGAAAATACGATTTTTTTTATAAACATAATAATTTTTGCTGAAAATATACTTTTTGGATGAAATGTGAATTTTCGATTTTTGATGAAAATATGAATTTTTAATGAAAATATTAATTTTTGATGAAAATATTGATTATTGATGAGAATATTCATTTTTGAATAAAATATGATTTTTGATGAATATATGAGTTTTGGATGAAAATATGAATTTTTTAAGAAAATATTTATTTTTAATGAAAATATGAATTCTTGATTAAAATATGATTTTTGATGAAAATATGAGTTTTGGATGAAAAAACGTTTTTTTTTAAAAAAATATTAATTTTTGATGAAAATATTAATGTTGATGAACATTTGATTTTTTGAAGGAAATATGAATATATGGTATGGATATGATATTTTTGGAACATTTTTATTAAAAGAAAATTTAATAGATTTTTTATATAAAAATTAATTTTTGATGAGAATTAAAATATTTTATTGAAAATGAATAAAATACACCTGATGTACAGTATTTTTCTGAATGCACTAATATTAATTAAAGAACCCCTAAACTTTACAATTACATGCTTCATTAATTCATTTTCTCTTTTAGAATAAAATCCACGAGAAACTAAGGCAAAAACTGTAACACAGGTTAATCTTACTTGATGCCCAATAATATGTAACCTAATTAATGCTCTCATTATCGGGCTTCTTTAATACCCTCAATAAAGACTTAAAGCCTTCCAGCTAAGGTTTCATTAACGATTAAGAACAAAAAGATATAAAGTGATTGCAAAACGAATGGAAATCAATAAGAAAAGCAACTAAATGATACAAATAAATGAAAAAACAATTACGATGCCCATTGCAGAACGTGTGCAGCCCTCTGACTCACCTAGATTTTCCATGCTCTGCGACAACAGCGCCTCGAATGTGTGCAAACTGTAGGACTCGGCATCCATGCCCTTGGCCAAAGTGTTTCGCAAATGCATTTCGTACTCGAGCAGTAGGCGTGACGTGGGGCTGCCTGGAGTGGGCGTGACATTCGGAGCCTGTTGATGATGATGCTGATGCGAGCGTCCATGGCCCTGGCCTTGTCCCTGCCCCTGTCCTTGGCCTCCTCCTCCGCCGCCACTGGGACGTTGGCCGTACGACTGATCCTGATCGGAATTGCCATTGCTGGAGCTGGGCGTGGTTGCGTAGCACTGATTATCGAACATGACGTTGTCGGAGGGCGGCGAGCCCTCGATGCAATTGCGCTCACGCTCCAATTCCAGATAGAGATTGCGCTGCGGATAACCGCGTCCAATTTCATGCGAAGATCTGTCGTACAATGAATTAAGACGATTTTTGTATTTATTTCAAATTGGTTACACTTCGCAATGAACGAACGACTCAATGCACGTTCAATTCACGACTCACCTCGAACCAGAGAAGCGCGACGACTGACTCGACGTTGTGCGTCCCATGGTGTTGTTGTTGTTCATGATGTGGTGCATGCCGTGCTGGTGCATGTGATGCGGCCCCAACGTATTGACGGCGTTCGCGTTGTAGTAGTTGTAGCGCCGCCGGCCCATCTCGGGCGAGGTGACGGGGCTCTCGGTGCTGGGCATCGGGCGCAACATGCGCTTCAAGGTGCCGGTGTCGACATTCATGTCCTCGGTGCTCTTGGTCTTGCGACGGGTGTTGTTGTTGATGATGTTGTGCTGGTGATGCATGTCGTGCGAGTCGCGTGCCTGCACATGTGCGAAAAGAAAGAAAAAAATTAAAACGAAAACGAAAAAAGTTTAAAACAGCGCAACACAAATTAATTCAAATGCTGAGTGCGACAAAGTTGCAATTGAGTGGGTGGTATGCGGTCGATGGCAGACTGTTGCATGTGCTCGCCGCGTATCTGTCGGCGAAGTGTCGCCAAATCACGACAGACTTGGTGCGGTGTAGATGCGTGAACTGCCGTCGCCATTACCAACCCCAGACAAATGCTTTGCGTGTCGGCGATTTTTACCTCATCGGCGTAGTCCTTGTTGCGTGTTCCGGTGCCGGTCGATTTCATGGTGGCGCCCACCTGCTGTTGCTGCTGCTGTTGCAGGGTGCCACCCGCCTGCACTCCCTCCGACTTACATGTCTCCATGTCGTGACGCTGTGCGTTCTGGCCGTGCAGGCCATCGTCCTGTGGGCCGATCTGTGAGCCGACGTGATTTTGGGCACAAATGTCGGCGGCACCGACACCGCCAGCGCTGACAGCATTGACATTGACCGCAGTGTTGCCGGTCGTGGTGCCGGTCTCTTGGGATTTGCTCTGACGTTGTAGTGTGTCTACAAAACAAGGGAATATATGAGGTTTTGTTATATTTCTAATAGAGCTTTTAATGAAAAGCTTAACTACATTAAAAGTTTTATGAAACAACTTTTCGGAATTTTTTCAGAATAATTTTCCATATTTCCGGAAAAACAAATTTTATGAATATTTAAAAACAGACATTTTGGGGTCGGACAGAAAATATGCACAATTTTATACAAATTCCGATTTTTTATGTCAAAAATCAATCAAAGACATGATTATTCAGTGCTGAATTCAGTCCTGGATTATTAAAATAACACAGACCTGAAAAATTAGAACTCAATTCAAAGAAGAATTTCCAGTATTGTTCAATGAAAGAAAGGATTGAAGTTTGCCTTTCCCACATATTAAGGACTTTTTTCTTATTTTAAGAAAACATTTTTCTTATAATAAAGAAATTTTACTTCTATTAAAAACAAACATTCCTTAAAATAAGCAATTTCAATTAAATTTTACTTAATATAAGGAAACTGTTTTCTGAGTGTAAAAAATGATTAATTTATTCAGTTGTAGTATGAATTTGTATTGTATAAAGTCCATAAAATTATAAATTTCATGTTTCCAAATCGCAACACACTTTAGCTAATACATAAACCTTTCATAAATGAACAACATGTACACGAACCAGTATGTTGAGCTTTCATCTAAAAGTTTTTGGCTCACATTAGGAAAAACAGACATGCGCGAGAAAAGCTTTTTCGTGCTCTCTCGCGTATAATTTGTTCCTTATATTTTTCATTTTCGATTACTTACCCGGTCCAGCTGACTGCATGCTGCACTGTACACCGCCTCCGATGCCGCCGGCACCCTGTGCGCTGCCACCACTGGTGGCCACATTGTCGTAGAGCGAGGTGCTCGAGGTGGCCGTGGCGACTTTCTGCTGGCCATCGGTGTCGGTGGCGCGCGAGGCAGTACGCGGCAGTGTTGATGAACCTGCAAGGATGCGATGCATGAGGATGACGATATGGCGAGAAAGACTTTGTTGGGTTGTAGTTGTTTGTTGTTGTGTTCATGTGTGTGTTTTTTGTGTGTGTGTTGGTATTATTAACGTTTGGTACTTATTGTTGTTTGTAGTTGTTCTAGTTGTCAATGTGAAAATGCATTTGGCATGAGAGAGAGTATGCATGTGTTTGCGCGTGTGTGTATGTATTTTAGAGTTTATTTACTTCGCATCGGTCAATAGTCAGCTGCACGTTTTCGTCTGTACGGCAACGCGGTCGATATATCGGTCAGTCGGTCGATTGGTCAGTCGGTCGGTTGCCACGAACGCAATGCAAGCTTTCGATGAAGACAAAAATCATTCAATGCGGTCATGACAACTGTCGGAGTTGTCAATGCTAGTTTGAAAAATGTTTTTGGTTAATTTTCTTACCGTTGATTATCGCATTTGCCCAATAAACAATTTTAGCCTAGAGTAGTGATGCATACAAGCGAGATTTGTAAAAATTGTGAAAATCTCATTCTCAAAAAGTGAAAAAATCATATTGTTCTCCACTTTAAAAACACATCTTGATTTCGACAAAATCTCTTAAAAATATATTGGCATTTGTTTCGATATTGATGCGAGAAGGATAAGAAATATCGGAGAAATCTTTTTCACATAGATATCGCAATATTTTTTTAATCAATTTCGATATCTTTGTACTATTCGATGCGATATCATCTAAAATCGAATTTATTTTCATTTCGAAAAAAAAACAGTAACATGTCGCTACGAAAGACCCGTATAGTTCGATATCGGTAAAAAATCTGATTCGATATCGTACGAATTCATTCTCTGACATATCATATCATTGTGAAAATACGATATAATTATTATCATTTATTATATCAATTTATTTCAAAACTATCTCTAATTTTAATAATTTTCTTTTCAATATCGATTTGATTTCGAAAAATCACGTGCCAAGAAAACTCCGACTGAACGTATCGATATCTAGCTACTATGTAGGTCCAATATGACGTCCGATAACGCTACAAGGAAGTCGTGTATATTCTCCTGCATCTCGAATTGATCACGTAACGATATCATAACTAATGGCATATTGGAATATTGTAAAAATATGAAACTTTATTGATCCCATTTTCCATTGAATTCCCATTGCCAAATACATGATTTTCAAGTTGTTATAACTGCTTTTATCTTCGATGTGTCAAAAATATGAGAAATAAATTGGAGGTTTTGAGCCATAAAAAGTTGTTTTTGACAAAAACACATTTACAGTTTTACTCCCGTATCCATAATTTGTATATATTTTTATTTTATTTATTTTTACTTTAGAAAAACAACGTTAAAACTCGTGATTTTCGAGCTCATTGACAATGTAAGATACAGTTCTCTAATCTTTTCTCGACTACCCAATGTGTTCTCGATCTCGAATCTCATCTCTATAATCGAAACGAGATTGGCCGAGATCACAAATTATCTCGTCACGTGCGCATCACTAGTGCCTTCAAAGAAAGCTCTCTGCAAAGCTTTCAATACTCTTTTTTTTATTTGCTTTTATTTCTACTATTTATTGGTCACACGCGGTAATTGTTTCAAATGTTCTATTGTTGTACCAAGTATAAGTTGTAGTTGTTGTTGTAATAGTTTAACTTGTTATTGTTGTAATTGTTTGTTGTTGTTGTTTTAGTAGCTGTTGTTGTTGGTATTGTTGTTGTAGTTGTTGTTGTTGTTGAGTGGACCCACCTCTGTATCTGGGATCCTGCGCTCGGAGGCGCGCATACTGTTCGGCTGTCATGCAAGTGCACTGCGGCTCGCGTGCCCGCGACGGCGAGGCGGGCGTGCTCAGCGGCTTCCGCTTCGCCTTGACTTTTCCCTTGCCCGGCGGATCCAATTTCAGCGAGTAGCTCGATGAGGCCTTTCGTGAAAATTTGAAAGAAGGCGACTGTAAAACGTCGCACTATCATTAGGTTAGTTGGTTGGGAATCACAAGGTTCTGTGTGTGCGGTTTTTTTTCTATGCGATTTCATATTACGTTTTCTTTTTTAATTTTATTCGTTTCATCTATTTTGTAAGTTATTTACATTGAATTGGAATTTATTTAGTTTGGTTTAATGATGCAGAGTGCATTTTAGTTACTATTTGGGCTCAAGTTTAGTTTAGGAGTTTTAGATTGAGCTTTAAATTGTTTAATCTTTTTTTTATAATATTATTTATGTGCCAAAAATACGAGCATTTTGTGAATATTTAAACTTTAAGAGGGTTAAACATAGTACATAGTAGTAAAATAGTACACAGTAAGTATAGTTTTAGTTTGTTTACATTACTTGATTAAAGCTCAACAATTAGTATTCTTAGATTTCAATTTTTCTTTAAAGAGTGCTGTATAAGCTTTGGTGCAGTGCTTTGAGACTTTAATAACTATGGCTATGTTAACTGTTTCATTCGCTACGTCCTGATTTACTACCTGATTCCTGATTTTTGTTTTTATTATTTTTCTATCTCTATCGATACTGAGTACTTTGAGTTTGACAGGTAACATAGTATTGCTGATTTAGTTTATTCGTTTATTTACTGGGTTTTTCCATTCCATTTCCATTTTCCATTTTTTTGCTATTTTTTCCATTTTCCTACTAACTTTTATTACTATTTTTCGACTTTTAATGCAGTATAAACTTCAAATTTTATCTTAATTGTCGAGTGCTCTAAAAACACAAAGGATCAAGGTAGTCCATATGGAGCTATAAAGCTGTCACCTTAATCTAATCTAATTTATTTCATTCCTTTGTAAATATTGTAATGATATTATTTCTATTTAAACTTTCTCGGTTTATTGAGTTTTTTTTGTATGTTTAATTTATTTTTAACACTTCTTTTTTATTTCTAAAAACATACTATATATAAATTGAATTAACTTCAACATTGGTATTCTAAATTTCAAATATCGTCGCATTAACTTAGATAAGCTTAATTTTGTTAGAGAACTTAATTTGTTCTCTAACAAAATTTTGATGAATGGCGCATATTCTGTTCTGTACAGGTCTTTTGAGTTTTTTATTCTTTTTGGGTTCTTTAGAAGCAACGAAATCGGCACATATTGCAGAACACATACTTCGGAGTATTTGAAATAATCAGAAAGTCACGGCTTGGAATCTAAGTGCGGGAAAAAAGTTGTCTGGATCAAAATTCAAAAAAATATTCGATATATAACAGAAAATATTTTCAAATTGATTTGTATTCTTTAGAATTTGTGTCCGTTAAATTAAATTTTCGAAACAAATTAAATTTGTTTATCGATAATATCAACTCGATAACTGTTACGATAATAACAGCGATACAATTCATCATTTTTATCGAAAACTCTAGCGAAAATGTTAATTCAATATCGTTATGATATTTTTTCGGTTGCTGCATTTTTAGAAATACAAAATAAAACTGTTTGAAATACATAAAATAGATGAACAACTTTTTTAGAACTTTTTTCAATTTGATAACTACTAATGTCAAAATTTGTAATTAGTAGGGTTATAATCAAATTAAACGTAATAATCATACGTTTTGTGAATCAAAACAAAAATCTTTATCTCTTGAAATAAAAATTTTTTGTACACCCAGCAAGACACTGCTGACCAAAACATCAACACAAATGCAAAATGTTTGGCGACTCACTTATACATGTAAGAAATAGCTGTGTAAACGTGCGTAAGACAGGGATGTAAAGTCACACGTATACATAAGTTTTGATCATTTTTTTCCCGACGCTATTCTACATGTGACCAGTATTTTTGCTACTCCTAAAATGATCAATAAAATGACCGACTGTGTTCTTGCTGGGTTGTTTTAAATTATCTTAATCTTAAAACGATTTTATTAGGTTGCAACAAATTTTGTAATTGATTTTAAACAACCTTCGCGATGAGCTACAGGCTTGAGATTTCAAATATTACCTCGAGAAAAAATAAAAACCAGTTGGGAAGGTTAGATCACTTGGAACATTTTATAGTAGGCGTTATTATGATAGTTAGGATTATCAAAATTATAGTCGGTCTAAGCCGACTATAAATACCCTACACATATGTGTGGTTACCATTTAAAGTGATATATATGTCACCAGGGTATACGAATCCTGAAAATAACTACAAACTTTTAATCGCTGATGAATTTCCATTCATTTGATACCTATATTTACAAATGTACCGAATTTCGATTTTTTTTTGAACCACAAGTCGCTTCGCCGAAAACCATTATTTTTATGTATTTGAGCATGAGTCAATATATATTTGATCAAAAAAAGTTAACCTAAGCACGTATACAGTAAAATTAATCTGTAGATATAAATTTTATATGAGGTATTTGAACATAAGTGGTAGGTTCTCAGGTCACAATAGACCGATCATACCCATTTTCTTGTTCAGACAGCTTAGATATTTAGGTAAAAAAATCTAAAGTTTCATTGCTCTAGCTCTTCTATTTTTTCTGTAATCGTGATTTCAACAGACAGACAGAGGGACAGACAGGCGGACAGACAGACAGACGGACAGACTGACTTCGCTAAATCGACTCAGGAGGTCATGGTGATCAAGAATATGTATACTTTTCCATACCGGAGATGCTTCCTTATGGGTGTTACGGCGTACCAAACTGAATATACCCTTTCACTCTTAGTGTAGGGTATAAAAACGTTTTTATGGTGATTTTTAGTATGATTTAAAATGAAACGTGGGGCGGTAGATTGGATCCTTAAAGTTCACATTAAAAACGTTTTATATTCAAAAACATTTTTTATTTCATATTTAAATTTTCTGCATATTTGACTGAAAATATTTTTAATATATGATGTATAGAATTGTATATAGCATTTGAAAATCCATAATGATACATAACTCTTATTTATACTTTCGAAATTGATTATCAAATGTACACACTAGACTGACAATGGATTTCCATGAATTTAAATCAAGAAAAAGGTCAACCCTTACATGTGCTCTATTGAATGATAAAAACCATATGGAGAATTTTCAGCGTAATCCGTATATGCGAAATTAATCCACCAGGTCTTCAAAGTTTTCTTTTTGATTCCCAAATCCACAATTTCAAATTCGAATTGAAATGACATCTCCCAGGAGCAATTAACTAAAAAAGTGGATATTTCATTACAATTTCAACAAACTATCAATGAGGAAAATCGAATACAAAATGCTGAAGCAGTGATTACTTTAACAGACACTATTTGTATTTTTATTTTGCAAAATTCAAGAATAGAACCATAATAAATATAGAAAATTAGAGATATTGTTACGAAAAGAGATAATTTGCCCCACTGTGCAAGCATTCAACAATAATAACTGAGACGCATGACAATTCAGCGCACTAAGCAAAATATTAGAAAGAGACGGAAGATCATTCAGCGTACTGAGCAATGTGCGAGAAAGAGATGGAAGATAAGCGCATTAGAACACATGAGTGCGAATGAGATGCCAACAGCATGCGTCATTCACGAAACGAGTAGAAGGTTCTCGAAACAAGTCGAAGCTTGTCGAAACGTGTCGAACTGATGCATGCAGTATATAAGGGAGCCGCATCTGAGGTACAGCACTTCAGTAGTGATTGTAAAGTGGTCGAGTGCAGCTCGTGTGATAAATGTCAAGTTAAATTGTGGACATGCAGCAGTTCTTAGAATTTGTTATTAGTAAAGTTGTTTATTAAAGTGAATTAATAAAGTTAATTGTTATAATTTAAACCAAACATAAGAGTGTTTTTATTCTCGTAGAACAGTTTTCCGTAGACTGAATTTTCGTAACAATATTTTTATGATTTGTAAAAATCTGTATCTATTTAAAATTTAATATATTTTACTGTCTTCAAATACCAATATGTGTAATAATTGCCTGCAATTTGGGAGTAACAAAGACGTACTAGAGTCAGATACGATACAAGATCAGCGATCTTCTATTACCCTAAAATAGTTATCAAATCGACAAATGGTACTTGTGATAACAAACATTGATTTTATATTCAATAAAACCCAGTATGCCATTCGGACCGATATCGTTACGAGATCATTGCGAGTAAATGGAGAAATCACACGATATCGGACCCGTTCTCGCAACGATAACGAGCGTCAAATTGGACGTAGATGGTAGGTAGATATCGGAACGTTCTGTCGGAGTTTTCTCATTACGAGAAATTTTTCGAAATCGGATCGATATCGCAGAAAAAATTCATCAAAGTTCGAGATTGCTGCGAAAAATATTGTGATATCGATTTGATAAATGTTTAAATATCGTATCTTGTCATGCTCGAACATTTTTAAAAATTAGAATCGAGAAAGCAACGAGATCGAACTTTTTTATCGAAGTTATTCGAGAAAGCTTCGAGGTATCGAAGGTCTCCGAGACATGGCAAACTGGGAATATATGAAAATATTTAATTTGAAATAATGTTTTTTTTTCCTTTTTTACTTTTTTTTAAAGATATTTTCTGAATATTCTCTTTTTTTAATATTTCCATTGCAAAACATATTCTGGAATAGGAAATATGTCTTTGTGCTAATTTTGCGTAAAAGAAAAGATAGTCAAGGAAGAAAAATGGAACTCAGTAATCGAATTACTAAAAACCTTCCCTGATTCCCGCACGAAATGCAAATTATTCATACTCGAGATCAGTGTGATTTAAAAAAAAATGACAATTGTCACACGAAAATGTCGATATAGTAAATTTTTTTCTGGACAGATGAAACAAAATCGACTGAATTCTAAGCTTTTCTAAATTGAATTGACGATATATTTCATGGGTTATTAGCTTATACAATTTACTCTTATATGTAAAATAGCTCATCTCCTATATATTTACACTGATTATATTAAAAATTTTAACTTTTAAACGACAAATTATAACACTTTATATTAATAAGTAGTATATTATCACTAAATTATTGTAACATTAATATTAGCTCTAATTTATAATTATGTTAATAACTTCATTGATAGTATTTTTATCAAGTTTCAGCAAATCTCTGTGGTTTTCTGTAGTTTCGCTATTGAAAGCACCCAATTAATTTAATATATATTTTAATATTTTCTTCAACTTGAGCTATATTTTAACAATATCGACATTTAAACATTGAAACCTCATAAAAAGGAAGCATATTTTTGATTATTGAAAACACATAGAAAGCTGTGTCAGCTCCAGTTAATTTCTTTTTATAATATGTTTTATAGCAAAATATAATTCCGTTTAGTTTCTATTGTATCTTTTAAATGTTATTAATAAGTTGTCTTAAATTATTTCTAGTTATTACTGCATTCAAAAGCACCATAACTCTTTAAAGAATTCCAGATTAAGTCCAAAATGTTAGGACTCGGCTCAAAACTCATTCTTATGTTCACAATCATATTTAAATTGTTATATTTTACTTAATAGTTTTTAATTTTTAAGCTTTTTTACTCATTTCCAAAAAAAAAACCGCCATGTTGGTTTGGTTTAGGACTCATCGTCGGGCAAAGGATGTATGGGGTAGGACAAGGAGTTGTAGTAAAGGATGCGTGCGATAGTTTTAAATCGTTTGGCATTTTTCTTTTTGCATTTTTTCATTAACGTGGTTAATTTTTGTCAAAGATTGTTTGGAATTTCATTTTTAATTTTAGATTTTTGTTTTTTTTTTGTCAATTCATAGCGAATTTGCAATAATAATTTTTTTTTTTGAATTTTTGATATTGAACGCGTCAAATGCAATCGATTTGTGGTTTTTGATTAAAAAATACATTTAAGAGAAATTGTTATCAAACATTTAGTACATATATAAATAAGTTGAATGAAATTAATAGTAGTTGTTTTATTTGGTTTTGTAGTAATTGTTATTTGTTGGAATTTGAAGTTTGAATTTTGGTCAAAATGAGTGCATGTGTGTGAGTGAGAGAGTGATTCATTTGTGAGGTGTTCAATTCATGAATTTGGTGGATTCGTATGTGAAGAAGAGGAAGAGAAGAAGAAATGAGAGAATATAATTTAAATATTTAATATTAAGTGTTCGTTCGCGTTTCGGTTCAGTATGTTTGTATTTTAAGAAATATTGAAAAATTATCATAAACCAGTGGTGTTTGTTTTAAAATGTTGAGAATATTTGGTACAGATGACAAAAGAAAACACTAAAATTGAGTTGTGATTGAGCGCAGAACAGAGAGAAAGAGAGATAATTGTGTTTGAAAGCTTTATAGATGCGTTAAATTGTACTCTGAATGCATGTGAGTGAAAGAGACAAACAGTGGAGTGGCCAACCGAGCGACCAGCACAACTATAGTTTAGTGCGTGAGTGAAAATAACAAAATATGTATTTATTTGAGCGAGACAGAGAGTAGTGTGTGTGTTGCAATACATGGCAATATTTAGAATTGCTTGACAGACAGAGAGAGAGAGAGACAAACATGTTTTGATAGAGCTGGCGAACGAAATGGAAAGAGTGAGACATTGAGAAGTTTTTGAAAAACACACGATTAACGTAAAATACTATGAGTGGTGTATGAATGAAATAGAAACTGTTTTTTTGTGATTAGATTTAACACATGCCACGGGGAATTTAAGGAAATAAATTATTTATAATTGAAATAACAAAAACAAGGTGAAATGAATGACGACAAGTGGCTTTAAAGAGATATATGGCAACAGGTATACTAACGTATTTCTTAACAATGTAAAATACCTGAAAAATGATGAAATATAAAATTTAGCAAATAGTAGATTTATATATTTTTTTATAAAGCGGTTAATAAGTTTGTGAAGAGGTGTAAATGTTGTTGAACAAATTTAAAATTGTGTACTTCAAACCACTAAATCAAAAATATTTTTGAAAAAATAAAATTAGAAAATTTAGCGCTTTTTCAAGTTTTACAGTTTAAAATGTGTTTGATATGAAATTAATCGAAAATAAATATTTGATAATGCGTTTTGTTTGATGAGTATTTGCTGATTGCAAAATCTAAGAATGAGTTCGGCGTGGTTACTATCTCTATATAGACTACGTGTTGTTTCATTTGACAGAAACTGCTCAACAGACATGCCAAATGAAATGAGCAGAGTTCTGAAAAACAGCATGATTTTTTTTAATTGTAATGCTATGAAATAATGATTTGTATCTCTATGTGGTATTTATTTTACGAAACTAAAACCAAAGCAAATGTCAAAAAATATATAATTACAGTAAAAAAATAATGTTTCGGTAATTTAAATATAATTCAATGCACATTAAATAACGTCAAAAATGTAATATTCAAAATGAATTTAATTTGATTTTTAGTATTTAATTGTTTTGTATTTTTTTATTTTTTTGTAGAGAAGCAAATGACGAGCACTGAACCTTGTCTACACGTGAAGAGCAAAGCAAACATTGATTGGATTTTGTACGAAATGTTGTTGTTTGTTACTGGAATATTGTGGGTGTCATAGAAAGCGTCGTAAGTTTACGACAGTTACATACGACAGACAAATCGCGCTCACGAACGAGCACTGTTGGCTTTGCTGATCCGTAAGAGAGTACTTACACAACACTCGCGAAACTGTTTGGCATCGATTGGTGAGGTGAAATTGAGGCCCCACGTGTCATTAGTCATCGGATCCTTCCAGTAGACGAAGCACTCGGAGGCTTGTCCAATGCGAGTGCCTGAAAATTAAAAAAAAAAATCACACACATTTTTACAAAAATTACTAATTTATATAGAATTTAAAAGCTTTAAAAATATATTTTGTATTGTATTCAATATTCAACATTTCAAGTTAAATCTTCTTTAGAAATTTTGTACGATTTGTCTAAGTCCTGCTTAAACTTTGTTTAAATGTAAGAAGAGTCTTTGAAAAGTTTTCTATAATATTATGTTAAAATTAAACTATATCTAGTATAAATATTAGTTTAACTCATGAATCAGTTTAGGTCTTGTAAAAAATAAAATTATATAAAATTCATTGCGTCTAGAAAAGTTTTTAAATAACACTGCACAACATTATCCGCGATCTTAGTATAATTTTCGGATGGACTTCAAGATTTTAATCACGACCTCATACTCAATTTTTTCAGATTGCCTCAAGTTAAGTTATAACGTAATAATTTTCCTGTTTTTCTACATATTTTGGTCGTGATTAGAATCTTGAAATCCATAGGAAAATCATACTTAGATCGTGTATAATTTAAAAAAAGGTCTCCATTTATTGTCCAGTGTAATTTATACAAGTATTCAGTAAGTCTTGTATAAAACTTGCACTATTTTTGCTGGCATTTTGTTAAGACTTGTTTAGGTTTAGTGTTTGTCTTGGGTAAAACTTGACATACTTGTTGAAGACTTGTTTAAATCTTGTGAAGTTAGTGTATTGATTTTGTATAAGACTTATATAATTCAGGTTTATTTATAAAAACATCTCATTTAATTAAAGTGTAATTACTAAGTTGTTGTAATCCGGTTCAAGTATTGGTTTTGTGTGGTTTAGTTAATTATTTTTTATACCCTACACTAAGAGTGAAAGGGTATATTCAGTTTGGTACGCCATTTGTAACACCCAGAAGGAAGCATCTCCGGTATGGAAAAGTATATATATTCTTGATCAGCATGACCTCCTGAGTCGATTTAGCGATGTCCGTCTGTCCGTCTGTCTGTCTGTCCGTCTGTCTGTCCGTCTGTCTGTCCGTCTGTCTGTCCGTCTGTCCGTCTGTCCGTCTGTCCGTCTGTCCGTCTGTCCGTCTGTCTGTCTGTCTGTCTGTCTGTCTGTCTGTCCGTCTGTCTGTCTGTCTGTCTGTCCATCTGTCTGTCTGTTGAAATCCCTACTACTTTTAAAATTGAAGAGCTAGATAAATGAAACTTATAACTTAGATTACTAATATACCTACGCTGTATGTGCGAAATTGGCGAGATCGGTCCATTGTGACCTTGATCCGACCACTTATGTTCAAATACCTCATATAAAATGTACATGCTTAGGTAAACTTTTTTGGTCAAATATATATTGACATCATGCTCAAATACATGATAATAATGTTTTCCGGCGAAAAGACTTGTGGTTCACAAAAAAAAAAATCGAAATTCGTACACCTACCCATTTGTAAATATGGGTAGTTATTTTCAGGATTCGTATACCCTGGTGACCTATATATTACTTTGAATGGTAACCACACATATGTGTAGGGTATTTATAGTCGGCTTAGACCGACTATAATTTTGATAATCCTAACTATCATAATTACACCTACTTTAAAATTTCCCATGAGATCTAACCTTCCCAACTGGTTTTAGCTTGTTTAAGGCTTGTAAACATCTTGTTAGTTATAGTATAATGTTTGTATAAGACTTTTATAATTCACGTAAATTCTAATTTTGTCAAATTCAATTCGAGTGTAACTATTGAGTAATGTCTCTTTAAGTATTAATTTTATTTTTCGAATAGCCTTTAAATATATTGTATAAGTCTTGTATAGGGTTTGCGTAATGCTTGTTGTCGTTATTTCCATCTTTTTGTAAATGTCTTATGTAAATATTTTTTAAATCATGTTTAGTACTCGTATAACGTTTGTGTAAGTTTTGTTAAATCCAGAATAATGATTTAAAGACTACAGTGCTTGTTGATCTTCAATTTAAAACTTGTTTAATTATTATATAAATATTAGAATATTAGACATCTGCACATATGTTTTTGAAGTTTCCTCTGAAAATATGCACTACTGCACTCTACAGTTTTGATTGCATTTTGCAAATGACAGTCGACAGTATTTTGGTGAAGTCTCTCGCCCGACTTCATTTCACTGCAGTATTTGTTTCTTTGGTGTCAAGTACTGTCAAAACATCTAGCCATTCAAAACATTCAATGTTTTGAAAATCAAAATCAAACGACAATACGCTGAACATACAACGAATACAATGGGAGCAGCGAGAGAGCGCAACTAGTAACGAGTGAGAAGACGAACATTGAAAACAATAACAAATCTGCCGCTCGGCGTTCGACGGCAGTAATGTTGTTGTCGGTATTTATGTGTTAATAAAAAATACAACAAACATATTTTTTCAAAAAAAAAAAAAACAAAATTGTTAAAAAAATGTACGACAAAAATAACGCATTGGTTGAAAAAGCAATATATCGAAAAATATTTATGAATTAAATAAAAACGAGTTGGGAAAGTTTGGTCACATGGGTAAGTTCGGTCACATGGGGCGGATTTTTATAGTCGGTCGGGCCCGACTATGGAATACCCTACACCTTTGGTGGGGATATTAACCCTCAGAATATTATTCATATATCAGAAATTTACGTCTTATATCCCCATAATTTTAAAAAATGTATATAAAGTATTAAAAACTAAAAAAAAATTTGAAAAATATAATTGTGCGGACCACGCCTATATTTAAAATTTTGAAAGGCTAATATTTCATAGATTTGATTTTAATAATTTACGGATCAAATTAACACTATAAAAACCCGGGAAATAATGAAAAAAAAAAAGTGGGCGGATCACGCCCATTTTTGGACCACGTATTTTTAGTTGAATTCTAACAATACCTTTTAAATTTTATAACTATACCTTGAATACTTTTCGAGTTATTAGTTCCGAAAGAGTTATATAAAAGTGACTTGTATGGGAGGTGGGCGTGTCCGTTGACCGATTTGGCTCATTTTCAAACTCAGTTCCTACTTTTAGCTAAAATATATTGAGACGAAATTTCATCGCATTCTGATCAGTATTTCTAAAGTTATTCTGTATTCGGACAGCAAGACAGCAAGACAGCAAGACAGCAAGACAGCAAGACGGACAGACAGACAGACGGACATGGCTAAACGGACTCAGGTAGTGATGCTGATCAAGAATATATATACTTTTCCATACCGGACACGCCTCCTAAGGGGCGTTACAATATATGCACAAAGTTAATATACCCTGTACCTTATAGGTGTAGGGTATAAAAAATGTCACCTATAAATAAAAAACTTTGTATAAAAAATTATATGAAATATTTCTTAAATGAAAACATTTCTTAAAGTAAGAATGATAAAAAAATTGAAAATGCACTTAGTAGTCGGTATCATAAGCAATTGATTTCAGTATTTGAATTTTATTACACATTATGTTTTGTTTTGACAGTACTTGGCGCTTTGTTGTTGTGAACATCACATTCATTTGATTTTCAAGCATAAAGTTGACAATGGTAAATGCTTTGAACAAAGTGAATGTCTTGAAGTGGGTTTCAAATGCACTTGTGCTGATGTCTAATACGTATAATATAATTTAATGCATACACAAGTATTTTAAAAGTCAAGTTAAAGTATTGTTGAGCTTTTGTTATAGTTCTGTTTAATTACTCTATAAGTCTTGCATATGATTTGAATAATGCTTGTTCAAGTAACATTTGTTTAAAATCTTTTTTATCGTTGTAAGTTCAATGAAAGTCTTGTAACTTATATATTGTACAAAACTCACATATTCTTATGTCTACTGTAAATACTGTATAAGTCTTGTATAAATTTAGTTAAAGTTTTGTTTTTGTATAGTGTGCTAGTTTTCTACTTTTGAATCCGAATATTTCCTGTGTGATGCATTTATAAAACTCACATCTTCTTATGTCTACTGTAGATCCTGTGTAAGTCTTGTATAAATCTCGTGTAAGTTTTGTTTTAGTATAGTGTGCTTGTTTTGAAGCCGAATATTACCTGTGTGATGTCTTTTTAAAACTCACATCTTCTTATGTCTATGTAAGTCTTGTATACCTTTGGTATATCTCTTGTTTTTGTGTAGTTTTCTTGTTTGGAAGCTGTTTAGTGCCTGTGATTTTTCTTCACAAAACTCACATTTTCTTAGGTCTACTGTAAGTCTTTCGTAAGTCTTGTATAACTCTTGTATGAGTAATTTTTGTTTGTTTAGAAGCTGTATAATGCCTGTGTGATGCCTTAACCAACTCCCAACTCCTTAAAACATACCTTGTATAACTCGATCAAATGTCATGTGTTAGTATAGTTTGTTTTTTTTAAAGGCTGTATAATGCCTGTATAATGCATATAAAAAAATCAAAACTCACCTGGCTGCACAAGTCGCACATCGAGTATCTTGTCCACCTGACTGTTGTAGGCTGTGATGTGAAATACGCATTCCGGCGAGTCTTGGATGCAGGTTATGTTGACAGGAACCAGATCTTCAGATACTTGTTGCCACTTGACGGTGCCGGCGCCGCTGGCCGATACATGAAACACTTCAGCCCACAACCTGAACGAACTGTTTGTGTTACCAAAATATTTTGTGCAGAATTTTATTTCATTGAGTTTAGATTTTTTACATTTAAATATTATTATTTCATTATTATTATTATGCAATTGTTTAAAAATTAAAATGGAACAAAACGTAATTGAAAGATTGATCATTGTTTTAGTTGATATTGAAAGGATCAGGACATTTGATTATTATTGTAGCAAATACGTTTAACAGTAGTTTGGAAAATTCATTATTTGTTTTTGCAAAAATTTATTTCAATTTCGTGATGTTTGTTTGAGTAGGTGGTGTTGTTGTTTGTTGGTTTGATTTTGGTTTAATTTGGTTTGATTTGATTTGGTTGTTTGGTTGATTTTGTTGATTTTTTAGAACAATTGGAGAGTAAAACGTTGAACGTTGAAGTTGTTTGTGGTGGACGTTAGACAAGGATGTACGAAGGAAAAAAATAAGAGAAACGAGAAAAACAAACAATTTAGTGGTTATTTTGAATATGGTTTTGATTGCACAAGCCGATAACATTAAACAATAGATGTATTTCAAAAAAATCAAACTCAATAGAAAATATGTAGTAGACAACAACAACAAGAAAAAAATGCATTTTAAATGTAATTAAAATTTAGCAGATTTCAGAAAGTACCTCAGGAGATGGCCATCCCTGCGACGAGAGGTCTGCCATGGCGAGTCCTCGTAGCGGTACGCTTTGCGCATAAGCGGGGCACAGGAACAGCTCAATTTATTGCCCATGGCGCAGTTAGCACAACCAGCCTGACCTCCTGCAGAAGAAAAATTAAATAAAATTATGATGATTTTTGCACCACTTAATTGCTGTCTACCGCCATTAGCCGCAGCACTTGAAGGATTCTAATTCATTTTATGAACTCTACACTGAACCAAATATGGTATAAACTTTTATTTGAAATATTTTTAAAAGATTTAATTTTTAAATTTAAATTTTGATATGCCGAAGTTAGCTATTGAAACCGAAAACTTTTTACATAGCATCGTTATAGAACAAAAAGTCACCAAATACATTTTCAAAATGCCAAATATTCATTAACAATAATCTTTATATATCTGTCAATTTTTAATCGATGATTTCAATTTTAAATCTATCAATTAACATTAAACTTTAACAAACTCGAAATTTAAGTTTTTCATAAAAATGTATTTGGTGAGTTTTCGTGCTGCAACGACGAACATTTATACAAAATATTTTATACAAAATATTTTAAAGGTTTTTAGAATTCGACTTTAATAAAAAAAAAAGGTTATAATTTTGAAATTCGCCACAACTGTCATAAATTTCCTTCTTTCTCTGTGCCGCTAATGACTTCCGAAATGAAGTTTCTCACCTGAGGCTCCCCGGTGTCACCACATGCCGCTGACGTCTGCTTGAGAGAGCGCTTGTCCTCGGTTTAGTGACTGCGAACGTTGATTATGACGATGTCCGTGATAACGACTGCCTCCACGCTGTAAATGAGAAAGAAAAAGTATAAAAATGGAGTGAAGATTGACAATTTTAAATGGATTTCATAAAGTATGGAAACAAAATTTAAAAATTATAGTTGAATAATGGAATTTAAATAGAGGGCTTTCCGAATGAAATTCAAAACATTACTGAAATTGTAGAATTTCAATTGAAATTGCGATATTTCCATTTTGAATTTAAATAGTATTTTTGATTTAAATTAATATCATTTCAAATAAAATAAAGATTTTTTCATTTTAAATTTACAAAATTACCAAACAAAGTGAGAAAAATTTCAATTGTTATTGGGATTTTTCATATAAAATAATGCCAAATTCTAAGAGAACCGAGAGTTCTTAATCTTAAATATATTTAAAACGTCAATTATATACCTATCATTTTATAAAAATTAAAACAATTAAACATATAAAGATCAAAACACTATTAAAATTGATAGAACAGCAAAAAGTATGGGGTGTTATAAAAGTTGAATATTTCAGGAAATGCTTTGTTTTTAGCAAATTCTGATAAGGGTTGAACCACGCATAGCACAATGTAATTGAAAACCTGTTTATAACATGCACTTGATCTTTAATGTTGTCCTTAAAAGCGCATCCTGTTCAGTGGAGTTCAAAAAACGTGGTGGTTGTAGCATGTAACAACATCGTGTGTGTTCCCAATAATAATCACCCTCTTGTACATGAAATCGGTTTTAATTTCGAAAATGCAAAAGAAATGTCTTTTGTCTTTTACATCGACCTTCATACATATGAAATAATATTTATTTGTTACTATATAAATCAGCTTTTAATTGTATTTTCAGTTGTAGAAATTCAGCTCAAATTGAAATTATCTGTAAGTCCCAAAAACACTCCAAGGAGCCATTAAAATAAACAATAAATTTTCGATTATGTTTCGTCTAATTCTATGTGACCAATTATAATTGTTTAGTGAATTAATATAATAATAATAGTTTGTTACATTTGTACTCAAAGTGGTGGACCATACAGTTTATTGCCGAATCCGAACGGCGGATGAGAGCTTTTCATAGGCAATGTTTTACTCTCGTAGGTTTGCAATTTACTGACGAGAGGTAGCGTCGCATAGAAAAATGTTTTCTATGAAAAAGATGTTGGCAGTCGCTGGGGATCGAACCGGGGACCTTTCGTTTGGCTCGTCGTCGAACGTACCAGCGACTTTTCGCTCGTATTCCAACTCACTAACCAAATGCGCTACCGACGCTAGTGTGAATTATGTTATATTATGTGATTCTCAAATCGATCAGTAGTATTTGGAATTACAATTCAAAACAAAATATATCGCATTACAGTTTATGATAATACTGAATAAATAATAATTATTGAATATTTAAGCTAACATAACTTGATTTTTGTCCCGGCAGCAATACTTTCTCATACTTTTTTGAGGGATTCCTAGTCCAAATTTTTGGCGGGGTCGAGGAGTTAAGAAACATATTTTCGACAAATATCCCCAAAAAATGCCAGGAATTTTGTCCGGTGAAACTGGCTATTTTCAGCCTGTATCTAAAATATGCCGTGAATCTGCATTTAAAATTCCTTAACATTTCTGGTATTTTTCAAGAATATTTCCAGCCTATTTCCGACAAGTTGTAGAATTTTGTAGAATTTTAATTGCACATTCATGGCATATTTTTCGAACAGACAGAAAACAGACAGCTTATGATACAAACTACGATTTTGTGTGTATGAAATATGTCAAATTTAATAAACTGCCTAAACCCTGCCAAAAATAATGTCTGGGAATGCCATACACTACACACAAACTTCCATTAATATGTGCGTTTGCCTGAAAAATGCCCGACTTATTACAGACAAATTTTGTATCGGGAATTTTTTTTTACAGATTAACCAACGCTCAGAGGAGGCCCCCTATTCGTGCAATGCACAGTGTTGATCGTGAGAAAGGATTATAGGTTTAAGGGAGGAGGAAAGATGGAGTAGTGTCGGTGGATGTTTGCTTTAAATTTCCCAATATTAAAAATGTCGGGAAAAACAGATGCAGGGGGCCTGGTGCGATCAGGCCATGTATTTCCCTAGAACACTAACCATAGTAATACCTAAAAAACAGGCTTACACACCCGAAGGTCCTTCGGTGCTCAAGAGAACCAATAGATGATGAAATATTATCATCCCCTATTAAATATATCGCACGATGTTGTATTCGGTCCAAGAACTCCAAAGAGGATTTTGAAGCGCCTGCCCAAATGTGCGAGTTGTATTCCATCTTCGGCCGAATATAGGTAGTGTAGACAGTGCGTAAGTCAGCCGGAATGAAGTATGTCTTACACCGTTTCAGAAAACCGAGGCACTTGGCCGCTTCTTTCGACACATCAAATATGTGATCATTCCAACGGAGGTCACATTGAATTGATATGCCCAGAACGTCAAGAGAAGCTGACTGCGCAATATCCACAGCACCCATATTGAGGGGAGGGAGGGCTGAATCCATTCTTTTGTACGGTAGATTTTCGTCATATTTTAGAGACGGGCTGCTTTTGATGCTTTAAATCTGCTAGGAAATGTTTTTAAACTGATTCGACTGTGTCAAAAAATCAAAAGGCCAATGAATATTTGAATTGATCTGAGGGTCACTTTTGATAGTTTTTAACTATGATAAATAATAATAATTTCTTCTTTTTTTCCTTATACTGTTGGTTCACAAATAAGAAAATTAGTCCAAACATAAATGAAAATTTTCATTTTTAGATCTAACGTTCGTTGCTCCATATAACTTGTTTAAAACAGAACCGATTATTGCTTTTCCCTATAAGACTCAAATTTTACCAAGCTGAAAGCAATTTATAAAAATATTTTCAAAAGATTTTCAAATGACAAAAGAACAGATGTTTTTCAAAAGCGGTCTGTTTTCTTCGCCTTCTCAAAATATGCTGCAAATCTGCCTTTAAAATTATTTGATAATTATACACATCCATTTATCTGCATGATTGTCGGAAATACTATATTCGTGAAAAATGACAGAAATTGTTGGTCGGGTAAATAACAAATATATTAAACTGTATCAAATATAATAAAAAAAAACTTCAGATTCGCCAGTGAGAGGCATCGAAAAGAACTAAATGAGCATTTTTGGTAGTTTTTTTTTTTTTTTGAGGATACTATAAAGCATACAGATCACTGGAATTTTTTGGGAAGTGTAAATTGATTTTAAAGAGAGATTTGCAGCATATTTTGGAGAAGGGCAGATAATAGGCAGTATTTGATGTAACTTCGATTTTATCTGCTTGAAATCTCGAAAAAAAATGTGTTTGCCAAAAAGTCAGCCAAAAAATATTACTACGGTACCATTTAATTAGTAGTAATTTAAAAACTAAAGTTTTAGAGGAAAAACCAAACAATGCATTGTTCATTTTTTGGAGAGCTTATTTTGTTGTAAGCTATCTCGTGTTAGGTTTTACGTAGGTGTTAACAAAGTTAACAGATGAAAAGCGTTAACTGCTGGTAGTAGGAAACAAATATCGAAAAAATCTGATGCATTGTTTGAAGAATACTGCTAATCATTTTTACAAAAATTGTACTTGTTTAATAGCACAAAACACATTAAACAACACATGTTTGGTACATATTTAGAAATAGAAATGATTGCGACATGTGAATTATAAACAACAATTTTTCGATGTTTTATTATTTACGTGATTTCAACAAAACAATTACACTATAACATTATTCGATAAGAATTTAATACCTTTGATTTTTTTCTATGTTTTGTTTTTAGATGTAGAATTTTTTGGCTTTTTATGAGCTAATTTATGCACCTATTTTTCATATTTTAAATACATTTAGTTGAATGTTGTCGAGATAAATTTCACACTTTTGGTTTATTTTGTTTTTCTATTAACGTGTACTACTCGTCACCTCGTTCAGTGAACCGGGCACGAATATCAAAATGTATTTGAAAACAAACGCGGACACACACGGTGACGTTGAACGCGGACGTTCATCAACTAAATTTTCAAATATTTTTAAAACGAAATGAAAACAAACGGGGGAACTACAATAGGCAAAGTTGACTTTGAGAAATGCTAATTGATTGTTTTATTACAATTTAAATATACAAATGTAAATGTAAAATAAACAGGCATATTCCAATTTTAATTTAAATTCAAATGAAATGTTTTATTGCTATTCCACAATTGGATTTTCAGTATAAAATGTAGAATTTTAAGGTACCAGTTATCCGTTAGGAATTCAATGTGAGTTATGTTTTCAAAGATTTTTATTTCGATCGAAAATAAAATTCCGAATATCCTTGAACATATAATATTTCTCTACCTAAATTTATAAAATTCCTATAGGACATATATATTAAAGACTTATCAAACAGATAACGATTTCTGTTTGATAAGTTAAATATTTGATTATTTCATTACAGAAATTTGCATATTGATTCAATTTTTGAAGTAAAAATATGTGTGTGAACGAATATAATAATTTACCCTCAGAAATATATATTTTTAAAGAATTTATTAGGGTATCAAATAAACCACCGGACTCACCAAGCCTAATAGAAATAAAACTATAACGTAAACTCTAGAAAAATACAGATCAAAGTAAATCAGTGAGGAAAATGCACTTTCTCACAACTCACTCTTCGCCCACTCATTAGCAGATCAACGCGAAGAGTCTGCTTACGAGACGAGCATATGTGCTACACAGCCGACCACGAGAAGAGCATACAAATTACGATATGATCTGTTTTCTTAATTGTAGATCTTCTTGTAAGCAGCATTACCACTGGTCGCATCTGATCAGTGCTATCTTTCATTCTCTCTCTCTCTCTGCTATACCCTTTTCAAGCGCTCTCCTTATGCAGAGCGACAAAAAGAGAGTTTTTATCTCTGGTTAAAAGAACACATCCAATTCATGCGATCAAAATAGAATTTTCCGCTCTGTTTCAATCAAATTAGAATTGTGGGTGAATAAAGTGGTCGATTATTTTATTATCAAACGGAATCAAATGTCAAAGACCTGCTGCCGATTAATGCTTTCAACCAGAAATAATAGTTTAGAGTAAATTAAAAACTCACAACAAAATAATTATTAAGGTTAGAGTTGCCAAATTTGATTAACTACATATTTTTCCATATGGACATTTCCTGGGGTTCCGGACGCGATATTCGTACGCTTAAAACTTTAATATCTCGAAGAAAAATTAATGAATTTACTTGATTTTTTTTTTGTGCATATAGTGTTTAAATAGCACTAAGTATCTGCACAAAATTATAGAATTCTGTACCGTAAAAAAGATATGAATAAAAAGGTGGGCGTTAAGGACGGGACAAAAACTTTGTTCCGAAGTAAATATCGAGGTTCATATGGATATCCCAAAAAGTCAACGAATTTTACGTACAAATGATTTTTTTGCAATATTTTAAAAAATAGTTGAAATCATGTGCTTTCTTTGTATATTTACACTTTGTTCCTAAAATTTATAGTTTTTTCATAATAAATCACAGAAAAATTCCGGACGGGACAAAAATTCCTTATTGAAGTTATCAGTACGATTTTTATTCTAAAAATACTTTTTTCGTACAATATATTTTTTTTATATTATCTTTGAACATAGCTTAGACAATTTACTATGTTTTTGTATATATACACTTTGTTCCTAAAGTTTACAGTTATTTCGTAATAAATCGCAGAATAATTCCGGACGTTCCGTATGGAAATTTGCACTACGATTTTTTTCTGAAAATAATTATGTGTATGACAATATTAATAATCATTATTACGAAATGAAAAGTGATGTTTTTTTTTTTTTTTTACTTTTTTTGTACATTTTTTTGATATTTTTTATACTGTAGTTTTACACTTTTGGTACTCAAAGTTCCGGACGGGACAGATTTCAACTAGCTGCAAAAATTTTCTAGAATTACTAGGAAAATGATGTTTACATTTTTGGAAATGCCGAGGAAATTCTGCTACAGTAGATTCAACTCTTAAATTCTTAAATTGTTTCAGTTTACTATGGTTTTTGGTTCCGAGCGGGACATCGAAAATCCTTATACAAAAATCGAAAATTTTCCGTTATTTTAATTTCGATCATATTTTTTAAGCTTTAGAAATAATTATTAATGTTAACTGAAAAACAGAAAATATTATTTTGTATCTGTATGTCTTTGGAATATAATAGTTTGGCGCTACAGTCCTGTATAGAATTTCGGCCGAGCTCTCTCATCATTTTGAGCTGTGCGTGTTATATTTGTACTCAAAGTGGTGGGACCTACAGTTTATTACCGAATCCGAACGGCGGGTGAAGCTTTTCATATGCAATGGTTTTACTCTCGTAGGTTTGCCATTTACAAAGAGGTATCAAAGAGGGATCACGGCATAGAAAAATGTTTCTATGAAAAGATGTTGTGAGCCCCAGTCCAGGCTTGAACCGGGGACCTTACGGCTCGCTGTCCAACGCACTAACCACTGAGCTACTGCGGATGTATGTCTTTAAAGTTAATTAATTTGATTACTTAAAAAATGCGTATATTGCATAGTAAAGACATGAAATAGAAATTTCCTTTTTGATATTTAGATTAAGATATTTAAGATATCGTTATTCAAAGATTTGAGCATTTTGAATTTTTCGGTCGTAGTTGATCTTTTTCTTGAAATGCCCATATACAAGATATTGATATATATTGAAAATTGAAAATTTTTTTCTATGTGTATTTTTAAAAATGCTAGGAAATGAAATTATAAAGTTCGAATTGCTTCAAAAATTAGTTACCACTCGATTGGCATCATCATTTAAAAATAATTTGCCAAAAAATGTTCTTGCAAATAACGAAAATTCAGAAAATATTGTAAAATAATGATGACAATCGTTAGGTGCATTAAAAACAAACAATTAATATCTCCACATAATTATTTTATCTCGTATCAATAATAAGTTATCGCTTGCAAACAGCAAAATTCGAAAAATTGAAAATCTTGTCATGCCAAGAGGAAGGAAGGACGAATCTTTTCGTTCTTTTTGTCATAACTTTTTATTGGATAAGATAGTGTAGTAAATTAATTGTTGATTTCTAAAGCACCTATCGATTGGCACCATTCATAAATAACATGCCAAATAATGATGCCAATCGACAGGTGCTTTTAAAACAAATAACTCATACTTTTACACTACTATTTAATCTTGTACTAGTAAAAAGTAATGGCAAAAAACGAAAATATTCGCTCTTTTGGTTTTGTGTTTTATGGCTAGAAATATCCAACCAAACCACACAGTTTGGCGCCGGGTATACTTGAGGAAAAACTACATTCAAAAATGTAAAAAAACGCAAATGTCATAAATTACACATTACACAATATGCCCTGTGAACATAATTTTAATATATCGTCGTTGTAGAAGGAAAAGTCACCAAATACATTTTCGAAATGCCAAATATTCATTTACAAAAACCTATATATATCTGTCAATTTTTAATCGATGATCTCAATTTTTGTTACCACATGATCAAATACCTTTTTTTAATATTAATCAACAAACTCGAAATTTTAAGTGTTTCACAAAAATGTATTTGGTGACTTTTCGTTCTACAACGACGATATAATCAATTTAAATAATACTTTTGGACGTAATCTGAAATTTTCATACTTAAAAAGTAAGTATGCTTATTTTTATTGCATACTCAGTTATTTATAGTATGTAAAAATGTTGGATAAAATACTGAAAAAGCTGCTATTTTTCAGTAATATATATGTAAAATCTTGAAATATTTCAAGCAAGATAATGGAGTAGTGTGTATCAAATGCTGTCTATTTTCTGCTCGTTCTCAAAATATGTCGGGTTATAAAATTTGATTATGTTCCATACACTTTCCACAAACTTCCATTTATCAATGTGTTTACCGAAAAAATGCCGGGAATATTCCTGCAAAATGCTGAAATTTTGTAGCGGAAAATTTAACATTTATAAAAATTTGTTGACGGGAATTGTGTTGATAGGGCATATTTGATAAATTAGAACCGACAAGAAAAGCAAAATGATTTTTTTTTTAGATAGTTTGGACTTTGCTCTGCATAATAATAGTTTGGCACTACAGTCCTATAAGAACTTAGGCCGACCTCTCTCACCATTTTGAGCTGTGCGTGCTATATTTGTACTCAAAGTGGTGGGACCTACAGTTTATTGCCGAATCCGAACGGCGAGTGAGGGCTTTTCATAGGCAATGTTTTACTCTCGTCGATTTGCCATTTACTGCCGAGAGGTAGCGCGGTATAGAAAAATGTTTCTATGAAAAGATGTTGTTAGCCCCAGTCCAGACTTGAACCGGGTACCTTTCGGCTCGAAGTCCAACGCACTAACCACTGGCTACCGCGGATACTTAATTATCATTAGGTCTGAAATTCTAAAAATCATTCAAAAATACATTTAAAAAATCTAAATTTTTCAAGTTTAGATTAAAATATCTTGAAAACATATCGTAATATTAACATTATGTTATATATTATATTTAGTATTGACAATTAAGAGAGACATTGCGTTTACAGTTTTTGAAAAACTTGTTGTATAAGAGACCGTATTTTTTTTATTCTAAAAAGTGGATGAGAAGTGCCTAATATGTCGATAGCAATTTTCTTTGAAACGTTACGAAATAGGAAAAAAAACTGAGTATGATTTCAAAATCACAACTTACGACGTAGAGTTGAGTAATTAAAAAATGCAAAAACGATACGTACTTCAGATACTGTAATATTTAGAAAACGAAATTCTAATACATTGTGTAGTTAAATTAAGGTAAATAAATACAAAAATATTTTAAAACTAATAAAATATTTTAGAATATAAAACATGTACACAAATATAGTAATTTTAACTATATTATTTTTTTTTTTCGACACAGAATTTTGTAAATTGCTGATTTGAAAATATATTAAAAATGTCCATCAAAGTTTAAGAGTCAATATAGCAAATATCTATTGTTTAAAAATGTATAGTAAAATAAAAACTTTATATATAATATATAAAATTTACCAAATAACTCCTGGAATTCATTAATATCTCAAGCACTCAAGAAACCCTATTTGTTTGCATATATGAAAAACTTAAAGGCACTTCCATCAAAATGCGTGCATTAAGAATTCACACATAGTCTAATTATTTTTGCACACACACTTTGGAGCACTTGCTGCCCATTCGACGTCCTTCTGCGTCACAACGACAACGGCAACGCGTCCTTCTTGCCAAATTAAACATAATTTGCTGAAAGTTTTACACTTGGTTGATTGTTCTGCACTTCATGCAGCATAAACGCCATGCAAGTTTAATACATTTTTTCACTCAGCAACTGGAGCGACAAACAAAACTAGGACTAGCTGCTACTGCTGCTGCTGCTCCTCCTCCGAAGTAGGTTGGATGCAGCAAGCAAGAAGGCTTCAAGAAAGGTCCTTTCATTGCACACAATACAGAGCCAGTCGTTGTGTAATTTGTGAGATTTAACCCCATCGGTAGTTAATTTTTCATACACTATGTAGCAAAGGACGAGCAGCACGACTCTACCCACACACACACACACTCACCCATTTATATCCTAAGGTTGCATGTCTGTCTTGCGGAGAATACATGCGAAAGAATGTTCGTGACAACATGAGGAACATGGCAAGATGAAAAAGAGAGAGCAACAAGGATCAACATGAAACTGTAGCAGCAACTATGTGCAAAGTGGAAAAACTTTCTCAAACTCATATCCCACATGACTTTTCACACTTTTCACACGACTACTCACAAAAAAGTCGTCGAGCGAGTCGTCGTCATTGCTGGTCCATCGAAGAAGTCCTTAGAAGCATTGTCGGGCTTAGGCAAGTAGCCTGCAGCAGTAGAACAGAACAGGACAGACGCCCGAAACATCCCTGAACAACTGGGGACATGTTGCATTAAATGAGCTGTGCAAAAGAGAGCAGGACACGTTGTGACAAGGTTGTGATAGATGGCATAAGTAACTGACGACATGAGCTCATTTCATTGGGAGGAACCTAAAACCATTTAGGAAAATTAAAGTCGGTCGTGGAAGGCTGTAATTTAAGAATACTGTTTTAAGATTAAATCTGAAAGTATTGGTATTTTATTTGCAGGGATTGAAACCATAATTGAAAGAGATATTCGTTGATAATCCCTTACATATTAAAACCGTAACCTTTATCAAAAATCAGGTATATAAAACCGATATCCAAAATGGAGAAAAATTTGTTCAGTTTTATACACTGGTTATAGAGTAGACTTATAGCAGTACGAAAAAAAGAATAAAAAAATCAATTTTATTCAATAAATGAAATAAATTGCATCGATTTTGATTTTTTTATTATAGAAATCAGACTTATATGTTAATGATTTATAGTCTCTTATTTGAATTAAATAATTCGATTTAACACATTACATTGAAATATTGTCAGAAATGAATATTAATTCAAAAATCGAAACCGAACCCATTATTTGCAATCGGTACACCGAAACTGTTTCATTATAAACCGTAGCGATATCGAAAAATAGCTGAAACCGAAATACGTTATTTGTATGGGATTCAATCCTTGGTATAAATTGTAATATTATTAGTACAGAAATTAGTAGCAGAAAATGGTATATTTGAAATAGTACTAGATATAGTATAATATGTCGTTTTTCTGGTCAAATAAGTAAAACTAAAGAATTGAGTAATTGTTGTACTTGCCAAAGTACGCAGTTTCAATACTTTTTGATAATCGAGATACCGAAAAAATGTTCTGATATCGAAGCCGATCTCAAGATATAAATTCGATATCGAAATTTTTTAGAAATTATAATTGATATAATAAAGAAATCAAGTTTTGTCACGTAACCACTTTTATAATTCTTTAAAACAACTTCAAATAAAAATTTTTAAAATTAGATGGGTTATAAAAATCGAATTTTCAACTAGATGATAAGATGTTAAATACCGGCTAGTAGCAGAAAAAGATGTAGTTATTTTATTTAAATTATAAGTTATAGAGATAGTAGTAATAACAGTTGTAGTAAAGCAACAAAAGAAGAACAATCTGTCGTTTGGTGTCAAGTGCATTTTACGACATTCACCAGTGTGGTACGTGTCTAGTCGATCAGGGTCCTTGATCCTTACTTCATATTGTTTGTTTGCTTTGTGCTGCAGGATATGTGACACAAAAAGTAGCATAAAATGCATTGCGATATGAGAGTAATTTTCCGTAAGTGGCAACTTAATGCAGAGGGTGACACAAAGGACACTTTAGAATATCTATTTAATGATATAAGAAAGAAATTTATTAAAATTTATTAAAAGCCACACAATATTAAGAGATGCTAAACAAATTTTTCCCTGGATTTATAATGTCTTATTTGCATCGGCTTCTTAGAGATATAGGACATTATAATTTTGGGTAAGGACCGAAAAGAATCGGAAACGGCACCGTTTTAATTTTTAAAACCGAAACCGTTATTAATAAAGTTTGGAAACGGAACCGGAATCAGAATCGGAACCGATATAAATATTTTGAGTGGAATCGGAACCGATATTTACAAAACTCTTTGAACCAGAACCGGAACCTATATTCCAAAGGGATGTGAGTCGCTGTCAGGAATCGAAAAGAACCAGAATCGGCACCGTTTTGACTTTTAGAATTCGAACTGTTATTAAAAATGTTTGTAACCGGAACCAGAATCGGAACCGATATAAATTTTTTGATTGGAATCGGAACCGATATTTCAAAGGGTTTTTAGTCCCTGATTCCGGGGTAACGAACCGACAAATCGAAGTTACATCGTAACGAGAATTTAAGACAGTTTTTTTTTATTCAAGGACATTTTTGTAAATAATATTGTGATGATACACTAAAATGTCATTACAAACAAAAGCCCATCATGAATAATACACCATTTCCAACTGGAATTGAGAAAATTCAAATTGAAATTGAGATTTTTCTATTTGAAATTGAGACAAGTCTTAGTTTATCGAGAGTATCCTCATAAAACTGAGAAAATTCGATATGAAATTAAAGTTATTACATTTCAAATTTATAAAATTGTAATTCAAAATGAGATTTTTCCATTTTAAATTGGGAAAAATCCAAATAAAATTGGTATTTTTATTTTGTAATTTAATCAGTTCTATTTAAAATTAACATATTTTATTTCAAATTGAAACCACTCCAAATAAAATTTTGAATTGTCTTTTCAAAATCAAAAGTAGAATTCAAATACAAATTGCAACTTTGTTATTACAATTGAAATGTCTCAATATTATATTAAATTTCAAATGAAAAATCTTCATTTTATTTGTAATTTTCCAAACGTAATTTTCAAATGAAATAACTTAATATAATTTTCAATGTCCTAATTAAAAATGTTTAATCTCATTTTTATTTTAAATTCTTTTAATTCCAGTTGGAAATTGTGTATTATTCAAGTTGGGTTTTTGTATTAAAGGTAAGTTATGATTTCAAATGAAAAATATCTTTTTTATATTCCCTATTTAAAGTGGAAATCTCAAAACTTCAATGTTCAATGATATTGCCAGAAAAACAAAAAATATTTTAAAATTTTCAAAATTTCAAAAAAAAAATCAATATTTCAACTGAACTTAGCCCCATTTAAAATTAGAGAAGAACGTAACAAAACCATCCCATTAAACAGTATTATTTAATTATAGTTCTGCACGCAGTTTGGTTGGCTTTGGCCAACTTCTTGTGCTTTTTGCAAAGGGTGGCAACACAACTTTTCCAATCAATTAAATTTTGTAATTACATTTTTCTAATGCGATGACTTCGTATTTTGGTTTTTGGTATTGCAAAACTCGCCGTGATGCTGTTGCCGATGATGAGCTCTTGATAAGTCTACTCTACACTGTGGAAAAAACTTTAGCAAGGAATCGTGAAACAATTTCGTGCAATACTTTATGAAGAAAACAAAATACAACCTCTCATAAAAAAAGTAGGTATGCTATTCAATGTTTAAAACCAAGTCTTAAATCTTCATCAGTGCGGTTGAGCCTAATACTTTTTAATTTCACTAGAATCAACAAAATTCCTATACAGGTTCTTTTATATTTCATCATTCCTGTATTCTGCGGCTCTGATTTCGCAAAAATACGCTGGTCAGCTGGCAGTAGCTCTTCGTTCGCGGTTTCACTATTTGACCCAGTTTTTCATTTTGCTACTCTTTGACAGCCACTCAAAAGACCCAGCAGTTGAAGCAAAACCACGGAAACAAAATGCAAAATGTAGTTAATAAATGTGTTTTCACGTTTCATTCTTCCATGGAAAAAAAGCATCTGCTGTCTGTATTACGAAATTACATGGCAATATCAGTCTATCTTAATTATAACTCTTAATTGAGTCGTAGCTCCATTCGTGGTGGCACACACGACCACGTAACACATCCTTCGGACAAGGACACAATGTACTTTATGTCGTTGTGCGGTTAATTGCTATGTTTGCCACAAACGAAGTTGTATTATTGTGCAGGATTTTTAGGTGTGTCACATTCATTCTAACCAAATGCATAACTAAGGTCTATCATAGTATATTAAACTATACTATTATTTGGTAAATTTGTTTTTATATTTATTGCTATGATTCGATAGTTAATAATATTTCACAATATTCGAACCTAAATGTTTCAATTAGGACCAGTATATTTTACATCTGAAAATACCAGAAATAACCAAATAAATATGCCGAGAAAAATGCGGAGAATTATTTTCCACAAAATTTGATAACCTGTTATATACTGTATAGTGGTTTCCTGCTTTATATATTCCAGAAATTGTTGTCTTGAGTACGCATAAATATTTTTTTAGAGTAAAATTTAATAATCAGGTTACTGCATCAGACTAAATATCGATAAAGTTGCAATTTCATAATAATTTTAACCAGTAGGAAAAGTTAGGTCACATGGGAAATTTTGAAGTAGGGATATTGTAATAGTTGGTGTTATGTAGTTAGTAAGAATTATGAAAGTTATAGACTATAATTACCCTACACATATGAGTTAATGTGTGCGGTTACCCTTTAAAGTGGTACAGGATTTATGAGTCCAGAAAATAACTACAAACTTGCAATCGCTGAAGAATTTCCATTCATTTGATACCCATATGTACAAATGGGTCGAATTACTGTTTTTTTTTTGTTTTGGTAACCACAAGTCGGTTCTCGGGAAAACATTTTTTTTATACAGGGTGTTTGGTTCATCGATCTCAATAACTCGGGAAATGATTCAAGGATTCAATTAAATAAGAAAATGTAAAATAAAACCAGTTGGGAAGGTTAGATCACATGGGAAATTTTAAAGTAGGTGTTATTATGATAGTTAGGATTATCAAAATTATATTCGGTCTTAGCCGACTATAAATATCCTACACATATGTGTGGTTACCATTCAAAGTGGTATATAGGTCACCAGGGTATACAAATCCTGAAAATAACTACAAACTTTCAATCGCTGAAGAATTTCCATTCATTTGATACCCATATTTACAAATGGATAGGTGTACCGAATTTCGATTTTTTTTTTTTGGGACCACAAGTCGTTTCGCGGGAAAACATTATTTCCATGTATTTGAGTATGAAGTCAATATATATTTGACCAAAAAAGTTTACATAAGCACGTATACAGTAAAACTGAACTGTAGATGTACATTTTATTTGAGTTATTTGAATATAAATGGTCATATCACAGTTCGCAATTGACCGATATGCCTAATTTTTTCGCATCATTTTTGCGTAGATATATAAGTAATCTAAATTATGAGTTTCATTTATCTAACTCTTCAATTGTTTAAGTAGTAGTGATTTCAACAGATAGACAGACAGACGGACATCGCTAAATCGACTCAGGAGATCATGCTGATCAAGAATATATATATACTTTTCCATTCCGGAGATGCTTCCTTCTGGGTGTTACAAATGACGTACCAAATTGAATATACCCTTTCACTCTTAGTGTAGGGTATAAATATGTCATATTTTGAACACTGTTTAAGATACAGGGAGTTTAGTAAATGTATATTACTTACATAGTCTATTCAAGAAAATTGGTTATAAAATTTAATCTGTTAATAAATGAATATCAATATTTTCACTTTATTTTAGACAATTAAATTAGCTTTCCAATGGTATATCACATCCTCGAATCCCATGATTTCTTCCTTTTTTAAAATATACGTAAGTTTGAAATTTACAAAAATATAACTACAAATTTTGACTTTGTCATCGATTTTCTTAAAATATCGTTATCGATTTTATAATTTATAGTTTATTTTATAATTTATATTTTTTATTATTTATAGTGATAGACCAGTTCATTCCCAGTGCCTTCTAACTAATTACAGTGATTTTAAACTGGTAAATCATCCTGCAGAAATAATTAAACAGTGGCGGGTCTTGGGATTTGGTGGTAGAAATAAAAGAAAAAATTATTTTGTTTGGAAATATGATCAAAAAATATGTTGTGTGAAGTAATCTGATAATTATTACAATTTTTATAAATGTTAAAAATTATTTCTCGATTATTTTGATTTTATTTTATTTTTTTAACCACCAAATCACATGACCCGCATAACTTACAGTTTTAAAATACGGTGATTGGTTTCAAAGTACTGGGAATGAGTTGGTCTATTATTATAAATTAGAAAAAAATGGGGTGATCGATAACGAACTTTTGAAAAAATCGATGACATAGTCAAAATTTATATTATTATTTTTGTAAATTTTAACTTTACTTTAATGGACCATGTAAGTAATATGCATTTACTAAACACCCTGTATCTTAAACTGGGTGTAAAATATGACAGTTTTTTTTATTAAATCACCTCCCGAGTTATTGACATCCATGAACCAATCTCTCTGTATATTTGAGCATAAAGTCAATATATAGTTGACAAAAAAAGTTCATTTAAGACCTTTTAAAATAAAATATATCTTTACAATACTTCCTTCTGGGTGTTACAAAAGGCGTACCAAACTGAATATACCCTTTTACTCTTAGCGTAGGGTATATAAATTCATAAAAATCTTTCAGTAATAAAAATAAAATATATTAGTTGTCATGTATCGTTTAAAACTCAATGTTTCATTTCAGTTTTTTATTAAAAATAAGGTTTAATTTACCCTTAATTTCCAATCCATTATTAAATGATTCTTTAGTCATTTAATAATGGTTTCAAAATATATTATGAAATATTGGTAGAACTCAATACAGACTTCTAAATACTTTTCTATATTTTGTTTTTAATTACAATTCAATGCAAAACATGTAGGAAGTTTAGGAAACATGGGAAATATTGAAAAAGTCGCATTTTGATAGATTGTGTAATGAAATTAATATTAATTATGAAAGTTATAGTTACTCTAAGCCCACTTTAATATACCCATATTTTTACCGAATATCTGATAGCAGAAAAAACATTTTGTTTGTTAATTTTAGAAACCAACCAATCAAGTGTTAGTATAAGAAGTCAAATTTTTTTATTTATATCACAAGACGACAGATTACGTCCAATACCAGACAACGTAGAAATGATCATGACCAGAACTTGTTGTACTCTTGCACTGATCAGAATATGATGGCCCTATAATTATGTCTATTAGAGTAGGTTACTGATTTTGCTCATCATGGACCAATGTAAAGAAGCAGACTCTTCTTGGATATACAAAATTGTTTAACATTTCTAAAATTACGGTGTACTAAAATAAAATCATCATTACAGCTCTTGATTAAAAGGAAAATTAATGCCACGGTGTAGGTAAAGCGAACGAATACAGTCCCTCGATGAAAAACATAATAAAGCTGTTATCAGTAGTAGAAATTGATCATATTAGGGTAGATAAAGTTGGACTTGTCACTGGTGGGGTAATGACAAGGGAATAAAAACATTGAATTGTAAAGAGTTTTTCAATAAGAGCGCTACAACATTTTTTTAAAGGGCAAACGACGCCATATTTCTTGCCGCTCTTTTGACATTTCTCTTCAGTAAGGTTTGCCATTTCATGATGGAAAGATATACGAGCCAACAACGAGTCGAACTTATTAAAATGTACTACCGAAATTCTAATTCGTATATCTTTCCATCATGAAATGGCAAACCTTACTGAATAGAAATATCAAAAGAACGGCAAGAAATATGGCGTCGTTTGCTGTCCCTGTCGCTCTACTTTTGTAGCGTCGCTGTTGAAAAACCCTTTACCTGATCACGACTCTATAATAATTTCAACTTGGGATTACAAATAATTCAAAAATTATAATTTTATACTGTGTTATTCATTAAAATCAATAATATAGATATTTCTAAAATAAGATTAACATATATGAAATTAAAATCATTATTAAAAAGAATTTAAAAATCAAAAAAAAAACATAATTTGCTTGAGAAACGCAAAAACCTCTAATCAAAAGCATTTTGTTAGTTTAAGAAAAATTCTATACACCCAAATTCTTTGGTCACTTGTGTAGCGGTAGATCGAACACAATAAACAAAGACACAGCTTCAGCTGAGCTCAATTCATATCTTTTGTAAGTACAACAACAAACACAGCATCGAAGCGCGCGATTGAGTTTCGTGGGTGTTTTTGTATTGTAGAACAAAACGTTCTTATTGGAAGCAGCTCAGCTCATAAACCATAACCAAATCGGATGATGAATATTCAAAATCATTTGGAAGTTATTGAAGTTAAAAAAAGATTATTTGCTTATTGTACACTTAAAAATATAAAAAGTGCTTCCAGCTCAATTCAAAAAATATTTGGAAGAATTAAAAAAAATCTATTTTACACACCTCGACGTGACCCCAACCGTCAGCGTTCATCTTAACGGCAGCTTCGACGCTTTCCTTGGCGCCCATCTTGAATCGTGTAACGGTTTCTTTACGAAGTTATAGTTTTTATATATTTTACAATGCGCTACGCTGCGAGCTTCGTTGTTTCAATGAATCAGTTGTAGTTGGTAAGTAATATTGAAGAAATCGTGCAGTATTTTGTGTGGTATTAAAGCGATATGTTGTAGGGTGCGATGTGGAATAAAATTTCAAGCAATTTTTAAATGCATTCGTAGCAATGTTTAGGACTTTTTCAGTGTGTTTTTGTAGTTCGTTCGTTCTTCGTTCAGTTTGCAGCGAGTGAACTGTCAAAATTTGTTTATTTTGATGTGATGCTGCTGAGGAGATGTTGAAGCGCTCTTTTGACTAGAATTGCTTGCTGTCTGCGGAGAGTGTTTCAATGCGCATCAATTGAATTCAATTTCGAGCTCAATTCAAACTACGTAGTTCGTTAAATGTGGCATACAATCAAATGTGGCGAATTTGCGTGTTTTTTTTTATTTTATTTATATTTCATTCACTTTTTAAATTCAATTTTTATAATTTGTTTTTTATATTTTTTAGACCATTTTTCAACACTTACAATATTAATTTACAACAAAACGCACACTTTGACACTGACACAGCGTTGAATTTGCACTTTGACACACATACAGGGTAGGCTTAAATGTGTGTGAAGGATATTTAGTATTTATTCAGGCGAAAGTGTCAACACCCAAAACTGCGTTGGTATCTGCTGCAGTTATTTTGCTTGATTTCAAATATTATTTAATTTAATGCATATTTTTAGGTTTTTTTAGCTTTAAGTTTAATAAACGATTATTTTAAAACCTGTTTTAATATTTAATATATTTTTTATTCTTTTGCACCCTTTACACTTTGCACCCTTTTAAACGTTGTTACTGCTACGAAGCCTGAAAGTATGCAGCAGCTCCTGCCAACGTACAGCGAATGCGACGACAACCCCGACAAGCCTGACAAGGATAATGATTGTAATGCTGCGATGCTGACGGACGATGTGCTCAAGTAAACTACAACAACATCGTAGTCGGATCGATACGTCGACGAAGCACACTTGCAAGTCAATGAAAATCTGTTGTTATTTTCTGTTTTTGCAGGACACTTTGAATTTTGTTTTAGCTCTGACTTTGTAGAGTTGGGAAAAGGTGCCAAATAACTTTTGAAATTTAAAATTTTAAAAGAAAACGCTACGTTCTGACGTTTATAAACAAGTTTTTTCACAAACGTCACGTTCAATATTTCGGAAAGTACGCTGCGTTCAATTCGGGCGCTTTCAATTACTATGCAATTTGATTTCAATTTTGTTTTAGTTTATTTTCAATTCGTAATTCATTTTGTAATCAATTTTTATTTTATGTTACATTCAGTCAACTATAAATTTGGTTTTCAGTTAAGTTTCGCTTTGTTTAAATTTAGCTTTCAGCTCTTTTGTAATTTCAAAACAACTTCAATCAGTTTCAATCAACGCTCAGTTTCAATCAACGCACAGCTTCAGTTTGTGTGGGTGTCAATTCATAAAAAGCATCGCTGTCAAAACTGAACGAAGCTCAACGAAAGTTGAATGTAGTTCTTCGTCTTCTTCTCCTCCTCCAACGGCTGCTGATTCTACTTCCTCTTGCTCTCCTTCTTCTACTGATTCTTCTTCTTCTTCTTGGTTTTCCTCTTCGGCTGCTGTATTTTCCGTTTCTATTTCTTCTGCGACTTCAACCCAATTTTATACTATAGATGCAAAACCAGCCAACTTCGGATTTTTCGGGCACGGTGCACGAAAAGTTGCATAAATCACCACACCTTAATTTCGTCGTTTTGTTGTTGTTGTCGACGTTATAATTGTTTTTTTATTTAACGTTTAATTGCAAAACGCACTACTTATTATTAGTTCAGATTTTTATTTTTGTTGTTTCAAATTTCACATGATTTTTCTGTATCAGAGCAGCACTCGCAGGATACACTTTTTGTGCGCTGCCTTTGGGGAGTTTTCACTTTTTTCGCTGTATCTTTTTGTAACTTTTGCTGTTGGCACTTTGAATTTGAGAATTTCCTATAACCAGTTTCAAGAATTTTGTATATTTTTCATCACATAAACTAATTAAAATTTTCAACACATATAGAATTTTTATGTTATATATTTTTTTTATTTGGGGTTTTGGTGTCGCTCTAAAAAGCTACAACGCTGCACACAACCGTCGTCTTCGAAATTCGTACAATTTTTGTCGTCGTCCTTTCATGTTCGCTCCAGCGCAGCCAAAAGCATCCTTTCAACTTCAGTGCATCTCGCAGTCGATAATGGAATCGTTGCGCGCTCTCTCTCTCTCTCTCGCTATCTTGCTCTCCATCTATGTGCCACGCATTTCGCGTGCGTTTGTGGCGCTCACTCATCTGCGGCTGATAGAGCGTTAGCGCTAGAGAGAGAAGGGGGTGGTGTTCGTCCTGCACTTTGTTTTGTTTAGAATGCGGTGGTTGCTGATGCTGTTCGTTGCGTGGCATGACTTGGTACGGCACGGGGGTGAGTAGGACGATGCTTTTCTCGAGTAGGTTGAAAGTACGTTGCACGTTGCGGTGAAAGTTGTTTTCTTTCAAGTTTGGCTGATGCTGCTCCTGCTGTTGGGAAAATGTTTGTTTTGTAGTTTTTGTCAACGAACACATATTGTTAACTCAGTCAGTCAATGTTTTGTTAAACATTCCCTTTTTTAACTTTTACAAAAGTATTGACACACATTTGTTTTATTTTGCCAAGACAATGGAAGAATTGTTTTGGTAACCTATAGAACATTAATACAATTGAGCAATGTTATTGTTTCTGATACTAATATTGACTTTAATTAGCGTGGTAATGAAATCTAAACTTTAAAAATCACAAAATTTTAAAAGATAAAAAAAATTAGTGTGTTAAATTTGTATTCTAAATAGACACTTATTCTAAATTTAAATGTTTAATAAAAATTTTAAATTTAAATAAAAAATTTTGAAAATTTAAATTTTAATTCAAAATTTATAATTTTAGGACACAATTTAATTTTTAGTAAAAATGTTTTGTGAAAAATTTAATTCATAGTAAAAAATTTATATTTTAATGAAAAATTTAATTTCTAATTAAAAAAAAAAAAAATTTTGAATGAAAAATTGAATTTTTAATGATTTTTTTTTTAAATATCTAATTTTTAGTGAAACGTTTAATTTTCAGTGAAAATTTAAATTTTAGTGTAACTTATAATTTTTACAGAAAATTCAATTAAAATACTACTCATCAAAATTTCTATTTGTAGTAATTTTTTTTTGTGAACCAAAAAATTTGATTTTTTAATATTTTGTAATAATTTTAAGTTTTAGTAAAATTCCCCAATTAAAATAAAAGTAAATTTTTAATAAAAAAGACTTTTCATTTGATCTCCATTCGATAACCGGTAATTGTTAAAGTCCGTATTCAATCGATTATCATATCGTATGTAGTGACGATGGCGACTGTGCAGCTTCTCCGAGAAAAAAATCTTTAAATTAACTTTAAAATCCGGTGCAAATCATTTTTTAATTAAAAGTGTGGATGTATGAAAGTCAGTCCTATGTGAAAACTATACATTTCAAAGTATTTACTTTTAATTTTAAATGAATTGTGGTTTTACACGGATAGAAAAGATTTGTTGGAATATGGAATATGCAAACAACGCCATATTTCTTGCCGTTCTTTTGACAATTATCTTCACTATGGTTTGCCATTTCATGATGGAAAGATGAAAGGGACGCTACTTTTGTAGCGTCCCTATATATATATGACCAAAAAAAGTTTACCTGAACACGTATACAGTAAAATTCACCAGTATATGTGTTTTATATGATAAATTTGAACATAAATGGTCGGTTCACAGGTCATAATGGAGTAATCATGCCTATTTTCACTGACAGACAGCGTAGATATATAAGTAATCTAAATTAGGAGTTTCATTTATTTAGCTCTTCTAGTTTTTCTGTAATCGTGATTTCAACAGACAGACGGACATCGCTAAATCGACTCAGGGGGTCATGCTGATCAGGAATATATATACTATTCCATACCGGAGATGCTTCCTTGTGGGTGTTACAAACAGCGTACCAAACTGAATATACCCTTTCACTCTTAGTGTAGGTTATAAAAATTTGTGTTTCGATTTTTAAACAGAATTTGGCATGTTTTTTACAAAAGCCTCCGTGAATTCCTTGTCTACGCAATGTGCTGTACTGAGATCAACTGTAACTGTACCAAATATAAAGCGAGCCTGGATCGTCTGGTTTAGCATCTGCTGGTGCAATTGTGCATTCATTGATGCTGTCACTTGTACTTGCAGTTTTAAACGAATTATTTATTTATGCATTTACAAATTTGTATATGAATTCAATTATTATAAATTCCCACTGTACATGTTTAAAGATTTGTAATAAAAATTATTAAAAAAAACAACATTTTATTTTATTTTCAGGATTTCTTTCCAAAAATATTTAAATAAGTTTATATGCAAACATACTACTTTTTGAACTGAAACAACTGATATGTTTCACTGGAAACATATTTATATTCAGGTCGTTCAAAATCATGTTTTATTTTGAACATATTTATGTTTTGGTTAAAATATTTATTTTATTTGGATGTAGTAATTATTATGTTTCCATTAGAACATACTCCATTTTAAGGGGCAACATTAAAATGTTTCCGGGACATAATAATGTCAGTCAGAGCTCATTACAACACTATTCAAGTCTCAATACAACCCTGTTTACAAATGATTTATCAGTCAATTATATATTATGTTTACATAAAATTCCAAACATATTGTTCTCATTCTTAAATTATGTTCTCATTCTCATTATTATCTTTGCTGGTTATGGACTATGTTCAACTATGCCTTTCGAAGTGAATTTGGCTGCAGAAGCGGTGGTTGTATGAGCTAAATTATCAAAAAACGAAAGACGCATTAATTTAGGGTGTAGGGAAGTGGAATTGGAAGTTTTTGATCTATTGTAACCAATAATATAAAAAATTAATTTTTCTTATAAAATATATTCCGCAATTAAATACGCCCATTAAAAAATATTATCTAGTGGATTATGAGAAAATGTATGTAAATCTTCTTTTTATAATGCTTTCGAAACCGAGTCAAAATATTCTCAGGTGACGAATAATAGACGGCATTTTTTCACACTAGCGGCCTCTTCCTTTATGGATGATTTCAATAAAAAGAAAGTCCAATAATCGAAAAATCGAAACACAGTCAATGCATTATTTAAGCCACACCAGACTGGTCAAATGGCAGGTGGTTTCATATGCTGCACTCATGCAAACCGACATTTGTGATTCGAGTGTGAAATGTCACGAATCCATTCACCACTGTGGGACCAACGACTCACTCTCCATCGGCGCGACTCTGCACTTTGAACACACGTCAAACTCAGTCCTCTCAGTCTCGGTCTCAGCATCCATTCAACATCTCAGTAAATAACGTCGGTCGCATCAACGACGTCAGAATCAGAGTCACGGCGTTTGCGCAAAACACCCAAACTGCCTTTGGAGGCGCCTTTCAATTTCGCTTGCGATTGAAGCACGATTGAAATGTAATTGAAACGCGATTGAAACGTGAGGCTCGTTAAATGTTGCCGAATCCTTTGAGCCTTTTGTTGATTTTCGCCTTCGTAGCTGAACAACAACAAAAGCAACAACAACAAGAAGAAGAACAAGTAGAAAAAAAAGTCAATAATGTGGCAAAACACACAAAAATTAATTCTCGTTAACTTATTTAAGGATTTTGCATCCTTGCATTTTGGTCCTTTTGTTGCAGAATCAAGTGAGAGTCCTTTTGAATTTGCACAATAACTTGATTAGTTTTGTTGTTGTTTCTGTTTTCAGTTGATTGTTGTTTGGCTTGTTGTAGTTGCTACTGCTGCTCCTGATGCTGCCAATGTTAGTTTTTGTTACAAGGACATTCGTGTTGAGAATGAACTTTAAAACGAACGACCACACCTGTTTGTGTGGCATTGTTCGGTATGTGTTGTGTGGCACAAAAACAGCAACGACAACTTTAAAGGAGCACATGTATTTATTACCTACACACCTTTCAACCTCCTTACTATGTCGTTCTACCTCCTTTCTTCCCTCCTTTCTACCTCCTTCTACCACCTTACAGTATATAATGCATCCACACATGTGCAGCGGTAGAATGTTGGTTAGCATCTTGACGTTGCAGTAGTTATTTCCACTTGAACCTTTTACAGTCGTTGATTTCGAAAAGTAATCAATAGAGCTGCTCAATCGTTGCGTGATCTTGATCCAAGAAGTATTTCAAACATTTTGAATTTATCAAATCGACACACATCAGAGAAATTTGTTGCGCCAACCAAATTATTTGGTTCTCACAACTGTTAAGTCGGTTCTTTTAACCGTTTTGACGAATTTCTTTTCGTTTCGTTCTATAAAATAAGGGGGTTAAAGTCGAATTAGAATCAGCTTTTTGACCTTTTATTATTTGTGAAAATGGTCAAAAAAGTAGACTTTAATTTTGACTTTAAATTGGCTAGAATATGCGAATATATATTTTCTATTAGTTCACTTTTTCATAAAGGAGTTACCAAAAAAAAAGTCTAAATCGGGACGAATTCTAATTTTGATTCAAAGTTAGGTGATACGCTGGATTTTTTACTGTAATGGAAATTCGCACCGGTGCGAGTGTCAGCCTATAGAGTGGAAATTTTAATTTATCATTCAAAACTATTTCATTTTTTATTCGTTACCTTTTTTATCTGTAAAGATTTTTTTGTGATAGTTCGTTGGAGATTATAACAGTTTAAGGGTAACCGAACAAATTGAAATCGGAATTCATTCTATTGGAAATCGGTTCAAACATTGAATTTATTCAAAACATTACAAAAACTACAAAGAATATGGAAAATAAAAATGTAAATTTCCTACACAGAAAAACAATCATCAACATTATTATTTTCATCTTATGGAAGTTTTAATACCATATATTATAATGGTATTTGTGTGGTTTTTTGATTTATTTTGTATTCCATTCAGAATACAGTTTCTAATATTTTGAAAAGAAAACAATAAAATAATTTTTAAAACAAAATTAGAACAATTACAGATCTAGTTTGGCATAAGTATTGTTACGAAAATTCAGTCTACGGAAAACTGTTCTACAAATTATAACAATTAACTTTACTTTAATAAACAACTTTACTAATAACAAATTCTAACAACTGCTGCATGTCCACAATTTAACTTGACATTGATCACACACGAGATGTACTCGACCACTTTCCAATCACTACTGAAGTGAAGTGCCTCAGATGAGTCGGCCTTATAAAGGGTTTTTCAATAAGAGCGCTACAAAAGTTTTAAATAAAACAAAAGCGGTTTTGGATATCAATGAAATTCTTTATTACTGTAAAAGTACGTTCGATGCCATTATGTATGGAACTCGATTTCTTTGGCATGGCCACCACGGGCACGCTTGCAGAAGTCCAGACGCTGAACGCAATTTTCGACGGTTTTCAAGCATAAATCGGCCGATACCGCAGCAATTTCACGTTCGATATTCGTACGAAGTTCATCAATCGTCGCTGGCTTGTTGGCATAGTCCATAGACTTGACGTACCCCACAGGAAATAGTCTAACGGCGTCAAATCGCACGACCGAGGCGGCCAATCGACTGGACCATTTCGTGAGATAACACGTTCTCCAAACTTGGTTTCCAATCAATTGATTGTGGCATTCGCTGTGTGGCTTCTGGCGCCGTCCTGTTGGAACCACATGTCCTCCAAGTCCATATCATCCTATTGGGGCTAAAAATATTCGGTTATCATTGAACGGTAGCGATTCCCATTCACAGTAACGTGCCGGTCTTGATCATCACGGAAGAAGTACAGCCCAATGACGCCGCCGGCCAATAAACCGCACGTGTGGATTGCTGTCTGACCAATAACGCATATTTTGTTTATTGACGAAGCCATTCAGCCAGAAATGAGCCTCATCGCTAAAGATGATTTTTCGATGAAAATCCGAGTCATTTTCAAGTTGTTGCTCAGCCCAATTCACGAACATACGACGCTTCTGGTGGTCAAGCGGCTTCAGTTCTTGCGTCAATTTGATTTTGTAAGAATGCAGGCCAAGATCTTTTCGCAAAATTCGCCACAAGGACGTCACAGAGATGCCCAACGTTTGAGAACGACGTGTGAGAGACACATTTGGGCTTTCTTCAACTGAAGTCTCAGCGGCAGCAATATTCTCGACACTACGGGTACTTCTTTGTCTCACTGGCACGGGAACATTCTGTACTGTGCCTGTGGATTCAAATTTTTCCACTAGACGTTCAATTGTTGATCTGCTAGGACGATTATGACACCCATAAATTGGACGTAGCGCAAGAAAGATGGAGTCGTTTGCTGTCCCTATCGCTCTACTTTTGTAGCGTTCCTGTTGAAAAACCCTTTATACTACAGGCTTCGACTTGTTTCGAGAACCTTCTACTCGTTTCGTGAATGACGCATGCTATTGGCATTTCATTCGCACTCATGTGTTTTAATCTGCTGATCTTTCATCTCTTTCTTGCACATTGCTCAGTACGCTGAATGATCTTCCGTCTCTTTCCAACACATTGCGTAGTGCGCTGAATTGTCTTGCGTCTCATTTATTATTGTTGAATGCTTGCACTATGGGGAAAGTTACATCTTTTCGTAACAGTATTATAAAAACTTTTATTTAATTTAATAAAAACAACAGATACACCTCAAAATTAATATTTATTTGCCTTTGACTATATATTTGGTTATAATTTTAGGCAGATCTATTCGAATTTCATTGGGTCTATTTCAGTTAAATGATTTTTAACGTAATACAAATAAAATCATGCAGAAAATTCCAATTAATAAAATATCATAGTACTAAATATATAGAAAAATGCGCGAATTTCGATATATTTATTTTACATAATAACTCAAAACTCTAAGTAATATCCAAAATCTGAGTATGAGGTCTTGTTTAGAATCTTAGAATAAATGTCAAAAAGCTGATTTTAAAGTCGAATTTAAATTGTCTATTCAAATAAATGTCCTCAAAAACAAACCTTTAAACGATGATTTAATTTTAAATATTCAATTTTTAATTAAAAGTTCAATTCTAAATTTTTCAAATTTTTAATAAAAGTTTTTCACTTAAAATTATATTTTTCACTTAAACTTCAATTTTTCGCAAAAGACTCTTGCTCACTTTAATATTTTTTTTAACTACACATTCAATTTTTCACTAAAAATTCATTTTTTCACTAAAATTAAAATGTTCACTAAAAATTAAAATTTTCACTAAATATTAAATTTTTCATTAAAAAATTATTTTTTCACTAAAATTAAATATTTAATGAAAATTCAATTTTTCACTAAAAATTCAATTTTTCACTAAAAAATTCGATTTTTCACTAAAAATTCAATTTATCAGTAAAAATTCAATTTATCACTAAAAATTCTATTTTTCACTAAAAATTCAATTTTTACTAAAAATTAAATTTTTCAATAATAATTAAATTTTTTACTAAAAGTTACTTTTTTCAATAAAAATTCTATTTTTCACTAAAAATTCAATTTTTCAATAAAAATTCAATTTTTCAATAAAAATTCTGTTTTTTTACTAAATTTTCTATTGTTCAATAAAAATTAAATTTTCACTAAAAATTCCATTTTTCACTAAAAAAATAAATTTTTCACTAAAAATTAATTTATCACTAAAAATTATTTTTTCCCAAAAATTAAAAAAAAACACTTAAAATTCAATTCAATCAAATTTTCACTAAAAATTCATATATGCAATTTCACCGCAAAAGAATGCTGTAAAAATATATGTCATAGTCATGCCTAAAATGTAACTAAAATGCAGCTAAAAACAAAATGCGCAAAATATCAGAAATAAGTGAAAGAAGCGCCAACGCGTTACAATCACGATTATCGTCATCATTGATGTCAAAATCAAACACACGCAGATATGTCCACCCACCACGATAATACGAGATACAGCAGCAGCAACATCATCAACAGCAGCAGAAGCAGCAGCAACAAAAGGACAGCAACATCAAGCAGTACAAAACAAGTGCAAAATGGCATCCAAAAAGCAACATATAACAGTTTCAGAGCCATCAAAATTTCAAAGAAAAATAAAAAATAAATAAAACCCGAACCAACTTCAGAGTTGCTTTATGATTGCGGCGTGACGCTGCGAGGCGAGTCCTTTTTCCGTTTTTACATTGAGTGGGATTTTCCAGTGCAACGCATTGCAAGCCATTCGAAAGCTCTCGAAAGCTGCCTACTGCAAACAAAGCATGCAGCGAAATTAGATTTTTAGGGCATTGAGAGGGTGTGGTTCGTGTGCAGTTGCCACAGGTTTCCTTCCATTCTGTGCATTTGAACGTTTGAAGAGGCTTGACACAATTTCAATGCAGCAAGGATCTCCAAAACAACAACAACAACAATAAAAAGAACAAAGGACAAAAACAACAGCAGAAGCAGCACCAGCAACAGGCGCTGCAACTATTGCAAGGGATGAGGTAGGTAACAACGTCAGAGAAACGAAGTACCGAAGGTCAAAAAGAGCAACGAGCGACGAGGCACACGGAACCAACGAAGTTAAGGGACCCAACACGACACTAAACGGCGTCTAGGAACCAAGAAAAGGCATCAACAAACCAAAAACCGAGACTGTCGAAGGAGCAGTGAGAGGGCGGAGGATTACAGCCTAAGAACGAAACAGATGCAACAGAGCTTTGGAAGTACATAAAGCACGAATGAAAGTTGAGCTTTTTTCTAAAGTCAAATAAAATTTTCGCCAAAGTTAATGCTTTTGGTATTTAAAAAGTAACAATTTGATTTTAATATATATATTTAATATATATATATATATAGAAATATATTTCTCAAAATTTAATTTTATTTTGTAGGTAATTTAAAAATTTATTAACATTTTTAGAAATGATCTCAATCTTTAGTAATTGAAAAAAATTGTTGGGTAATGTTGGGGTGGAGAACAAGGGGTTGGAGAGTGGCGGATAAAAATTCTATTCAAACGTTCAATTTCAATTGAATTGGGTGGAGTGGGTTGCAACCACAAATAGATCAAAATTAGTACCTTACAATTGCAATATTTCCTGTGCTTCCTTGTTGTAGATGTGATTTGTGTTGATTGTTTAATTAATTGCTTGATTTAAATGTCGCGGTGACCGTTATGTCGCGTTGAAAGGTTTTTATTTTGTTGTTAAATTTAACTTGGTCTCGGACACGGATGAGTGGCGTTCGATTGTTTTCAATAAAACTAAACGAGTGACGATCTTGCACTTAAAAATGTCAAAACTGAATGCGGCGAGTATCGCTGCAACGAGTAGGTCTGGCGGGTGTGTTCACACACATTGTGTTTACTTTCTACGAATTGATGAATAATTCGTATTTGTTTCATTTTACGTTATAAGGGGGTTAATCAAATTTAAAATTTTTGTTATTTTTGGTTGGTACAAAACACCCAATTTGTACCGACTGGACCTTGACCACGTTAACACAATATCTTGAAATTATCAGCAGAGGTCGTAAAACAAAAACATGTTTTTATTTAATTTCATTACATTTTCTCTCAGTGTATTTTATTGTCTGTAGTCATGTTTTTATTAATTAATCTTTTGATATTTGGGTGAGTGTATAAAAAATGAAAAGCTTTGGTGTGTAAACAAACTAAACTTTGAGAGGGATAGGAGTGTGTATTGGCTAAGAAAACGATACACACACTGAAAAATGATGATACTTTACTTTTATTTACTTTTTATCTTTTATGGAGAAATTTTTATTTTTGTCCAGATTTAGAATTTTTGAGCTATAAATATATGAATCTTTAGTGAACAATTTGGTTTATTAACTTTTTTTTTACTTTTTCTTAATATTTTGAAATTTGTGAAAATTTTCTAGAAAAGTCTACACTGTACTTATGTCTTGTATATTAAAATGTTCTAATACTTCCATTTTTTTATATAATGTAGTATACCGTTTATTGAACCAAAGTGTCATTGGGTAATCAAAAATGTGAAAAATAGCTATGTCCGTTTAGCTAAGCGGGTATAAGTTATTTTTTTATGAAAAATATTTTAAAGCGTTGATAGCGATACCAAAAAAACTCGGCTAATTTATGAATATTAAATTAGAAGATGAAATTTTAATTATGTAGACGTTTATAAATAAAATTTTTATATATTTATTAATATTTAAATATATATTAAATATCTATAAAATTTTCGAAGCAAAATAAAAATAGAATCATAGTTGCCAGTTAGTGTGGATAAATACCTTTTATGGCATATTTTAATTGCATTTTTTAAATACCACGATATTTTTAAATTCAACGTGGTATTTTTTAATTCATGTGGTATTTATGTGGTATTTTTTAACAGCATGAATTTTTATTATGTGTAATAAATATATACAATCAATAATCATGTAATATGTCTACAAGTAAATAATTTATGCACCCAAATAATATCTAAATAAACTTTGGCGAATATTCGTAACAATCATATTCGTCCCCTCTAATTTACAAACGCGTCAATAGTTTATATAAAAACGAACATGCCACTTTATGACAACAGTTATTTTGGTGAATTTAGGTTCCGCTTGAATATTGAATGTTGTTATGACTGGCCGTAAAAGAAAATTGCCAAAAACTCTGCTTAGTTAAATTCATAAAATTTAAATTTATAAAATAAAAAATCATACAAGAGTATAACTTTAAAAATACAAATGGTCTTTTATTGTCAATAATACACATTTTATTATTTAAAAGTCTATTTTCATAAATTTTTAAATTTTATGCGATTTTGTGCGTTATTTTTTTATCTGTGGTATTTTTGATGTATTTTTTTAATTGCGTGGGATATTTTGTGGTATTTTTAAATGGCAAAGGTATGTTTTATTGAAAAAATACCATGGTATTTTCTGTGGTATTTTTTATTTTCAGGCGTGAGATAAAGGAATTTTGTGTGGGATAAAGACCTGGCAACTATGAATAGAATTCACTCATGGTTTGTGACTGCACTAATCACAGCGGTGTTTAATGAGCAAACTAAATTTTCAATGTCTTTTCGAAAGACCTGTAAACTCTAGAGAAAGCTGCAGAGTTGGGACAATCCCGAGGCTCGTACGAGACTCGAATTGGCTGGCTGTCAAAATTAAAATTGTCATTTGTTGTTTTAAAATTCACCGCTCGTGCGATAAACATTTCAAATTTGTATTTTCACAGTTATTGGTATAATTTAGACGATTAAACAAATGAGAACAGCGTGGACATATCAAATTCATATTTTCACAGTTATTGATATAATTTAGACAATTAAACAAATGAGAACAGCGTGGACAAAATGAGTGACGACATTCTGGAGTACCTGCTGAAAGGCGTGAATACCATCAATGCGGGTCCCAATGCCAGAGGTGCGTCTAATATTCGAAAATCTATTTTGAGCAACAATTTAAAGATTATGAATTTTACAGAAAAACTATGCGCCGAAATGGAGAATGACTACAACAATGGCGACGTGCAAAATTCCATCTTCTACCAGGTGATGATGCTGTTCCAGACCTTCGAGGAAAGCACTGGGCGCAATGCTGCGCAGGCGGATGAAGCTTACGAAACCCCTGAAGAGCTGCTGGCCAGCATGAACTCATGGGAACAGGAAGATTTAAAGAGGTTAGTCATGAAAAAAATGATTTTAGTGTCTTAATTCACAGATTTTTTAATTAGCAATGTGCTAATGCAGCACGTATTCAAGACGCTGCAGAATGCTGCCGCAGTCTCCAAGGATGAGGTGCAGCAACCACTTAAGTCATCTAACATTCTTCAGGATGTGCGCTGTCCCGAGGAGGGACTGCGTCGCATTGAAAATGTTTGTCAGCAGATGCCCAAAGGTTTGTTTGCTTGGTAATTATTTGTTATCAATCAGTTAATTATATTGAGCTCTGCATCCACAGAATGGACCATAATTCAGCTTTGTAAAGGTCCGTGTGTCGAAACAACGTATAACATTTATCCAAAAATACACGAAAGTTGTGCCCCCATCTACTTGTCGCTGCTGCGTCATGCGCGCAGCCACGAAATTGCGCAGCCCATATGCCTGCGTTTTGCACAGCCCGAGCACTCTGCACTCTTCAAAGAGTTCTCCACGATAGCGGACCGTTTTAAGCAAAGAATAAGCGTAAATCCGGCGCATGTGGTCAGCATGGAGGATAAATTGAAGTACTGGAGAAATCTGCAAGAACTCGAAAGCAGTCTTATGGTGAGTGGCAATTTTTGTTTTAAAAAAATAATATTTAGCTCAAAACAAAAAGATTGAGGGATTTTTTATGATATGGGATGCTTTAATGGAGCCTTTCATTGGAAATGTTAGTCAATTTTAAGAATCCAACATTATTTAGTATATATTTAATTTGGTTCTGAATTTCAAATATTCACAACATTAATTCGATCTTTTCTGAATTTTAAATGAAATTCGAATTTCAATTAATTCAATCAAAAAATATACATATAATCACACAGACCGCACTAGATGACTTTAGGAATCATTTCTACCCTTGGCTCTGGCTTTTCACTGGCAGCCCCGTAGCTGGCGATGCCGCAACGGGGCAATATCTGCGCGAGGCTTTTGAAAGCATCGACCGTTTTTGCGCTAAGCATCGCTGGGAGGACAATGAGCGCGTGCTGCTCTCACTGAGCGCTATGCACTGCGCCGCAATGAGTGAGCAGCAGTTGAGGGACATCTGTCTGAAGCTCTGCTACGATGCGAAAGAGTTGGAAGCAGCCGTAAAGTTGCTGCTCGAACTACAAACTGTTGCTGGTGAGTGCAACGACCTACAAATCTCTAATAGTTGAAAACTAAATCTATATTTGAATTGAAATATTAAATTTCAGCCAAAAACTCAATATGTGCCAGCAATCCATGCATTTTAATTGTGGATGAGCGTCTGGACCATTTGTACTGGGAGGAGATAAATGTGAAGCAGGAATTCTGTCGTGTCAGTTCGCTGCAATGCCTCTGGAGTCTGCACCAGCGGTACAAGCAGCGCATACGCAACGGTTATCTGTTGATGAACGTCGAGACCGGCGGCTGTGTATTGAATCCAGGTGGTTATAAATTATACCGCTGCATTTTATAGATTTTATAAAAAAAAGCATATTTCTCTCTGCAAAGATGGCAACCTCAGTCGTATGGAGATGCGCATGAAGAGCTTCTTCGAGTACTGGGTGCCGCACTGGCTGTTGAAAAGCGCGCAGAAGCCAACCATAGATGATTTCAGTGAGGAGTTTTTTCAGCGCAACTGCTTTGTGTGGGTTTTTTTTGTAGTGTTTTGTAACATTTGAAGCTTGGATTTTAATAGATTTTGAAACTTTAGTTATGCCGGCCATGGCTCAGGCTTGCAATACATCAGCGGGAAGAATTTAGCCAGACTGCAAATGCAGGGTGTGGTCTTTTTGTTTGGCTGTGACTCGTCGCGCCTGCGCTCGAATGGTCTCTACAGTGAGTTAGTGGGAGCGCATCTCTTTTACATGGCAGCTGATTGGTGAGTGCGTTTTTGATTTACAAGAAAAATCGATTTTCTTCGTGAATGGCATTTTTTTTTATAAACATTTCGAGTGGCCATATAAAGGAAACTTCATCCAAAATGAATCAATCCATACATGGACATTTTTCCAATTTCCTGATGCAAATATTGAACATATTTTAGAACAATCATTTATAAATATTTTAGAATAATCATTTCTAAATATTTTACAACAAATATTTCTAAATATTTCTTTAAAATAACTTTTGTTATCGATATACAGAATTTTGTTTATCGATATAACAATTATTGTTTATCGATATATCAATTTTTATTTATCGATATATTAATTATTGTTTAGCGATAAATACATTATTGTTTATCGATATATTAATTATCGACATATTAATTATCGATATATTAATTATCGATACATTAATATTTGTTTATTGATCAATTCAATTTTTAACGATATATCGATTATTTTTTATCGATACATCAATTATTTGTTATCGATATATCAACTTTTATTTATTGATATATCAATTATTATTTGCCTAAATCTTTATTATAGTATCTGTTATTCATTATTTGTATACCGATTATTTTCGTTTATTTATCGATATTTAACAATTCAACATATTTCATAAAAAAAATATAATTTAATTTTACGCAACGTTCGTACTGTGAAAGTTATGACAACACTTAAAGTATACTTTGTTCATTAGTCCTGCCTTTGTGGGCACTCTGCTGCCCGGCCTGGATGCCTACATGGACACAGTGTCCGCCGCCATACTCAGCCAATGGATTGGACCAAAGTCACGCAGCGTGCTGCCCTGGAATCAAATCAACTCGCGCACTTGGTCCAAGACTGGCGTCATCGAAGGTGGCTATTCAAATTATTCGCATGTTATAGAGTCAATTAAAGCATTTCCCTTGCAGCCAAACCCAGCAATTCAACTGCCGCACCCGCAACCATGGCTGAAACGAGCGACTACCAACTGGGCAGCCTACCGGCGATCATTGCACGCGTTCATCAGCGCCTCATCGACCCGAAACACTACAACACAGTGGGCTACGTATATCGCGGGTTGCCTGTGTGGAACAGCAGCGTGCAGCCGATGCGGGATACATGATGCATGCGAATCAGCAATATTTTCATAGACTATAGTGGAAACTTTTAAGTAAGCTGCCAGTATTTGGTTCATAATTATTTATTTCGTTATGTCACTTGACTTGTTGTCCTTTTAGTTATAAACGATGTAGGCTAAGCATTTATGTGCCTCTTTTTCTAGAGAATTTTCTTGTTTTATGTGCGCCTCTTGGTTATTGTGTAGCCTTGAGGACCTGACAAAGTTTTGTTTTTATTTTAGATTTTAATTAAAATTTGCAATTGTAAAGTTGGCGCTCGACTATTAAAAGAGAATAAAATGCTCGCTTTGTGGAAATATTGTAAATGCTTTTGCTGCAATTCAGCTATTTGCGCGCGCATGTCAAACAACATAGCCGGCCTCAGCAGTCCAGAGGTAGCGCGCTGGACTTACATTCTGAAGGTCTCGGGTTCGAATCCCGGCTTGGGCATGGGCGCTCGTGGTGATATTAACCACAAAATCGTAGGGAATAGATTTCACAGTACAATGGATATAGTCTGTCTGAGTGCTGTGGATCTTAGTAGATATTCCAAAAAAAAAAAAAAAAAAAAAAAATGTCAAACAAACCGACAGACTTCCCGCCGCTTCGCACAGGCTCACTCACCGCTCAAGTTTGTCACTTGAAAACTAAATAATTCGCATTTTAAACTTTTGTTGCTGTTGTTGTTTTGCCTGTAGTGGCTCCTAAAAGCATGCTACGCCTCAGCAGCCTCCGCGCGGCAGGCGGCAGCAGCTTCCATTGTCTTTGTTGTGGAAAATATTTGTTAACCTGACTGCCAAGTACTGCTACTCACTGCGCGTATTTAAATTTTATGCTTTGTTTGATTTCGTTTTCTGTGTTTTGCGCTTTGAAACTTTCGAGCGCGAATTCTGTCACACATGCTGCACTTGGTTGCAACGTCAGGCGCTGTTTTACTTTTATGTGACATCATTTACATTTTTTTTTTTTTTGATTTTTAATATTAAAAGTTTTAAATTAAATGTCCACTAAACTGTCTATTTGCATAAATATTAAATTAATTATTTCGATTAGTGTTTTCTGCATTTAAATTAGTGGCTTAATTAATGTCATCAGAAATTAAAATTGGATTTTATTTTAAAATCAACACCTACATTAATTGCCTAGCTAATGTCAACGAGATTTAGCTGCTCTCAGTGCTGTTTAATATGTGATTCAAAGTCTTCTGGCTGCAGCAGATAAACAATTTTTCAATTTTATTCATTCCAAATGAAATTCAATTATTTGTTTATTTAAGCACAGAAATCAGTTGATTTATTTGCATGCAAAAACGCATTTGGCGCAGTGGCGTTGATTTTTTGGAGGGCATTTATATTTTCTACACTTAACACGAAAATGTTTGGACTCAACACGTTTTGCATTCGATTGAGAGAGTTAATGTTCTATTAAAAAATTAAAGTTTGGCACAGCTAAAAAACAAATTCGATCAAATTGAAAATGTGCGGCATCCGAACGAAATCATTTTTCAAATTTCAATGCAGTATAATTTGTTCTTCCCGAATTATATTTTTGCATACAAAATAAACGAATATCGATCTTTGGTTTCTTTGGAATTTTCTGAGGACCCAAGTGTAAAAACGACCAATGACTTAGTTGGGTTCTGTGAAAGGCATCAATTTTTTTTTATTTAAAGTTCCTAATTCAGTTGGGGTTTTGGGAATTTCTTAACACGATGAAGTGCTTTTCCCTTTTTGTAGAAAAGGAGTGGTTCAGAATCCCAAAAAAAAAAATGAAATTTGGTTTGTAATATTTTATTGTTTTAAAACCCCACCACCTATGGCATAAAAAAATAGTACTTTACATATATAAGACGCATCCAGCATTTATTCACAGACAGTGCCTCTTATAGCTACCGAAACATCCTGCTTCCAAACACGAAAGTTCACCACGTTCGCGTCCAGCTGCGAGAAGACAAACAGCGGGATAGAATTCGTTAAAATCCACAAAGTGCCACGATCGTCAATCGTCAGATCACTCGGATAGATCATACGTTGATCATCTTGCGCAACAGTTCCATGATTCTGCGCACAAAAAGGTCGTCGTGTGTTCCAGCAGCCAACGCCATTACGTTGGATCTCTGCATAGAAGATGACGCCAGTGTACGGATCATACTTGTGCATCGTACACTGACGATTTGTGCCACGATTACCCAGCAGTCGAAAATCTTGATCATATGGTGCATATTTCTGATGCCCCTGCAGTACTGCACTAGCGACTACAAACTCCTTGGTGCTCGCCATGGGATGAAAGAAGACCAATCGATGCCCATCGTCCTGATACGGTCCCAGTGTGGTCGAGAATATCGAGTCGCTCCAGGTAAAATTCAGACCGGCAATCGAAAGTTCATTGAATGGTGGTTCGAATTTGAACGTGTCGTGGTTGATGCTACTTATGCGCTCTGTTCTCCAGCTATAGACGTACAGCTGACCATTAAGCAGATCCGTTATATAGGCGTAGGCATCTGAGCAATTGCCCGGTGCGACATCCACCGTAATGCTGGTCATGCCACGCCCCACCTCAACTACAGACTCTGGAATTTGAACCCGTCTTAGAAGACGATCAGTGCGCAAGTCCATGATCCAGATTGCAGGACGTTGTATTTGTTGCATCTCGCCGGGATACTCCAACATGCCGGTGTCCACGAACCACAAACGTTGACAAGCATCGACCGTCGGTCGATAGACGGAAATCAAACGATTTGAATTAGGCGTTAGATTTGGACTCAATTGATTGACTTCGAAGTTCGGGTAGGCTCGTAACTTGGGACTGTAAAGATGGCCCTCATGCCGCAAATCGATGTAGTTGAGCGTGGATGGAATTCCAGGACGTCTGCGGGCCACAGTGATGAAGAGGCGTCCATCAAATTGTGTTGCGCCAATTGGCACATTGTTGTAGGGAATAAATGTGTTGTTCGCAGACTCGGTTTCATAGAAATCCATTTGTTTCCAACCAAACACCTCGATTAGTCCCGCACTTTTGCCATTTTCTACTAAGATACTTGTGGTAATGAGTAGAATGAGAATTCTCATTTTGTTTAAAACCAATTAAAATTTTTATAAATGATCTGCTTGGCACAAATGTTCTGAATAAACTGAAAGTAAGGTTGTAAATCGTGAGATTTGTGCACAATTTTTAACATTATGTACGTGTTTTATGCGATCAATGGTCTGTGACTTGTTTATCTTGAGAGGTGTGGCATGCGAGAAGTTTTTTTTAGTGCAATTATTCAAATGCGGATCGTTCAAGATATTTTCGATTACTGATAATGAAGAATAAGAGCAGACTACTATGTTGTAGCCGAGCTGCGCAACGGGATTTCCTGATATTTTTTTTAGAATGAAATAGATAACGCTTGTTAAGACATTTTCGATTACGGGTAATGACGAATATAGGCCGACATGCATTTTGTATGCGTAAGGCGCGGCTGGGTTTTTTTGTTATGTTTTTTTCAGAAACCTGATTTTGTGACAACATACCAAAAGTGTAATTACAAAAACATTTTGTGAATTAAAAAAAATATGTGTATTTAATTAATGTTGTTCTTAATTCAAATAAGACTTGGTTTTGTTTTTATTATTTTTGTTTTTGTTTATGTTTTCAGTATGTATTAGGTTTTTTTTTCCTTTTTTCTGTTTTTTAATGTGTTTTTAGCTTTATTATTCCTTTGATTCAGTGTTTTTCTTATTTTTTATGTTTTCTTTTAGTATTTTCAATTTTTAATTTTAATGTTTTTGATTTTTGAGTTTATATTTTGCGTTTGTTTTGTATTTTCAATTTTTGTTTTTTCAAATTTTTATTTTAATTGTTTATGTTTTCATTTCTATTTCTTCTTTTTATTTTTATGTTAATGATTTAGTTATTATAATAATAATTGTTTTGGCACTACAGTTCTATAAGAACTTAGGCTGAGCTCTCTCACCATTTTGAGCTGTGCGTGTTATATTTGTACTCAAAGTGGTGGGACCTACAGTTTATAGCCGAATCCGAACGGCGGGTGAGAGCTTTTCATAGGCAATGTTTTACTCTCGTAGGTTTGCCATTTACTGCCGAGAGGTAGCGCGGTATAGAAAAATGTTTCTATGAAAAGATGTTGTTAGCCCCAGTCCAGACTTGAACCGGGGACCTTTCGGCTCGCAGTCCAACGTTATTGCGATTGTTTTTATATTTCATTTTGGTTTTTGTTTTTATCTTTCAGTTTTACTCTTGTCTCAATGTTTTGTTTCAATGTTTTTAGTTTTGTTATTGTATTGGTTTTTATTCTTAATTGCATTTTTTACCACTGTATTTTATTGTTTTTTTTGGTTTCTATATTTGTTTTTGCTTAGGTAATTGTTTTTTTTATCTGTGATTTTGTAATGTTTCTTTTTGTGTTTGATTTGGTTTTCGCATTTGATATTGCGTGTGTCATTTGCCTTTTGTTTTAATTATAGTTTTGAGTATTTGCTTTTATTTTTGCTTTTCAATTTTTATATTTTTTGTTTTTTTTTTTTATTTTTACTTATGATAATGTTTTTGTATTTCCTTTTTTTTTCATTTGATTTTGTATATTTGCTTTTATTTTTTTTTTTTTTGGTTTTTACTTTTTCTTTTGTAGTTAATGTTCTGATTTTCGTTTTTTATTTTTTATGTTTTTGGTTTTGTGATTTGTGTTTTTATTTTGATTTTTATTTTAGGTTTTATTTTGGCTTTTTTGTTTTTATTTCTATTTTTGCTTTTTAATTTTGTTTTTTTTTATGGTTTTGTGTTTATTTTTGTGTCTATTCGCTTAAGTGTTTTTATTTTGATTTTTATTTTTGCTCTTATTTTATTTTGTTTTTGTTTCTGCTTTTGGTTTTGTTTATTTGTTTTTGCTTTTTTATAGTGTTTTTCTTTTAATTTTGTTTTAGCTTATTTTAATTTTTTTCTTTTCTTTTTTTTTGCAAAAATCTTCTTTATTGATGAACTATCAATATTCGGAAAAGTCTATTCGGGTAAGTGTCCATTAGGAAAATCGTCCGTTGAGAAATGTGTTCATTAGGGGAGACTTCAATTTCGGAAACCAAAAATATAAGGAATTGTTTTTTTTTTTTGTAAGATACATCAAATCGGGGAAATATGCATTCTTTGGAATTTATACACTGAAAATCTTTTTCTGGTTTTTTTTTACGGAAAATTGTAGTGTAATCGATTTTGAGAATATATGAAAAATGTTTGGTATGCAGTTGCCGTAACAGAAGAACTGTCCCATTCATTTAGCTGTCACACAGTGATATTGCAACGGAACATAGTATGGGTTACTAGCGTTCAGACGACACAGCAGCCAAATGCATTTTTAATGTGTTTGGCTGTCGCACTGACCTCTTTCGAGGAGCTTCTGCAAGTCCCAACAATGGCAAACGGCATAAAAATGTATATTAACGTAAATATATTTAATGACAAATCTTATGCTTACTTGGCTGGCTTACGACTGAATAAACCTCAAAATAAAATAAAAAATAACACAAGTCTTTTTTATCCTTATAAAAATGATCTAGTGTCGGCTGTTTGTTTGTTTGTTTGTCCCTGGCGGCAACACATGCTTTATTAGTTACCGCTTCTGCATTTTTTTTTCCATTTTTCCCATTTGGTTTTTTGTGCTTTTCTATTGCTGGTCCCATAAATGCGTGCCAAGTAGGCCAATAAGTTGACAGGATGCACACACAAATAGATATGTGAAATATACATGAATCGCTCTGTAAGAAAGGCTCTTGGGGGAAATTGGAACGAATCAATATTAAGTTTTGAATATCAGCAGACACGGTCGGTCGGCGTTGAAGATGGCAGTCGCAGCGTGTCACGCTGGAATGCGCGTGATCGAGGCAGTTTAGAAACATTTTTTCGACATATTTCATACAAAGACGGAGTTTGTATCACAAATCAGCCCGTTTTCAAAATATGTCATTACAATTCCACAAAATTTTACAATTTACTATACATTTCCCAAATTTTCCATTTATCTTTGTGCTTTCGGATATATGCCTCAAATATTCCAGAAAATGCCAGACATTTTGTCTCGGGATGGTTTTTAAAAATACAATTAATAAAAATGCTTAAATGCTGTGAGAAGTCCTGTCATAAATCCTCCCAATCATTTACCAAAATTCTAAATAATTTTTTCATCTAAAAAATAAAATAAAGTAAGAATAGTGAAGTGATATGGGAAATTTCAATGGAGGAACCTTTGCACTTTACTTGAAAAATTATCCCGTCGTCTTTAGTGCTATATGTGGTATATGTACAAAATAGGTCGGATAAAAGGTCGCAATCGACCAATCACGCTCAATATCCATACCAGACATTGTAAGTTTACAAATAATCTATGTTCTGAGTTTCATTTCAACTCTTTTTGTTTTCCCGTAATCGTGATTTCCATAGATGGAAATTAGACTGACAATGGGTTTGTATACATTTTTTATACCCTACACTAAGAGTGAAAGGGTATATTCAGTTTGGTACGCCGTTTGTAACACCCAGAAGGAAGCATCTCCGGTATGGAAAAGTATATATATTCTTGATCAGTATGACCTCCTGAGTCGATTTAGCGATGTCCGTCTGTCCGTCTGTCTGTCTGTCTGTCTGTCCGTCTGTCTGTTGAAATCCCTAAGACTTTTAAAATTGAAGAACTAGATAAATGAAACTTATAACTTAGATTACTAATATACCTACGCTGTATGTGCGAAAATGGCGAGATCGGTCCATTGTGACCTATGATCCGACCACTTATGTTCAAATACCTCATATAAAATTTACATATACAGATCAATTTTACTGTATACGTGCTTAGGTAAACTTTTTTGGTCAAATATATATTGACATCATGCTCAAATACATGATAATAATGTTTTCCGGCGAAAAGACTTGTGGTTCACCAAAAAAGAAATCGAAATTCGGTACACCTACCCATTTGTAAATATGGGTATCAAATGAATGGAAATTCTTCAGCGATTGAATGTTTGTAGTTATTTTCAGGATTCGTATACCCTGGTGACCTATATATCACTTTGAATGGTAACCACACATATGTGTAGGGTATTTATAGTCGGCTTAGACCGACTATAATTTTGATAATCCGAACTATCATAATTACACCTACTTTAAAATTGCCCCATGTGATCTAACCTTCCCAACTGGTTTTTATAGAATTTGATTGAAAAGGTCAACCCTAAAAATGCTCTGTTGTAGGGATGCCCAACTCAGCCCGTACGGGCACGACGTCAGCACGCAAGGTGCTAGACGAGGGGAAGATCGGTGAAGCGGAAATGGTGAGAGGATTTTTAGAGTTAGAGCGAGTGCCGCGAATATAAGTGCGTGTGACCTGCGAAAGCTATCAGTCGATCGTGCGACTTCATGCGAGCTGGTTCACGCTGATTTGTTCTCCAGTCACCCCAGTATAAATTGTTAAATGTAGCACATTTAATACAAAATATTTAATGTAAAATAGAATTGTGACTAAACGTTTTTTTTATCTGAAACTTATTTTGAGGCATTTAAATTTATTTTAGATAGAATAATAGGAAATTTTTAGAACTTTTCACAATTGCAACAATTCTTTTAAAAATATATCAAGTACTGTTCACAAAATAATGTTTATGTTGTTTTTTTTATTATACACTCATTCTTTAAGAGTGTTTTAATTAAAAATAACTAAATAAAGTAAATTTAAGAATTGGTCGACAGTTTTTAGTTTGGGGTTCAGTGCGTAGAGTTGAAGTCGACTGCGCACAGTAGAACATAGCATTTAGTTAATGATTTAAATATTTATATTTTCATTTAATATTGTATACTTTGTATGTAAACGATTAATGTATATTATAAAAAATCTTATTAATTAAAAAACAAATATTAATAACTCACTTGGCTCTTTTGCAATAACGTTTTTTGTTAACTTGTCCAATTTTACAAACAGAATAAAAACATATAAGATTGGTTTTAACAAAAATAACATGTTTTCACAAAATACAGTATTTTTGGATAATTCTATGTACATTTCTGTACAAAACAACGAATTATATTTATGTCAGAGTTTGTTTTTCTTTGTTACACCGTACTCTCATCGCACTCTCTTCTTTCAGTGTTGCATCATTTCTTAAGTAAAATAGGGCAGAAATGTGAAATAAATAATTATTTTAGAATTTAGTTAAGTTTGAGATTTTAATCACTGTAGACACACATTGTATATCCCAAAACCTTTTACAGAATAATAACAAATAATATATTTTTTTGCAAGTATGTATAATTATTTAAAATTATAAAATTTGTATATTTTAGTAATTCAGAATAAAAAGCAATATAAATGGGACCAAACCAAAATAAAATCATTAAACTCTTAAATAGACATTTAAATTTCCCGGAATTTCTAAAAATGCAACACTAAAAGCCCTCCTCATTTCTGCGTTGCAATCCCCGCTCACGTCTGCCCGTAGATACCCCTCACCTAGCACTCGATTGCCCATGCAGTCAGCCGCGGGCAGGCGAGTTGTGCATCCCTACTCTATTGGATGAGAAAATCGATGTGGAGATTTTTAGCGAAATCCGAATATGGCAAATGGCGGGTCCAAAGTTTGAGTTTTGGTACTCAAATCGATTGAAATTATGTCTTTCAAACGCAATAAACTAAAAAAAGTGGATATGGGGTTGAACATTTCTCGATTTGAAATCATGCAAATCCACTGTCAGTCTAATGGACATGGTGACGCTGATCAAGAATACTATTCAAATTTCATATCAGATTTTTCGTTTCTCGTTTTATTCGTGTTAAATAAATTTATTGTAATTTTGAATGAATTAAATGTAATCTGTTAAGGAGATATTCCTGTGATAAAAATAAATGATTTACATATTTATATTAAGGACACTTACATGTTTTTAATTTACTGCAAGTTCGATTCTATATCACTCGAAACCTCCGGTGCCGCTTTGTCTGCCTAATAAGGTTTTATTGTCATTGGCTTTTATAATTTTTCTTTTTTTATTTAATTTGAGTGTTATAGGTTTAAAATTTTGATATTTTTATTTTGTATGTATTTTTGATACGTTATATTTTAAAATTTCAATTTTAGTTTATAATAATTGTTTTTAATTATACTGCATATTGTTAATATTTAGGTAACTTTTTTTTTGTTTTGCCAAATACTTGGCATTTATTTAATTTAATATTTTATAATCTAGGTTTAATAGTTATAAGTTTTATCTGTAAAAATCATTTTTAAGAATTTTTATTTTGTTTCTTTTTCGATATATAAAAATAGTTATATTTTTATACAATAATACAAATTTTCAATATTAATTTTTTATTTTCTACAATGGTTATTTTGAGATATACTTGAAATGATTACACAGTGCAACAAATGTGCAACTTTTTTTACCCATCCTCGATTTTAGGGTAATATGGGATTTCTGATCTCGAATCTGAAGTCCGTTTTGCTCTATCGCATTTGGGTTACTCACAATACTAAAAAAAAAACAATATATTTTGTATTTTACATAAATCAGCTACCCCGTATTACCCTAAAACCTTTATCAAATCGAATTATGTAATTGCTCTGTGTTATTACAAAATTAATTAAATAATGTTTATAAAAGTCTTCAATTAAAAATGAACTGTTTTTGAGAAATAAAGAAAACTTTCAAATTTATTGAAATGTTTCAATTATTTTATCTATTTTTATTAGTCTCTTCAAGTTTTTCATTCACTTTGCTTTAATTCATTCTGAGCATTAAGTTAATTTTGCTCTTGCAGCAGCTGCCGTTGGCTGCCGATGTTTCCTGCCACATCCTACGTCCCATTCGACTGTGGGACGGACAGTGAGAACAGGACTTTGCAATGCCAACATTATTTCCGTCACTGAATTAAGAGTAAATCAAATTTCATTTATGCCAACATTTTTTTTTCTCTCGAACAAAATAAAATTCAGTTAAAAGGCCAGTTTTAATAATTAAACAAATAAATATAGTTTAAGTAAATAAATAATAAATATATGCAATAAATATTTTAATTAGTCCTTGAAAAATGTCATTTCATAAAACAATTTTAAACAAATAATAATCCCTTGTATTCTATACACCTCAAAATGAGATATGTATTTAAAAATGTGTTCGTCCTTTTGCCACAATACCAGTGACGACCGTTCTTTCTCTGTGCGTGTCTGTTCGTTGCACACACATACAACCAATGCAAACACTCAACACACACAAATGTTTACTCAAAACAATCCATAGCAAAATACGAAAATCTGTCACCGGACATGCAAATAATTGTGGTCAGAACTGGAGCACATAAAGCGCATATTTCCGCAGAATTTTACATTTTTATGACATGCGTTTGAGTAGTTTTCAGTTTTTATATTTTTTGGATATGTTCCATTTTTTTTATTTTTTTATTTCATGCTACCTTTTGGAATGTTTGTTTGTGAAGCAACTACAATTTTAGATATGCACAAAAATATCAACTAAATTTGAATGCAAAATTTAGTGAAGGGATATTAACTCAAAATCACATATTTCCCAAAAAATTATAAATGTCTTGGAATAAAATTAGTGATTAAATAAGGTATCCCTTTTCCGAGAAGCTATTTTAAAAATTTGATAACTTGCTATACGCCTCCCACAATCTTCCATTGCTCTGTTTTGTGTGTTTTTCGTAACTTTGCCTAAAATATATTCGAAATTTAGTGAAGAAGTAATTTTCCACAATACTTTAAATGAAATTTTTTCAAATTTTGTTTATATTAAAATTTGAAAAAATGTCATTTAAAGTATTGTGAAAAATTACTTCTTCACTAAATTCCTAATAATAGGGAACATTATCTTACCATAACGTCATTTGATGTCTTTCCTTAATATAAGGAAAGCTGCCCATTCACGCTATTTCAAGTTATATTTTACTGATTATTAGGAAACTGTATTCTTCGTGTGTGAGTTTCAACATATTTAAATCTGAAATTTGATACTTTAGACTATTTTTGGATAATTGTTTGGGGTTTTTTGTAGAACAAAAACAGTATTTTTAGAATGCTTCTTTTTGTAGGTATCTACTGTTCTAAATTAATGTTTCATAAATCATTTTATAAACGTGAACATAATCTAATATTTGCATCAGAGATTGAAATTACAAACGAAACCGATACCCGTTTCGGTTTTTTAAATTAACCTGTTTAAATGTTGATTTTAACAATCGAAACCGTAACCGTAATAGAAAACCAGTTGGGAAGGTTAGATCACATGGGAAATTTTAAAGAAGGTTTTATTATGATAGTTAGGATTATCAAAATTATAGTTAGTCTAAGTCAATATATATTTGACCAAAAAAGTTTACTTAAGCACGTAAACAGTAAAATTGAGCTATAGATGTAATATGATGTTATATGAGGTATTTTAATATAAATGGTCAGATCACTGGTCACAATGAACCGATCTAGCCAATTTTTTCGCACATACAGCGTAGGTATATAAGTAATCTAAGTTATCAGTTTCATTTATCTAACTCTTAAATTTTTTAAGTAGTAGGGATTTCAACAGACAGACAGACGGACAGGCGGACATCGCTAAATCGACTCAGGAGCTCATGCTGATCAAGAGAGAGATATGCTTCCTTCTGGGTGTTACAAACGGCGTACCGTACCCTTTCACTCTTAGTGTAGGGTATAAAAACGATTTTCAAAACATACGAAAAAACGAGTTGGGAAAGTTAGGTCACATGGGTAAGTTCGGTCACATTGGACGAACTTTTTTAGTCGGTCGGGGCAGAAAAATAAAAGTGAGCGGACCACGCCTTTATTTACAATTTTGTAAGACTTATATTTTATAGATTTGATTTTAATAATTTACGGCTAAAATTTCCACTTCGAAAACCCGGGAAATAATGTAAAAAAAATGTGGGCGGATCACGCCCATTTTTGGAACACATATTTTTGGGTGAATTCTAACCATTCGTTTTAAATTTTATAAATATATCTTGAATAGTTTTCGAGGTATTAGTTCCTAAAAATTTATATAAAAATGACTTGTATGGGAGATGGGCGTGTCCTTTGACCGATTTGGTTCATTTTCAAACTCATTTCCTACTTTTGGCTAAAAAATATTCTGACTAAATTTCATCGCATTCGGACAAGTATTTCTCAAGTTTCCTCGTATACGGACAGCAAGACAGACAGACGGACATAGCTAAACGGACTCGGGTAGTGATGCTGATCAAGAATACATATACTTTTTCATACTGTCCAATATCTGCACAAACTTAATATACCCTGTACCTCATAGGTGTAGGTTATAAAAAGCAAAGTATAGTTGAGCCAACTAATTTATTAGGTTCTCTTCAGTTCCATTAAATAATTTGTAGAAATTTATTTTTACCCATATGAAGTGGGCTTTCATTATTCAAACATCGTGCCAAAAGAGGATTTATTCGACTGTGTTCAAAAAATATCAGTTCTAGTGAAAAAAAATATTTTAATCAAATTGTTAGGTAATGTGTTTTAAGTTTTTGTTTAAGTAAAATCAATCGTTTTTATTTTCAAGATATTAAAAATATGGAAAAAAGCGACTTTAATAAATATCCATAAATGAAACTGTTACTTGGATCTGTTATTGAAACGAGGTAGAAAACCGAAACCGTAATTAACCCATAAATCATATATTTTTTTATTATCGTGCGACCACGATTTGTTTCCAGTCCCCTTCGTCTAAATTTTGAATAACGTATTTCAAACGTTTCGTTCGTTTCGCTCTTTGAATCGAACGTTTGTTCAAAATTTTTGTTTTGCCAACTATTTTTCATAACAAATTTTTTTTTATTTTTTGGCAACCAAAAACTTTCAAAACGAGCGTACTCAACGTTTCATTTGATTCATGAATCAAAAATTATTGTCCCACGATATTCAACCGATATTCAAACAAATTGTATCGTTGTCACCGGGAAATACAAACTTCGTTTGGAATTTCGTTTGGATTTCAATTTGCATTCAACTTGTTCGATTCGCTCTCATAATTCATAACAAATGTTTCGAGAATACTGTGGATTGGAACCTGTGGATTGGAACCCTTCGTACCATGAGATCGTAAAAACATTTTATATGTATTTCCAGCATAATCAACGACGTCAGCATCAGCTTCAGCGCTGGCATGTCTGGCATCGCTGCCCGATGTTAAGTCATGTAAATGAGAAAATGCAGCGAAAAAATTTCAGCTATTTGTATGAAATTTTCTGTGTGTGTGTGTGATGCTCTGTGCATTTCTTATAACTGTGTCGCAACCTTTGTGCGCTCTCTTTTTCTCCCTTTCCCTATTTCTCCCCCTTTTCCTCTCTCTTACTCTGTATCACTGCTGCAGCCAGCAGCTCGCATTGATTTTTTTCTCTCGACGAATTCTATGTCAACGAATCCTAGAAAATGCCGGGTTTTTATTATTACAGTTTTGACAATATTAACATTGCTGTCGGTGTTCTTGAGCTTGTTGCAAATTTGAAGTTTTATTTAAAATCCAACTAACAAAAAATAATTCTGAATTGTTCCACAATTACTTTCCACCTACTTTGCGGTGCTTTGATTGCATCGTACATGTGAGCAAAATGTGTTTGTAACAATGTTGAAAATATCTTCACGTGTTCACCTGCTGCGACTGACAGGTAGCTATTCTTCTTCTTCTTCGCAAGTTGACAAAAGAAAAATATTTTCATTGAAATATGCGGTTTGAGGTTCTCTATGCTGTGAACCTCAAAACACACAAGATGAAAGAAACAAAATTGAAAAAAAAAAACAATATTAAAAAATTGATATTTAAGACATCTAATATTTAAAATAAGCTTCAAAACTTGCATAGTTTATTAGACGAGCTTAACCCATTAACGACTGTTGGGTAGAGTAATACCCAAAAATCTCTGAACAAGTTCAGCTGCATTTAGCTGTTTTTTTTTCAAATGAATAGATAGAGGAAGTATAAGTCTATAAAATATGATTTTTTGGTCTTATAGTATCATGTCTTGGGAGTCAGAAAAATAGCATGTCTGGTCAAATGTAAACAAATTTACAGAAAATGTTGGATAAATAACAAGTAAATGGCTCAGAAAATTGGAGGGAGTTTCTACTTTTGATCATTTAGATGTTTAGCCTCAGATGTTCGCAATCTTACAAAACAACTTACCAAGTCTAAAGGTATGATTTAATGACACATTTATTTAAATAACCACTTTGGTGTTAAAACAAATCCCAAAACATACAAAATATGGGTTTTTCAAGTAATCATAAAAAGATAATTTTGACGGTCACCACACTAAAAATAAATTTTACTACGTTCGCGTTTAGATACCATGACAAAAAGAATAAAAATAAAGGGGATTAAAACCAATTTTGTAAGTAAAATCGGAAGTTCAAAGTTAAAATATTTTAATATAATTGATCCGTCACGCAGTCACGGGACAATTGTATCAGATTCATCATATCGATTCATCATATTGATTCATCATTCCATGTAGGAAATGCCAGGCCTGACCATTGGCACTGGCATACCAATGCTTGGTTAATAAACCTTCGCCCAAGACTACGCCAGAACTGGAAGACCAAGCCCTGGTAAGGTAATTCTCGCCCAAGACTCTGCCAGAACTGACAAATGAAAGCTTGGTAAAGAAGTTCTCGCCCTAGACTCAGCTAGAATTGCCAAACCAATGCTTGGTTAAAACACCTTTGCCCAAGACTCAGCCAGAAGTGACAAATGCAGGTACGGTAGGGTAGTTCTCGCCCAAGACTCAGCCAGAACTAACAGATATATGCTTGGGTACCCGTGTAGGAAACGCCAGGCTTGACAACGGGCGTAAGGAATATCCAACCTTTGTCGTGCAAGGCATGACTGATTAGACTTTAATAGTCTCAGCCATGATTGGATTACCAATCTTGAATAACTGATATTTTTCCAAAAGTCACCCAAGACTTATTGAATATGTCTTCGTGAATGGAGATTTAGCCAGAACCAAGCGGCCAAATCATAGTTCAATTAAAAAGAAATAATAATAAAAAAAAGGATGGAACTCGAACCCGAATTTCCTACATGCAAGTCCGGAGCTCTACCCGTTACGCTATCAAGCTTACTTGTTTAAGAGCATTTTTTCAAAATCTTGAACTTTTTGATTTGAAAATGTCTGTCACATCAGAAAAAATTGTCAAATTAGAAAAAATAAACATAAATCTGAGACAATTTAAGTCAGATGCGAAGCCAAAGGGGGAGAGCAGTGGACGTTCACTTCCGAGTCAAGAGTTCGATTCCAGTTTGTGACAACTGAATTTTTTCTACAATTGTTAAATTACTTAAAATTGGAAAAATTGGAAATTGTATAAAATAAATGAGAAATAAATTAAATAGAATGGGAGAAATAGAAAAGAAGGTACATTTTTGAAATGGTCCAGTCCTGCCACATTATTGTTATATTATATTGTTCAAGTATTTTTTACCAGTCTGGCCCGAATACTTAGAGCCAGTCTTGCGCCCTTCTTATCATTTCAAGGCTCAACCAGTATTCAGCCAGTTCTGGGTACCAGACCTGGCCCAGAGCAATGCATTCTTGGCGCAAGACTGGGCGAACCTTGGGCCCATCGTTTATTTCTACATGGGATATCAGATTCATCATATCGAAAATTACATTCATTGAATTAAAATTTAATGCATTTCATGTTCAATATAATATTCTGAAATTATTCAGAATTATTAGTATATTTGCTATCATTGCCAGAAAAGGAGTTAAAATTCCTTGTAGTAGTCACTATAACAAAAACTAAATTCTGACATGAAACAGTCCTTATGTATGTACAAACATATGATGTGTCTAAAATAAATGTTGATTAGGATGTTCTGCCCGAAGCCCGGAGATCAATACGAGAAAAAAGAGAAATCACACGATATCAGACACTTTCTCGTACTGATATCGAGCGTCAATATGGTAGTTAGATATCGAAGCGTTTTGTCGGAGTTTTCTCGGTACGAGACATTTTTTGAAATCTGAACAATCAAAATGATCAAAGTTTGATATTGCTTCGAAAATATTACGATATCGATGCGATTTATTTTTATATATCGTATCTTGTCAATGAATTTGAATGTACGAGAAATTATAAAATTAAAAATGATAAAGCAACGAGATCGTATTTTTTTTTCGAAGTTATTCGATGGGAATATATTTTTTATAAATATAATAATTTTTATAAAAAATGCTTGATTTATAAAATATTTTTTTTGGTCGAATAATCTGAAAATTTTCTTCATTTATTTAAAAAAAATGGAAAAAAATTATTTTTATCGAATTTTTCAAAAAAAATCAAAAAAAAGAATTTGTAGTTTTGAAAATAAAAAAAATGTTTACGAAAATAAAAAAAAATATATAGAAAAAAAAATATATTTTTCGAAAATAAAAAAAATATTACCTTAAATAAAACTTACAAATCCAAATTCGTTACATTCAGAAAATTTTTGAACAGACAATTTTTCATTCTGTTTTAAAGCTATTTTCAACAAATTCGTTCTCGTCGTGAAATACATGATTGGGCCGTTATATTACAAAATCTTAATGGCATTCGTTAATAATTTAAACACATTACTACTGCAGCAAAACATTAAATCATATTTAAAACATTTAATTTGCTTAAGAGCTTTGTGCTTGAAAGCTGCCATAACCTAGCACATTCTCTATCGCTACTCAAGTCTGACATCGCTTGTTGTCACTTAATCAATGATGCCGCGCCCTACTGCCTGACTGCCTGCCACATATGATTTTAATATTTTAATAGCGCTTGGAAATACGTTTTATGATTATCCTTTTGCATGTCCTTTAACCTGCGGCCCACGTGGCTTTGTGTGTTCACAAAGGTGCCACAAAAATTTTATAACAACGAAGAATGTTGTAGTTGGTATAATCGCGATATGTGACGGCTCATTTAACAATAGAGCGTATGGATCTTGGCATTTTTTACTTTTAGAATACTTTTTTTAGAATTTTGATTAAATAAAATATTTAGACTGTATTAAATTTTTATATATGCATTTTTATACAATACACACTCAGAAAAAAAACTCATAAAATCCCATTAAAATTTGTCAATAGAACAGTTATTGATTTAATAGTATACAAATAATAAATATTTTCATACAAACTGAAATAAATTTTATAGTATTTTGTTGTATTTAATAGGATTCACCGATTGAGTTAATAATTTATTGGACAAATATCCTATTGACTAATTTGAATAGTAAAAACTATAAATTTTATGGTATGTATTTTCTGAGTGGTACCATTTTTGTTTGTGTTTGGTAATAAAAAATATGTTAGTACTAAACTTGAATTTTTTAAAAGTATCTTTAATTTTAAAACCATTGGAAATAATTTAAAATTTAATTTTTTTTTAGTTTTTATATCGTTTTTGGTAATTAAAATAAAGCATAGTAAAATAGTTGGGGATCGTGGAGTAGATTTTTTGAAAATACTTTCAATTCCTTTTATTTTGAATATTTAAAAAATTTGTTAAAGTATTAAAATGTATAAGGGACCTATATAAAAGTATATTAATTAACTACTAATAATATAATATTAAAATTGGAATAAATTAAAATTGCTTCTCGAATTCATCTTTTTTATATTCTGCGAAAGCTCAAAAATGCTGCAAGTGTTTTCTGCTTTTAAAGATTATCCTAAAAAATACATAATCCCGAACTAACAAAAACTACTAAATACCAAAAAGAGCAAGGACCACAATAAAAGGGCGTAGATTTGAAGCAGAGTCACGCTTCTGTTCTGGTGCTGTTGCCTCCAACAATAACATGGAAAACTCTAGGAGCAGCCGCCGCTGAGAGCACACGCAACGAACACATTATAGCTGCAACGCCTTAAATTATGCAATGATTTTATTCCAGTTGTCGCCGGCGGCATTAAAACTCGCGCGAAAGACAATCGCTCGCCTAATGCGTTGTTCGTTCAACGGATGAATGTTCGTTGGGTCGTTGGTTCGCTAAGTTTTCTAATTTTTATGCTATGTTTTTTTAAGAGACCCCGCCGCCAACTCGATTTTATATATTATGGAGATAAAACATTGAAACACACACACGACACATGCAAACACTCGTTGGCGCGTTATTTCCCAGCTCGTTAACGAGTTCGTAAATGCATCACTTTGTGAGGAAATTTATTTCTGAGTCGCCTCGCAAATTTTAAACGGATTACATGTGGCACACATACGCAAATCCACTGCCACACATACGCGACACAAACCATTCAAATTAGAGATGGAAGCGTGACACACGCTTTATTTCGATTGTCACGCTGTTTAATCTAGAAGCACCACTAACGCACATTCACGATTTGAAATAATCACGGGCATGTGAGTGAGTTTTGACTAACTCGAAAGTAATTTTCTATTCACTCACGGGCTTTGTTTTTGTTCTACTCACACTCACAATCACGTGAGTAAATTAAATTTCGAACACAATCACGTGTGATTCACTTGAATCACGCTACAATTTTGCGATATATTCAACTCACGCACGTACAAATTTTACTCACACACAGTCACTCACGAACTTTTTTGTTCTACTCGCACTCACTCACAATCACATGAGTAAATTAAGATATAATCAAAATACGCGTGATTCGTGTAAATCATCTCTAATTTGAAACATAAAAAATCACGTTCTTTCCGTGATACTTTGTTGACGACACGTGTCCATCCCTAGTAGCAACACAGAGTAACATACACATGTCCCGTGCAAAAACTACACATAAAAAAATACTCAGTAACAACACCTTTTTGAAATATTGATTGTGGTAGCCAAATATACTTTCACAAATATCTTATTCGTTTCTCTGAAGTTATTAATAAGTAATGAAACAACCACAACAGCAGCAATAATATACAAAATTTCGGTTGGTCCAACTAAACTCTTAAGATATTGGAAATATCAGTGTCCGAATAACTCGTTTTTTTTTAGTTGATTTAAAATGAAAGAGTCTGGTCTTCTTATTTATAAAAACTTATAAAACATGTCCAAAAATTATTCACACACTACAGATGATTAATGTTTTCGCATTACATTGGAAAAAAATAACAAATTTGTTGTAACCACTAACTTCATTCGGTTATAACAATATTTCAACAAATTGTTTGTTCTAACTGTTATATTTGGGCAACACTGGAGTATTACACACATTAAATTGTTTTAATATTGTTCTAAATAAATTCCAAACTACAAATCTTTCAGTTTCGGTTATAAGAACCGACTTAGCAGTTCGGAGAATCTAATAAGTTGTTTGCGTAATGAATTGGTTGGCGCGACATAATTGTATTCTGCGTTTATTGTTTGCGCATTAAGAAATAAATATAAATTTCGGTTGACATAACCTTTAGAGTATTTGATAGACAATAATTCGGTTGTGACAATATTTATGCAATTTCAACAATTACAATTATTAATATTTAATACTTAAAGTGTGTTTTTTTTTGCGTGTACAATTTGCACTGCATTTTACATTGAACTATGCGACGGAAACGGATGCAAAGTAACGGAATCATGCTTGCAAATGGCGTTGTTGATGTTGCTGCTGCTGTTGTTGCTGCTACTGTTGTTGCAGGTGGTGCCTCTAGTGCTGTCTAGTCTCGTTATTGTTAAAAATTGAAATATTGTGCAATACAATAAATATTTTATGCACAATATTTAAACATAATTCATAGTAACCTTTGAGCTAAACATCAACGTAAATTGGCGGGGAATTTATTATTTAAAGTGTTATCATAAAAGTCATTCATTATATATGTCTATATAGTTCGAAATCTATATTTGAAATATTTTGAATGACTTATATTTGCTGTAATATGAATATCAATGAAAATATTTAATTATGCAAAATACACAGAGTTAAAAATAATAAATTTAAATACTCTTTGATACGTTATTCACCGCGGACTTTTTATTTAAATTATATAATTTTTTTTTTGCGAAGACTATTTTTGAATTTTGAATTAATGAATAACAAGAACATGATTTATGGTAAGCCAGAGCATAGTCCAAACTAATAATATAACTTAATAAAATTACTAACTTTTTTCTGTCTGCTTTACTTTTTAAAATATGCACTGTGCACATAATGTTGGTACTCTGTTATATAATCCATTTTCAAAGAAAATACTTATGCCTATAATTTGAAAATATCATTACTTCATATCTAAAGTATGCTTATTCTAACTGTATACTCAGTTTTTTTTTATTACGTAGTGTTTTTTAGAAAAATATAAAATATACAAACCCTAAATTAAAAAACTTCAATGATAGGGCATATTTTAAAAATTAGAACCGATCAAAAAAAGTAAGTAATTCGGTTCGTATGTTTGAACTATGCTCTGCATAATCATTCATTATTTAGTTTTTTTATCATTAGATAAGAAATGCTATAAAATCATAAAAGAAAGTCTAAAATAATCAACATTTTTCGAGTTTAAATTCAAATATCTTAAACCTATTGGAATATGTATATTCCCAGTCTGCCATGTCTCGGGGGCCTTCGATGCCTCGATTTTTTATCGAATAACTTTGAGAAAAAAGTTCGAACTCGTTGCTTTATGGATTCTAATTTTTGTAATTTCTCGTACATTCAAATTCATTGACAAGATACGATATATAAACATTTATCGCATCGATATCGTAATATTTTTCGAAGCAATATCGAAAATTGATAATTTTTTTCATCGATATCGTTCCGATTTCAAAAAAAATCTCGTACCGAGAAAACTCCGACAAAACGCATCGATATCTACCTACCATGTTGGTCCAATTTGACGCTCGATATCGGTATGAGAAAGTGTCCGATATCGTGTGATTTCTCCTTTTTTTCGCATTGATCTCGTAACGATTTCAAAACGAATGGCATACTGGGTTGTAATTATTCCTGGTAATTGAAAGAAAAATTGCGTTTACAGTTTTTTGAAAAACTGGTTGTGTAAAGGACTGTATTTTTTTATATTCCAAAAAAGCCTTTCAAATAATAAAAAAAAATATAAATAAAATACGTTATTACTTAGTGAACAAAAATGCCAAACAGAAATATGAAATATCTTGGTCAAAAAGTTATAAATACTATATTAAAGGAAGGAAATATTTTTTTACTTTTTTAATAATAACGTTTTTTATTCAAACATTTTTTTTTTTTAAATATTGAATTTATTTTCTTTATTTCTCGCAAACAAATTTTTTCACATATAAAATCAAATGTTTGTATTATACACAGAAAAAAAACTTCAATATTCATAAATATTATGAATTTTTTCACCAACTACCAGATTCATTATATTGATACCACCGTTCATTAAATGACATATTAATGAATGCATTCATTATATATATGAAAAAAATATTCAATACATTGAAGTTGAATTGTCATATTGATGAATTTGTTCTTAATATTTTTTCCAAAAAAAATATTTTACGAAAAAAAATATTTTTCGAAAAAAAAATTGTTCGAAAAAAAAAAATTGTTCAAAAAAAAAATGTTGTTCGAAAAAAAAATTTTTGTTGAAAAAAAAATGTTGTGAAAATTTTTTTTTGAAAAAAAAAAAAATGTTTTGAAATTTTTTTTTCAATAAATAAATTTTCAAAAAAAAAATTTATTCGAAATTTTTTTTTATAGATATAACTTTTTATTAATACTAATTTATGCATTTCGAGCAAGCATTATATAAGAAATAACACACAAGAACTACTTGAGAACTGAGAAGTACGGCAAAAAATCAACGAAAAAAAATATTTTTATAGAAATTTGGCTTAATGAACAGCGTTCTTCAATATGATGAACATATATGTTGTATTTTATATTTTGGTTTATTAATATAATGATCGATTACGCGATCATGTAGCGCATACGAGGAAATGTTTTTAAATTGCACGTTCCTTGCTTATATTAGATTAAGGCTGTTAATTGTTTTTTATGAAGTTGTTATCTCTCAGAATCCTCCTTATTTATTTGAAATGTTTAAGTTTTCACATTTAAGTCGTTGTACTCAAATTTTAATTCCTATAATCAGAAACTCGACTTATAAGAGATCATTTCTCGTTAGGGTGTCAAGATCATGGAATCCTCTTAAATAAATACAAGGACTCACTCTTAGAATACATGCGCTGTAATAGTAGAAACTAGTACTTTCTGCTATGTGTTGTAGTTTGAGACCTCAGTAGTACTATTTTCTGCTCTCTTTGTTGTTAAGTTATTGATTTCTTAATTTATATTTGTTGTCGCTAATAATTAATTAAATAATTAATTCTTTATTTTTGGATATTGTTAGGGAATGCAATATAAGTTTTTTTCTCTTATTTTTATTTTTTTTTAATTTAATTAAAGTTATTTTTATTAGGTTAGTCTACTCGAAATATGTAACCATGTAATCATATATGGCCTTTGAAGGCTCGATTATTAATGAAGTACAAAAAAATGTATTCATCTCATACAGTTCATTATATTGAAGAACACTTTTTCGACAGTTACCAAGCGTTCGTTCTTTAGATAGCATTCATAACATTGATGGCGTTAGTCATTAATATTATGAATGGTTCTTCAATACAATGAATCATGGTTTGAAGAACGGATTTCATCAATATGATGTACATTTTTTTTCTGTGTAGCGCAAGGTTTTCTGCGTTTAATATGGAAAAGATAAGTTTATTCTTTTCTTTTGTTGGAATTTTAAAAATTTAAGAGAAACTGAGAAATTGAAAAATGGTCGATGCACTATGTCAAAATTTGAATTTTGTCTGGCAGATTCACCCGAATTTCATTGGGTTTATTTAGCTGAAGTGTTCTCAGATCCGTAAAGGGTTAAAGTTCAAAATAAATAGAAAAACATGAGAATAATGTTATGAATTTATACACCCAGAAAAAAATTCCCTCAAATCCCATTAAAATTGGTCAATAAGACAATTATTGATTTAACAGTATACAAAAAATAAATCTTTTTCATATAAACTCGATGGCAATGTCATGGTATTTTCTAGTATTTAATGGTATTTTCCTATTAAAATAATAATTTATGCTATTGACTATTTTTAATAGTAAAAAACTATTATTTATATAGTATTTTTTTCTGGGTGTAAATATTGTGTATGCGGTTTTAATTAGAATCATTAAGTCCATCGGACAATCATACTAAGATCGTGGATACACAGAAAGAAATTATCGACGTTAATGAATCCATCCAGCAATGAAATTCACTAATTTAATGAAAATATTTACTATTCTTCGTTATATAAGCAATTGAGTACGCTAATATGTACGTCAATGCAGCAAATAATTTAGTCGGCGCAGTTTTAGAAAATATATTTGCTGAAACTGCGCCGACTAATTAATTTGCTGCATTGAAGTACAATTATTCATATTAGCAAACGGAATTGCTGTTTTAACAAAGAATAGCAAATGTTTTCATTCAATTAGTGAATTTCATTGCTGGATTGATTAATGAATGCAATTAATATCGGTTGCTATATTTACGTCGATTATTTTTTCTGTGTATTTTTGTATGTTGTTGTGCTGTTTAATGCCTATTTAGTAAATGGAACATTCATATGCTCCAAGTTTGTATTTTATGTTTTAAAGGACTCCAAATAAAGTTCGATATTTTAAAAACAAATTATAAACAATTTTAGGTTCTTCTATAGTACACTCGAGTATATTGTATGCTTCCTTGATATTTCTTATACAATTTAAATTCTCTCTCAATAAAAATTTATTGACTAAAAACAAAAAAAAAAACAATTCAAACAAACAGCAATTAAGGGCAACAAACACACATACTAAATATAGTATAAATGAAATTATGCTAAGCATCGGAGATAAAGATAGAACGAAAACAAAATAAAACCGAAATAAATAATGAAATTAGGCGAGTAAAGAAAGGCGAGCGCGAAGCGAAGCGAAGGAAATTCATTCTCTCCCACAAATTAAATTCCCAGCACGTACGACGTACGCACAGAAGCAGCAGAGAGCAAAGCAAGCAGGACGACATAGAAAACTAATGTCGGGAACCACCCAACGTAGGGATAACAAAGCCAATTAAATGAAATCAACGCGCGGAGGATAACAAAAGTTAAAAATTCAGCAAATAACGATAAAATGACAAATTTCAAGTTTATTAATAGAAACAAAACAAATCTTAAGAGTGCTAAAAAAAATCAAAACAAAACAAAAATAAAATCAGAGTAAATTCTGAACTTGCTGCTTTTTTGTTTTTTCATTTCTTTGTTACATCGGAGGTCACATGTGTGGCTGTTTTTTACATAATGCAGTAGAGGATCCTGCGAAAGGTTGCTTTTTCCAACCTACTTAACAAGCCAACGACCATGAGTATTTTTTGCACATATTTTATAGCAGTATTTTTTAGATGTTGTTTTGTACACTTGAGAATTGATTTTTTTAAATTTAAATTTTTTGTGATTTTTTTAAATATATTTTATTTAATTTTTATCAAGTTTAAATTATTTCTATTTTTTAATTTATTTTTTATTTTAATTATTTTTAAATTTTATTTGCTCTTTAAACTATTAGCCTTGGCAGCACTGACATCGACCAACTCACATAATTACTACAACTTTACACTGCATTTTGTTATTACTTTTTTTGTTTTTCTTTTTTGTTTGTTTTTATTATCTTTGTTTGTTTTTTGCACCTTTCTGTTAGTTTTGACGCCTTCTTGCGAAGACAACTCGCGAGCGATGTCGAACTACAACTGCCTGAAAATGTGGCGGCTCAGTTTCCCGTTGCATCCTTCGCAGCAGCGACGACAATGGTGACAGCGGAGGTGGCGGGGTGGACAGCCGCACTACGAAGAATGTTGTAAAGCTTACCAACGACGACGACGACTGTGCTGCCATCTAAGCAGGCTAAAAATAACAAAAACTAAAGACCAACAACAACAGTAGTAACTACAACAAATACAGTAGTAATAACAACAACAACTGACAACAACGCAAAGGCTACAATATAAAGCAAGAGCAAGCATCATTGTGAGGATATCCTTGCTGCAGGATGTTTATCCGAGGCTGACTGCTGCGATTCTTCAAATACAAATAAAACGACTTTCGCAAGGATTCTGCGAACTGTGCGAACAACAGACACGACTACGTAACCAACGACCGATTACTACTACTCGGCTCTCTTCGGCTCCGCTCGCATCGCTTCGTTATTGTTGTTTATTTGGGCGCGTAGCAGCAGTCAGCACGTGACTTGGTGTAGCAACAAGACACAATGTAACAACAACATTCTTATCAGTGTGTGAAAGCACTCGCTGGGGAGCGCCAACAAACCAACAATGGCCGAGAGAGTGAGAGAACAAAAAAGAGCGCGTCGCTCACAAAAGCTTCGTGAATTCAAAGTGTTCCACTGTGTGAACTGCCATCGTGTTGGCAAAGGATGTTACTTGCACAGTGGTACAGAACAGTTTTCAATTGGCAAAAACTATGATGGACTCTTGCAAAGATTTTGGAAATAAGTACACTACAAATACTAAACATTTTTCCAATCCCGAAGTGTGAATTTTGACCCGTCTACGAAGCTCCGTTTAGATTTTACAACCATTTGAAGTTAGAATAAAAAGTGCAAAGTTTGATCGCTCTAACACGTTTCGCTTAGATTCTACAGCTATTTGTATTTAAAGATGTGATATCTCGTCTCCTACTAAGTCGATCCTTATGATTTTTATACCAAATAATCAAATTTAATATGGGATTAAAAGTGCCCCGTATAGATTTTACAGCCATTTGAAGTTAGGATAAAAAGTGCCAAGTTTGACCCCTTTACGACGCTTCGTTTAGATTCTACAGCCATTTGAAGTTAGGATAAAAGTGCAAAGTTTGACCCCTCTTCCATGATCCGTTTAGATTTTACAGCCATTTGAAATTAGGATAAAAAGTGCAAAGTTTTACCACTCTACGACGTTGCGTTTAGATTCTACAGCCATTTGATGTTAGGATAAAAGTGCAAAGTTTGACCCCTCTACGACGCTTCGCTTAGATTCTACATCCATTTGAATTTAAAGAAGTGATATCTCGACTCCTACTAAGTCGATCCTTATGATTTTTATACCAAATAGCTGGACCCGTGCACAGCTTTGCCCGTACGAAGTTTTTTTAAATGCTCTACTTTTGGTAGGTCAGTTATAGTATTCTTAAAGTTATGGTTGTATGGGAGGTGCCACGCCTCATTGTCCAATCTCTACATATTTGGCAAAACGATAAACAACTACAATATACATCACTGAGCCAAATTTCATTACTGTGGTTATACACTTATATATTGAATTAAAAGTATAGTTGTACCATGGCCATTTTTGTACCTTAGGGGGTGAATTTCAAATAATCCCTACGTCGAGAGATCCAAATTTCTTAATCCTAGGGTCAAATTTTGATTTTTTCGAACTTCCGACTTTTCCTTTCCGAAATAAAATTGGTCCGTAGGTTGGGATACCACACAAAATTGTGAAAGACCTACTAAAAAATACCGAAAGAGCATTAATAGAATTTTATTCCTACACTTATTAGAAAATTCAGTGAAATGTTCAGCTCATATAAAAGATGTAAACATTTAAATAATTGGGTTGCACTTGCAGTTCAAATATTGAATTGACAATAAAAAATAGATATTAAAAATTTAGTTATAATTTTTATATTCACAAATCTTAGAATTAACACATTTTATATAACGTACTGAATATAATTTTTTTATTTAATAAAATAAATACGAATTTGTCACACTGTGCCGCATTTGCAAATATCTGAACACGAATGCTGTGCTGCGTAACAATGTTGCCAGCATTTGATAATAGCCCAGAGTCCAACTAATGAAATCTGCCATTCATTCAGGACCATTAAAGCTTTTAGTTAAAAATGGAAACGTTTAATTTTTGAAGCGCACAGTGCACAATAATTAAGCTCACTCTGGCCAACAACAAAAATAACTTTAAAACTCCTTTAACGCACCGAAACAAAGTGAAGTTTCATTCAAGGACGTTTAACTTGCAGGATAAAAATAAATTCGAAACTGTGGACAACAAAAACTCAAATGTGCAGGTTATGACTTTGGGCTCGTCGTTAACTGTGGACAACGGATTTGATATTGAGTGAGGGCAGGTGCAACACAGACACCCACAACCACCCACTTATTCACGTGATGTGCCTCGGTACAGACAGACAACCGACTGGCTCTGCTGAAGCATCTTCATCGTTCATCACAACGACAGGATACAGCTCAAAAGCGACAGGACAACATCGACTGGTTTCAGTACGAATAAAAAAAATTGCATGTTTTCCCTCTTAATCTCATCTGCTTAAATGAGCGACAATTTGCGGACGTTCGGATGCCGGCTGTATTAAATTTGATCAACTCGAATGAAGACAAATTGAATTTTAAATTGTGTTAAGGATAAAACAATAAAAAATAACAACTTATCTGAAATATATTTAATAAATATTGAAAAAAATCTTCTATAATAAGTTTATTAAATTTTAGATGCGCGCTGAAGGTTGTAGAACTTATTATATGAGATACTAGCTATATTCTTTATATGGCTTTATCAACAACAGTGGCGTCAGTGGCTCGGTTGTTTAGTGGTTGGAGAACGAGCTTAAAGGTCGCTGGTTCGAATCACCGCATTTTCCTATACGAGGAAAACTGTAGATTTCAACATTAAAATACAAATATAACCGCACATTCAAATAGGTTCTATTATTATTAAAAAAAAGTTTTCTATAATAATTGGATAGTAATATATTTGTGTTTTACATAGTCTGATTGGTAGGCGTTCAGTTTGTAAAAGTGTTATTTCCGAATATCAATACCAACTTTCTGTATTTCGCGACGAAGCGAAAATTTGACAAAAAAGGACATCACACGAATTTGAATTTCATTTTATTTGACTTTTAAAATATTATAATTTGTTTAAAATTACGTCACATTCGTCTAACAGTGTTTCGAAATACAGATAGAGAAACTAATAAGAAATATAATAAAAACATATCTTCTATTATGAATGATATACCTATTTTAAGCATGATACAAAAAAATAAATAGTTGTCAACAATTTTGCACCCTTTACACTCGGAAAGTTTGTATCATTCCATGCCGTTTTGTCAGATATTCATTCTGACACATTTTTAGTCATTTATTTCATGCTGCGCTCTCTTTTCCGTTTGCCCACGTTCATTGAGCACGGACACTCAACTCTGCGATGTCGCGCCATCCAGAGCATTAATATTTGGGGCCACACCCTGCAAAACAGGCTACAACACACACAATTACAACAACATTTACAGGAAGTACGCAAAAAATTACAAAAATACCGACTGGCACACTGACAGACGTGTCGGAAAGTGTGCCAGGAACAAGATGTAACAGTTATAATCGGCTGTTAAAAAATAAACAAAAAGGAATCCTTGTAGGATTTGGTATTGAAACGGAAATTAGAAAAATATAAGGTTCTTTATGTTTATTTATACCAAAATAAATAATAATTTAAATGTAAGATTTCTTGTCCCTTAAATTAAAATAATATTTTAAAGAGTTGTTTACAAAATGAACGAATCTTCAAAAAAAAAGAAATAACATTTCTAAAATGACAAAAATCTGGGTATATCGATTTAATGTTGATCAGAAGAAATTTTGAAGTTTATTATATAATGAAAACTGACCAAATCTGGCTCAAAAACCATTGTTCCCGGATAATAATAAAATTTTAACCATCCTACGAAATGTTGGATGGTTTTTGAAATCAGTATAAAATAAACTTAGGTGAATTCTTTGGCTCAAGTTATATACGTGGTCGGTCTAGAAAACATGAGTGTCTTTTTCCAATAATTCGTTTTATCTTAAACTACAAAGAATTTAAATGGAATATGTGGAATTTAAGTTGAAGAAAAAACGCAAATACAACATGATCGTTAAGATTCCATAAATGCCTTAGAAACGAAGCTCGGAGGAGAAATGGTTGAGTTATTTCTAATACCAGGCAGCGTCGTTATATAAGAAATTTAACTTCTTAGTTTCATTGATCTAGCACATATAGTTTTTCGGTAATCGTGATTTCAATAGACGGACATTTTTAGTGTAGATCATAAAAATATGTATATATGTACCGGAAAAATTTTAATGTAGATGGAAGTGCGGATGGAATTTTATTATAAATCCGATCAAAACATTGATAATTTGTTGCTAATGGCCTAATAAAGAAATGGTTAACGGTAGAAACGAAATAATTTGGGAATCATTACACGGAGGGAAAAAGTTCTAAAATCCAGAAGAAATCAAGAAGTATACGGAGTGATATACAGCTAAACCGAAAAATACTTTATTTCAAGAAAAGAATTTACTTAGTTGTCAAAAAAAAGTAACTAAGTAGAATTATTCTTGAATTCACTTGTTATTTTCTAAGATATCAAAAAAAGTAACTAAGTAGAATTAGTCTTGAAATCAGTTATTATTTTCTTAGGTATCAAAAAAGTAACTAAGTAGAATTAGTCTTGAATTCAGTTATTAATTTCTTAGGTATCAAAAATGTGTTCGTTGAGTTGTTTTGTGTTCGTTGAGTTGTTTTTTTTTCGATCTTGCTTCGTCGCTATTATGTTTTGCGTTGTTTACTTAGAATTTTATTACCTATATGTATTTTTGTATATTAAATGACTTATTTGAATACTTAATTTAATTGAATTGTTGATTTGATTTTATTTTATTTGTATTATTAATATTATTTAATTTAATTCAATTTATGTATATTATCCTGAAACTGTTTAATTACCTTTTACACTTTCTCCTCTTTTACTGCATATACTGTTGGTTATGTATAAACCTTCCGCACGTTACCCATAAGCATTGTATAGTGTATTTAGATAACAACGGCATGAAATCAACTTGGTATTTATGAGAAATTTAATCCAAATTTATGTTTACAAACTGAAACCATACCAATATTCGTAGGAAAAATCGTTTTTTCTATTTTTATATCTTTAACATTCATCCATAAACAGACGTTTGATTGTCTGGCTGTCCTTTGTAGTTCTATTCGTGAAAACACACACATGCAAACATTGTATATCATGCCGTTTTTTGATACCTAAGAAAAAAACATCTGCAATCCAGACAAATTGTACTTAGTTACTTTTTTGATACCTAAGAACATAATGTCTGAATATTTAGAAAATTTGACTTGGTTACTTTCAACAGACAGATATGCACACTAACAAACAGATGGCGACTTCGCAAAACAAAGCATACGAGCTAACATTAAAGTGAAAGAACACGTGTTCCTTTTGCGAAGAATACAGCAACAATATTGCGTGTTCTTTATGGTTTTTAATTATCAATAAATTTACTTCTGAAAATCCAGTAGAATAAAGTTTGTTTAGTTTTTTTTGACAACTAAGGAATTTGCTTTCTTAATATTCAGATCACAAATTCTTGAATTTGAGTAGTATTTTATTGATATTAGTCAAATTCTACTATTTTTCTTTCTAACCGAATTTCTCGAGTTTTAGAATTTTATTTCCCTCCGTGTTTAAACTAATGTTAATTTTTATAGGTATTTTTTTCATGGTGTGGTCTTATTTAATTTTATCTTAAACAATTTGAAGAAAATAATCTGAATCTGTGTTCCTTCAATTTAAGTTCAACTTTAAAAAGTTTTCTTTATTTTTTTGACAAAATAATAGTTCGGTCAGTAGGTAGCAACAGTAGTCAATCGGCGACCGGAACTGCGATAGGGCAAATCCATCCGAACGAGAGCGACAGATAGAGAAAGTAACCGTTCTGCGTTCACATCATTCACTTCCACATCCAATTCCGTTTCCTGATTGCCGTCCGGACGGCCGTAAAGCTTAAAATGCACTCAACAAACTTTGGCGTTAAAAATGTTTTCCTGCTTCCAGAAAGGACGCGCGCGAACGGCGCGCCGTTGCAGACGTTGAGCCAAATCCTAGTCGTCCTGGCTGCGCTCAAGTGGCGCGGTTAAAAGCATACTCGTCATCCTGCCAAAGTACGGCAATTGCAGGCTTTTACATGCAACAATCAAAGGCATCGACCGTCCGTCCGTCCGTCCATTCGTCCGTGTACATGTGAGCAGGACGACGAGACATGGGACGAACGTGACTCAATAACATGCATATGGTAAAAGCATTGCTTACTTTTTTATCTGAAGAATTTTCAAAATGGTTGATACGTGACAAGTTGGATTATTGAAAGTTATTTGAAATTTGGAAATGTAGTAAGTACGTTTTTTAAATATCAAATTTAAATAAAATCTAGTCATTCAATTCTTCAAATTTGAATTCGTCAAATTTGAATTCTTAGTGAAAGTTTGAATCTTGAGGGAAAATTTCAATTTTGAATGAAAATAAAAAATTTAAATTTTTAGTAAATATTTAAATTTTGAGTGAACATTTTAAATTTGTTAAAATTTTAGTTTTGAGAGAACAAATGAATTTTGAGTAAAAATTTAAATTTTGAGTGAAAATTTAAATTTTGAGTGAAAATTATAATTTTAACGAACATTTTAATTTTGAGTAAAAATTTAAATTTTGAGTGAAAATTTGAAATTTGCGTGAATATATTTTTATTTTTAGTAAAAATTTGAATTTTGAGTAAAAATTCTAAATTTAACAAAAAATTTACATTTTAAGTACAAATTTGAATTTTTAGTGAAAATTTAAATTTATGGTGAAAATTTGAATTTTGAGTGAAATTTTAAATTTTGAGTAATATTTGAATTTTGTGTGAAGATTTGAGTTTTGAGTGAAGATTAGAATTTTTAGTGATCATTGTGAATTATTAGTGACTTTAAATTAAAAATTTGAATATTTAGTGAAAAATTGAATTTTGAGTGAAGATTTGTATTTTGGGTTAACATTTAAATTTGAAATTTTTAGTAAAAATATAAATATTCGGTGAAAATTTGAATATTGAGAGAAAATTTGAATTTGAAAAGTTGAATTTTGATTTAAAATTTAAGTGAAGTTTTAAATTTTTAGTAAAAACTAGAATTTTCGGTGTAAATTTGAATTTTAAGTGAAAATTTGTATTTTGAGTGAACATATATTGAAATTCAAAAGTTGAGTTAAAATTAAAATTTTAAGTAAAAATTTGTATTTTCGGTGAAAATTCAAAAATTTAGTGAACATTTGAATTTTTGAGTTAAATTTCAAGTGAAAATTTATATTTTGAGTGAAAATTTAATTTTTTGTATTATTTTGAGTTTTAAGTGAAAATTTGAATTTCTAGTAAAAATTCGAGTTTTGGTAAACGTTTCAAGAATTAGAGAATTTTAAGTTAAAATTGAAATTGTAAGTCAAAATTTAAATTTATAGTGAACATTTAAATTTTTTGTGAAATTTTTTAAATTTTTATTAAAAGTTTAAATTTAAATAAATATTAATTTTATGAATATTGCAATTTTTTGCACTGATTTCAAAAACAGTGACATTTTAAAATATGGTTACCATTCATTAATATATTCGTCCTACAAAGAATTTATTTCTTATAACACAATTTGTATTAAAAATAGTTTTATTAATTTTGACTTAAAATTATTTATGTACTTACAGCTGTTTTTATTACATAATCTAATGCTAGGTTTTTGACTACATCATTCTGTATCATATATGTTTTCAATGCGTTATGATTACTATGTAACACAGTCCATGTCCAACGAAATGAAAATGTGAACATCACTATTTTTGGGAAATGAACATCCGATATCGATCTATACATTTTTTCCATGTCTTCCTTGGTATAAATGGTACGGAAATGGTAATTGATAATGATTGCTAATGATCGAAAACTACAAATTGGTAAAATTGTCGATGAATATGACACAAAATGACAAAGTTAAAACCTAGTATAAAGTATATCGAAATTTGGTTGATGATTACATCAAGTACCTACTACATAAAAGTGAAAAATTACAAATTGACTTCTTCATTTACAACTCTTTCTCATTTTTTAATACTAAAACTACTATAAAATGTCTTTCTTAGAATAAGTAAAAAAAATATGTCCATATTTTGTACTCTTTGTTTTGCCAAAGTTTCATTCGGTTCAAAACCAAATAAAAAATGTCCCCGAAATAGCTGTTTTGTGGGAGAGCAGTCCCCGACAAACATTGTTTGCCTTAATCTCATGTGAAGTGGGTGGCACTCGTCGTTTCTACCGAACAGTCAGCATCGGCGTCGCTACAGCTAGTTCGCATTGTCTGTAAAATATAAAATTTTCAAAATTTCTGAAATAAAAAAAATCGTTACACTTACCTTCTTCATGGGACAGTCGGCAAACAGATGATCCTCGAGTTTGCACAGATGGCAGCGCTTCGGCTGTGGACCCAGCTGACACTTGGACGCAATGTGATTGGCAAATTCACCACAGTTGTAACAACGCACACGGCGAAAGCGTTTCTTGGTGCGTGGCCGATAAGTGCTGCCATTGCAGTTGACGCCCTCACGTCCGGAGACACGCGTTGCCTCCAGGCCACGTTCCGTAGTCTCAAACTCGAATTCGACGTCTTCCTGTTCGGCTAACGAGCGAAAACCATCCATTTGTATGACGCTCTGTGGTGCGAAATATGTTTAATGAGCTTGTTTAAAAAATTGAATCCGTTTTTAATTTTACCTGATGCACAAAGACCTCTTGGCCCCCGTCATTAGGCGCTATAAAGCCCCAGCCTTTGGCTACGTTGAACCATTTGCATTTGCCGTAGCGCACAACTCCGGTATCAACAGCTGAAATTAAAAAATACCAAATTCATAAATAGTTTTTAAAAGTATCTAATTCATTTCGGTTCCTTTAGGCTAATTATGATTTCATTCATATGCAAATGATCGCTCAAAACCGGATGATAATTGTAACAATGACGCGTATCATATTCAAAGTAGGTTTTCCCTAAAACTTTTCAACAATATCAGTCAAAACAAACGATCTTTCAGCATGTGCATATTTTCACGCGTCTCACCATATCCTCACTATGTCCTGGTGCTCACGCACCGCATTATTTTCATTCAATTAATATGAATCCTTTTCTTGAATTATTTGCTCATTTTTTAATATTCCCATAATATATGCAAAAAAAAAAAATCTCATACAACCTCAACTATTATATTCATTATCCTTACAAGACAAAAATCAAACCTTTTAATATATTTTTTTGTGCCTGTCCCAATTCGAGAAACTGAACCTTGTGAATGTGAAATATTTAAATTCTTATATAAGACGATCAACAGTGAAGCGGTGCGAAGGGTGGAAACTGTACCAGGTGCAAATTGATTTAAGGTCTCTTTAAAAATATCCGTATGTAAATTAATGCTTCGGAACTAAAGCCAAGAATATAAAATATTCAAATCCATATTACTGCAAATCAATCAATATATTACGGTTTTACAAATAAAATTTATATATTCTATAAATTCCGAGAATCCTAGAACCATACATGTTTTCCGTCTATAGTTGAAACCTTGTAACGGATTTTTATGCTTCTACATATATTTTTACAAATATTTCTACTTTATAACTCAAATATATCGTCGTTGTAGAACGAAAAGTAACCAAATACATTTTTATGAAAAACTTAATTTTCGAGTTTGTTGATTAATATTATAAAAAGTAATTGAAGCATTTTTAAAGTTGAAAAATCAACTAATAGATTTACATTTTCTTATCATGTAGTAAAAAAATTGAGATCATCGGTTGAATATTGACAGATTTATAAAGATTTTTGTAAATGAATATTTGGCATTTTGAAAATGTATTTTGTGCCTTTTTGTTCTCTGGCGATGATATATGTTTAAAGAATACAATTTTGTAAATAAGTCTAACCTAGAATAAAACTAGTTTTGGTTCTCATGACAGAATTATCCACACATTGTCTATGCGCATAGTGATGATGGTAACGATAAAGATAAAGAAGATGCAGTGAATCATGATTAATCCCTTAAGTGTTACATATGATTTGCGTATTAAAAATTACAACAACAGAAATGTCTTCACCCTTTTGTCTGCTCTGGAGTTATTTGTAAAATATACCTGTTTTTGTACCCTACTTTCTTAGGAATATGATCATTTTTACACAATGTTTGTAATGATAATATTTACTATTTAAAAATTGTCGACTTTTGAATTATATCAATTAAAAGCTACTGAAAGTATTTTATATTTATAAATGAAGGGCTCAGGATAATCTCCAAAGTTGAAATTGTCGCACAAATGAGCACAAAGCATCCCTAGTAGAAATTCTAATAGGTTTGTGAATGGAAACTGATAATTACATGTGATCATGTGTGTTCCAGTAAAGTTCTACTTCTGATACCAATGACAATTTCAACTCCAAAGTTTGGCAATGGATTGGGGACATCGTAAAGATACCCTGATAGTTTTTCGATAATTCTAATTTTGTACTCCTGGTAGTACTTGTTTTTATACCATTTGTTCATAAATTTATATACGAGTTCGATCATAATGTATAATCTGAATATAGTTATGTATTATCTTCATTTTATATTAAAATAAAACTTATTAAATGCATTATTTTAAAGTGTACGGAAATAAAAACGAATTCACAATGCTATTCCCAGAATTTATATGCAAATTGTAATTATAAATTTTAAGAGTAATACTTTAATCTGTTATTGTTTTAAAGTTTCGATTTACTTTCGGCATTATTTGAATTACAAACCATACCTAATATCTGTTTATTTTAAATAACTTAATTGTGATTCTAGAAAAACAAAATATTCGACCATTGAAGATATTGACGAGCTTTTAAAAAAATGTATATTTATATTTAAAATAAATGAAATTTATTTGTATTTACTTGAGTTTACAAGATTTCGAAACTGAAATTGGGAATAAATGTATGACTTGTAGCCGCGGTAGCTCAGTGGTTAGTGCGTTGGACTGAGAGCTGAAAGGTCCCCGGTTCAAGCCTGGACTGGGGCTAACAACATCTTTTCATAGAAACATTTTTCTATACCGCTCTACCTCTCGGCAGTAAATGGCAAACCTATGAGAGTAAAACATTGCCTATGAAAAGCTCTCACCCGCCGTTCGGATTCGGCAATAAACGGTAGGTCCCACCACTTTGAGTACAAATATAACATGCACAGCTCGAAATGGTGAGAGAGCTCGGCCTAAGTTCTTATAGGACTGTAGTGCCAAAATATTATTATTATTAGTGAACCCTTTGTTTGTTTTTGGGATCATTTTAAGCCCAATAATTCAAAATATATATTTTTAGAAGATTTGTTGGAATGTGATTTTGTAAATTTCATCAAATATTATATTTAATCCATTCGACACAAGTATAAAATAACCATATATTTTAAATATAATACACTCAGAAAACAGTTTCCTTATATTAAGGAAAATTTACTTGAAATAACGACAAGTTCAAACAATAAACCATTAATATATATTTTTTGTAATTTAACGAAAACTAACGGAATAATCTTACTACTATTTTAAAAATATTTCTATAAAATTTCAAAAATTGAAATCTAGTCTCAAAAAATATGAATTTCGAATAATTAATAAAAATGTTATTCTCATTTTTGGTAATTTTTCTTTATACCTTCTGAAGTAAACTTTTTTACTCAAATATATATTGACTTTATGTAAATTGGTTCACTTATCTAATACTTATATAGGGTACTCAAATCAAAGGAAATTCATTCAAGATTGCAAGATGGAGTTATTTTCAAGATCCATGAGCTATGGGTTACTCTGGAACACTTTAAAAGGTAACCGTCCGTTAGTCCGACTATAACTATTATATTTCTTACTAACACCAACTATAGATATTTCCCTACATAAAATTTACCATGTGACCTAACCTTCTTTACTGCTTTTTCATACGAAATACTTTTTGTGCTCATGTCCTAACAAGGTAATGTTTGATCAAAATTTCTACTAGGGTTATTCTAGAGAAATTGTGCTAGGTCCAAGATTGAAAACTTATCATTGCATTTTTCCCTTCATAACTAAACTACCCATGACCCACATTACATCTATTCTAATATGATAAATTTCTACTGAGACAAGTACTATTTACATAACCAAATTTGATATTTAATAAAATAAAGAATAACAGGTTATTCTAGTTACTCGGGTTATTCTAGGGAAATTGAGCTGGGTCCAAGATTGAAAAGTTATCATTGCATTTTTCCCTTCATAACTCAACTACCCATGACCCACATTACATCTATTCTAATATGATAAATTTCTACTGAGACAAGCACTATTTAGATAACCAAATTTGATATTTAATAAAATAAAGAATAACAGGTACTACTAAGAAATATACAAACATTAGATCTGATTGGACTGGTTGCGGTAGGTGCAAAATGCGTCTTGCCTTTCACAACATGTTGCACCTTTCAAGACCGTTGCTTACCATATTGACTGTTGAAGTTGTTGTTGCTGTGGTTGCTTGAGACGTTGCTGCTCTGAATACGCATATGTTGCAACAATCTGGCAGCATCGTCTACAATTCCAAGTGGACTGTTTTGCCGATTGCCACTATGTGTTGCTGTTGTCTCTGATTTCTGCATTGAACGCATGTCGTAAACGGGCGGCGGCAACGTTGAAATTGTTGTAGCAGTTGTTGCATTTATATTAACGGACATGATCACTTTTTATTTGTATAATTCGTATGGAGTTTAAAATGTTTTTCTTTTATTAGAAATCAAGAAAACTTTGTTTTCCGTTAGTTCTTATTAATTTTTGGTTGATTTTGTAAATAATCACTGCACTTATATTGCACTATCTAAGTCCACTATCGTTCAAACTTTGCACCCAAATAAATTCTCTCTCGTTTCGAATGTGCACCGAGAGACCGACTTCAATGACTGACGCACACTTACGCACTGACTTTTTGTTGCGTTGCACGATTTCCATGAACCCCGAAAATATATCTTCTGTTTTTCCCAAAAACACTGAAATCACAAACTCGAACAGGAACAACAACAATAACAACCACAGCAATAAATAGTTGGAATAGTACAACAACACAGAACAACAAAATAATATCATGCGTATCTTCTTCTGGTGGTGCGGAGGAACGAACGGCTGAATGAAACGATGAATGGACGGACTATAGGTCGGATATGCGTTACTCACGGTACACGATACGATAGTGATGTTAGATCCAAACAAAACATTATCCAATGTTCGAAATGTTCGAAATCTAACCAGTTTCTACCATTCTTTACCATTCTTTGATTTTATTAACATTAATTCGAAACTTCTTATGGGACAAATGTCAATATCATTTTTCTGGTCTAGCATTAAATTATTTTTCTTTATATTAAAATTAGTCAATAGGGTGAATAATCGGAAAATACCCATTGAATACAATAAAATACTATTTATACTATTAAATTACACTACTCACATTTACAGACATCAATTCTTTATAATTCGTAGGTGTTGCTTTTGACGGGTACTCAGTTTTGTTCTGTAAGATTTTTAACAAAATTGTAATCAACATTTTAGGTCTTCTTTAGACATTTTTTAGAATACCAAAATACAGTATCGATGTTTTGCAAAAAAATACTTTAAACACAATTAGTCTTTTAATGATCGAGACTAATTTTAATATACTGATTAAACCTAATATTTATAGGTTTTTCAGATATTTTAACCTAAACTCGGCAAATTTTTTTTGTTTGTTTTAAGTTTAGAATTTAGATGTATCAGCACTCTCCACTTTGATAATTTTCATTTGCCACTTTGAATGTTCGAATCATTAAATAATCGATTTTTAAAACAACCATCTCTATTTTGAGCAAGAAACCTAAAGACCATCAAAAATTCTAACCTCGCGCATATTTCTTCTTCGGTTCCCCCCCGTCAGTCATTCGAATACACATCAAAGTATCCGATAGACGCGAGCAGCCCGATCGGTTGGCTCTATTATCTACGCATAGCATATATCATCAACCCTATTAGAAGGAAGTGCTGTGAGAATGGTTCGTTCGTCGTTCGTATGTGTTGTCTGCGTTTCGTTTCCCACTTAAGATTGCGGCGGAACACTTGAGACTTGTGAATCATAATAGAGAATCTAGTTTTCGTAGAAGCAGCATAAAACACTTGGATTGTTGGCATACATTCGTAACACTTACTATAATATTATAGTGCATATAGCTATCACAAATTCCAAACAAATTAAGAGGCGCATTAAAAGTATTTCTGCTCTTTGGGGAGTTGAAATATGCGATATACTGTTGGAAGAAGGCCTTGTATTACAACGCAGCTCTTATTAGTTGTAAAATACTTTGAATTCTTTTCAACATTTTATCTTATTTTTCTGTATCTATTTTGTAAACAGTAGAGCGCTAGAATTCTCTCTGTATCGCCTCGTAAACAATTAAGAAATATGTTCCTCAAGTGTTTCTAAGAATCCATTCATATAAAATATAACAACACACACATACAATAACAAATTAGGTCATTGTCATTGACAGATATTGGAAAAAATGCACTTTGTCAATAGAACAAAACAAAAAAACATTCACCATAAATGAAGTTTGAAATAAGAAAGACACAAGAAAAAATTGTGTGAAATAATCTAAATGGTTTAGTATTTACAAATCAATATGTTGTAAATTTAGATCGCCATGATGAATTCTTTGCAAGTATTTGATAAATCAAAATTGGACAAACCGAATATTAGCATACCTTATTAAAAATGTAAAATAAATTTTCAAATCGTCACTGATATGCCAAAGGGGCGAATGTGCATTTTTAAAAATGTTGGGAAATCTAATTATAAAGTTTGAATTGCTTTAATGCCCGTAATTTTAACAACTAGATGTCTAGCTGTGCATAGATATCTATCGTGTAAATCAAATTTAGCAATTTCAAGACTTTATACATCATATCTAGTGGGCAATTTGTAGTATATCTTACACGGTCGATTTCCTATAGTTATCTATTAGTTAAATAAAATTCAAACAAAATATCAAATAAATTTGTATATTTGTTGATGTCAAAAATATGAACAATTTCACGCACAAATTTTGATTTTTTTATTTGCAAAAAGATATTTCAACACAAAATGCGGAGAGAATATTCAAATTGGCACGTTTTCTTGTCCTCCAATTTTCACAATTCGCTGAAATTTTTTTTTTTTTAATTTGCTTTAAAATTATTGCCGCATTTATTGAATTTTTAAAATTTGAAAGTTAATTTTATAACAAATTTGTCAATATTTAAAAAATCAAATGCAAGTGATGCCATATTTTAGAAAAATCCTCTTGGGTAGAAACGCGTAGGTAAAAAAACAGTTAAAATTTCCGAAAGATATATACCTAGTAGGTAAAGATATCTACTAGGTATGAACACCAATAGATATCTACTCGTTAAAATTACGGGCATAAAATTAGTAAAAATTATTTTTTTTTTTCATTTTATTTTTATTCTGGTTTATTCATCAAATCGATATGCGCGTTAAAAACAAACAATTAATTCCTTTATATAACAATTTTATTAAATATCAATAAGAATTTATCGCCAAAAGGGCGAATCTTTTCGTTTTTTTGTCATAACTTTTTATTGGTACAAGATAAAATAGTAGAGTAAAGCAGTTAATTGTTTGTTTTTAGGCACGTATTGTTTGGCATCATTATTTAAAAATAATTTTTCGAATTTTTGTTTTTTGCAAGAAATGTATTTTTAAATAATGTTGCCAATTGATAGGTGCTTTAAAAATAAACAATTAATTGCTTTACACTATTACTTTATTTTGCACCAATAAAATGTTATGGTAAAAAATCTCACTTTTGGTTTTATCATTTGTGGCTAGAAATATCAAAACCACACATGATTTTGGCACAGCATACTTGAGGAAAAACTACATTCAAAAATGTAAAAAAAAAAACGCAAATGTCAAAAGTTATACATTCGTCCTTTTGGCATGATAGTAACGATGTGGTATTGGGTCGATCGGCTCTATGAATTAAAAGTGGATTTCGTTAAAAATTAAACAAAACCTCATTTTTATGGAATTTTATTTATATTTGTGGTTTTATTTCATCTCAATGGGGCTTTGAGTAATTTTCAAAAATTAAGTTATATCTTTTTTTTTAATTTGGTTCTTTATTTCCTTGGGCTTAATTTCGTAGATCCGGATCAATCATGGTATTAGTTGGGTATTGAGGTAACCGAAACCGATATTAATCAAAATCGTAAATTTTTAATACACTAACCGAAACTGTTAAACATAAATCAAAAATAAACCGATATCCAAAACCAATAAAAACGATTCCATTTTATAATGGTCTTTCAACGATTTTTAAAATTTTAGCAATTATTATAATTTTCTATTTTGTTTATTTAATATAATTATGAATGAAATTTTTAAATAATTGGATTATTGTAGTTCTGGAAAATATGGGCAAAAATTAACATAAATACTTAACAAGGGAAAAAAACTTTTATACCGTCAGGGATGTCAATCCCGGACTATTTTCAATCCCGAAATTTCGCGACTAAAAAATTTGAATCCCGGGATTTTAAAAATAATAACAAAGGCATAAAATAACAAAATTCCTATTTGAATAATAAACAATTATAATGCTTAAGGCTCAATCAAAACTCATATAGTCAAATGGATCTGTTTTGAGGTTGAGTATGGTATTCAAAATACAAAATCCGCGGTATATATAAACACCGCGTTAGATATCATCAAACCATTTTTAAATACTTTATTAATAAATGTTACGTTCATAGATAACGATTCCAGTTTTATCGATATCCGAAACCCGGATTTAATTCGGCAACAAACTTGATAGTAAATCTTTCGATTGTCTTAGGAAAAAAAAAAATTATTTGAAAATAAGACTCTGTATTTCGACAAGAATGACTATTAGTCAAGAGTGACGTAATTCTTTACTATTGACGTCATTTTTTCGTCATTCGTCTGTACGCAATAGGTCTTTAGTGTTTTAAGATTACCATCCATTAAATGTTAGATTTACTTTTTCACGAAATGTGTATAAAAACATTGAAAGACTTTTGAATAAACTATTAAAAATTGATCAACTAGCTTTTTTTGTAATCCCCAAAATCCCGGGATTTAACGATGATCCCGGGATCAGTTTTTCGGGACTGATTTGACTTAAATCCCGGGATTGACATCCCTATAACCGTCATTCGTTCGGATTTCAATCCATGGCAAAAAAAAACCATGATCAGTTTCCGATCATGACCCTAGCACAATTCATAATATTCATAATATAAATTATATATATTTAAAAATTAACATTTTCCCTTTATAACGCCTTTGTAAAGATAACTAAATCAATAATGGATTTGAAATTTTTTAGATTTTTTGCTAATTTTGAAAATATAGCTGCTGAGTTTAACCTTTTAAACGATGTAATAATATTTGAAATTTAACTTTTTACAAATTTTATCAAAATTATTTGTTAAAAACAAAAATCCCTCACCGGCTTGTCAAAGCCACCTCAAGTGATCTGCGACATTTTTTTAACATCCCAAAATCCAGCATCTGATTGGCTGCTCGTCTAAGCCTATCGTAAAAAACTACGCTAAAAAACAATACAACTGCATAAAAAAATTTTGAAAAAATCAAATTCAACCCTCTTCGAATTGTTATTGACGAGTCGCAAAAATGCAATTTATTAAGTGTCACAAAAACACCCTCATTTTCATCGCACATATAGCATGACGCGTGCCAATAGGGGAGGGTTTTGACCACCAGTTCCTGAGACGTACAATAGCTGGCTACAAACTGCATCGAGGCACGTGTCAACATTCGAACACCCTCTGGTGTCGATCGTGCCTGTCCTGTCCTGTCCCGCCTGACTGAATGAATGCCTGACATGTGCAAAAGTATAATGCGTTTTGAAAAATATATAACTCACCCTTCGAGCAAAATGCATTTTGGTGATTTATGCTGAATTAGTTGCGGAAATGTAATGCATTAAGTTTTTAGAACTGCAAATGAATGAATGCATTATGTACGCAAAATATGCAAAGATTTATAAATATTAACAATAAACATTTTTTCCAAATGCATTCTATGGGTGGGTCCATTTGTAATGAGATTATTAGGACATTTTTATTGTTCTTTATATAGGCATTCTTTATATAGAGTTTTATAATATATAGCAACATATCCAAAATTAAATTAGAATATTTTGAAATTAAAATACACTTTTTTTAATGAAGAATCTTCAAGATAATCAAATGTACATCATCAGTAATACTTCTAACTATAAATTATATTCTCATTATACCCTACACCTATGAGGTACAGGGTATATTAACTTTGTGCATATATTGTAACGCCCCTTAGGAGGCGTGTCCGGTATGGAAAAGTATATATATTCTTGATCAGCATCACTACCCGAGTCCGTTTCGCCATGTCTGTCTGTCCGTCTTGCTGTCTTGCTGTCTTGCTGTCCGAATACAGAATAACTTGAGAAATACTAATCAGAATGCGGTGAAATTTCGTCTCAATATATTTAAGCCAAAAGTAGGAACTGAGTTTGAAAATGAGCCAAATCGGTCAACGGACACGCCCAACTCCCATACAAGTCACTTTTATATAACTCTTTAGGAACTAATAACTCGAAAAGTATTCAAGATATAGTTATAAAATTCACCTAAAAATATGTGGTCCAAAAATGGGCGTGATCCGCCCACATTTTTTTTTCATTATTTCCCGGGTTTTCATAGTGGAAATTTGATCCGTTAATTATTAAAATCAAATCTATGTAATATTAGCCTTACAAAATTTTAAATATAGGCGTGGTCCGCCCAATTATATTTTTATATTTTTTTGTTAGTTTTTTATACTTTTATATCAATTTTTTAATTTATGGGGATTTAAAACGTAAATTTCTGATATGTGAATAATATTCTGAGGGTGGGGAGGTTCAGCATAATTAAAAACTTTAAAATTAAGGTATGCAATTAAATATCCCACATTAATATCCCCACCAAAGGTGTAGGGTATTCCATAGTCGGGCCCGACCGACTATAAAAATCCGCCCCATGTGACCTAACTTTCCCAACTCGTTTTTAATTCCAGTTATTATATTGGGTAGAAATTGAAATTTTAAAAAATCCGTATAAAAACAGATATAGGAGTCGGTACTGAATTGTTAAAAAAATGAATAAATAAAATGGTCTTTAAAGTTATACCGTTTATATAATAAATTTTTTAAACTACTATATATTTGTGAATGTAAGTATGTATGTATGTATGTATGTATGTATGTATGTATGTATGTATGTTCCGAATAGGCTGAAACGGCAGAACCGAATTCAATAAAATTTTGATAAAAAGTGTATGCCGACAGTTATTACAGTGATATCAAGATATTTTACACTTGTGTATTCGAACTACCCCAAATTCTTTAAACTCACCACACCTAAATTCACCACACCTAAATTCATCACACCCAAATTCACCACACTAAAATTCACCACAATGAAACTCACCACACTAAAGAAAAACTCTACCGGGAGGAATTTTACGTGAAGAATTCTACCACGAAGAATTCTGCGGGGAAGATTTCTACTGGGGATTTCAACGGGGAAGCACAGTCTGAGGAAGAATTGTCTTTGAGAAAAGTTGTTTAGGCGTAGAATTATTTTTGTATTGGTTACTACATTTATAGCACCAATAAAAAAAAACGTCCACAGCGTAGCACGGGTCCCTGATATAATAATAAAAATGTTCTTTATATTAATAAAATCACTCCATATCCTTGGATTCACAAAATCTTTGCACGCGTCGTGCACGGGTCCAGCAGGTTTAATTATAATTTTAAAGAAATTCTATATGTATAACGATATTTGGAATAATTTTTATTTATGAAAATCGATACTATATCCAACCAGTAACAATAAAACCTTATTTATATTTCATTTAATATTGAATACATTTTTATTCATTTTTGCATTCAGATTATTATAAATTTCATTTTGAGAATTTTTGTATCTGTCGTTTTATATTAAAATAAAAAACATGGCTGGTAGAAAACCGTACAAGAAAATTTATGATCAATGTAAAGCATTTTTGGGTTTGAAAAGGAAAATATATGATGACCAGTTCCCTATCATAACCGTAACAAATTTTATACTAGGATATTAATTTCTTTTTATATACAAATATTTTCTTTCTTCCCTGACAAAACTCATAAAAGTTTATTATTATTTTTTTAATATTTTAAAACATTTACTGCTAGGTTTATGCAATATTAATACATTTTTTCACGGGGTAACTCAAATGTGAAAATGGAAGTTTTGCGTTTCATTAATTGATATATAATATAATAATAATAGTTTGGCGCTACAGTCCTGTATAGAACTTCGGCCGAGCTCTCTCACCATTTTGAGCTGTGCGTGTTATATTTGTACTCAAAGTGGTGGGACCTACAGTTTATTGCCAGATCCGAACGCGGGGTGAGAGCTTTTCATAGGCAATGTTTTACTCTCGTAGGTTTGCCATTTATTGACGAGAGGTAGCGCGGTATAGAAAATGTTTCTGTGAAAAGATGTTGTTAGCCCCAGTCCAGTCTTGAACCGGGGACCTTTCGGCTCGCAGTCCAACGCACTAACCTCTGAGCTACCGCGGCTACTATTTTTGCTTTTCATATTTCATTAATTGTTACTTTTCATATATTTAGTATGAAAATAAATGTGAAAATGCGGTATATTAAAAAAAAACTCCTGTTTAAAAATGTTTATACACTGATCAAATTAATATTATTTTGAAAAATGATATTGATTTGAAAAAAAGGTTTACTGCAGTTGGTTAGTTTTTAAATACATTTGTATTTTATTTATTTTGCTACACCATGTATTGGACATTCGTTCTCTACACATTGCAGAAACTGTATTGAAAACGAATTTTATTATTTGAAATCGTTGTAGACATATTCATCAATGACAAATTTTCTAATGTCCTCGATTCATCATTGATGACCTTGTCGTCAATGAGGCCATTTCCTGCTGGGTATTGTTTTGAAAAATGATATTGTTTTGAAAAAAAAATAGGTTTACAGCTAAATACATTTGTATTTATTTGAATTTATTTTGCTACACCTTGTAGTAAACTGTATTGAAAACTAATTTTATTATTTGCAATACGTGTGGACACACAACGAACGTATTACGAAAAATCGTAGGTCGAGCAGGTATAAATGAATTCGTTGTTTTCGTGGTTTTTTTACAGCATTTTTTTAATTATTCAGTGTAAGCCGACTTTGAATATCCTACACATATCGTCATTTACAGAAAGCTGGTAACCACGACAGAAAAATTAAAAATGCTGTAATCTTTGATTTTAAAAATAAAAATTATTTAAAAAAAAATCAAAAATTGTTGTGAAAATGTTAATTCTAAACTGTCCGGCATTTTTCTGTGATTTATCATGAAAAAACTATAAAATTTAAGATCAAAGTGTAGATATACAAATAAAGTACATTATCCCAGCTATTTTTTAAATTAAGACAAATACTCATAATTTTCTGACTTTTCGGAATTTTATTATAAACATCAAGATGTACTTCCGTTTTCAGTCTCGTCCGGATCGAGCACTATTATTTTATATTTGTCACAGATGTACAATTTTTTAATTACTTTATTATATATCGTAAAAAGGCATATATCACATTAAAATAATCATATTATGTTTAAACAATCCACAATGGTCATTTAGGCACAACAATTTTTCGAAGTTTTCATAATTTTCGATAATTCAAAATAAGCAAAAGTTATAACTTTTAATTAAAAAAAATGTATAATGTTTGAAAACATGTATAATGTTTCAACATACATAGAACTTTTATAAAATCGACATTAAATTTACAAACTTTTAATATACTATTTTTTCGACTTTTTCAAGAACTACCAATTCTTTGCTTTATAATGTTATGACCAAAACACTATGACATCAAACACATCAACATTTTGCATAAACAAATTCATAAAAAATATATAACAATCAGTAAAGGTCACCCAGAGTTCATCTGATTTTCGACAACTATGTCCTCGGAACAATAGTCACAACTTTACTAAAAAAAATCCCATATACCGTGTAATCAATATTTGATTTTTTTCACTCTATTTTGATGATATTTTTTATTAAATCCCAATAACACAAGCCAAGCCGGATGTCCTTTGCATAGTATATGCATCTACTTAATGGTTGGTGTTGGGGTGGGGGATGTCGGACAATAATTGCGCACGGATTAATTCCAGAATTCAGATTCCTGCCGATCGATCGATCGGTCGATGCATTGTCCAGCTGATACCAGGCGGCGACAGCAACAACACACTGAAAATAATCCGCTTTGAATGCAAAATTGAAATGCATCGAATACAAAAGGACCCTATTTGCCGCGTGCCATTAACGTGCGTCCAGCTGCTTTGACCTCTACACGGGGAAAGGACTCTGCGGAATGTTGCTACAGTTTCGTAGTTGTTGCTTTTGCTGTTGTTGTTGTTGTCTTCGTTGCTGCACTCCAATTAGCCCACACTTTGGCAACAACAAAGGACCTCTTCCTGGGACTGTGTCTGGCTCAGGCCGGGCACCATGTGAGATAATCGCGCATAAGTTGAGCGAACACAAAATATTTAAATAATAGAAAAATATTACAATAAAAAACGCACAAAACAAAAAACAAAAAAATAAAACACTGCAGCAAATAATTTGCATGCGCCCTTAACAAGGACCCGATCCATTCTAACGGGCAACTGTCACCACTTGCTGCTCTTGTTCGGATTGTTGCAATGTGTAGCGCCTTCAAATGAATGCCGCGTCCATTTGACGGACAGGCCCGGGACATTTGATTGACACCTCGTTTGTGCGCAACAAATCAAGTGTTAATTTAATGCAGACGGACAGCCGGCCAAACAACAATCAAACAGATTTTGAAGCCGCCGATGTCCTGCAGATATTAAATGCATTCATGATTTTTTTCTTTCTTTTGATTTCGATTTGGATTTGTAATGTTTAATGATTTTACTTTGTAAGTAGTGAAATTTATTATTGGTCGAATTTTAGTAAAAATTTATATTTTAGTCAAAATTTGAGTTTTGAGTGGGAATTGAAATTATTAGCGAAAATTTGAGTTATCAGTAAAACTTTGATTTGTAGAGAAAAATTTAATTTTTAGTGAAAAATTGAATTTTTAGTGAAAAATTGAATTTTTAGTGAAAAATTGAATTTTTAGTGAAAAATTGAATTTTTAGTGAAAAATTGAATTTTTGGTGAAAAAATTATTTTTTTTGTGAAAAATTGAATTTTTGGTGAAAAAAATATTTTTTTTGTGAAAAATTGAATTTTTGGTGAAAAATTCATTTTTAGTGAAAAATTGAATTTTTAGTGAAAAATTGAATTTTTAGTGAAAAATTGAATTTTTAGTGAAAAATTGAATTTTTAGTGAAAAATTGAATTTTTAGTGAAAAATTGAATTTTTAGTGAAAAATTGAATTTTTAGTGAAAAATTGAATTTTTAGTGAAAAATTGAATTTTTAGTGAAAAATTGAATTTTTAGTGAAAAATTGAATTTTTAGTGAAAAATTGAATTTTTAGTGAAAGATTGAATTTTTAGTGAAAAATTGAATTTTTAGTGAAAAATTGAATTTTTAGTGAAAAATTGAATTTTTAGTGAAAAATTGTTTTTAGTGAAATTTGAATTTTTAATGAAAATTTGAATTTTTAGTGAAAATATTAATTTTTAGTGAAAATTTGAATTTTTAGTGAAAATTTGAATTTTTAGTGAAAATTTGGCTTTTTAGTGAAAATTTGAATTTTTAGTGAAAAATTGAATTTTTGGTGAAAAAATTAATTTTTAGTGAAAAATTGAATTTTTAACGATAAATTGAATTTTTACTGAAAAATTGCATTTAAAAGAAAAATTAAATTGTTAGTGAAAAATTGAAATTTTAGTGAAAAATTGAATTTTTAGTGAAAATTTGAATTTTTAGTGAAAATTTGAATTTTTAGTGAAAAATTGAATTTTTAGTGAGAAATTGAATTTTTAGTGAAAAATTGAATTTTTAGTGAAAATTTGAATTTTTGGTGAAAATTTGAATTTTTAGTGAAAATTTGAATTTTTAGTGAAAATTTGAATTTTTAGTGAAAATTTTAATTTTTAGTGAAAAATTGAATTTTTAGTGAAAATTTGAATTTTTAATGAAAATTTGAATTTTTAATGAAAATTTGAATTTTTAGTGAAAATTTTAATTTTTAGTGAAAATTTGAATTTTAAGTGAAAAAATTGAATTTTTAGAGAAAATTTGAATTTTTAGTGAAAATTTTAATTTTTAGTGAAAAATTTGAATTTTTAGTGAAAATTTTAATTTTTAGTGAAAAATTTGAATTTTTAGTGAAAATTTGATTTTTTAGTGAAAAATTTAACTAGTAGTTAATGATTGAATTTTTCTGTTAAACAATTTAATTTTATTGAAAAATTTAATTTATTTGAAAATTTTAATTTTGTGTGAAAATTTTTAGTGAAAAACTAAATTTTAGTGAAAAATTGATATCTTGTGATAAATTGAATTTTTTTTTTTAGTGAAAATCGAATATTTAGTGAAAAATTAAATTGTTAAATAAAAATTGAATTTCTAATGAAAAACTTAATTTTTAATGAAAAAACTAATTTTTAATGTAAAACTTAATTATGTATGAAAAATTGAGTTTTTTTTTATGAAAAATTTAAATTTTGAAAATTTGAAATTTTGGTGAAAATTTGAATATATAGTAAAAAAAATTATATAACTTTTATTTTTTTGATTTTTTTTGTAAACATATCGAGTTTACAAGATTTCGAAAGATGTTTGGCACAGTTTTAGACTCACTGTTGTCCTCTGTTGGATGTATTTGCTAAATAAAAAAATGGTGCGTGTATTGGCTAAGAAGTGGCGTGTATTTGCTAAACAATAGTGTGTGTATTCAATAATTATTTAAGTTTTAATTATAAAAAAAATATGTAGGTAGATAAAAAAATGTATCTATAGCAAATTCAAAATCCAACCATCCAACTATACAAAATAAAAAAGACAGAAATATGTGTGAATTTTCTCAGAATTATTTAAATTAACCAATAGTAAATTTGGAACATTTCAGAGTTTTTAAAGTAAGTGGTCAGTTCAATATGTTTATTAATATTTACCAAATTCAAATCTTATATATTCGAACATAGTAAATGGTTTCCGACATAATATTTAAGCAAACGCGGAAAATTTGCTTCAGTTTTGAGCTAAGCCGATTTTTATTAATATTGCCCATTGTAGAAATAAAACTCACCAACTTCATTTTAAAAATTTCGATAATAGGTTTATACAAATTTAAATATATATCCCACATTTATCGATCCATAAGGTTAAAAATATTGTCAACTGATGATAAAATGTTAATCCTTTGATAGGCATAAACAAAAAAAAGCAAATCAGTGATTTTTGTAAATTTAGTCAATTAAAAAATGTGAAATTAAATACTATATCGCAATTTTATTTCTAAAACGACGATCAAATATTTTGTTAGTCATAGAAAAAATTGTAAAAAAAAACTAAATTGCTCAGAGTATTAAATTGTTATTTTATTAATATAGTAGGTCTTTTTAATGATTATTTATGTTAATATAAATTGCTTGTGTATAAATATAATTATTGTAATAATTATTATTATATATTTAAAAAATGCTATACAAAAACTATAAATATATTTTAAAATCTGTTTTGATTTAATAGAAAATATAATATTTACATTAGCAAGTGTGGGAATTAAATATACATAATTACTGGAACAATATAATGCTATAAAAAATGCTATAAAACAGACAGACACGTGTTTAGTAACCACAAAAAGTACAATATTTATTATTATTATTTTTGGTTTTTGTTTAATTTGAATCAATTGAATAATTTAGAATAGTTGTTAATTTTTATTCAAATAGGAAATATTTAGCATTTAAAATTTTTAATTTTAGTAGAGAATCGATTAAAGAATTTACAAAACCAGATTAGTGAAATATTAGAGTTTATGCAATTAAATACGAATGCGTTTGATTTAAGAGTTAGTTTAAATATAAAATGTTTACTTTACACTTATTACAATTACAAAACTGTTATGTAAAACAACAATCAATGCTTGAATATATTTGGAATAAAGTTTACTGTGTTTCAATAAATATTTAATTATAATAATATGTTTTAAGTTATACTCGAATATACTATAATAAAAATGCATATCATAATTAATGCTTATTTATTTTTTGAAATTTGTTGTTTCACTTAGGTTCTAAAAAGCAGTCATTTATTCTCCTTAAAGTTATTTACTCGTAGTTCTTGCGACATTTCGACCAATATACAAATGTGTGAGTGTGAAAGTGATAAAGATATTTTTAAGTATATCTTTAAGTAAATATATAAATAAATAAAGAAATAAAGAAATAAAGAAATAAAGAAATAAAGAAATAAAGTAATAAAGAAATAAAGAAATAAAGAAATAAAGAAATAAAGAAAAAAAGAAATAAAGAAATAAAGAAATAAAGAAATAAAGAAATAAAGAAATAAAGAAATAAAGAAATAAATAAATAAATAAATAAATAAATAAAGAAAGAAATAGATAAATAAAGAAATAAAGAAATAAAGAAAAAAAGAAATAAAGAAATAAAGAAATAAAGAAATAAAGAAATAAAGAAATAAAGATATGAAAAAAATCATTTTAACAGACTACAACAAAAAAAAACTTACTGGCACTGAATCAAATCATAAATACGTAAATCTTTATTTTAAATCATAGTTTTTATTTATTATATAAAACTGAAGTACTATTTAGGGATTGCAATATTTAAAACAGATTCGCAACGAAACCGTCATAAAAAATAAAATATAAAACCGATTTTAACCATTTCATTTTCATTTTCATTATTAGATAATTATTTTTAGTTCTTGTGTAATTAAAAAAAAAACAGGTTTTCTTGTTTAAGATTTTGACAATATGTATAAAAAGTAACATTAATACAAAAACCGAAATAACAAGAAGCCGCTATATCCAAACCGCGTCCATGTAAAACATAAATCCGTAATCCGTAACCGGGTTACAAAAATTGTTATAAAGGAAATGTTCTACCCTATCATTCTGCCCTATTTGTAGGTACTCAAAATATATTTTTCATCTATTTTATTTCAGTAGAATATTAAGAATATTATAGAAAAATATATTCTTAATACCAAACTACAACATTTAATAGATTCTGAAGTTTTTTAATCAAAAATAACACTACTTAAAAAGATTTTTTCTACGAACATCCGCGCATCACTGGTGCTGATTTTGAGTGCATACTCAGTGTTTTCTATTGACTCCCGTTTTTGAGAAAATAATAATCATAATTTTAATCCCATTTCATGCACTACTTAAAATAAAAAATATAGTTTTTAAAAAACCATTACTTGCAATAGGCCAGAGTAATTATAATATACTAATGATTGCTAATATTCATATACGTTTTTAAAATATTTGAGTCTTATCATTTTTTTTTAAGCATTTTTGAACAAATGATAAATAAGAACATGACTTATGGTTATCCAGAGCATATTTTAAAAATTAGAATCTGTGAAAAATACTCTGCATAATCATAAATAATTTTAGTATTTATCAATGATCCAAAATACTAAAAAAACCATCCAAAAATAGACTGAAAAATTTAAAATATTTTTGAGTTTAAATTCAAATATCTTAAAAATTAATTAATCATTTATTAATATATTATTATTAGACTTGACAATTGAGAGATAAATTGCATTTATATTTTTTTTTTAGATAACTAGTTGTGTAAGGGAATGTATTCTAAAAAGGACCTAAAAATTGATAATATAAAAAGGGCCTAAATGTTATATAATAAAAAGCATTATCCCAAAAGCACGTATTAGATAGACGAGATGTATGAGATGTATGAGATATTCATCGGAATGGGATATTCTCGTTTTGTTGAGTAGTGTAATAATACAGAAAAATAAAAATGTCATTTAACATCCATTTAACATCCATTTTCATATGTTTAATAACAAAGTTTTTATATGTATAATTATTAATTTTGAATCTGGGATGAAAAGTTTAATTAAATAATTCTCAGTTCAGAGCCACACAAATCTTATCAAAACAAAAAAAACAGCAAACATATTATGATTGAATTTATAGATTTTATAAATATTCATAAATATTAAAAAAAAAATTCATAGATATTTTATAAATATTTAATATTTTTAAAATATTCTCCAGCTTTTTTAATGATTTTCAGATTTTTTTTTATTTATGATTCTTTAAATATTTAAAAAATGTTAATATAATTAAAATCTTATTATGTTTGCTACAAAACATATTGATTAGCTGTGCCTAAAAAAACTCTTAATTCAGTCTTATATTTCATATCCCATTACTCTTCATATCTTTCTTATGACTTTTAATAACTTAAAAAGGAAATAGTTTCATTCAAATTTTAACAGAAAATAACAGTATTTCATTTTGCAATCTTAAACAAAATAATGAAAAACAACACTGAAAATAAAACAAACCGGCATGTTCCAATTTCAATTCAGATTTGTTTTGGCTTATTCAGAATATGATATTTTATTACATGGTGTCTCCAATTTGTGGAAATGTTATTATGTTGAACCATCAGAATGTATTGTGCAGATACCACATGTCTTGCCAGAAATGCTGAACATTGTGTTATTACTGAAATGTCGACATAAATACTGACATGACTTTGATGCTTCAGAATAAATTAAAATCAAAATCATTACTTCAAAATTTTTCATTTCATCAATTTTTAGTTTTGAATAGCGTTGAAGGAATTTATTTAACAAATTCGCCGTGCAACGATCTGTGACTCAGTGCAAAACATTAGTTTTCCAACACTGAAAAAAATAATCGACGTAAATATAGCAATAGATATTAATTGCATTCATTAATCAATCCAGCAATGAAATTCACTTATTTAATGAAAACATTTGTTATTCTTCGTAAAATCAGTAATTCCGTTTGTTAATATCAATATTTGTACGTCAATGCAGCAAATTAATTAGTCGGCGCAGTTTCTGCAATTATATTTGCTAAAACTTCGCCGACTAAATTATTTGCTGCATTGACGTACAAATATTCGTATTAGCGAACGCAATTGCTTATATAACGAAGAATGGCAAATGTTTTCATTAAATTAGTGAATTTCATTGCTGGATTGATTAATGAACGCAATTAATATCGGTTGTTATATTTACTTCGATTATTTTTTTCTGTGAATAAAATGTTGTAACATAAAATTTGTCTGCCATAAACATTACCATGCCATATGTCTAGTGGAGACGCAATGTAACAAAATACATATTTTTTAATCTAACTCAAACCATTTAAATTGCTGTAAACGAATTTCATTCGATTTGAGTTTCAATCGGTAGTGAATTTTAGAACATGTCCGAATAACAAAAATAATATTTGCCAAATGATGTGTAAAATATAAATAAAACTAAAAACTAGATAGAAAATATATTTATTTATTATAAAGTTTATTTATTTCTAACATATAATTAATTATAAGTAGTTATATATATTTATATATATAAATTTATAATAGTTTTTATGTTGTTTATACAGTCTTGCAATAGTAATAAGCATCCATTGATTTATTGAAATATGAAATCCGTTTGGTTTTAGAGGTTATAGATTTTAGAGATCAGAAAGTAAATGTATAAGATTTGTAAAAGACATGTTGAAGTAACTGAAAATCTTCAAATTATGTGTTATATATGGAGCAACAAAAACATCTTCAATGGATGCCCATTACTATTGCTGTGGGCTGTACCATCTATGATAATCATATAGCATTCCATGAAATGCTCTATCTTTGTTGGTGTTTCTATTACAGTATTTTTCCTCTCTATAGTATGCTTTTAGGTTTTTATTTGTTTATTTATTTATTTATTTATTTATTTATTTATTCGCATATATGTAGATATTGCATATATTCTTAAAGTTAGACTTAAATTAATCAGCCTCATAAATAAGCTTAACCATTAGTAATTATTTTATTATTGCATTAAATACTCTGAAGTTGTATATTTCAGGAATATCAAAATAGATTTACCAAAAATATAAAAGAATTCATTATTATCAAAAACAAAATTTGGTAATTTTCAATTAAAAGTGTTGTACATAATTTGAAAATACAAAAATTTAATATATATTTCATTTTAAATTTCAATTTTACTCTTTATATGTTTTCTTTTACACTATACTGAGTGAATATGCTACGAGTACTTATATAATCTTCATTTCATATTTTGTAAAAAGACATTTATGTATTTTATAAAATTATCATATTTTTTAATCGTTATATGTTCCTGTTTTATTTGGCCACGAGTACGTCAACAATTAAATTTCCAATTTCTTGCTGTCATTTTATATTATTTGAATAGGAAAATTGATCTTCTTGAGTATAGTTTTAGTTTTATTAAATTTATTTGTTTTTGCATTATTTAGACTTTGAATTAGTGCTATTTTTAGGTGAATTTAATTAAGAATTTTATGGGGATTTTCTTATTAGCAGATTGAGTTGGGGTTGCTCTGAAATGAGGTTAATATTTAAAACACAATTTCGATATGATGATGGAAACTTTGCCTGATACCTATTATCGAAATAAGTTACAGTTATTTTGAAAGTATATATTTTTGAATATGCGTGCAAATGTAAGCGTTTCTTTAAAATATGGTACAGAATACTATTAGTTCGGCTGACAAAATATATTAAAAAATTTAGAGCGCATAGTTCGAAATAATTTGAATAAATCGGGAAATTGAAACAGTGTGGTTGTGGTATGTATTTCTTATAATTCAAAGAACAGTATCGAAAATTGCGTTTGAGAGTGTTCTAAATTTTACACAATTTCAATTCAGTAAAATAAAATTTTGTATTATAAATATAAAAAAAATATATTTTAACTTCAAAAAACTATTTCAATAAATACGCATTCTTCAGTTACTTAAAATTCCCAAAAACAAAATCCTCAAACACAAAAGCCCCAAACACTAGATCCCCAATAAGTACTAAATATTATGTTATAATGAGGCACCGTTTTGATTTATGGAACCGGAATCGGATCTGTTATTAAAAAAATTTTGGAACCGGAATCGGAACCCATATAATTTGTTTTTGTTGGAACATGAATCTGAACCGGATCCGCAATTTTAAAAACCCTGGAAATAGAACCGGAACCGATGTTCCAAAGTGTTTTAGTACCTGATAATAATTAAATGTAAATACTTTTTATTTTGCGGCCAATTGAGGCTTTTGTGGTTGGGAATTTTGTGATTTTGGAATTTTGTTGTTGGGGATTACAAGCCGCTTCCAGTTGAGTTAAAATAGAAAATAAAAAAAAAATAAAATTCGAACCATGTATTGCCAAACTTTGATCATTACGCATTTTTTTCTATGGGCAGTCTATTTATCATATCTATATAATTGAAGGATGCTGATTTGAAGAGCATACTCAGTTTTTTCTTTTTCATATCATGCAACGTTTTTACGAAATTTGAAATCAAAATTCCAGAATCTGTTCGATAATTTTTAAGTATTAACAAATTAATTGAATCTACAAAATTTATTTTCTAGAAACATGAAACTGAATTTTTCTTGTAATTGTCAAGAAAAATTGAATATTCATTGGAATACATATACTCCAATAAGTCTTCAAGATGTTTGAACTGGATTCATTCTCGCTTTTGTTTTTATTATTTCTTATAAAAAAAAAGTTCATAGTTATTTAGTATAGAATTGAAAATAACTGCCAAAAATAGTAACTTTTTGGTACCGACTCTGCTTTTTGAAATATGTTCTTAAAACATTGAAATTTACCCTGTCATGTAACTGATCGGATTGAGACATGGAAAAAATTCAATGATCAATTCCCGATTGCCTAATTACCCTAATACAGTATATATTATCGTAACAGAATTATAAATTTTATATATTTCAAAATCGTTTCGTACTAGAAAAAAGTGACTATACTATAAGAATTGATGTAATTAAATTATAAAGCAGTCAGTAATATTTTCAAAATCTATTCTTGCAAACCATTTGTTAAACAATTTTTTGTTACATTAAATAATGAATAAGTTAAAATAAATGAATGAATAAAATTTATTTAGCAAAAATGAAAATTTATCGGTGTCAATATGATACAAAATCTTTTTGGATAGTTTGGAAATTGTGGAAAACCCTATTATTTTCATATCAGATTGTCAAAAACGATAATTTAGATCTATAAACTATATAGTTAAGATGTCATTTCATTAGATGGGATTATATGTATTTTAATTGAGTTTTTATTATAAAAAAATATTAAAATTGTGTTGAAAATGTAGAAGTGACAAAAATAGCTGAATCCAGTATGCCATTCGTTTCGCTATCGTTACGAGATTAATGCGAGAAGATGTGGAATTAACACGATATCGTACACATTCGATATGAGAACATTTTTGAAATCGGAACGATATCGTTGACATAAATCATCTGAATTCGAGATTGATGTGAAAAATATTGCGATATCGATGTGAGAAATGTTTAAATCGTATCGTCAAATAATTTGAAATTTTAAAAATTAGAACCGATAAAGCAACGAGATCGAACTTTTTTATAGAAGTTATTCGAGATAGTTTCGAGAAATCGACGATCTCCGAGACATGGCAGACTGGAAGGTATTAATCATTAGCTTGGACTTTAATATGAATAACCATTAATTATAATCTATAATAATATGAAATTGATATGGTTTTTGTTATTTTAGGATTTGTAACTATCGAATCGCTATCGAACAGGTTAACCAATGAATTTTGGTTTTGTTTCGAAATTTAAAATTTTATCTGAAAAAAATAATTATTTTATCTATCATTATTTATCGTTATCGTTACGTAATGTAGACAAAGTTAGTATCTAGAAAATTTAATTAAAAATTGACATAAGTTTGTATACTAAAATTAGTTCTGACAATTTAAGAAATTAAGATTTAAGAGTTTTTTAAAACACTACATATTTTATAAAATATTTTGAGTTGTATGTCTAAAAAATATTTTCGATTTTATATCGAAAAATTATGATTTTTTTATCGAATAAAAATGTTTTTGAGGATAGCTTTTAAATATAAAAGATATACAAATATGTCAAATAAAAATGTTCGAGTTTATGTCCCAATATCCAAAAAAACTATTTGAATGTTTAGATAAATTTGTATAACAAAAATAGTGCTGAGAACTTAAGAAATTTTAGTTTTAAATTTTCTTGTAAAGCACTGAATTTTAATTTTTTAAGAAGTATTGCTGAAAGGATCTAAAATTTCAAGTATTCAAAATCAGCACCCGTGAATTGTATAAATAAACCTTATTGGTTGCCTATAAAAAAATTGTAACTCGTTTTGTAGAGCATTATTTATCGTATTCGGAACGTTTATAGCAATCATAATTTAAAACAAAATATTAATTCACGCACTCAAGAAACATGATTGCCTCCATCAGGTTGTGACAACATCATTCAATGATTGTAATTATTTTTGTGTATTTAATTTGTGTAATTATATTTCATTGCATAATTGTGTTAGAGTTAGAACTTCTGTAATCGAATAGAAAAAATAAATAAAGTCAAGCCAAAGATTTGCGAAATTCCAAAAAAGGAGGGGGGTGGATCTTACCAAAAAATTAAAGCAATAGAAAAGAAATAATAAATAAAAATAACAATTTTGTAATAGTTTTAATTTTGATTTTTTAATTTCTTCAAATTTGTTTGAATGTTGGGTATGTATTTAATGTAGGTATGTGAGTACTATGTATTGATAAATATATATATATATTTTATAAAAATTGTTGTATGTATTTGTTCTTGTTGTTGTTGTTGTTAACAAATTGTAATTGTCTAATAATACCAACGTACAAATAGAAACAGGTCAAAAGCACCGATCTTCAGCTAAGTTTTGTATTTTTGTTTTTCTCATACTAAATAGTAAAACACTAAAGCTACAAATATACATAAATTTAAGCTTAAAGCTATGCTATGTAATGGACTATATATATATATAAATGTATTTGTATGTATATATGTAAATGTGTATGTACGACCATTTATCTTATGATACATATTACTTCATATTAATAATTTTTGTATTTATTTAGTACTTATTTCTTGATGTGTACGAATTAAGCTTAGGTAGAAAATGCTTATGTATTAGGAGCTTTACGTATAATACTTACATATATATATATTTATTTACAATATTTTATTTAAAGTATTTAATAATTAAAAAATGACAGTATTACAAAACAAATAAACGGAAATGGTCACAAATTACCTCACAAAATGCAGCATTCTTGAACTTTGTTTTTTTTCACTGTACAAATATTTTGAAATTTATTTCAAAGTGCTGCCACATTTTGAGCAGTGTGCTATTTGCGCGTGTTTCTCTTACAATTCGTTTTGTATTTTTACCCAGCGTTGCCACCCTTAATGCATCATAATTCTATATGTATTAACAGAACAGCAGTAGAATAATTTTTGAAAATAAGGCAACTTTCATGTTTTTTTGTTTCTCATGTAATATTTAATTATTTGGTTTTTTTCATTTTTAATTTTGTTTTTAGTGAACAAAAAATTTGCTAAATTTTTTATTAAATTTCTTTATTAAATGCAAAATTTATAATTTTTTTGGCTAAACCTAAATTTTGTCATACATTTGTCATACTTAATTATTAACTAATATGTGATTAAAACTCACGTAATTTTTCAAATAATTTTGCTAAAATTCAACAAAGCCAATTAGTGAAGTTTTGTGAAAATATTTAGGTATTTAAAATAAAAAATCTTAAACGGCTGTCAATTTTGAGATCTTCCAAATTGTTAACAAACATATTTTTTAATTTTAATTTTAATTAATTTATTTTTTAATTTAATTTCTTTTTGCAACTTTGCACTTAAGCTGTTTTCTTAAATTACGCCTAATAATACCGTCGTTGGTGTAGCTTTTTGTGCTTTTAAAACATACAGTAAAAAATGTAGTATTACAAAATTAATGTTAATCTCATACTCTTGAGCTTTTGCTCAAAAGCTCACTTAACTAAAGCCAAAGCTAAAGCACAGCTTTAAGCTTCAGTGTGATGTTTACTGTTATTTTTTATTTAATTTTTTGTATTATATAAAGTTTATTGCACTCTTCTTTGTTGTTGTCCGCCGGGGCGCATATGTGAGGTAGTCAACAATAAAAGCTCAGTCAAAGCTTTTAAGCTCACTACTCTGTCATCAACACCTCATACGCCTGCCGATGCTCGTGCAACAATTTGAGTGTATAATGGATTGATTTTTCTCACTCCAAACTCTAAAAGCTCCATACGTACTGCAGCTTTTATTCAATGGCTGCGTACTGATCAACTCAAGCAGCTGTTGCACTCATTGCGCACGAAATATGTGCTCAAGTTTCACACAGCTTTCACTCAAGCTGAAGTTACACTCAAACTGCTGCTGCTATTTAACTCAAGCTGCTCTGCTGCTGTGACGTTCAGCTCAAACTTGAGTTCCACTCAAAGTTCAAGGATCCGAATTTTAATTTGAAACGAGACGACGATAAAGACGACGCCGAAACAAAAGCTCTCCGAAAATAATTTTGAAAGAAAATTCTTCGCTATCGCTGCCGTTGCCGTCGTGATCTACGTGCACTCGATGATCATCGGCTGACTGGACTCGATCACCGAGGGGCGGCTCTCCTGTGTCTGTGCGTGCTGATGCGCAGCGGCGGCGGCATGTGCAGCAGCCGCAGCAGCAGCGGCATGAGCAGCAGCAGCGGCGGCGTGCGCATGTGAGACGCTCATGTACTGCTCGTTGGTGGTGGACTGGACGACATGTAGCTGTTGCTGCTGCTGTTGGTGTTGGTGAAGGTGCTGCTGCTGTTGCATCTTTGAAGTTTTCAGCGCCTGCTGTTGGTGGTGATGTTGTTGTTGCTGCTGCAATAATTGCTGTTGTTGGTGGTGGTGCTGCTGCTGGTGCTGATGTTGCTGCAATTGTTGCTGTTGCAGCTGGCTGGCAGTTGTGAGCAGCATGGCTGCTGGCGGCAAGTGCTGCTGCTGTGGCGACTGTTGTGGCGGCAGACCAGGTGATGTGGCCTGCAGCGCGAGCAGACGTGGCGGCGAGTGGTGGCCGTGACGTAGATGCGGGTGAGCATGTTGCTGCTGCAGCAGCTGCTCGTAGGCCTCGCGAGAGTCCGGCTCAGGATGGTCTTTGTCTGTGGATAAGGAGGAAGATGATAAATTAATAAAACGCACCAGGAATCAATGCAGAAAAAAAAATCTAACACAAATGATCAGAGAAACTGTCATTAAAATTAAAATATAGATATTCAAAAATATTACTTCTTAATAGTAAGAAATATAATTTCTTACCACAGTATATTTTTAAATGAATTTCATTGTCAAACTTAAATTGACCTCGAATAACAGTTTTTACTAATGAAAATGCTAACTAAATTCAAGAATTTAACTTCTTAAAGCTAAGAAAGAAACTCACCGAGACACTCAGATGTTGCGGCGGCGGCCATCGCCAACTCCTCCTCCAGATTGTTCGGCTTGCAACTGGTGGTCTTCCAGTGGGTACGAAGCCCGCTAGCGCTGATATACTTCTTGTCGCATCCCTGGCAGACATAGGGCCGGTCGTTGGTGTGTAGTCGCTTGTGCAGCTTCAGATGCACGAACTGCGTGAACTTCTGCGGGCATAGATCGCAAGCGTACGGTTTCTGACCACTGTGCAGCCGCAGATGCGTCTTGAGGTTGGATGTGGAGGAGAAACGCTTCTTGCAGATGTCGCACTGGTGCGGCTTCTCGCCAGTGTGTACCAGGTGATGTTTCTGCAGGTGCGCCAGCTGCGTGAAGCTCTTCGTGCAGACGTTGCACTTGAACGGACGCTCGCCGCTGTGCGTTCGCAGATGAACCTTGAGGTTCGACAGCTGTCCGAATGTCTTACAGCAGACGTTGCACTCGTAGTGCATCTTGCCGTCCTTCTTTTTCAGCGGGTATGGCAGCGATCGGTAGCCGCGCGAAGCCAGCGAGTTAGGGCTGAGCGGGCTGCCACTGCGCGGACAGGAGTTGCCGTCCGGACTGAGGCTGCTGGGTGGCGAGATACGCAGCGGTGACAGACGCTGCAGTGGTGCCAGCGGTTGCATGAGCGGGTGGCTCAGCAGCTGCGTGCTGTTCTGCAGCAGATGCAGGTTAGACGTGGAGCCGCTGCCGTTCGACTGATGATCGCCGAAGGGCGAGTGACTGTGCGGTGGCGAGTGGAAGTTGGAAGTGGAGGTGGGCGCCGCATGCAGCGCGTGTCCGTTGGCGCTACCGTTCGAGTAGCTCGAGTAGCTGGAGTAAGGCGGCGTTTGATGGCCGTCGAGTGCGGCGCCATAGGCAGAGTGTGGCGTTGCATGTGATGGCGGCGGCGAGTAGACGATGTGGTGCATATGCAGATGTGATGGTGGCGCCGGCGAACCGTCGTCTTTTAGACTTCCACGCGATGAGGCGACAAGCAGCTCGTTGTCGTATTGCGACTGCGCGGCGGCTGCTGCGGCGGCCGCAGCGGCAACGTTGGCCAGTTCCAGCTGGTTCTGAGCCAGATTGGAGCTAGAGTCGGGGCTTACAGCGTTGCCATATCGCTGCGACTTCTTGTACGAATAGGCCATCTCGGTGGGCGAAGAGGGCGGTGGCGTCGCGGCGTTTGCCTGCCGACGTGCGGCCGCAACGGCAGCGGCGGCATGCTCCAGTCGATGCTGTCCCGTCAAAATAGTTTCAAGGATGCTGGAGGATGGCGGTGAGAATCGCATATACGCGGAAACTGCGGGTGGCGGCGCTGGCGATGTCGATTCCGCCTCGTAGTACGGTTTGTTGAGCGGTACAATGGTGCGTGTCTGTTGGTCGCAAGGCGCGCCGCCTTCCAACACGATCACGGTGCTGGAGGCGTGCGTCGAGGTGGCACTCGACGACGTCGTCGTGGTAGTCGGTGCGCAAACGCGATCGACGTCCATGCGCTCATCGAGTGCATCAGGCGTCGAGGAGGAGGCGACTGCGGTTGTTGAACGCAGCATCTCTTGATCGCCAGTGGTCGACGACATAATGCCCTGCTGTTCTAGCGGTTGCGTAGTGGCCGGTGCCACCGACTCAGTCTTGATGCATTTGTTGTTCTTGAATTCGTACTTGAGCGGCATCTTCACCTTGAACTTGCGGTACTCGTTCTTGTCGCTGTCGTCAGTAGCGGGGGCTGTTGCGGACGTCGTTACGGTGACAGGAGTTGGTGTTGTTGGCACGGCTGCAGCGGTCTTTTGTTGCGTTATAACGGTTTCCTTGGGTTCGATGGCCTTCTTGGAGCAGTCGAGCACATAGTTGTGTTCGCTCTCGCTGTCGCTGGAGTCTTCGGGCGGCGTCAAGCCGTCCTCGTGGTACTCGTTGCTATGGTAACCCTCGTCGGAGCGCACTGAGCGCACGGAGCCGTCGTTCGGTGTCAGCTGGTGCTCGTAGGCGTGTGCGTCTTTGAGCGCAGCGGAGATCGGCGAGCTAGCAGCGTCCTTGATATCCTTGGCGGCGCATTCGAGCAGCGCAGGCGATCGGTCACGCACGATTACCTGGATGCGCGACTCGGAGGACTCCTGCTTCAAGTGGAGAACGCTCTGATGGCTCGGCTGATGGTGCAGTGGCCGCGCTGGCGCCTGTAGTTGCTGTTGCTGTAGATGGTGCTGCTGCGGTGGCAGACTCGTACTGCTGATCGATGGCGCAGGACTGGGCGTCAGCGAACGGCGCGCACTGCTCGGCGCCGGAATGTGCAACCCCATGACGTATGTGATGTGATTGTAGGCCACCTCGGCGGGTATTTCGGGCGCTGGCATGCAATACGAATTGTTGTTGTTGGCAGTTTTTGGCGCCAGCCGATGTTCGAGCTCGTCCTCTTCCTCCTCCTCGACATCGTCCTTGCAGGCGCCGAAGATTGTGCGCTCCGGATCGACGTCGTAGCCAAGGCGCTTGGCAAAGTCCTTGCAGTACCAGACCATGAGCTCCTCGTTCGGCATGATGTCGCGGGTTGTGTAGAAATAGATGGACTCCTGGTGCTGGCATGCGACCAGATTCATGACGGACAGGCTGTAGGCGGAGGCGACGTAGCGCATCCAGTTGGACTGTGCGCGATCGGAGCCGTCCAGGTAGTAGAAATCGTCGTCCTTGAATATCTGTGAGAGCAGGCGTCAAAGAGAGCAAACGAGAGCAAGCGAGCACGCGCGCGACAGAGAGATAAAGTGGGAAGAGAGAAGAAGAAGAAAGGTACTTGGTTAGTTGCGGATGGTTTTGGGGGGTCGAATAATTTTGACAGCTATGACAACCATAAGGATGTTTATGGAGCAGCAACAAAAACAACGACAACAACAATTTAAGTGGGATTATATTAAATTTGTAGAGCAGGAAAGTAATATCAATTAGAAAATCAAGAATTCAACTGAGTTTAAATTCAAAATTCTTTGATAGCACTTTATATTTGACATTTCATTGAGGAGAGCGAGCTTTTGCGCTGACTTTACCCACTGATAACATTGTTGGTGTTGTTGTTTCTGTGCATATTACAATCTACGACAGTCTGTTTAATTTTATTTTTTTGTTACAGTAATAAATAAGGAATAAATGAGGAAATAAAATGAGAAAAGTAGAATTTTGATAATCTAAATAAACACAAAATACACACAAACAAACATAAATACACACACAAAGCAAGAGAAAGCTACACAGTTACAGAGATTCGAACGTGATAAAGAGATAGAGAGAGAGAGAAAGAGTGATTTTTGTAAAAAAGCTTTGAAATAGATACCTTAATATTCCCGTAGGTTATGTGACGTGTACCCTGCACCTGATTTTGGTTTTTGGTTTTGATTTTTGGTTTAATACATGAAAATATAATGGAGAATGGAAAGAGAGAGAGAGGTATTTGTTAGTTAATTTTGAATGGTTGCTGGTTGCATGATGGAAGGGGAGGTTTTGAGGTTAAGGATGATTATGAATTGATGGATCATGGCAAATGTATATGGATCATTGACAGATGGATTAATAAATACAAAAAAGAAAGAGGCACGGAGAAACTTAAGTGCGAAAAACAAATGCTGAATGAGTCGGATTCGTTTGAAACTAAGACTAAGTAAAACTTAGCATCGAGACAAAATTAAATATTATCAAATTAATTACTGTTGATAGAATGAGAATTGTAGTATGCAGTAGATTAACTGAGTGAGTGGTCGTTGAGATGGCGCGGTGGCATGAGAAACCTGAAAGCTTTCGGCGGTTTCTTATGTCACCGATTGAGTGATTGATTTCGATTAATTGATTGATGATTATTTAAATAGTGAATGTATTGTTTGGACATTTATTTGAGAGATGCTTACCCGCCAGAAATAGCGCGCCGTATTCTTATCGTTGGGATAGTTTGGAGTTGGAACGCCCTCGAATGGACCGAAACGTGTGCCGCGCGGTATGACGCCGGTGCTCCAAACTCCTTCAGTCTGTGGCGAATAAAAAGCAGAGAGGAAAAAGTTTAAAAGCCGCTCTTGAGCAGAAGTCCAAAAGCTGCAGCACTCACCTTAACATTTGGCGTTGACAAAACCATCGAAGGTTTTAGCGTCAAGCTGCGCGGCAATGTGCGATCGGAGCGATTCGGCACGCCGCGCTCACACTGCACATCGGGCACGATGTAAACGGCCAGCCGTTCAAAGTCTTCCTCGCGCATGCGCGTCACATCGTAGTCCTGAGTGCCGTCCGGCGAGGGACTGCGCACGGCGGCGGCGCGATGGCTGCGGTGATGTGACGACGTCGATGTGGGTGGCAGTGAGGCGGAACTCATCGTCGCGGTTACTGCGCTTGAGTGGCTGCTGATGTGTCGGTGTATTTGTGTCTGTGTGGAGGATGTGTGTGTGGTTGGTGTGCAGACGACAGTTGCTGTGGCGGAGGAAATGTTGCCGTTGCTGCTGCTGCTGTGTACTAATTGTTGCTGTTGTTGTGATATATTCATTTTGTTTAGATGTTTTTGTTGCCTTTTTGTAATTGTAGAAAAAAAGCTTTTGTTCTTTGTAAACCTAGTTTGCTGTTGCTGCGGCTAAATCTTGGTCTCTGGAGGATTTTGAATATTATGCCGTCTAGTAGTCTGCGGTTTAGTCAAAAAAAAGTTGCATGCATTATTTTTTTGCGGCTCTGAAAGGGAAAAGAAGAAAAAAGCTTTTGTTAGAAAATATAAATTTTGATTACTAAATACAGTGTATATTAAGATTTGATTTTAGTTTTTACTATTTTTTATATATTTAAATAATTTTAAATATATTTAATCCAAACAGTTTTGTTAATAGCTTTTAAACTTTTTGTAATTATAGCTTTTCGAGTTTAGAAATATAAATTCTTTATAATTTATGTTATTTCTTGCACTTTATGCTAAAGCAAACACATACAGGCAAGAACATGCCCTAAGCTTTTTTTTTGTATAAAAGCTGCGTAGGTGTTTGTCCGTCCATACGTCATTTAGTCAGCCAGTTCGACGGCCAGTCTGCCTGTCGCAATAGTGGCCATTGTCGCGTCGAAAAACCTTCACTTTTACTTGAGACGGACGCATGTGTCTGTCTACCGGCGGCACTGATAATGCATTGACTCTACATGTGTGTGTGTCTGTATGTGTGTGCATTCATAGAAAGTAGATGCTGTATGTATTTTAGAATTAAGCTTTTTTTCCAAATAATAATAATTTCAAAGAAAGTTCATTTATAGAAATAGCAGTCGGACGGCGGCTAGCTCATCTCTCAGCCCCGCAGATGGCACTTTCTCTATCACTCACTCACACATACACAGCCCACGCACCCTCTCATAAATGCACCGGCTGTATGCACTACCCCCAACACCACCCTATATCACACACACACAGCAACATCAGACAAACTCTCACTCAATAATATGCAGTTCTTTTCAATGGCGTCGCCTGTGCTTCGTTGCATCGTCGTTCTCATCGTCGGCGCACTTCGTACGTCTCGTGCCGCGTCGTTGGCAGTCGTGTCGTTGTCTTCGTCTGTAACGCCGTCGTCGTACCCATGTAGTTCAAGATTGCGGCCCCGTTGGAGGTTACGTTCATGGATGCGTTTAAAGCGGGCGCTCGTCTAATGGCCGACGCGCGTTCGTTCGTTCGTACGTACGTTTGCTCGTGTTTCGCACGACGACGCGAGCGACGTCTGAAGGTGAAATGAGTGAAACAGCCTGCGTGCACAGCACATGATACATTGAAAGTGAGAAAGTGACGCAGGAACGCACAAATACTTTGCAAAAAAAAAAGAAATATTTATAATTAAAACCGAAAAACCGGTGACCAATGACATATAATTCCTTGTAGCATTTATATTTCCGCAAAATTCTTACCAGTCGTTGGTTTTTTTTTGTACGTTGTTGCGTTTTTGAGTTTTGTGTTTTTAAATAACGTTTTAGATTTTATTTTTTGCTGTTTCAAAAATAGTTTTAATCTTTTTTTTTGCACTTGTATTAAAAATTTGCTAAAAATATAAACTGGCACAAGAATGTTTTTTAATTCCCGTTTTTACACTTTCGGTTGTGGTTTTCAGCAGCTTTTTTAATTTTTTATTTTTGCTGTCACTAAACTTGTAAATTAAATGCTAACAGTTTTCGGTATTGCATTGTATTGAAATGGTTGTTTGTTTTTTTAGTCATTTTCCAAATGTCACACTTAAAGCTCTTGAAGCGTATGCGGCCATTTTTGCAAAACTTTTGAATTTTTTGTGGATTTTTGAGTTTTCAACACAATGCCTACAGCATAAATATGAATTTTTATGAAAAGCTTTTAATATTTTCATACAATTTTTGATTATTATTATTATTTCCGGCAATCTGCCTTAGAAGCTTTTCTTATTTTCCGTGTTTTTTATTTGTATTTTATTTTTTTTTGGCTTATAACTAAAATTTTTGCCAATTTTCGCTGGCGCTAGCGCTGACACCCTTTATTAGCTGCATTCTAAAATGCACTCGGCCCACTACTGAACGCGCTGCGAGCGCCGTTGCTTCCAACAGGCGAAAGTCTAACTAGAATTTTTAAGTTTCAGTTTTTTTTTGCTTCCCTCCATATTTGCATTTGCAATGTATATGTATTTCACTCTGTGTGTTGTGTGTGTGTGAATGCGGAAATATTGTCTTTGTATTGGTGAGCGCACAACTACCGCTGCTGTTGCTTCTTCTTCTTGCCTTTGACCAAATTTCCACCGCAACTACTGACCCAATTTCAAAGCACGCTTGGCGCTCAATGTGAGTGGAGCAAGCGCATGCAGCGTGGTATGTGTGTCGGATGCCTGCATTGCATTGGTTGCATGTGGCGGTCGGTGTTTGTTTTTGTTTTTCGTTTTGCTGTGTGCAAAGGGTGAGTTTTTCGAATTTGCTATCAAAAGCTTTCGCAGAGCTTTCGCTGCCATTGGCATTGCGTGTGCAGCGACGGCGCCATATTGAAGACTAGCGACAGCAACAACAAAAATAGCAACAACAATACACAAGACAATCAGGAAATTATTGTCTGAGGGTTGCGGCGAAATGAGCGGGCGCGGCGAATCGCGTACGGCGAAATGCGGTGTACAAAATGTTGCAAAATGTAGCAGTGCTTTGAGTTCATTGAGTGATTTTTATTGAGTGAATATAAAAATTGAGTGGCACGGAAATGCAACAACGTCTTTTGAAGGTCTGCTCGTTTTTTCGTTGGGGCAGACAATGTTTAGAAATGCGACAAAGATCAAGGTTATGCATTTTGGAAAAGGAAAACTTACTAGCAATTAAAGCTTTAATCCCTGCTTGCAAAGCTTCAAGCTTAAACAAAATGCAGTGAATGCAAAATTTAAAAAATATATAAAAAAATTATATATTAAAAATATTTGAATTAAAACAAATAAAAAAAATATATAAAAAATTTTAAGTTGTTCGTAGCTGTTGTAATTTTTTTCTGTAATTACTTGACCTTGTCGTAAGCGATAAAAGCTCTTTTTGCTATAAATACAGTTCCTATTATTGTTGTGTTTTGTGGTTGTTGTAATAACACTGTAAGTCACGCGTTTTTGCGATGAAGATTTCCTGATTCGCGAATTTTGCGTACCGCCCGACCAAACGTTTAACAACAAATGCAACCAACGAAACGTTTTCGGCGCGCGACGAGCTGTTGCCGGCGGCACGACAAAACCGTATTGGGGTGGCGAAGGGGGGGAGTGTCGGCGCCTAGCACTGACCACATGGCATGTGCTTTGATGCTGCTATTTTTGATTGTCTCAGTATTTAATGCTATTTTGATAAATATAAATGAAATATTTTAGAATAAAAGATTTTTCAATTTTGGCAATTTTTGTAAACAGCTCAATTCTAAATAAATTCTTGCAAAAAATTGTTTTTGGGGGAATAAAAATATTTGTAAGAAGAAAAAAAATGTTTTATACAAAAAAAAAATCTCAAAAAAATAATTTAGAGGAATTTATTAAGAATTTAGAAAATATACAAAGTTTTACTTAAATTTTGTATGTTTTTTTTAATATAAATTAGTTCCATGCGCTTTTATTGCAACTGCGAACTAGGAAATGAATTCGCGCCAATTGCAAAACAAATACAACGATTATGCAAAAAAAAAAAAACAACAACAAAAATAATCAGAACTATTAACAACAACATAGAATAAAATTCCGAAAAGCTGTCAGTAGAAAAATTTAAGAATTTGCACAGAAACTAAACGTTGCAAGTAAAAGCTTTGGCAAAGCTCTCTCAGCAATGCATTGAGTTTCCACTGGGCGAACATCTGCCTGAGTGCGTTTGCAGCTGTTTTTTTTTGTTTGCTTTTTTTATTTTTTGTTTTTCTTTTTTATATATTTTGTTTTTGTGTGCGTTGATTGCAACATGCAAGCGGCCGACTGGCAGCTGAGCACAGCACTAATCATAAAAATGAATTTGAAGGACATGCGCTGCGTTGCGTCGCAGTCGCGTTCACTGAAGCTATCGCTGCCCTGCGTTATTTTCTAGGAAATGCATGTGAAAATGAAAAAGAAGAAGAGGCAGCAGAAGACGAAGCAGAGCAACAGTTAATTAAGTGCATTAGAAACTAAAAAAAAAATAAAATTGAGACGCCGCGAATTCTTTGACATTCAACTTGAACTGTCATGTGATGGGCAGGGTGTTGGAGGGCCTTCGAGAGAGAGCACAAAGTGTTAAGAGCTTTTGCAAAATTTTTTATAGAAATAGAAAAAAATAAATTTTATTAAAATATAAAAATATTAAAAAAGGAGTATAAAACTGTAGAAATATAGAAAATATAGAAAACATATTATAGAAAATATATTACAGAAAATATAAAAAATATAGAATTTAGAAAACATATAAAATACAGAAAAATAAAAATTGGGAAATTGGGAAATATTAGAAAATAAATAAATATAGAAAATAATGAGGATATAGTAAATATAGAAAATATAGAAAATATAGAAAATATAGAAAATATAGAAAATATAGAAATATATAGAAATATATAGAAAATAAAGAAAATATAGAAACTATAAAAAATATATATAATGTAGAAAATATAGAATATATAGAAAATATAAAAAATATAGAAAATACAGAAAATAGAGAAAATATAGAAAATATAGAAAATACAGAAAATTGAGAAAATATAAAAAAAAACATACAAGACAGAGAAAATATAGAAAATGGAGAAAATATAGAAATACATACAAAACATGAAAATATCGAAAATCTCAAATAAATTAAAAATTACCATTTAAAAAATAAAAATTTAAATAAAATTTAAAAAATTAAATTCTAAAACACCCTGTACTGCTACCCAGACGTGTGAAAAATCCAAGACACTACAAAATTGGCACGCAACGCCTCGAATTGCTTACGAAATCGATTAAATGCATTGCAAAGTTTTCTTTCATTCAACAACAACAGCAAAAATAATACAAAAAAAACAACAAAATTCGGTATTACAAAAATAACTAAGAGGAACTGTGTCGAAAACATAACACTTTGCATACGTTCAATTGAAATAATTTAAAATAAACTAAAAATAATAAAAGAAAAACAGCTTTTAAGAAAAACTAATAAAAGTGGCGCGCATTATGCGATTTGCGTCTGGCAACATGTTGCAGCAACAAGCTATGCTGCTGCTTCTTCGCAACAAGGGTCTGGTCTGGTCTGACTGAGTGACTGATTGAGGCAGAAGTGGAGGCCTTGAGTGGAGTCTTCCGGATGCGCTTCGTTTTGCTGCCGCATCGCATTAGAATTGTGCTGTTGTTGTTGCAATATTTATTATTGTAGTTTTTGTTGTAATTATTATTGTTGTTGTTGTTGTGATGGCCTTGTTGCTTGTTATCAATTTCAGTTATTTACACTTGAGTTGTTGCTATTGTTGTTTTTTATTTAAGTACTTTGAAATTGTTGAGTTCAGTCGTCAGCTGAGGTAAAGGAAAACTTGCGGAAAATTGAATACTACAGTAAAAAGAGCAAAACACAAAAAATAGAAGCACTTGAAGTCACACTACTGTATAGTTTATTTGTTTAAAAGCTTTAAACATTCTAAAGCTTTAAAACTGAATTATTAAAATATGATATGTTTTTAATTTTGTAAATAAAAATGATGTATGTAAATGAGATATACCATACGAGTCTTAGCATAAATTCTGAAATTGAGAAATGCAAAAATCCGTAATTTTTAAAAGCTCTTTTAAATTTAAATACTTTACATTATTGAATTCAAAAATGTACTTCATATGCTAAAAATGTTAAAAAAACTTGTTCATTAAAAAGTGCTTCAATACAAAAGCTCTTTGAAGTTTAATGCATGTTTTAAACAATTCATAAAACTATTTACATACATCATAAAAATAAAACTAGAATTATGAAAAATGTACAAAAAAAAATGAAAAGCTCAAAATTTCAAAAAAAAGCTTTAAAAAGCTCATATATAAAAAAGCTTTAAAAAAAGCTTAAATTACTCTTCGAATTTATATATTGCCTAAATTATATCATTTTTTTATTTTTCTTTTTAAATTCTTAAATTAAAAAATAAATAAAAATTGAAATGTTAATTTTAATACATATATTTAAAAAATATTATGAAAAAAATAGTATAAAAAAGCTTTTAATTACAAACATTTTTAAATGACTTCCAAAACAGCTAAAAATTTAAATACAAAGCAACTATAAAAATATAAAAAAAAAATACAAATTAAAATTCTATTGATTTTGCCTTCAACGGCGAGTGCAATAAACTGCATTAGATGCAACGCAATTCAGAGCAGCTGCTGCGCCGCCGACACTATACAACAACAATTTGCAAGTGGCAGTCGGAGCAACGAGGCGCGCGATTTGCCACACTGTACGCCGTGGGACGAACGTCATTTGGCGCTGAACTTGTGCGGTGCGGTTCAAGGACAGTCAGCCACAAAAACAACAACAACGGACAGAGTAGCACAAACTATTACAACGATTGCTTTTGTTATTTCCCTAGTTTCATTTTTATTTGTTGTTGTTGTTGTTGTAATTTATACTTTTGCTTTAGCTTCTAAAATGCAACAAAAACAACAGCAAAAGCAACAAATATTTGCACAATATTTATTTATTGCTTTTTCGAGCAGCTAACACTATAAACATTTGTTTACAAAAGCTAGAAAAAACAAATAAAAAAAAAGAAATAAATTTAATAAAAATAATAGCTAAAGTTTTGTTATCAGTCGCACCGACACCAACGTACAGCATAGGAAGCAAAACTGCTTATCAGCTGCTTAGCGACGACAGTTGTTGTAGTTGTAGCGTTTTTTGTTTTTTTTTTTGTATTTTATTTGATTAGTTTTTTTATGCTATTTAAATAAAAGCTTTAAGCAAAAATAACAAGCACAGCAAACACTGCAATTGAAATAGAACAACAACATATGTGTTGCACTTAGTCAAGGTCAAAAGACAGACATAAAATAAAGCAACCCGAATGAAATACAAGAAGACAATAAAAACTATTACAACAAATGAAAACAACGCATTTTATTTGGCAGCAAGTTTTTTTTTTTTTTTTTCGAAAAATTTAAAAAGGTTTTGAAATTTTTCATTTCAAATAATGAAATATTCAAATAATGTTTAGTCTATTTACTTAAAATATAAAATTACATTTGAATATCATTTTATATCGCATTTTCATTTCGAATATGATTAAAAAATTATTTTTTTATTATGAATGTCCTCAATATAATTCGGAAAACTCTCTATATCAATGGAAAATGGTATAGAATTACAAATATTTGCGAATTTTTTAATATCAATTGAAAAAAAAAAAATTCAAATGGAAAATATGAATTGTATGTTTAATTTTCATATTTTCAATTGAAAAATCTTGCAGATAAAATTTAAAATAATATTGAAATTTACAAATTGTCATAAAAAATTGCAGCGAAATTGCTCATACGCCATGCATACTGCGTCATGTTGCTAACAAAAATGTTGCGGCGCATAATGTTTTCTGTAACACTTATTTACAATTTTGGAAAATATTTAAGTATTTTTGAAAAATCCCAATGATAAGAAACAAATTTAGGCATTAGCAACATTTCAAAAAAAAAATATCTTTAGCTTTAGTATTCTTTGAATCGCAACATATAGTTGCAAGATGTTGCTTACTAAAAGAACATTTTAAAAATTGCAAAATTTGTTATATATTCCAGAAAAACTTTTCTTGCAAATAACTTTAGAACCTGTAATGCTTCCTTTCCTATCATCGATGATATAAATCATCTAAAGAACCTAGCAAGAATAGAAATAACATTATAATAATAAAAATAGTTTGACGCTACAGTCCTGTATAGAACTTCGGCCGAGCTCTCTCACCATTTTGAGCTGTGCGTGTTATATTTGTACTCAAAGTGGTGGGACCTACAGTTTATTGCCGAATCCGAACGGAGGGTGAGAGCTTTTCATAGGCAATGTTTTACTCTCGTAGGTTTGCCATATATGCCGAGTGGTAGCGCGGTATAGAAAAAAGGTTTCTATGAAAAGATGTTGTTAGCCCCAGTCCAGGCTTGAACCGGGGACCTTTCGGCTCGCAGTCCAACGCACTAACCACTGAGCTACCGCGGCTAACATTGCCAAAGAATTAATTCTATAAATTAATACTTTAAAAACCAATTCTTCAAAATTTTGCAGAAATATTTGACCATCATTGTTCGATGAGACCAATATTTGCAGCAAATGAGGTGAACAGACCTGCATGTCCACTTTTCAAAGTTATTTTAATTATTTATATATTATATACAGCTGTTTAGGACCTTTTACATTTTAATTTATTTTCATAAAAACTCAAATTTATCACCTAATTTGGTATAAGTCTCTCGTGCTAAAATATTAAATGCAATATTGCTTCTGTAACGAATGACTGCATAAATATGAAACGCTTTCGCTTTTTGCAAATTTTTAAGATATGTTTTTTTTTGTTTTAAAACAATAAAAACTCAAGAAACACTGAGAAAAAAAAATACAGAATATCACAAAAATTAATAAGTGATATTCAGAACATGTCTGATTATTTCAAGAATTTTCACACAAAATTCCCTTCTTTCAATCGAATGTAAGTATCGTTGGAAATTTATTTACCGAATTTATAAATTTAACTTTTAACCGATAAATAACATTGAATACTACACAATTCTATTATAAAATACAAAAAATATCCAAATTTTATTTCTGAGTGTAGCAAATTCAGTATTTTAATTTACACGATTTGAAACAAGTATCTAATTAATTTTAAAATACAACAAAAAAAACTTTATTACAACCGCAATGCAAAGCACAAAAACGCTTTCGCTTATTTGACGAAATAAAAAATAAAAATAAACAGAACAAACGTCATTTGCTTCAATTGCAAATTAATTAAATTCGCAGCTGCCTGTTTGACTGACTGTCAGATTGCCTGTTTGTTTGTCTGTCTGTCTGTCTGTCTGTCTGTCTGTCTGTCTGTCTGTCTGTCTGTCTGTCTGTCTGTCCGTCTATTAGTCGTGCTGTCATTTAACAGTCGCGCTGTCTGACCTTGAGCTTCGCATGTCCGTTCGTCTTTCCGACTCTACTTGTTATATGTGTGTTTTGTGTCTCTCGAAAGCAAGTGAAATTCGAATTAAACAACGTAATGAAAATAATTTAGCATTTGATTAAAACCTGAAATTAACAACAACAGCAGCTATTAATGCATTAAAGGGCGAATGTGCTTGCGCCGCACTTTTTCGCTTGTTGCCCCTCATAATGGGTGGCGGATGCACAGTGCACAGCTTCCATTGCAGCGACAGCGACACCTACACTATGCAGCGACTTGCGTTACGTTGCACTTTAACCTTGAATGTTTTTGCAGTCGCACGTGTGTTGGTGCGGCGCATGTGTCGCACGACAGCAGTAGCAGCAGCACCTGCTGCAAAATACTACAATTAATAGCTGTAAATGGATAGAAACAGAGGGAGGTAGGTAGGGTGAAAGAGCAGAACACAATAGGGCAGCACAGCACAGAGAGCACAAAGCTCTCGCACAACCCCCGAACATGGAGCGAAAGCTCTTTATGACTTTCGCTTGCAATAGAGTCGCGTCCGTTGTCTGTTGTTTGTTTGTTTGTGTGTGTCTGTTGTATACATGGAGTGTGCAGCCTGCTGTTTCCCGTCCCGCTTCAAATGCATTTCGTAGGGGCGCGACGGGTGTGTTGGCTAAAGTGTTTTTTTTGTATAGACACCGGACGTTTGATTGACGACGCATTCGTTGCATTTCGTTTTGCCTTTGTCGTCTACAGTTTGTTTTGCTTCTTCTTCTTCAGCTAATTAATGACAATAAATTCATTCATTCATTTATTTATTTTATCTATTGGACATATAGAGACAAATACAAAAATACATTAAACCCTACTACTCAAACAGTCAGTCAATTAAGCATTTTTGCTCGGGTGCAAGACGCCCTCCTTTGACACTTTGACACTTTGTATGCGCTGCCAAAAGAGTGAAAGTTCTTGGTGTTGTCCTTTGTCAGAGTGTGAATGCTAAGGTCACCTAGAAGTAACGTTTAAATACCCCAACTATATTTGAAAAACAAATTTAATTTTATAAGCGCAAATCTTATCAGTTTATTAGAGTTTATTAGCTGCTTTATCAGCGGTGCTGTTCCTAGCCCTTTATTTGCGCCACCTGCACGTTCGACGAATTGCGCAGTGAAAGTGCAAGCAGCTGATAACAAACTAAAAATTATAAATAATTATAAACTTAACTGAAATACTGCTTGAAGGGCGGTATTTAGAAAGCTGTAAAATACATAATTAACTTGAAATAAATAGTCAGAGAAAACTTAATTATTTTAAAATTAGTGTTAAATTGATTACATGTACTGAAAATTAAAACTAAAATTATATTATTTGTTAAAAAAAGCTTTTCTTAAACACAAATATATTAATAATTTAAAAAAGCTTTTATGCACTAAATCAATTAATGCTAAAATTGTATTTTTATAGAATAGAAAATTTAAAAAGCTTTAGAAAGCTGAACTAAAAAGCTTAACAAAAAATTGTAATTTTACAAAATAGAAAATTAAAAAAGCATTTGAAAACTTAACTAAAAAAAGCTTAACAAAAATTTTATTTTTATTTAAACTAAAAAACAAAAATTGTATTTTTATAAAATTGAAAATTCAAAAAGCTTTTGAAAGATTAACTTAAAAAAGCTCAATTCAAAAATTGCATTTTACAAAATAGAAAATCCTAACCTAAAACTTATGATAATTTAGAGATTTTTTGAGAGAAAAAAGTCAATTTAAAAGTTCATTAAGTGTTCTGTATTTAAAAGCTTGTCAAAGCTGAAAAAAACTTTTTAAAAGTGTTTAATACATGTTTTAGAAATGTAAAAGCTTTGAAAAGCAACACCTTATATCTATATATCCTATGCTTATAAAGCCGTATAGTCTATGCATAAAAAAGTCGAATATTTAAAAGCTTTGAAAAGCTTTCATAAAAACAAAGCTTTAATAAATAATGTTTATTTTACTAGTTTCAGTATTTATAACTTTGTCCAAATATAAGCACGACCAAAAGCTGCTTCTAAAACTGATTAAACAGATTTAAAACAAAAAATCGATTATACGCTTGAAGTCAATATCCTCTAGATAACAACAACAACGAGAACATAGTGCTGTTGTTGCTCACAACCAAAACAAATCGCGACCTACGACAACCACCCAGACTGGCGTTGGTCTCAGCCTCGTGGCGGTAACGGCGGCGGTTGGTCGGTCGACAGACAAAAACAAACGTCAATGACCTCGCTACGACATAACATCGAATACATAAACCGTGGCGCTGATTCAAGCAATGCTGCAGGGGAGCCTTAAAGTATGCAACGTATGTTTCCCAGTTAACTTTGGTTGTTCTTTTTGTTTTGTTTTTGCATAGAAAAGCAAGTCTAGTCGCACCCATTTATTGCATTTGGGGTAGCAGCAGCGAAAAATCAAATAGTTAAAGCATACCTTTCGGTGAAATTGAGCGAATTTTATACAAATTTTATAAAAATAACCGGAAAATTCAAAAGTTTAAACATTTAAAGCAAAAAACAAGAAAATTATAAAATTGCGAATTTCATTAGAGAAAAAATAAAACAAAAAATCATTGCATATTTTTAGGAACTCCAACTCTAATTGTTGCCATTCTAGAACTTCATATGCATGCTGCCTATGCTCGCTGCTCCTGTGTGTGTGCGGCAATAAACTTTTGCCAAAGTTCATCGAACTTTTGAATGCCAGCAGGAGCAGCAGCAGCCTTCGCGTACGGTCGTCGGCTTTTCATTCACACACACAGACAGTCAGACAGACACTATTCCACACACACACACAAACACGCACTCTCTACTATGAAAAGCGAAACACAACTCGTCGGCCGCCAGACGCTGCAGCCGACGCTGCAACTGCAAGCTGCCACCCCACGACAAGGTCCTCTGCGGCTGCAAATCATTGCACGAGTTCAATCACTCGGGTTGGTCTTGACTCGTCGCATCGTATCGCGTTGTGTTGTGTTGTGTGGCGTTGCGTCTCGTCCTGCGCCAACGCCTCGCCGCTGCGTCGGCTGCAAAAGCGACAGTCAAGCAGTCTACGACGTCGACAGCTTCGGCCGGCAGCGGTCGTAGACCTCATACAGTGTGGTGGAAATTTCACTTTTAATTTTTTTTCACCACACTGACTAAGGCTGCAGGTGGTGGTTTGTGCCAACGAGTGCGAGCCGATACGACACGAAGTTGGCGTGCGACTCTGAGCTCTGAGCCGAACAGCCGTCAACGACGCGAATCCTGTCCTGCCTCGGCTTCACAGTCGATGAGCCTTAAGGTTTGCTATGTTTGTGTCTGACTCGGGGAGTTCGTTGGTTCGTACGTTATTCGTTTTTGTTGCGGTTTTGCATTATTTTGTTTTTACTGCTGCTGCTGGAGTTTATTGAACTTTCGCATGGGACGTACTCAACGACGATGATGTTGACGACGACGAGGACGATGATGATGATGACGACAGGACTACGACGTAGTCAGCCAGTGCAGCTAGTACAGACAGTCAGTTGTTGTTGTCGTTGTTGTTGCTGCTGCGTTTGGCTTAAAGGAAATTTGTCTGTTGTTGTTGCAATATTCGTTGGTATAACAAAGAAACTGAAATGGAAATCTTGCTTGCCAGCCATTTTTCAGCCGTAAGTCGCATTTAATTGATGTTGTTGCTAATTTTCGGGGTTCACGTTGCTTGGTTACAGGCGGGAGGGTTCAGTTTTAAAGTTGCAAAATGTTACCAAATGATTTTGGAAGATGTAGGAGGGTTCTGCGTATTTTAAAGATCATTTAAGGGGCTTTTTAAGGCTTTAACAAGCTTTAAAAGTTTGTAAAACTGCTGTAGAAGAGTTTTACAATCTACAAAAGATAAAATTTAATACAAAATTAAAATTTAATACAACTGCTTTATGGTCCTAAACTACTTTTGAAAGCCTTGTATAGTTCGTAACTTGAAACCTTTTAGAAAGGCTCATAAAGTTGTATAAAGGCTGTACAAGAGTTGAAAGCATCAAAAGATAAAATATGATACACGAAATTTCTATTTGTTCCTATACTAAATAAAAATTTTTGTTGAGTTAGATCAATGCACTTAAAACCCTTAAAATTGCTTAAAAGTTGTGTAAAGGATGTAGAAAAGCTTTAAAACTGTAAACTAGAAAAAAGAAGAAAAATAAGAAATATGAAACTGTAAAATGTAAATTGTTGTAGACTAATTTGAAAAAATTTTCGAGCCTGTTCAAATCACTTAGAGGTTTTATGAGAGCTGGAAACCATTTCTAAAAGGCTGTAAAAAGTTTTAAATTATAGTAATACATGAAATAGAATACTATGGATCCAGAACATAATCAAAAATGTTTTCGAGCCAACTCAAGTAATATGGAGGTTTTATAACAGCTTTAAACGGTTTTCAAATGCTGTAATAGAGCTTCCAAATGTTTCAACATCATAAAATGAAGTGCTATGGACTAGTAAGTACTCTAGACTAATATTAAAACCTTGAAGAGTCATCTCAAGTAAACAAAAAGTTCTAGAAGCATTTTGAAAGGTTGTAAAAAGGTTGTAGAGGAGCCACACTTTGTTGCGACTCATTAAATATAAGTAATACTAGAATTGATCAAGTGCTGTAGACTTCTTTTAAAAATCTTGCCGTGTTAGCTCATACAAGACGGAGTTGTTTAAAGGTTGTATAATGACTTTAAATGGTTGTAAAGCACATCTAATATAATACCTTGTTCAGTTAGTTAAAACTATTTGAAGGCTCTGTTCTTATAAATAATTATTTTATTTAAAACCCTTTGACAACCTTTAAAAAGCCATTCAGCAGCTCTCTGAGTGTATTATTATCGACTCATAAATGTTGAAAAGGTTTTAATTTATATTAAATACACTAATTACCTCCTTTAATAGTTGTTTGTCTCCTTATTGTTGTTACATATGTTTTAGTAAATTATTCATCTATTAAACGCTACGTTTTCAGCCTTTTATTCTCACTTTTTAATTTAATTTTTAATGATTTAACATTTCTTGTTTAACTTAAAGACTTACATACTATATATATTTGTTAAATGCATTGATTATTTTAAGTTTTTGTAATGTCTTTGATGATTTTCAAACGCGATTTAAATAAATTCACCGTGGCAAAGATATTGCGAAAAAACTGAGAATATTTTCTCGCATATTTGCCAATGAATGAAGTAGAACACATTGCGTGGTATTTCGAACGTCGTCGTCGAACTTGTCACAGAACGTTGATGATTGACGTGGTTTTATTTTTAATTTTATATTACAAATTTATACAACTTAACACTAGATGTCACTAAATAATTTAATAATTAGTAAGAGATGTAAAACATTTGCTGGGCACAAAAACACTTTGTAGTATTAGAATTAATAATATTTTTGGATGCTTATTATTTCAGTCTTCGAAGGCAGTCATCATGACCTGCCCTACGCGTTAACATCCCGGGATAGGACTAAAATTTCATTTGGCAGGCACAGAGCAGCAGACGTCGTCATCGTTCTCGTCGTCGTCGTTCTCGTTGTAGTCGTCGCAGTCGTCGTCGTTGGTCGTGAGTTGTGGTTCGTTCGTGTGTCGTGCGACTGTGTGCCGTGCTATCAACAGAGGGCGGCAGGACTGCGTCGGCTGCCGTTGTAGACATTGCTGCCAGCGATGGCTGCAAAGCAGTGCGCGATTGCTGCGCTGCAGCGACATCTGCACCAAAAGATGGCGCTGCAGAAGCGCAATAATTGCTTTACTTTTACAACATATGCTTGTAAATGTTTTTTTTTTATATTTTTTCTAAGTTTCCAGCCACAAAGGCAACAATAAATAGTTTCCGAATGGCTGGCAAATAAGTTCAAAAACATTGCATACTTTTAGGCGTTGTTGCTGTTGCGGCTCTGCACAGAGGGTGGCGCAGGCTGTTGTTGGCTTAACTCTCAGGTCACTGACCGTCAACGTGTCTGCAAGTTAACAAAACTTTCGTTTTTGCAAAAGTTTGATTTTATTTTATATTCAACGAATTTTTCAAATATATTTTTCAAAAATATTAGAACAAGCAGGCTTTATTTCATAAATTTGCGTTTATTTGAATGCGTTACATTTTTAAATAAAATTCATTAAATTTAGTTTAAAATTTTAAAATTCATTATTAATCATTTTATTATTACTGCAAACATAAAACATATAAAAATAAATTAAATATGCTGCATACTTTGCGGTGCACTCACTTGCACACATTTGCAAAGTTAGTCAGCATGCAACTTGTTGTTGCTGCATGTAGTAAACGTCCTTGGGTGTGAATGAACTGCAGTAGCAGACGGACGGACGCACAGAAAGACGGAAAAAGGGCGGCGGGCGCAACAACAGCCAAACTAATTCAAGGCGAGGCAAGGCTAAGCGCCTGAGAGTGAGCAAAATATTGGCTGTCGACAGCAGACTGCAAAAGAAAAAATCAGAGAAACGCTGTAAAGTGAGAATTGTCGCTGCAATGCAAGCAAATGAAAAATGGCATAACACACAATATAAAAAAATGTTTTTTTTGTATTCGTTTAAATGTTGATACTAAAAATTTTAAAGTCAAGTTAAAAATATTTTAAGTACTTGTTATGATTTTAAATTAGATTTTAAATATTTTAAGCTTAATTTCGAAAATTCGAAGTTAAGTTCGAAATTTCGAAATTAATGTGAACAGCTCCAAATCATTACAAAAGCACTGCCTACTGAATTTAAGTACAATTTTAATGTTTCTGAAATTTTCGAAAATTAAAAATTAATTTCGAAAACTCTAAAATTACAACAAAAGCACTGCCAACTGAATATTTTAGACCCTTTTGAACATTTTAAGAGAATTAGAAATTCATTTCGAAAACTCTAAAATTACCTCAAAAAATTCGAATTTCGAAAACTTTAAAATTACTCAAATGCAATGTAAAGCGCACTTCCTTGATTAGACGATCTCTGTGCAATATGCGTGTGACACAAATAAATGTCAACCGCCACCGCACATTGACACGTCATGCGCTGTGTGCAGTACAGACGCGCGCATCCGCTTCGTGTTGCAGAAGACCCAACGCACGACCAACAGAAGAATGTTTTATGCAAATTGAAAATATGTAAGTATAATAAAAAAAATAAAAAAATGACTGCTAATGAAACAAATAAGCAAACAAACAAGCCGCAGTGATTTATCACATGTACCGTTAGCCCAACCAGCCAGTCAAAATGGCTTAAATACATTACGTATGCAGGTCAGGTTAATCGAACGACAATAGTTGGTCAGGCGCTCGAAACCGAACCAATGCGCACCACTCTACGGCGCTCCATTCATTCACAGTCACACATTTGATATTTTGACATTTTCTCAAGTGTTTGTGTAGTTTTTCGTATTAAATTTCAAAGAAAAAGCTTTTTCACTGCAACTGCAAATGAATTTCGACGTCATTCTAGAAAACGCATTCAATTTGGCCGCAACATTGAACTTTATTTAGGCCATGAGTATGGCGCTCTTTTGCTGCGGCTCTCAGCGATGGCTTTGTGCTCTTGCAATACTTGTCTTTGTTTCTCGCGCTCTCTTGACTCTTTGTTTGATTACCACTGTTGGCCATCTTTTTTTTGTTCTGTTTTGTCCGTGACATTCAGCCAACACGACGATGGCTCTTTGTGCGCATTTTCCTGCTCTTCAAATGCGTTACATGCCGCTCTTGGGCCTGCTGCTCTTACTCAGCGCTCTCAGTGTCTCTCACGGCGCCTGAGTAGGTCGGTCATTGAACTGACGAACTTGTTTTACTGATTTTTTTTTTGCTTTGTGATTTTTATCTTTGTTGCTTTGCTGCTCTTTTCCAACCACACATCTAGACTTTTGTCCGTCTGTCCGCCTGTTTGTAGATTCGTCTGTGCGGTGCGCATGCTGTTCGCGCGTCATCGTCTGTCGGAGAGTGTTTGTGAAATGGCTGAGAGTGACGTCGTCTGCTGCAAGTGCGACCAGAAGATGGCCAGCAACAGGGTCAGCAGCATCGTTGCAACGAGTGCGTCACAATTTGCATTGCGAATTTTGGACAACTTTTACTCGAATAAAGTTAATTTTGTGATTAAACGGAATTTTGAAAATCATAAATAAAATTAAAATAGTTAATACATAAAATTTAAATAAAATTAAACATTTTGAAATTTGTGAATATTTGCGAGAATTCTCAAAATTTTTGGAAAACTAAAATTGTAACGGCAACAGTTTTATAATTTTAGATTTACTAAAATATCACATTGGGATTTTTCTGCAATGAAAATAAAAACGGTACGGCTTCAAATTACAGTGACAAAAAACCCCATTTAAAATTCTGATAAAAGGCGCTGGATTTCTATACAATTTTAATTGGCAAAACTGAGATATGGTGCAGCAACAAATATTTGCTTTGAGCAAACACAAACAAGTGACAAAAGTGTGTTTTAGATATTTTCGTATATTTTCTAAATGGGGACCATGCATTTGGAATGATTTCAAAGAACAAAATATGCCTGGTAATCGGATGCCTAATCAGTGCTGTGTTGTTGCTAGTTTATTGAATGCACTACGAGCAGCAAGTGTCTGTTGCTGCTGGGAAGGTTCGGCAGGGTACGGGTGCGAACGGAGAAAGGCATTTGAAAGGTAGCAGCAGCAGCAGTTGCATCGGGTTCAATGGCCGCAGCAAAAGGTTCTTCGAGGCTATTACTATGCCTGAGTGCTTCAAATCGGTGAAGAAGTAGGTGTTTTCTGTGTGTGTGTTCAGTGCAGTGGTTTTGAATTACAAATGAGCCAATTCTAGCGGTACATTTGATTTTGATATTTATTTTGATGTTTCGATTGTTATGTCATTTTAAAAAGAAAATTTCAATTTATATGATTTTTTATGTTAGAAGGATCTGAATGTTGTCAAATTATGAAATGCTCTATCGTTTTAAAAACAAAACTAACAAAAGCAATTTTAAAATTAAAAAAAAGAAATTCTCTAACAAAAAAACAGTACAAAGAAACTACCAATTTTAGAGCATCTCTTGACAAGAAACATTTGTTTGAAAGATTTTTAGCAGATTGTACAAAAAGCCTCAAATAAAACTAAAATCAAAATGTTTATTTTAATTTTATGAAGTCAGCCTTTTTCCGGTAAATTTATGGGTTTTATGAAATAAACAAGGAAATGAATTTAGCTTAAACAAGAGCTAAGTATTACCAACTACGAGTGTAATTATTTTAAAGATATTTTTTATTTGTTTTAATACAAATTTGAACTATTTTGAATTGAAGAACAAAAAGGAAAAAACTTCGATATGTTGTAGTATGTATCTTTGAGATGTTCTCTATCTATTGTAAACATTTGGAATAACAAATATGAATAGTAATCGAGCAAAAATACATTGAATACTTCTTTATAAAAATGTATAACAAGAGTGTGGTGATTTCAAAATACGATATTTTTGAGTGTATGATTCATATATCCTGATTCTAATTAAGTTATCCTAAAAGCTTAATAACTTCCAATCTATTGTATGAACATTTATATTGTATGGAACAAAATAATACTCAGATGATGAATAAACTAAAAAAAAAAATGGTTTAGAGTTCTTTTATTATTAAATACCAATATTTTAATTGAGCAAGAATTGATGTTTGTTTAAATCTTATAAAATAATTAAATAAACTTAAAACTACAGGAATTTTAAGATGTTTGTAATAAAAAAAAAATTAATAACTTGCGCAATATCCGCTTCAAGACAATTAAGCTTTAAAAAAAATAAAAAATACTTAAAAAATAAAAACCATAAATGCTAAAAATAACCACGCATTTAATACCATGGCAACAAGCTACACATTAAATAGTTTTTTTCTCTGTTACTTGTAGCTGCCTTGGAAGCTTTTGCTATTTAATTGCATAACCATTTAGAGCTTTCTAATAGCCACGGGTTCAAAAACCATCTAAGAGTACAAAAAAAAAACAAGAATTATAAAAACATTCATCATCGTCAACAGTAGGAGCAGCAACAAAAACCTCATAAATGTTGTTGCGTAAAAGCGCGTCACATACGCACAGATAGACAGACAGACACTCATTTGCTATAGACAGATACATCTATAACACACACACACATGCGAAACAGTCAAAAGCATGTTAAAGGGTTCGGTGCGTTCGATGCGGCCATTGACCGCGTTGGCCAAGAGTAAGAGTGAATTTTTATTATTATTTTTGTGCTGCTACTGCTTTAGAGCCTTAGAAATGCTCTAGTGGTGGCTGCAAGTTGCAGGTATTGTCATTAAAACAACAACAACAATAATAACAACAACCAAAACAACAAAAAGCGCAACATTGGCAGCAACAGCAACAGCAATGCCGTCGACCGGCAACGCAGTTGAACGCCCTTTGTCACGGCAAGTGATTCCTGGCTGTTGAGGCGGCATTATTATTATTGTTGTTGTTGTTATAGTTGTTACCATTCTATTGCAGATGATGATGATGTTGCTGTTGCTGCCAAAGTCAGTTGCTGCCAACGACAGCTCCAGCCCCAGCCATTTGCCGTGAACTGGTTTCATTTGCAGCCGGCCGCTGTCTGCGCTGAGGAAACTCGCGTGCGCCGCCGTTGCAGCAGGAACGCAGTCGTTGCCGGCTGTTGTTGCTGCTGCTGGGATGCTCTACGTGTTTTCAGTTTTTTTTTCGTTGTATTTTTGTTTTGATTCTGAGACAGCGATGAGTAACTAACCCGTGTTGGATTTTTCAAATGAAAATGAAAACTTGGAAAACACTGTACCAACAATAGAAGTCTCTGCAGCAGCAGCAACAGCAATATGGCCAAGCAGCAGTAGAAGATGCAGCAGCAGAGAACGAAGATGCAGAAGAAGAAGTTGCCATGGTTGTTGGGGTAAATGCACTTTGGCCAAGAAGTGAATGAACGAACGCAGAAGGGCGTTCGCTCGTCGCACAAACACAGCAACATATCAAGTGGTTGAGGCCATGGCAAGGATGCGCATGGTGGCAGCAGCAGCAATAACAACAACAACATATAGAACAAGAGCAAGTGAAGTGCGCGGTTGTTTTTGTTGCACGTTGGCGTGTTTGATGGCTGCACTAAAATATGCAATTTACGTTTAATAATTGCTTATTATTGGCTGTTGCTGCTGCAATTGCAAGTTTGTCGCTGCAGTCTTTTGTTTGCGACCAATTAATAGCAAATTATTATAAATAATTTATATCATTAAAAAATAATTTAAATCATTAAATGTCAATGAAAATATGCCACAAATTTAAATCAAAAAAAAATTTATGAATTCTAACATTACTTCGATTGATAAATAAAAAATAATTATTATTATGTTTGAAAACTTTTATTAGCAACGAATTTAATTTTCTTGTATTTGCGCACAATTTCGATTTTTCAAACATAATTTCGATATTCAAAAATAAGCTTAAATGTATTATATTACATTCATTTCAACTTTTACGCATAACTTATTTTTTTTCGAACATAATTTATATAGTTAAAAATAGCCTAAATTCAATAAAATTGTAATAATTTCAACTTTTAAGAGCTAAAAATTAAATTGTATTGCTTTTCCGCATAATTTCGAAAATTCGAACATAACTTCGAAATTTCAAACATTGTCGAAAAATGCGCAAGAACTCAAAAAAAAAAACAAACTGTATGTCTTATTTAGTGAAAACATCTAAATTTTAACTATTCTTGCAATATTAAATTAAATTCTGCAGGATTAAAGTAAATTTTAAATTTCATTTCAAAGTGTTTGCCATGGTAGCGGCAGCAGCAGGAGCAGCATCAATGGTCAAACTTGCTGTTAGGCTAAATTTAGAACGTTAGTAATTTGTAATTGTGTTTGTGCTTAAAGCCAGTTTTTGTTTGTAGCCTTAGTACGTGTTGCTTAATTATTATCTGTGATTATTTCTTATTTTGCTACTTTTTTGTACATAGAACTGAAGAGGTTAATTGCGAGACATGTTAATGAGGCTCAATTGAAGAATTTATATATTTTCAGTTAATACTCTTGGAATTTTCAAATAAACAAGTTTGAATAGTTTTTAATTTTTTTGCTATACTTTAAAAACTTAAGCTTTTTTTAGGCAAAACTATTTCTTTTGTTTGTCATTTAAACCAACAAATAAACAAACAAATATCTAATATTTTAAGCGGTCAGTGATCTCTGCTAAACATGTGTTGAACGCGCTTTTTGTTTTTTTTTTCATATGCAAATCCACAAAGCTGCTGAGCTTTTAAGCCACTCCAATGTTATGAACAAATAAAATATTGCGCGCTATTTTTTTTTTAAAGAGCAGCTGAGTGAAATTTTAATGAATGCACTCGATAAACAATACAATTTACATAATTTAACCTTGATAATGAAACTGAATTGAACTTGATCTTTAAGCGCTGCAACCACTTTTAATTGGCTGTGAAATGTAGGCAATAGATCTGCTATAATTTTATTTTGTATTTCTAAACAGCTAAACTTTGTATGCAGTGACTCAAAGTTTGTTACAAGTTTCTTTCTCTATTGTATTTGTTTATATTAGACGAACGGCGAAGCTGCTTAGGAGTCAATAAAAGTCAAAGTCAAGGTTTTCTTAAGCAAGTTATTAAAAATAAAAATAAAATATTAAAATTTTTTCTAACTATTTTGCAATGTGGCTTAAACCAGTTTGGCGCGTTAGCGTGTGACTTAAAAACGCGAGAGCAAAAAAAAAATGACAAAAAAAGCTTTTTCTATACTAAGTGCCTATTTTAATAATATTCATTTGATTTTGTTTTTGGAAATTGACGCTGAGAAATGGTTGCTGCTGTTAGATAATATTTTAATTATAAATGATGTTGTAGTTTTGTCTGTTGTTGTTTTGTTTAATGATTTTGCACAGAAAAATTGTTATTTAAATAAGCTTAATGCTAATTAATCATTTTGCCAAGCATAGTAATTATTAAAGCTTAGCGTTGAGTTTTGCAAGGCAATTCGAATTTGCAAATAACAACTATAATTTAAAGAAAATATTAATTTATTATTTAACAACTTAAAAAATAAATTTTAGATTTTTCGAAGTTAAGTTAGAATTTTCGAAAATAGCTCTGAAACCTTTTAAATCGACTTAGCATTATAAAATTAATGTTTTAAATTTAAAATAACATCAATTTGCAATTCAAAGTTATATTCGAATGTTTAAAATGCTTCTAAGTAATTCAAACACGTATTTTTATTGTTTAGAAGCTTTTATGCGCTAGAAAAATGTGTAAAATTTCAATTTCTAACTTATGTTCGAATTTTCGAAAATGTCTCAAACGTCGTTTTTGTGTTCTTATTATATTTCTATGTAAATTGGCTTATATATAAGTATTTAATGTTAATTTAGAATTTTATTTGAGCATATATTACATTTGTTGTTATTGTGTGCAAATTAGAATAATTTAATTTTTAATCTTCGCTGTCATCACTTGCAGCTGGTTTATCATCTGGCCTGTCAGTCATTAGACAGTCATTAATAAATGCATACAAATCAAGCAGATTTACGTAAGTCAGCAACTTGCAACAAAATCAAAGCTACAAAGGCTTTGAGTTGCGAAGATGCGGCGATGACAAACTGTGGCAATTAAGCAGCTGCGCTTAAATGCACCAAATTTCAGAATATTAATACGATAAATAAATCTAAGAAAACCAAAGACTAGCCACAGGTTCGTCACTTGAGTCTTTTGTTCTGGAGGTTTTTATCAATTACAAAATTAAAAAAGTTAAGACTTACCAGCATTTTTAGTTATATTCCAAAAGTTCGCGTTGTTTGTTAATCCAAATTCAAATATTGTGGTGTAGATGTGAGCGGCTAATCCAAGGATATAATGTTGTTTTGTAAGGTTTTTTTTTAAACTAATTTTTGATTTAATACTTTTCAATTATTTAACTCTTGCACACTTTATGCCATTTCATGCAATTCAATTCAATTCATTTAAATTTCATTTCATTCAATTCTTTGTTAATTTTTTTATACGATTTTTAACACTTAACTTATTTAATTATTTTCTAATTATATTTATTAATAGTACTAATTTGTAAATGCAGTCTTATGGGTTCAATAATAATAATAGCTATTTCCTTAGCTCGACACTCGCGCGCTTTCAAAAAGTTCGTTTGGCGAAATTCTAAATTTTTCTAACTTTATTTTTTTTTAGTTTTGTTTGTATATTTTGTGTGATTTTTTGCAGTGTGTCTGTCGTTTAGAATTTTTCAGCTTCGCTGCGATTCCGTGTCTATATCGTGTTGTTGCTTACGGAAAACTGAATCACGGATGAGGCTCAACTTCAATGTCAGACTTCTCGATCGCCTATAGTGTCGTATCAAACACTAGCACTCACACAAACACGATATGTGTGTCTCGCACACCTTCACTCAGGTGTTCTGGAGAAATGCTCGTCCATTTCCACAGGTAGCCAGCCACAGCCGTAGCGCGCCGATTGTCTCTTCTGCTTCTTCCTGTATTTCTCCGACTGCTGTTGTTGTTGCCACCGATGATCAACGCACGTTAATCGTTTGTCTCTTCGCAAAGAGCGGCTTCGATCCGATCCGCTCGACTCGGCTCGTTTGCTGCCAAGAATTCTTTCGAGCGGCTTACAATTGGCAGTTGCTCGTTTGTGTGCGTGCGTGTGCTAAACCGCTCTTCTCTCGGGCATTAGAACCTTTTGTGCTAGTCGTACTCGAACTCGTTCTCTCGGCGAGCGCATCAGACAGACAGATACAAGTGCGCAGTCGGCGCAGCGTTTCGCCTGACGCGCCCCTCTCAACAGAGCTGCCAACGGCGAGTGTTCTAGAAGGCAGCATCAAGCTCAGATGTCTCTAAAGCTTGTTACTTGCAAAAGCTCTTTTTTAAAAGTATTTTTTTTAATTTTTTTTTTTTTTTTATTATTTATCGATTTTTTATTAATTTAGATGATTGTCAAATGTTCTAACAGCGCCCCGCTCACACACACAGCCCAATTGAGCGCAAGAGCGTAACGAACGCGTTGGCAATGATCTCGACAAACGATTTTGATTGGCTGCCGCCGTTGGCCGTGCTGCTGCTGATCTTGACAATGATCGTTGTTCATTGTCGTCGTCGTTATTGCTATTGCTGTCGTTGTTGTGCTAGAACGATTTGTGCTCATCATATCTATGAATGCGTCCGTCCATGTTGTTGTCCGTCCTGCTGTCTCTCATCATTGCTCATCTATAAATGTCCGTCTGCGTCAGTCTTTGTATCATCCACGTCTGATTTATTTGTTGATATGTTGCTGGTATTGATCTTGTTGTAGCAACAGCAATTGTTGCTGTAATTAATATAAATGCTGCTGCTGTGCATTGTTGTAATAACAACAACATCAACTTGTTGCTAATGATGGCTCTGCTTTTGACGATTTTTTTTTCATTTATTTATTTTTTGTATGAATCCATTGAGCGCAAATTGTATATGTTGCTCTCTACGTTTGGCGCCTTTTTTTTCTCTATTAAAAGTTATAATTAATAAATTAAATTTCTTTGTGAAATTATATAACACAGTATAATAAATATATTGTTTTAGTTCGTTAGTTCTAAGGAAACTAGCAACATTTTCATTTTTATAATCCACAATATTTGAGATTGTGTCTAAGTATCAGAAATTATAGTAACTAAATTTGGAATTACAAATTTGAAATTACAAAATTGAGCCATAATTTAAAATTGCAGTCAAAATTTTAAATTTACTCATTTTATTCAAAATTTGAAATATACGACAAAATTTGAAATTTTAATACAAATTTAAAATTTTAATAAAAATTAATAATTTTAATAAAAATTTATAATTTTAATAAAAATTTAAAATTTTAATAAAAATTTAAAATTTAAATAAAAATTTGAATTTTTAATAGTCAATATTAAAATTTTTCTTGGATTTTTTTTATCTAAAATTTGAAATTTTAGTAAAAAATTGAAATTTTATTACAAAAAAAAAAAGTTTGAAATTTTATTAAAAAAAATAAAATTTTTGAAATTTTATTAAAAAAAAAAAATGGAAATTTTTGTCAATATAATATGTTTAATTTATAGTAAAAATTTGAAATTTTATTAAAAAAATAAAAATTTTAATATTTTATTAAAAATAAAAAATTTTGAAATTTTTGTCAAAATTTGGAATTTTAGTAATAATTTTAAATTTCAGTCCAAATTTGAAATTTTATTCATTTAGTTTGTAAACAAACGTTTTAAATTCGATGTCTTAGTACAATAATTTATTTTTGATTTGAACGATTGAATTCAGTTGGAATTTTTTTTTTTGTATTGTGACATCGAATTCAAATCGGTTGTTTGATATGAAATTCGATCTGAATTCGATCGAAATAGGAAGATGTACATAGTTTTATATCGAAAAATTATTATTTTAATCGATTTGAAAAATTAACGTCGACAAATGATAACAGTCAGTATGAGATATATAGATATAATTAGATAAAATAAATATTATAGTCAGATTATGGTCTTTGTCAAATAATAAATTTTATGAATAATCATAATTTGTTTTTCTAAAAGTAAAAGTTTTTTGAATTCTATGAGTTCCTTATGTGCATTTCCTGTAGTTCCGAACGAGATTAAAGTTTTATTGGTACGATTAAAATTTAAATACCTCTAAGTAAAAATAATGAATTTAGTAATTAAACAGGACTAAACAATTGCAAAAAATTAGAGAGTTCTATACGGTAGATCAAAAGATATAAATTAAATAGTTGTCGTTCCGGACGGGTACAAAAACGGAAGTGCATGTCGAGGTTCATATGGAATTGCCAAAAAGTCATCCAATTTTGCCAACAAATTATTTTTTTGAATTATTTAGAAAATAGCTGAAATCATATGCCTTCATTGTATATTTACACTTTGTTCCTTAAGTTAATATTTTTTTCATAATAAATCATAGAAAAATTCCGATCGGAACTTTCCAAATTAAAATAATCAGTACGATTTTTATTCTAAAAATACTTTTTGCGTACAATAGATTTTTTTGAGCTATTTCAAAACATAGCTGAGACAATTTACTTAATTGTTGTATATGGACACTTTGTTCCTAAAGTTTACAGTTATTTCGTAATAAATCGCAGAATAATTCCGGACGTTTCGTATGGAAATTTGCACTACGATTTTTTGCTAAAAATAATGACAATATTAATAGTCATTATTACGAAATGAAAAGTGATCTACTATTTAAATTTTACGATTTTTTAGTTTTTTATTTTTTTTTTACAATTTGTAAAAGAAAAATGTTGATATTTTTTATACTGTAGTTCTACACTTTTGGTACTCAAAGTTCCGGACGGGACAGATTTCAAATAGCTGTAAAAATTTTTCTAGAATACTACGAAATCGATGTTTACGTTTTTGATAATGTCGAGGAAATTCAGATATAGGAGCACAGAATACAACTATTTTAAAAAATTTGTTAGTTTGATATTGTTCCGTCCGGAACCAAAAAGGGACATTTATTAATCTTTTTGGTTCCGCACTGGACAATAAGAGGCCCTTACACAAAGATCAACATTTTTCCGTTATCTTAGTTTCAATAATTATTTTTAAGTTTTAGAAATATTAATTAAGGTTGTCTAAAATAATAGAAAATAAAATTTTGTATCTGTATGTCTTTCAAATTATTTAATTTGGTTACTCAAAGTATATGAAAAATTGGTATATTTACAAGTTGTGTAGTAACGTAACTTTATGAGTATTTTTTTATACGTTAACGGGGTAGAATTTTCTTTACAGATTTTTAGATTCACATATTTAAGATTCCAAATCCACCGTATTTTCAAAGATTTTGGCATTTTTAATTTTGCGGTCGTGGTTGACGTTTTTCTGTTAATGCCCATATGAATAAGTCTTAAATGTGAATTTTATGGGTAACTTTATAATTATACCCTACACCTATGAGGTACAGGGTATATTAACTTTGTGCATATATTGTAACGTCCCTTAGGAGGCGTATCCGGTATAGAAAAGTATATATATTCTTGATCAGCATCACTACCCGAGTCCGTAGCTATGCCCATCTGTCTGTCCGTCTGTCTGTCTTGCTGTCTTGCTGTCCGTATACACGATAACTTGAGAAAGACTAATCAGAATGCGATGAAATATCGTCTCAATATATTTTAGCCAAAAGTAGGAACCAAATCGGTCAACGGACTCGCCCACCTCCCATACAAGTATATTTTATATAACTTTTTAGGAACTAATAACTCGAAAAGTATTCAAGATATAGTTATAAAATTTAAAACATATTGTTATAATTCACCTAAAAATATGTGGTCCAAAAATGGGCGTGATCCGCCCATATTTTTTTTCATTATTTCCCGGGTTTTCATAGTGGAAATTTGATCCGTAAATTACTAAAATCAAATCTATGAAATATTAGCCTTACAAAATTTTAAATATAGACGTGGTTCGCCCAATTATATTTTTCAATTTTTTTAATAGTTTTTTTATACTTTTATATCAATTTTTTAATTTATGTGGATATAAGACGTAAATTTCTGATATGTGAATAATATTCCGAGGGTGGGGAGGTTCAGCATAATTAAAAACTTTAAAAATAAGGTATGCATATAAAAATCCCGCATTAATATCCCCACCAAAGGTGTAGGGTTTTCCATAGTCGGGCTCGACCGACTATAAAATTCGCCCCATGTGACCGAACTTACCCATGTGACCTAACTTTCCCAACTCGTTTTCAAATATTTGAGTTATCGAAAACAATAATTTTGATAATGATATTGTTAAGATTTCTTTTGGTTTGCTCCGTTTTTATTTACCCCATTGTGTATCCAGGAAAAATATATCATAAATGGGGCAATTCACTTCAGAATGGCCACATAGATTTTTTTTAATATCGTGGATTTTGTTCAAACTTTATTATGATAAGATGTTGACAGTCGGTGGGATCGAACCAGTGACCTTCCGACATATAGTCTAACGCATTTCATAGTCCAATGAACTAACCAATCGAGCTACGGGCGCTAGTGCATATGAAACCTATAATTTGTGCAAAATACTAGATCTAGATACCGAATTTAACAGCAGAAAATATCAAACTTTATGAATCTTGAGGCTATTTCTATGATTTGTCATTAGTTTTGTAATTCTGATAAAAATACAAATATTTTAGAAACTGTATAAACTTTCTGGAAAAAATTCGACGCTGAAGACTCTTACGATTGTAGTTCAATGAGTCCTATGATGTGCTAAACGGCAATTGAAAGATGAAGTCTGTGACAACATTTTGATTATCAACATTGAGTCTGGCATGTTGTCAGTAATAAGCATTATTTTATTTAAAAGAAAATACCATGGGAAATTACATAATGATAAAAAAGGTGTATTTTCATTTGAAAATATGATAAAATCTCTACTAATACCCAAATTCAATTATTTTCTACCTTAACTACAAAATAAATGAACAATTTTTGAACATCTGATTTTATTGATATTCTGAAAACGTAAGAAGCCGTTCTGACAGGCAATGCCCCATATATCAACTCTCGTAGTTCTGACATATTTAAATGAATCCAAGTCTATACAAAGAAATCAAAGTTGTTTGAATTGTATCACAGCCCTAAACATCATTTTATTTTGATCGAACATAATTCAAACAACAAATAACCATAACTTTGTTCTTTGAGTTAAATTCTCTAAATTCCAAAATGATCTTTGTAAAAATAACTAAAAAAAAATAGAAATTATCTGATTTACTTTGTGGTGTAATACAAAGTTTTATGACTTTTTAAGAACCAAAGTACCGAACCACTCCATAAAAATCTGTTTCAATTTAAACTATAAAACTCGTTCAAGTTCTGTTTCTAAAACCTATTGATCTACAACTGAAGTATCTCGAGCACTTAATATTTATTTTTAATTTTAATCGTTTTTTGTTGTATTTGTATTAAAATTTTACTAATTTAATTTTAAGTAATACATAAAAACCTAGCAAGTGATATTCTTAACTCTCGCATAATATTTGGCTGGTTTTTTTATTATTGCTGTGCTGCTTTGTGCCGCCTTTGCACCGCCCGTCTGCCCGCCAAAACCGTCAGCCAGTGGTAATGAATTCAGTTAATGTTTGAAGAACGCTTTTTCAACACGTTTATTTAATTTTTATTATTTCTCTCATTTTATTTTTGGCCAAGTTCGTTGACTTCTTTCTGCTTCTTGTATATTTTTGGGCATGAATTGTGGAAGTTCTTTTGGTAGTTATTTCGTCGCTGGGTTCTTGTGCCTCTTGCCTCTTTTATTTGTTTAAAGCGTGGCTCAGAGCCGATGTTATTTGTTATAAGTTCGTTTTCATTGCTGGGGTTCAATGGCCAACGCATACCATTCGTCTGTCAGTCAGTCAGTCAGTCGGTGAGACATTTAGCCAGTCATTTAGTCAATCGACTCAAAGCCAGTGTCAGAGTCGATTCTTCGGTCTGAAGATGGTTCAAACAGCGGCCAGGTGCTACTCCGTGCTGTTCGTTTTTCGACGGCGGCGGCTGTTTTAATTGTGGCCGCGCCGAACGTACTTTGTAATAATTTTTCGTTTATTGTTGGCGTGTTAATAGTTTATGTTGTTGTTAGAACTTTTGCTCTTACTTTTGTTGCTGCTGCTATTGTTGTTGTTGCTGCTGTCTCCGTCATATTGCCGGATCTGCTGCTAGTCAAGTTTTCGACATTAGAATTTTTTATTTTCAGATTTTTTTTTTAATTTTTATTTCTTGTAATTCTGCTCTTTCTAATGATTCTTAAAATTTGTTTTTCAAAGAACCAAGTTTTTTTTTATTTTTTTTTTTCGGGAATAAAAAAAAAATGAAATTTAAAAAGTTCATTGGCCCTGTCTTTGTATTGTGCGTTTAGTTTAACTAATTTTTGTTGGTTTTTTCTAGTTTTTTCTTCTATTTCTCATGTTTTGTAGCAGAATTTAAGCATTTATTGAACCCACTTTACGATGTTCCAAACGAAGCCTTCCCGCAGCTTAATGACGGGTATTATTGATGTTTTTCGTAGTTTTTTGACTAAACTTTGTACATATTTTTTTGGCTGGCACCCAACTAATGAGCTTTATTGTTACATGGCGTATTTTTCACTTTTTAAGCATTTTTGTTAAGAATATTTTTTTATATCATTTTTGCACATCTTAAAGCCATTAATATTATTTATTTCATGGTATTATAGTTTTTAGGTTTTTTCCTGTAGTTCTTACAAACTGAGATCATCTTCTTTTTTTGAAATTTCTTAGTTTTCAAGGTTAATAATATTTAAGGTATTTTTTTATTATTTAAATTTTACACTTTTTAAAACCGAGTAACCTAAAAGTACCAACAAATGTTTCTCTTTTTTTTTGCCTAGAACATGTTGGCCTTTACTGGGTCGCTGCTCAATTATCAAACAAATAATAATTTTTGCACTGCCACTGTTGGAAAATGAAGGCAGCCCCTACAATATGCGGTACTTGCGACAGTCAAGAATGCAGACTAAACTCGTGCAGAATTTCAATTAGTATCTTAAATAAAAAATAAAAACTAACAAATATAGTAATGAAAATTATTGCCAAATAAAAAAAAAACAATTTAAAATTGTGCCACTTCTTCAAACATCTAAATCAGCTAGAACACACTCAGTCCAACACATACTAGATGCTCTATGTATTTTAATGTTGTTGCTCTTGCTGTTGTGTTTTTGTTGTACAGCATTATTGTTCTTACAACTGTTGCTGCTATCGCTGCAATTTGATCTGTAAAATTGCGCTTAATATGCGCTGCATGTGAATATTTTTTTTTGTTATTGCCACGACGAACTATGATCTGGCTCTGAAGTTTTATTGGGTCTGCAAAAAAAAAAAAAAAAAACAAAAAAAAAACTAGTGTAAATGAAATTATTTTGAATTTTTGACCTGGTTTTTTTTTAATTTATATAGCATAGTTGCGGAGGATTTTTAAATCTAAAAGAAGAATTATATTCAAAATGGAATATCATAAATGTCTGTCTTAAAGTTTTATATTTGAAATTAAAAACTTGCGTAATAGAGATAGACGTTTTATCCTATGAGTCATTCCACACCAAATCAACCGAAAAAATTCAAATTATGGCAGCACCATCTCAGAATTTGATGAAATTTGGTGAAACAACATTTAATTTATAAATTGTCCAAATTTCAGCTTCCCAGATGGTGTAGTTTCTGAGATTTGGTGGTTTAAAATTAGAAAAAAAAACTGTTTAAAAATCAGAAAGGTGGTGCTAATCAATTAAACGTAACTTAAGTTGTAGTCAACCAAAATAAAATACAAAGTTTTCATTTTAAAGATAATAAAATTGCCAAAAAGATGTCTTACAATTTTTATACCACGTTGATTTAATAGTGGTCAGTATTAAATAAAGTATATTTCAAAAGGACATATCTCAAAAAGCAACTTTGATTTGCCCCACCTTTATGATTTTTATACAGTTTTTTCAAATTTTAAACCACCAAATTTCGGGAACTACACTATTTGGGAAGCTGATTATTCTTCAATATCTTTTTTATTTTGTTTCACTTTTCAAACAAATATCAACAAATTCTGAGATGGTGCTGCCAATCACTTGGTTGATTTGATATAGAATACCCCTATATAAAAAATCCTCTTTTGGCATGGGGTTGATAGAAAGGAAGAGTTAGTTGTAACAACAAACTTCGTTCGGTTAAAATTAAATTTCATTAAATTGATTGAAGGTTTTCACTTATTATTATTTACACTCACCAAATGGTTTAAAAACAACTCTGAATTGGTTGTAGTCTCCAAATTACAGTTCAGAGAACCAAATATGTATTAAAACATTATTTATATACAAAAATTTAAAAAAAAAATGTAAAAACAAAAATAATATATTTTCGAAAATAAAAAATAGAAAAAACAATATTTTTCTAAAATTAAAAAATATTAAATAATAATTTACGACTAAAATATTCACTATAAAAAATGAAAAAAGGTGGGCGGATCACGCCAAATTTTGGGATTTCCACTCATTCTTACCAATATTTCTCAAGTTTTAGTGTATTCGGGTAGTGCTGCTCATCAATAATATATATATAGATATTTTTCCATACCGGCCACGCCTCCTAAGAGTAGTTACAAAATATGCAAAATTTAAAATATCCTGTACCAAATACAAAGAATTAAAATGTACTTCATATTGACGAATTCTGTTCTTCAAACCATGATACATTGTATTGAAGAACCATTCATAATATTAATAACTAACGACATCAATGTTATGAATGCGATCATAAATATGATGAACGTTTGGTAACTGTCGAAAAAGTGTAACTCAATATGATGAATTTGTATGTGAAGAATACTTTTCATCATATTAACGAACAAAAACATAAAAAACAACACAAATGTACATCATAAATTTTGTTCTCTTTTTTAAATAACATTTTTCCAACATTTTTTTCAATTTATTTTCTAAAATTTTGTTTTATTGGCAACTTCGTAAAAAATGTCCGTCAAAAATTTGAATTAGTTCAAAAGTATTCATCATATTAAATATTATATTCATAAATATTTTTAACAAATTCATAGATATTATGATTATATTCATAAATATGGCATTTCAAAATTATTGTATTGAATATTTCGTTTTTCAATATGAGGTTTGGTATATATAATATATAATAAATACATTCATTAATATGTCATTTAATGAATGGTAGTATCAATATGATGAATCTGGTAGTTGGTAGAAAAATTCATAATATTTATGAATAAATTCATTAAATTGATGATTTTAATAAAAACGAAGTTGGAAATAGAATTTGTACCCAAGTTCTGGCTTAAAATAATTAAATTAAAACCACTCTTTAGCCCATCATAATAACCACCAAATCAATTGTTAAATTCGCCAATTGAAGCAATAACTAATTTGCATTTCAATTACCAATGTTTTGTCAGCAGCAATGACATCAAAATATGACAAGTGAAATTTTCTCTTCTTAAACAAGAATATTAGAGGTCTTTGTATGTCAGTCATCTAAAGCAAAGGCAGCAGCACTTGACTTGGTTCAGTGATCATTGGCGACAGCAGCAGCAATAGCAGCATCGACTCGAACAACAAGAGTAGGTAGCCACAAATTGGCAAAGAAAGCTTTAAGTGCAGCATGAAATTCAATACATCAGTCAAGCAAACTAAATGAGCCATCAACACCTAGCCAAAATGAGGCATCGGCGGTGTTGGTGACGGCGACGACAACAAAACAGTAGCCAACAACAGTAGCAGCAATGAAGGCAGCAAAAATAGCAAACAGTAGAAAAATAAATAACACCGAAAGCATCATCGTCGTGTTCGACAGCAGCAGCTTCTCAAAGATTTGACGGCAACAATTAAAATGTAATGAAAGCTCTCAGTGCTAAGTTACGCAAAAATAAAAGCATTGTTGAAATTTGACAACTGTGCGACTGTCAAAAAATCAATAATAGCAATAGGAACTTCAAAAGTCAAAAGGCGTTGAAAACGAAAGACTTAAGCAACAAACTTGAACAATTCTTAAAAACTCTTTGTTGTTTTTGTTCTCTTAGATACTTGTTGTTCTTATTTATTTATTGTTGTTATTGTTAATGTTGTTTTTGTTGTTAATGTTATTTTTGTTGTTGGCTTTGTTCTTGTTTTTGTTGCTAATGTCGTTGAGCATTGATTAGCGTCGCACAATTGATTTTGAAGCAAAACTTTGCCGAAAAACCATTGGAAAGTTCTTTAACGGCTTTAAGCCGTGTTGCCTACTGCAACTGTCGTTAACATTGTTGGTGAGTTAAAGGTTTTTGCGATTTTATAAAATTACTTAGTAAAAAAATAAATTTCAAAATTTTATTTTAAAGGCCTTCTTCTTCAATTAAATTTTAATTTAATTGTTTTTTAATTTATAGTTTGTAAAAATTAAAAAAAAAACAAAAAAAATATTTTTTAACCTTAGAACTACAAAGCTGTGAATTGTGAGGTAATATTCCGAAACCTTAAGAATTTAAACTAAGTTTAACGTTTAAATTTATGCAAGTTAAACTAAGTTTAAAATGTAAAGGTTGTTTGATAAATAAAATTTCGCGGTTTTCTGTCGTAGTTTGGTCTGTTCTATGAATTTGAATTTTGCTGATAAAACAGATTCTAAGTTTAAACTCAATTCAAACCATAAACAGTGTTAAATTTATATTAAAAAATTTTAATTTTGGGCAATTTTACAGATAGATAGTCAATTAGTAATCAGTTAATATGGAATTCTTAAAAAATGTGATATATTGACAAAACACGAAATTACATTTTGTTTAAACTACGTTTAATTTGAAAATTTGTCTGAAAAACTGAACCTAAATCGTTAAACTTAGTTTGAATTTGAATTTTGCTGATAAATTTGATTTTATATTTATATATTAAAAGATATTTTTATTTTATATCCTTAAATGTAAATAATATTTTTTTGAAATTATTTGTTTTTTTTTTATCCAATTCATATTTATCCAAAAAATATTGTGTACATTTTTTTTTAATTTTAATGAAGAAATTTTAAATAAAAAAATATATTAAAATTAAATTTAAAAAATACCATATAATTTGAGTAATTTTTAATTATTTTTTGTTTGTATTTATTAACCAGCAGTATCAACGATCAATCGCCTCACCTCGCATGTTGCATCAACTTCCGCTGCTTAACTTTTGTCGTCATCGGTGTTGCTGCCGCTGTGATCATCGTCGTCATCAATCGGCATCGACAGTCGTTTGTAAGTTGGGCCGATCGGTGTTCTTCTGCATGTGTTCGGTCACTCATACGTTCGTTCCTTCGTTCAGGCGGTTCGGTTCGTTTCGTTTCGCATCGGTCGTACGTTCGGCTCAGCACTAGGTAACTAGTTCAATAGCCGCGAGTAACCTTGTTTTGCAACAACAATTTGCACAGTTGTTGTTGTGATTGCTGTTGTTGCTACTGCTACCTTGGCATTGCTCAAGAAAACGCGAAACTTCAACTAAAAGTGCGGCGACTTTTTAGCATTGCAAGCAAAACAGCAGCAGCAGCAACAACAAAACAATGTCTCCGGTCTCTCTCAAGAGAATTCGCAACTGTTGAGTTGATTTTTGCACATTTGTGCTGATGTTGTTGCTTTAGTCGCCACTGCTTCAAGTTCTCCGCCGAGTTCTTTGTCGAAGAGTTAAAAACACCGTTAGAGGTGCTGATCACCGATCACTTGAAGCGATAACAACTGCAGCAACAACAACACAACTAGAATCAAATAAGTGAGTGTCTTTGGTTATATTCTAGAACTATACAAAGATCGAATAGATTTGATCAAAGTTACTAGTCCGACTTGGTCACCAATCACGGACAACTTTAACTAGTAATGCGAACGCAATCTCGTGCTTTGGCAGTCGAGATAGTTTAAAATTTTGTACGTGACTGACTGAAATTTGAAGATTCTCTAAAACTCTATATCGTTGGAATTTTAATAATCGTGCAGAATTCTAGAATTAACAATGTTTTCGAATTGGTATCGAAACGTAATCATTCAGAAACACAAATTTTTGTTTTTTTAATAAGTAATTATGATACGAACATTGTAGGGGTTTCATTAAAAACTAATTTTTGTCGTTATAGATATTTTATTTTTTCAGAAAATGTTATTCTGAACCAAAACTCTAAAGAACACACAATTCAAATTCATAATATTTTGAGTTTTATGTCGTAAATGTATTAGTGTTTCATTGAATTCAGGATTAATGTCAAATAGCTTTTAGGGCTACGATATTCAAAATCGAGTTTAGATTTTAAGTTTAAGGCAAGATTTGAGTTCAAGTTTTCATTCTTCAAACTATTTGAAGAATTTGTTTTTAATTCGAAAAAATAAAGAATAAATAAATTGATATAAATCTTTCAATATATGATTTTTGTTAAAACATATACTCAGAAAAAATATACATCTTATTGATAAATACCCATAATTGTATTGAAGAACCATTCATAAGATTAATGACCAACGAATTAATGTTATGAATGTTATCATAAACATGATGCACGCTTGGTAACTGTCGAAAAAGTGTTCTTCAATATGATGAATTGTGCACAGAAAAAATTCTTCAATATGATGAATTTATTCATAAATATTATGAATTTTTTCAACAACTACCAGATTCATCATATTGATACCATTTTTCATTAAATGACATATTATACAATGAATTTGAATTGTCATAGTGATGAATGTGTTCATAATATTTGATCAAAAAAAAAAACATTTTTTTATAAAATAATTCAAAAATTTTATTTAAAAAAAAAATAGTAAAAAAATTTAAAAAAATTGTTCCGGACAAAAAAAATAATTTCGAACAAAATTTTGTTCGAAAAAAAAAAATTCTTCAAAAAAAAAATTTTTTCGAAAAAAAATTTTTTTGGTAAATTTTTTTTTCTTCAAAAAAAGATTTTTTTCAACAAAAAAAAATGTCTTCAAAAAATAATTTTTCGAAAAAAAAACTTTTTCAAAAATCTATTTTTTATATATAACTTTTTATTAATAAAAAGTTGTAAATATAATAAATATATTATAAAACATTTTACTAATTTATGCATGTCGAGCAAGCATTATATAAGAAATTACACACAAGAACTACTTGAGAACTGAGAGGTATGGCAAAAAGTGAACGAAAAAAAATATGTTTATAGAAATTTGGTTTAATAAACAGCGTTCTTCAATATGAAGAACATATATGTTGTAATTTATATTTTGCTTCATTAAAATGATGAAACGTATTCTTCACATACAGTTCATCATATTGAAGAACACTTTTTCGGCAGTTACCAAGCGCTCTTCATATTTATGATAGCATTCAAAACAATAATGGCTTTAGTCATTAATATTATGAATGGTTCTTCAATACAATGAATCATGGTTTGAAGAACGGAATTCATCAATATGATGCACATTTTTTCTGTGTATGTGAAGAATACGTTTCATCATATTATTGAACAAAAACATAAAGTACTACATTCATAATATTTATGAATAAATTTATGAATAAAATCGATCGACAATTTTAATATTTCTCATGATCTTGAAAAATATATAAATTTGTTTTTCTGGAATTATGTGAGAATTTTGGAAGATGACAATTGTCGCATGAAAATGTAGATTAGTGCTGAGTGTCGTTTCCAATGAAAAAATTAAAATAAGAATTCTTGCATAATTTCCAAAATTGATACAGAAACTTGTCACAAAATATTGAAAGGGTTGATTGGGTGAATTGAAAGGGTTGTTGTCGAAAAGAGGAAAGTTAAATTTTTATCGAAAATAAGTTTTTATTACAATATCAAAAATTTGATTGCAATTTTTTTAGTATATAAAGAGAATATTTGCGCGATCATGAAAATTACTTATCTGGAAAATAAGACTGACTTATTGTTAAGATTGTCGTATTTGTGCCCCTCAGTGAATACGGGTATTACCACACTGCATATAACATTCTCTGGAGGATGAAAGTAGGGTGAAAGTCACATCTATTTCCTTTTCCATGAAATAAAGTGCTATTAAATGAAAATTTTTTTTTATTATTGGAACCGGAACATTTTATTTTTTAAGGAGCAAAAAAAAAACAATTTCTGTTCTCAGCTCAAATGTAACTGCAAATCAAATTTTTTTTTATAAAGAGTTACCAAATTATAGCAAATTGTCCCTCGGATCGACATTATTTAATGTTACGAACTCTGAATAATTTTAGCGTAATAAACATTATTCAATTAATCACCAATTGAAGATTCGCAAGACGTCTTTTCTTTACAAGTTCAATAAAATAAAAATCAAAGAAAAAGAAGAATATGAATTAAAAGTGTCTTCATTTGCATAACCATAAAAGATGCCATTGAATCCAGCTGTTGGCCAATTCGATACCTTTAATAACGGTGTCGCAATATAACTTTCGGCAATAAATTTTAAAAAGTGCTGCTGGCGGTGGCTCTTGCATAAATTTTTACGAGTTGCTGCTGCGTGCTGGTTCAATGAACTACGCCTCGAGGGCGAGTAGCGTGGAATTAATCAAATGCAAATCTATATTTGATGATATAATTTTGATCAACTATAAATTAAGTCATAAATAACAGACATAATAAACCGATTGGTTTGTAATAAAAAAATACATTTTAAATTTTACTATTTTACTTTTATTTCTAGTAGTATTTCTGGTAAATTTCTCTGAAAGTCCGCGGGTACGACTACTGTGTTGAGCCTCTTCAGTCTCTAGGTCTTTCAGTGCGAAAAGCTGTCATCGCCTTCTGCAAATAAACCATAGACGCTGTGTTAACTTGGCTAACTTCAAAACGCGTTCAACAACTGTTGACTGAGAACAACAGCAAAGAAATGAAGTGAAAAAATATATTTGTCTTTGCCGCTGTCCCACTCTTACTTACTGCTGCTGCTTTTGCTGCTGCTTCTGTAGTTGTTGACGGTTTGATTGAAAAATTAGGTTAGGAGCATTGAACTCAGGTTCTGACGACGTGTATCAAGTGAACGTCGCACAGTGTACATTTTGGCCCAAACAGTGAGGAAAATCAAAGTTGTTAAATTGCGCTACTCAGAAAGATTTTTCCAACACAAATGTACATCATATTGATGAATTCCGTTCCTCAAACCATGATACATTGTATTGAAGAACAATTCATAATATTAATGACTAACGACATCAATGTTATGCATGCGATCATAAATATGATGAACGCTTGGTAACTAACGGAAAAGTGTTCTTCAATATGATGAACATAATAAATGAATATAATAATGAATGAATATAATGAACATAATAAATGAATATAATAATGAATGAATATAATGAACTCTACGTTTCATTATATTAATGAACAAATACATAAAATACAAGATATATGTACATCATATCCAAAAGCAAAGAATACAAAAGGAAATAATGCTTTTGGTTCTTTCTTCAATGTACATAATTCTTATTGTGTTCATTGGAAAAAGAAAACTGTAGCGAGTTGAAATGTAGAATCTGCGGAGAAAGATCGCTGATGAAAGGGCTTGGCTGCTTCTGAAACAGCTATACGATTTGCCACTCAATGCATTTTGCCAATTGTCTGTTGTTTTAATTGTTGGTACAAAATACCCAATTTTTACTGACTGGACATTATCATAAATATGACGATTCAAATTCATTGTATTGAATATTTTGTTCTTCAATAGTATCAATACGTTCATATACGTTCATATATGTATATGTCATTTAATGAACGGTGGTATCAATATGATGAATCTGGTAGTTGAAATAAAAATTCATAATATTTATGAATAAATTCATCATTTTGATGATATTTTTTCTGTGTACGGTCATCCGGACAACAACTGAACATAATTTGTGGGTGCATATTTTAATGCATAAACGGATAGAAAAGATTTGTTTGAATATGCTTGAATGTAATTATGACGTAATTCGAAATCACCATATAAATATTAGGAGTAAAATCTAATTACATTATAATTGAATTGTATTATTATTATTTTGTTCAGATTGAAATAGTAGTATACGATATTTAAACAGACATTGCTTTAATCGCGGATTTATATGAATTCATTATATTAATGTTTCTGTATAAACAGATATATTTCAACAGATATTACTATATGTATGTTTGTAATTTCTAGCATTTAACATAGCCAACCTCAAAAAAGGTTCTTTGGATTTTATGTATTTGGTTATTAATGGGTGACAACGAATTTAAAAATAATAGATTTAGTATGACAATGCTTGAATTACATTTATGTTTGGCATAACAAATAAATAACAACTCTGCCCACTTTTAGCACTCAGTAAAACTCGCATTAATATTTTTCATATAGTTCAAAAGTTATTTTTGATGAATGAATTTGTTTAAGTACCGTTCACGTTTGTAAAATATCCAATTATTCCGTAATTCAATGAGATAAAAATAGGAACACCAAATGGAAATAAAATACTTAAGTATAAGTAAAAGATGTAGTATAAAATAAATAATAATTAAAGTTTATAATTATGTAGTATAAATAAAAATGTAATTTAAGAAAAGGGAAAAATTAATATTGTGTAAAAATATGTTAGCACTAAATTTACTTTTTTCACATTAATATGAAATGTAAACATCAATATGTTTTCATGTAAATATAATGTTTTTCAAATTCAAACATATATATGTTTGCAATAACGCCAAAAATTCTGAATTTTGAACTTAGATATGTTGAACTTAGATATGAATGAAAACAAAAATATGTTTGGCAATGCAATAATACTTTTGTTTCCATAAAGCTCCAAGGATATATGTAATGCCAGTAAAATTATGTTTGGAAAAGCCCTTTTTTTTGCAGCGTGTACGCAGTTTTTTCTTATTATTCAACGTATTTAAACAACATTTAAAACGATTATTTTTAGTATCGTGGTGAGTTAAGAGATGCATTATTGAGATGTATTATTGGAAATAATAAAATAAATTACTATAAAACTAATTTTTCATCATTTTTTTTATTAATTGTCACTTACAAGGTCCCACGCACAGTTCAAATAATGCGAGAGCTCTGCCAAGGTTTTTCAAAACGTATTCTTTCTCGTTTCAGATTTGCTTTAATGTTTTTCATCGGTTCGGTATACCAGGTTTATGTTATGATGATGGGTTTTTCTACTAATCTTAATCTTTGTCTATATTTTCCAAGTCGTAACCGTTTAATCCTCGATATCATTCGAAATTAATACTTTTAAATTCTGTGGTACACACACCCAGAAAAAAATACTATATAAATAATAGTTTTTTACTATTAAAAATAGTCAATAGAATAAACTATTATTTTTATCGGAAAATACCATTAAATACTAGAAAATACCATGACATTGCCATTGAGTTTATATGAAAAGATTTATTTTTTGTATACTATTAAATCAATAATAGTCCTATTGACCAATTTTAATGGGATTTGAGGGAATTTTTTTTTGGGTGCAGAAAAAATATTTTTTTTATACTGATGAATTTCTTTATTCAAACCATGATCACTAGAATTCATTATTAATTTGATGAATGAATGAAAAAGTACAAAATATTAAAAAATGCTGTATATGAAACCAAATTTATATAATATATTATTTTTTTTTTGCGATACTCAGAGTTTTAAAAAAAAATATTTTTTGTTCATTTTTTCAAACAATTTATTTTAATAAAAAAAAATGTTCGAAATTAAATTAGATTTAATTTGTTTGTTAAAAAAAATTATTAGTATTTTCAATATAAACGAAAAAATTTCATGTGGTTTAAAACGATTTAAAAGGTTTAAAACGATTTCAAAACTATTTCAATCCAAACCAGGAAAACATACAAATAGCTAAAATATAAAAAAATTATTTAAATAAAATAAAACTTATTTTTTTACATAATAAAAATGTTATAACTATTTTCAACAATGATTTTAACATTTAACTACACGACCTACTTAAAAATGCCTACACATCCGGTATACAGCATAAGTGTTGCAGTTCATCTAAACCCCATTAAATTTAGGTCAAGATTTAAAAATTTTAAAGTATTAAAACCTACACATCCTTCGACCTCAATATACTTCCGTTTCTAGAACGCCTCATTCTTGAATTTTCTTCGCATCACGAGAACCCTTTCACAATTTCTAAAATAAGACGTAGTGTAGTCCTCATTTAATAACCCACTAATGCAATAATACCATAGCCTATCGACCCAATTTCCCATTCAAATCTAAAAGTAAAACTAGTGCATGAGAAAAACCTCCAAAAGCAAAGTCTTCCGCACCAATGCACAAACCCAAAAAATAAACCCTATATAATATGTGCAATAATCAAATAAAAAACGAAACTCGTCATCATGATGCTGCCGTTGCCGCCGCACTACAATGAAATCCTTTAAACACGCACTGTGCCTTTTTCACGGCTTCTTTTGCTGCTTTTTTCACAAAAAACCCGAACAAAAATTCTACACATTTTCCTTGAGATCAGATTTCAGACTGTGCAGTTAGGCATTGAAATGCTAAAAAACGCATTGAAAAGATTTTCTCGCGGTTTCGGTGCAGCTGCGATTTGTGATTGTGGTGCGAAGAGCCTGTAGGAACACAGGATGCGCGGCTGAATCCTGTCGTTGCTGTTGTGAATCATGATGATAGTAATGATGAGGAACACATTTGCAACAGCATGATAACTGTTTTGATTTCACTCGAATTCTTTCAGGTGTTTTCCCTTTTTTTTCTGTTTCACCTTCGCTCGAATTATTTTTATTATGTGTGAAAATACGCAGCTCAATTGTTTGAGTTTTACCGTTTCTAATGCATTTGATAAAAGAACATCCTGCTCTCAATTTTTTTATTTTATCGTAATACCCGAAACATGTTGCATTTTATAGTGGAGCACAGGTTTTTTTGTATATTTATTTTGATTACATGTTCTGATGTGACAGGATGTCACTCCTACGATTGCACGATTTAAACGCAAAGTTAGCGGTAAAGTAGTGCGTAGATGAGACGGAAATTGCGCGGCGAAACTGTAAAATGAGCATTTAATTTGTTTGTCACGACACTTTTAGCAGTATGGCGTTTTCTGGAATAAGTTCGGTTCTTAAGTCTTTTGTTTAAAGCACAGAGTAGAAAGGACAAAAGGACTTTGTGGAAAGTGTCTTCAAAAAAGAAAAACTATTTGAAATTATAAATATTTCTTTTTTTTTCTTTTTATTATATCTTTTTTCATGGAAATTGCTGTAAAATTTAGAAATACAGACTATGTATGTGACAAATTTAGCTGTTAATAACACTACTCCTCAAAACGCGAAAAATTTTGTCATGGCCATCTAATATATCAAATCTATATAATTTGCGATTGCTGATTTTGACTGCATACTCAGTTTTTTTATCTAATACGTAACGTTTTTAAGAAAACTGATATCGACATTTTAGGCACTTTACTTTTTACAATAAAAATAATACAGTCCCTTGCACAACTAAAAACAAAAACTGTAAACGCAATTATGTTTTCAATTGCCAATACTAATTACAATATATCAACAAATACTATTATTCCAATATGTTTTTAAGAAATTCGAATTTAAACTCGAAAAATATTGTTTTTTTTTAGACTATTTTTGGATGATTTTTCAGCATTGCGATTCTTATGGTAAATCAGAAAATAATTTATGGCTATATAGAGCATAGTTTTTTTCGAAAATAGGGTTTTTGACCACCCCTTTTGGGGGTCATGGACCACTCCAAAGGGTACCATTAGTCTTCTAATGAGGCTCGCTATCCATTTCCGCAATAAACATTTTTGGTTTTTGACACCCTTTTGGGGGTCAGGGACCACTGAGAGTGGTACCATTCGATTTCCCTTGATGTCTGCTACCGAGTTCAGCAATAAATTTTTTGTCGGTCTTTTTATCACTTTCCGCCCACTTTTGCCCACCCACCCACTATTGTCCACCCACATTTTTCCAGCCACTTCCGACCAACACCCACATCAAGCACACGATCGATGTGGGTCAATCGTCAATCGAACAAAAGAACGAACGAACGAGCTACTCGAAGCTCGAGCAACACTCGAGCAATCGAGCTACTCGAACAAACGAGCTACTGGAATAGCTCGAACAAACGAACGAACAAACTACCCGGGTTTTGCGAACTGCCCGGAGTAATGATATTTTCAGATTACAAACATAAGTATTTTTTTTATTGAAAATCGATTATATAAAAGAGTATCAAAAATGTGTTCACAGGACAAGTTTTAAAATGTAGATTAATTAGAAAAAGGTTAGTAATTTTGATAGCTAGTATAGACTATGCTCTGGATAACTATAAATATTTTTTTTTGTTTTATCATTAAATCCTAACTGCTAAAAAATATATAACATTTTTTAATAAATAATCCAAAATATCCGAGTTTAGATTCAATTATCTTAAAAACTTTTTGGAATGTTAGCATTCGTTAGTAAAGGGTTTTTCAATAAGAGTGCTGGACCATTTCGTTCTCCAAACTTGGTTTCCAATAAATTGATTGTTGCATTCGCTGTGTGGCATGTGGCGCCGTCCTGTTGGAACCACACGTCCTCCAAGTCCATATCATCCATTTGGGGCCAAAAATATTCGGTTATCATTGAACGGTAGCGATTCCCATTCACAGTAACGTGCCGGTCTTGATCATCACGGAAGAAGTACGGCCCAATGACGCCGCCGGCCAATAAACCGCACCAAATCGTAATTTTTTGGGATGCAATGATGACTCATGGAGTACGTGTGGATTGCTGTCTGACCAATAAAGCATATTTTGTTTATTGACGAAGTCATTCAGCCAGAAATGAGCCTCATCGCTGAAGATGATTTTTCGATGAAAATCCGAATCATTTTCAAGTTGTTGCTCAGCCTAATTCACGAAGACGCTTCTGGTGGTCAAGCGGCTTCAGTTCTTGCGTCAATTTGATTTTGTAAGGATGTAGGCCAAGATATTTTCGCAAAATTTGCCACAAGGACGTCACAGAGATGCCCAACGCTTGAGAACGACGTGTGAGAGACACATTTGGGATTTCTTCAACTGAAGCCTCAGCGCCAGCAATATTCTCGACACTACGGGCACTTCTTTGTCTCACTGGCACGGGAACATTTTGTACTGTGCCTGTGGATTCAAATTTTTCCACAAGACGCTCAATTGTTGATCTGCAAGGACGATTATGACGACCATAAATTGGACGTAGCGTTCTTAACGTTGAGACAACTGATTCCGAATTTCGGTAGTAAATTTTAATAATTTCGACTCGTTGTTGGCTCGTATATCTTTCAATCGTGAAATGGCAAACGTTACTGAAGAGAAATATCAAAAGAGCGGCAAGAAATATGGCGTCGTTTGCTGTCCCTGTCGCTCTACTTTTGTAGCGTTCCTGTTATATTAAAATTCGGCCTGAGAATTAAAACAAAAAACTATTTTTTTACAGTATTATATTTTTTTATACTAAATAGTGCGTGAGAACGGCTTAAAAATACGATTGCAATTTTCACAAATACGAATTATATAGCATTGATGTATGCATGCCCATGGCAAAATCTTTTGTAAATGAAAACATTTTTTTTTCTTTAAGTTTTCATACATTTCCATATATAGATCCTTTTTAAATCAGTAGAAACCCGTAACCGTTTTGGATACTGGTTTATTGCAGAGTTTTTTAATAAAATGTTCGGTTATGAACCCGTGAATGAACCGGTGAACAGATATAGGGTTTATTTATAGTTTAAAATCCTCTTATGATATACAACAAAAAAAATACCAGCAGATAACGATTTATTTAGAATTACTAATATGGCTTGCGTTTTAAACATTTCTCGTATTTGATAAAGATTTAAATTCTTTTTTACTATTTAACCAATTAATTTCTTTATTTATTTCTCTATTGGCATAATACGTAGTACGCAGTTCGGTAATAATTGTAAACAAATTCTGTATGAGGTAAAATTCCAAGAGCTTAGGTCTCCTTTAATGGACCGTAACATAACGGCACAATACCCACACAACCTGTCAACGTGGAGAATTTTGTATTGGCCCAGATTATTTGGCAAAACCACCCACATGATGTTGCTGCTGTCGGTCCAAGCAACATACTCTATTACGTGGTCATGTACAGCAGACAGCAACAAGGCTTAGTAGAAAAATAATTTTTTTTTTTTTGAAAAATATTTTTTGAGGAGGTAGAAAAATCGAGCGACGCACTTTTGTATGTTGTCATTTGTTATGTTGTTTGTATGGCTGTTGTCGTTATCATGTTGTAGTTGTTAGTGCTGCTGTTGTAGTTTCTCCTGTTGCTGCTCTTATTGTTATTGCTGTTGCTGTTGTTGTTGATATTTGTATTGGGCCTTAAGCCGCTTTGCATCCACGCACGTAACGCAAATAGCCAACGCTTGCAGACGTTTGGCCAACAATGTGACGTAGGGCGCAACGTCAACGACAACAGCAACATAAATAGCAGCAACATTGCTGAACTAACTGTTGTATGCGTGCGCGCTCTTTTTGTTTTTGTTGTGTTGCTCTTTTTTTTTTTTTGTTTGCTTTTGCAAATATTTTCCGCAGTCTGGTGCTCTGCTCTGTCACTGGCGGTCATTGGCTTAACACACATTTTCTTTCAAGAGAGTGAATTTCTTTCATTTCGACGTGTTGCTCATGCGCAGCGCTCACAGCAACATAACGGTTGCTGGCAGTAAGGCATGCTGCTGCATTTCTGCAGCAGCAACACTTATATAATTTGTATCTAAATATTTAATTAAAAAAAAATAAATATTTTAATTAAAATTAAATATATAAATCAGTTTCGGTTTTGGTTCCCAGATTTGTAAAAAACCGGTTTCGATTCCGGAAGGGTCTCGATTCCGGTTTCATATATTTTTATTAATAACTGTTCCGATTCCGGTTCCAAAAATCTAAACGGTTTCGATTCCGGTTCTTTGCGGTTCCTGACAGAGACTAAAATAACGGTTCTGGTTCCAAGATTTTAAAAATATCGGTTCCCTTTCCCATTCCGGATCCAACCAAAAAAATGATATGGGTCCCAATTCCGTTTCCACACGTTTTTATAATAAAGTTTCCATTTTCAAAAATCGAATCGGTTCCAATTCCAAAAATCGAATCAGTTCCAATCGGTTAATTCATAACCGAAAATCATAAATAACTCTTTATCCAAAACCGATATAAATGTTTTTGCTTTTATACCGATTTTAAATATATTTTTATAAAATATGAAAAACAAACAGAAAAATATTTGCGGACGAATGATATGGAGATTTTGAAATTCTCATTGGATTCGTATCTTGTCTCGACTTTTGAAACTCATCCAGGTTTCGAAAAAGGTTTCGAGTATTCAGAATTACATCAAAAATAAATAGATACTATTCTACAAATTGTTGATTGTTGAAATTTATTAAAATAAAAGTTATTTCGTTGCTTTCCTCGAGCACTTGTGTTGCGGTAAATCGAACACAACAACAAACACACACACGTTTCGTATTTCTTCTGCTGAGTTGATTGACAAATGTTATGCAATTAGTTTATACTCAAAAATAATAATTTTTATAAATTGCAATTTTTGTTAAATCATTTTTCAGTTTTTTCTCTTAGTGTAGCTGCCTGTTTAGTACAAACTTTTCTTTTACTTATTTTCTCATTGACTGCTGTTGCTGCTGCATTTGTTTAGTTTTTCTTTTATTTTTTATTTGCAGTGCTTTTGCTGTTGTTTTAGCAAAAATGCGAACAAAAGTTCAAACTGTAATTTTGCCATTTTTGAAAAAAAAGAAAAAAAAAATACTAAAAAAATACAAAAGAAATGAAAAAAATATTGCATTGCATTGTATGTTATATGCGGTGGTCATGGTTTGCCCATGATTTCATTGCAGTAATAACTGATTTGTATTCTAAATTTTATTGGTATTTTTTTATTACAAAATAAGTATTTTGGTAATATATTTTAATGAACGCTTTTCTTAGTCGTACTAAGAAAAGATCCCCCCCAACTTGTAAAACATTTTTTAAAATTAAAAAAAAAAAACTAAAAAACGTCTTTAGAGTCCTAAAAAATGGACATTTAAAAGAAAAATGTTTGTAAAAATGTTCTACATTACTAAATTTTAATGCTCTGCACTAAAAGTGACATTTGTAATACCCAAAAAGAGGCATATCTGGTATGGAGAGGTATATATATTTTGCATTGTACAAATATATTATGCATGCATATAATAAATATGTTTTTTTTAATTTTTTTGTAAATACATTTTTTTTTTACTGCAGTCATTTGCTGAAATATTAGAATTACTGTTATAGAAATTTATTGATCACATTTTCATATATCATTCTATTTTCTTAGGGCCAGCTATTCAGTTCTAGTTAAAATTAATTGGTGGTTTAAACTTAGTTTAAAGACTGAATATAATTTTTCAGTAAAATTCGTCTGTAGTTTAAAAAGAGTTTAACTAACCAATGTTAAAGGTTTAAACTTCGTTTAAAATTTCAATATGTTTCATACATCACAACACATTTTTTGTCCTTAGCCCGTTGTAACAAAATTGATTGACTTGTTCTGTGCTATTAAATATAGGAGAATAATATGAAAAAGGAGAATAATATTAAACGTCGCTTAATTTACAGAAAATATTAATTAAACTAGGTTTAAACTAGCTCTGAAAACAATGGCTATAGTCTCTCTGAGTACTGTGGATCTTAGTAGATATTAAAAAGAACTTATTTTATGGTTAAAATGTTCAAGGCCTTAATAAAAATTGTATAAAATTATATATTTTATATATTGTCTAATAGACTAAAGTGTTTTGAAAATCATTGTTTTTTTTAGATTTTATTTACAGAAAATGAATATGAAATTTCAAAAATATTAAAAACTAGCTGGACCCGTGCACGACTTGTGCCAAGATTTTCTGAATTCAAAGATATGGAGCGATTTTATTAATATAAAAAACATTTTATTATTTATATGAGGGGCCCGTGCTTAGCTGTTGAACTTTTTTTATTGGTTTTATAAATGTGGTAACCAAATAATTCTCCGCCAAAACAACTTTTCTCAAAGACAATTCTTTCTCAGACTGCGCTTCTTCGCAGAATTATTCCCAGTAGAAATCTTCCCCGTAAAATCCACATAGAACGCTTTCCCGTAGAATTCTCCACGTAGAATTCATCCCGGTAGAATTGTTCTCGGTAGAATTCTTCCCCGTAGAGTTTTTCCCAGTAGAAGTTTTAGTGTGGTGGGTTTTAATGTAGTAAGTTTTGGTGTGGTGAGTTTAGATGTGGCGAAATTTGAGTGTAGTGAGTTTTAATTTGGTGAGTTTTAGTGTGGTGAATTTTAATGTGGTGAAATTTTAGTGTAGTGAGTTTTAGTGTGGTGAGTTTTAGTGTGGTGAAATTTTAGTGTGGTGAGTTTAAGTGTAGTGAATTTTAGTGTGTTGAATTTTTGTGTGGTGAGTTTTAGTGTGGTGAGTTTTAGTGTGGTGAGTTTTAGTGTGGTGAGTTTTAGTGTGGTGAGTTTTAGTGTGGTGAGTTTTAGTGTGGTGAGTTTTAGTGTGGTGAATTTTATTGTGGTGAGTTTTAGTGTGGTGAATTTTTGTGTGGTGAGTTTTAGTGTGGTGAGTTTTAGTGTGGTGAGTTTTAGTGTGGTGAGATTTAGTGTGGTGAGTTTTAGTGTGGTGAGTTTTAGTGTAGTGAATTTTAGTGTGTTGAATTTTTGTGTGGTGAGTTTTAGTGTGGTGAGTTTTAGTGTGGTGAAATTTTAGTGTGGTGAGTTTAAGTGTAGTGAATTTTAGTGTGTTGAATTTTTGTGTGGTGAGTTTTAGTGTGGTGAGTTTTAGTGTGGTGAATTTTAGTACGGTGAGTTTTAGTGTGGCGACATTTGAGTGTAGTAAGTTTTAGTGTGGTGAGTTTTAGTGTGGCGAGTTTTAATGTGGTGAAATTTTAGTGTGGTGAGTTTTAGTGTGGTGAATTTTAGTGTGGTGAGTTTTAGTGTGATGAAATTTAAGTGTGGTGGGTTTTAGTGTGGTGAATTTTAGTGTGTTGAATTTTTGTGTAGTGAGTTTAAGTGTGGTGAGTTTTAGTGTGGTGAATTTTAGTGTGGAGAGTTTTTGTGTGGTGAGTTTTAGTGTGGTGAGTTTTAGTGTGGTGAGTTTTAGTGTGGTGAGTTTTAGTGTGGTGAGTTTTGGTGTGGTGAGTGTAAGTGTGGTGAGTTTTAGTGTGGTGATTTTTAGTGTGGTGTATTATAGTGTGGTGGGTTTTAGTGTTGTGAGTTTGTTTTCTTTTTCTTTCCTTTTTTAGTTTTTTATTTAGTTTGGATAGTGGTTTTATGTGATTGGTTTTGTTTTTGTATTTTTGGTTTTGTTTTGTTTTGTGTTGTGCTTTTGCTTTTTTGTTTTTAATTTTTTTTTGTATTTGAGTTTTTTGTTTCATGTTCGTTGCTGTTGAAAGTGCCGAGTTATATCGTATTGAAAGTTTAGGTTGTATGGGAGGTACCACGCCTCTTTGTCCAATCCCGCCCATATATAGCCTATCATTCCTTCCAGACCATACCGCATCTGTGGTAATTTCAAGAAATTCGGATCAGCCGTTTAGACGGAGAAGCGGAACAAACGTACAAACGTACAAACGAACAAACAGATTTATTATATTAATAGGATTAAATATTAAAAAATAAATAAAAATTCATAAATATTTTTCTACTATAAAAATTATGTATTTTTTTTTTCATGAACACTCATATTTGAAATTTAAAATAATTATCTATTCGTTGATCTTACCAACAGTGCCTAAAGAGATGTGCATTCTTTAGCATTTAAAAAAAATGTTTGTAATTTCCAAAAACATGTCCTTTCGTACATTGAAAAAAAAAACACAATAAAACAAAAAAAAAAGTCGTAAAAAATTAGAAAGTCATACATTATCCTTGAACCAAATGCAATAGCACTTGAGGGAAACGAAACGCGCAACGAAAAATATCAGCGGGATGAGCTACGCAATACGACGAGTGCGGATTACGTAACGAGAGCTAAACTCAGGCGTAAAATTGCGTCACGACACAAAGTGAAAAACACTGCGATAACGCAATTCACATGAATTGTACACGCAAAACCCGGCAATAAATCATACAAAATTTTATGACAACCACAACCAAGATGCAGGATATGCGAAAGGACACGCAAAAAATGTAATAATTTTTTGTTCGGCCTACCTGCATTTTGTGGTTTTTCTGACCATCTAAGATTTTCAAATATTTGCAAATATATTTTTTTTGTGCCAAAAATATGAATTTTGTTGTGCATTTTTTGAAGCGTAGCTAAAGGACGTTCTTGGAAATTGAACTATGCTATTTTAAAAATGAACACACAAAACAATGGCATAAGCAGAAGTGTCAAAACAATGCAGTCAATTCAAATTAAGTTCGTGCTTCGAAACTATGCATGATTTTTGATTTCTTAATCCGCAAGTCGAACTTTAGTTCTGTTCTTTTGGGGGCGTTTTCAAAGACATGTTGTGCGAATGAGTTGACATTTCTTTTTGTGTACTAGAATACATGTATTACGGTTACCTGTACTAAGATCAAAAATATTTTAAAATAATTTTTCAAGGCAATACTGCAAAAATAATGTTTTATAATAAGCCTACAAAAAAAAAACAACATATTCCAGCCGTGTTTCTACTTACAATAGAAATTGTTTTTAAATTTAAATATATGATTCAGAATTTCTTTTTTCAATAAAAAAATCATTCGTGTTCGAAACATTCTAGTTCTCTGAATAGAATTCAAATCGATTTTTTCTTGTCAAATATTTCGTTCAAAAGTGATTTTTATTCAATACCGAAATTTGAGATAATGATTATCGGTGTTTTATTTGGGGCAATTTAAATTTCCAATTCACAGATAGAGATATCTGATTTTCAAAATGGTTTTTTACTTTGCTCTTTATACTAAATAAAATAAACGGATATATTCAATTAGGTCATCTGTTTGTATCAAAGAGGCGTGGCTTGCATAGAAAATATATTTTAAATAGTCGGCTTAGAGGGTCAATTAAAAATTCTTGAAATTATAATTATAATTTCTATCCAAAAATCCCTACTTCAGAATTTGTCTTAACCTTCCCCACTTGTTATATTTTTGGATTATATCATTATCTCCTACACTAAGAGTGAAAGGGTATATTCAGTATAGTACGCCGTTTGTAACACCCAGACGGAAGCATCTCCGGTATGGAAAAGTATATATATTCTTGATCAGTATGACCTCCTGAGTCGATTTAGCGATGTCATGATGTCCGTCTGTCTGTCTTTCTGTTGTTTGTTGAACTCACTACTACTTAAACAATTGTAGAGTTAGATAAATCAAACTCATAATTTAGATTACTTATATAACTACGCTGTATGTGCGAAATAATTGATCCATTGTGACCTGTGATCTGACCATTTAATTTCAATTACCTCATACTAAATTTACATCTACAGATCAATTTTACTGTATACGTGCTTAGGTAAACTTTTGTAGTCAAATATTTAGTGAAATCATGCTCAAATACATGAAAATAATGTTTTCTGCCGATACGACTTGTGGGTCCCAAAAAAAAAGAAACGAAATTCGGTACACCTAGCCATTTGTAAATATGGGTATCAAATGAATGGAATTTCTTCAGCGATTGAAAATTTGTAGTTATTTTCAGGATTCGTATGCACTGGTGACCTATATATCACTTTGAATGGTAACCACACATATGTGTAGTGTCGGCTTAGACCGACTATAATTTTGATAATCCTAACTATCATAATAACACCAAATTTAAAATTTCCCATGTGATTTAACCTTCCCAACTGGTTTTTATTTTCAATCTGTCTTGAGGGAACATAAATGATATCTCCAAACTTGAATTCAAATAACAACTGTTCCTTAGAACAGCTGCTTTAGAAAGGTTTCCTAAACCTAACTGTTCAAAATATCCAGAGAATTTCATTAAACTGTCATAATTACTACAAAATAAATCCTTTCCGTGTCTCCACCAATTTAAAAAATTCAAAATTAACGCCTCACAACTGTTGTTCACAGTTATGTGTAATAATCAAACCCCAATCAAAAACTTAAATGAGAAAAACCCCGCTTTAATAATCAACATAAAACCAGCTGTTAATGCATCCAACGCTCATTATAAGCAACATCCTTTGCATTTAATTATCAAAAATCCCACACAATTTCTAAAGAAATTATGAAAATCTGTCGTTGTACCGTTATTATATAACATATGCAACATCCCCTAACAAAAGCCTTTTATGCCAACTATTTAAATCTATTAAACAACTCGAGAATTTCCGCTGCAAATCAAAATATTCAAATTGTGAAGCATCAGGCAGCGTAACAAAAACTATTTGTATTTCAAACTTAAAGGATTGAAACACTCACGAGAACCTTTTCACGCGGCTCGACAGAAACCTTAGAAAGAACCTCAAGAATGAGCACAACAACAACGGTAAAACTATCAATAGTCATTGCATCCGTTTGTATATCGCGACGGTTGTGCATCCCTTCGTGAGTCCTTTCGCTGCTGCTCACAGGCCTAAAGTAATGCCGAACATGCAATATAAACAAGACGGAACTATTCTCGAAATGTTTACCGTAATCCTTCGTTCTTTAGCCTGTGTGTACGGTGATCTTTTTCTTCTTTATTAAACAGCACGATTTTTGATCCTCTTGAGAAAATAGTCTTCGGTGAGTGAGTGACTGATTGACAACGGAAGAGGATTAAAATGATGCTGTTCGGCGTTGCGACAGGTAGCAGGTTCTGCTAATGATGATGTCAGGTGAAAGCGGTGCGCAAAGGGGTGAAGTGAGAAAAGTGTTGTTTCTTTGAAGGGAATTTTTTGAAAGAGTTTTTTTAAGAAGGTCTCTGTTGGAGCGATTCATATTTCTTGTAGAAATTTATAATATAAAGAGAGACAAATATATGTGCAGATAATGTTCGTCTTATAACTGATCGGGTTATGAGCAGGAAAAATTCAATGATGGGTTCACTTTCATGACCCAATTAAAATTTCTATTGTGAATAATAATTTTGCCGATTCTCGCATGAGATGAGCACCTAGAAATGGTTACTACGTCTCTTCAATAATATATTGAAAATAGTTACATTTTTAAAATCGAAACCTAAATCGGAACCATAACCTGGAACGGGTTTTCGCTTTTAACCGAAAGCGAAATGAAAGAAAATACTGAAATTAAAATTAAATTTCGTATTTTAATACCTGTTTTCAATAAAGATTAAAAAAACGTTTCATTTTTTAATAAAACCGATACCAGGAAATCTATTTTTTGATTAGAAATGAAATCGGAACCGCTATTTTTTAAATCTCGGAACGAGAACCGGCACCGCTATTCCAAGGAAAATTTCTATTGTGAATAACAATTTTGCCGATTCTCGCATGAGATGAGCACTAGAAATGGTTACTACGTCTTTTCAATTACAGATTGAAAATAGTTACATTTTTAAAATCGAAACATAAATCGGAAACATTACCTGGAACGGGTTTGTCAAAATAGTTTCGTTACAAAACTTTTAACCGAAAGCGAAATGGAAGAAAATACTGAAATTAAAATTGTGTTTTTTGTTTTAATACCTGTTTTCAATAAAGATTAAAAAAAAACGTTTCATTTTTTTTGATAAAACCGATACCAGGAAATCTATTTTTTTGATTGGAACTGAAATCGGAACCGCTTTTATTTAAATCTTGGAACGAGAATCGGCACCGCTATTCCAAGAGTTTTAGTTCCACCGCCAAGAATTGGAACCGATATTCTAAAGGATTTTAGTACCTGTTTATAATATTATTTTTCAAGTTTTTCCTAGTTTTCCATATGACTCCGTGTTTTTTTTTGTGTTTTCTCGAATTAAACATAAGATTTAATATTTAAAGTAAAGGTACGACTAATTTCTAGACGATAGATTGTCTAAACAGTGAATAATACCTGAAATATCCCCTTTCTCATCCTTTCAACAGCAACACTTGTTCTCCTACACATCGCTACCTTAGGGTTTCGTAACCAACTGTTCTTTTTTAGAAATTCGATTTTTTGTACTTAATCAGAAATAAAAAAAGGCCTGAGTGTTTGATGAAGGGTTTTATATCATAATAACAGTTGTATTTCATTGATATAACAAAAATTTTAAAAAATATTTGAGTGTTTTTTGTATTAATTTTGTTACGCAGGACTATAAAAATGCAGCAGCATATGTTGCACGCACAATTTCACCGAATATCGTGGGGAATTTTTCAAAAGGAAGTGATTAAGTTTTGTAAAAAGTATTTTTGAGAATGCTGAAAATTAAAACTACATTTTAAAATAACAGTCTGTCGCCTAATGTTGGGAAATAACGCGCGCTCTCAAAGCCACTACAAACCAAGTATTTGTGAAAGTCGTTTAGGACTGACTAAAATCAACAGACAACTAAAATCAATAGGATTTGCTGACATTTTAAGTCGTGCTACAGTCTAGGATTTAAAGGATTTGACTACGGTACCTGCTGCAGTCAAAACAAGCTATGTGCTGTATATGCAAATAATAGCACAACAATAAAAATCGACAATCAATATAGGGAAATAGTTGCCCTAAAACGGTTGCTCAAGTCATTACATTGGAAAACCAATTGTGTCCCGACTACCGACGTTTATGAACAAAAGGAAATTAAAGCAAGGACGCGCATAGCATAAAATCCTTTACTTACTGAGATCATAAAATTTATCGCCAGAGAGAAACCCTTTGCCATCAGGGGCACAAGGTCATAAATGTCAAAGAATGGTCTCAACCCTTTACACGTTCGCCCGACAATGAGTTCGTAGTAGTCGTCGGACACAGTGATTTAAAACATTTATGATCTTATATTGATCTAGTTTAGAGGTGGGACAACAACGTGTGCTCAAACCCTTTGGCATTGTCTTGGACGGATTCGGAGAGCATTGCACTAATTTAAATTTTTATGGTATTTCAAGGAAAGCAATTAAAGGCTTCCTGGAAACAAAACAGAAATGAAAGAATGATACGTTTTAGAATGGTAATGTCGAAGAAAGGCGAAGCATGATCTTTAAATTTGCATATTGTTTTTAGAAAAGTTTGACTCACCAAGTACTTTTTTTAAAATGTCAATTTTTAAATGGTCATTTTTATATATCTGACCATTTTCAAGCAATATCTCTAATACAGGAGCACATATTAATCTGTCGTGTGGCATTTCAACAATTGGAATTAGCTTTTCTTATTTTTATTAAACAACTAAACTTTAATTAAAGATTTTTAAAAAGTGTTTTTGATTAGAGTTATTTCTACAATCAGGATATATATCAAAAAATTGTCACTGCCTGTTTAAAATTTCTTTATTTTAAAATCCATATATAAAACATTATATTTTGTAAATCTTTTCATTTTTTTAATATTACTTTAGATAAACATTTTCAAGTTACATTAAATAGAGACCTCATATTACTACTAGTCAATATGCCTCTTCACTCTACGCAACTCCAGGTCATTGTACTCCAAAATTTTCTTGTTTATCTTTTTGATTTTGTTTCTGAATATAATAAAAACTGTTTTGGTTAAAACGACCAGCACTGTGAAGTAAGTGGTCAAGCAGTTTATTGACCCTCATGTAGCGTTCGTTTTTTGTTTTATTCTCTTTTTAGATTTCGTTTTCGTATTGTAAATAAATTGTATACATTTTCTTGAAAGAAATTACCCAAACGAAATGGAGAAGAATTTTCAACTGAAAAATATGAAAAAAATATTAAATAAAAGTGAATTTAGACTAAAATCTTTCAAAGAAATAAATTAAATATTTACCGTCATTACCGTCTATTTAAGAATTAAACAATCATAACTATGTCTAGATCATTTTTCGTTCAAATTTTTAATCGAATTTAATCTTTATAAATCAACTTTTTATCGGTTTACGGAAAATTTAATCCTGAAATAATTCTACCGTGGATATTTTACCGGTATATTCTATTGAGAGACAATTTTCACCGAGGTAGTACTTTACCGAGATAGTACTTGACCGAGGCAAATGGAAAGATGGAGGATACTTCTTTTGAATTTTCATATAATAAAAATGTCGGGAAAAACAGATGTAGAGAGATTGTCGCACAAACGTGCACAGAAAAAAATTCATCTATATGATGCATTTATTCATAAAGATTATGAATTTTTTTTATCTCCAACTACCAGATTCATCATATTGATACCACCGTTCATTAAATGACATATTCATTATATATAAGAACGAATTAATACTATTGAAGAACGATAAATTAAGTACATTAAATTTGAATAATCATATATTTTTATTTATTAAAAAAAAAAAAAATTCATTAAAAATATTTTTTAAAATTTCTTTTGTTTAAAAAAAATTTATAAAAAAAAAATCGAACATTTTTTTTCGAAAAAAAATTATACAAATAAAAAATACAAGAACTACTTGAGAACTAAGATGTATGGCAAAAATTGGACGAAATATAAATATTTTGATTAAAATTTTGTTTGATGAACAGCATTCTTCAATATGATGTACATATATGTTGTATTTTATGTATTTGTTCATTAATATGATGAAACGTGTTCTTCAAATACAGTTCATCATATTGAAGAACACTTTTTCGACAGTTACCAAGCTTTCAACATATTTATGATCACATTCATAAGATTGATGTCGTTAGTCATTTATATTATTAATGGTTCTTCAATACAATGAATCATGGTTTGAAGAACGCTATTCATCAATATGATGTACATTTTTGTCTGTGTATGATGGGATAGAAAAACGAGTACTCTCTGTAATGCGTGGTTCTATTGAGAAAAGATTGGACTACACAGGGGTGGGCTTGTTTCGATGCATGAGTAAAATGAGAGAACAGACAACCTGGTGCAGTCAGGTCATGTACTTCCCACGAATGCCTTCCATTGTAATACATATAAAACAGGCTTACACGACCTACGGTTCTTCGGTGCTCAAGAGAACTAAGTGTTGATGAAATATTTTCATCGCCTATTAAATATAATAATAATAGTTTGGCGCTACAGTCCTGTATAGAACTTCGGCCGAGCTCTCTCACCATTTTTGAGCTGTGCGTGTTATATTTGTACTCAAAGTGGTGGGACCTACAGTTTATTGCCGAATCCGAACGGCGGATGAGAGCTTTTCATAGGCAATGGTTTTACTCTCGTAGGTTTGCCATTTACTAACGAGATGTTGTTAGCTCCAGTCCAGGTTTGAACCGGGGACCTTTCGGCTCGCAGTCCAACGCACTAACCACTGAGCTACCGTGGCAAAATACATCGCTATATTAGATGAATTATCGAGCAAAGAATTATCCGGGGAAATATTCTCGGAGATGAATTGTATCGAGGAAGAATTGTCTGGGGAAGACAATACCGTTTCCTATATTACTCAAATATTTCCAGTGCAGAATTGTCTGGAAATAAATTGTCTGGCAAAGAATACAATTTTCTCTGTGATGAATTTTCACAGTGAAGAAAATTTTTCAGAAAATAGTTCTACAGGGAAATCTTATACACACCCAGAAAAAAATACTATATAAATAATGGTTTTTTACTATTAAAAATAGTCAATAGGATAAATTATTATTTTAATCGGAAAATACCATTAAATACTAGAAAATATCATTGCCATTGAGTTAAGATGAAAGATTTATTTTTTGTATACTATTAAATCAATAATTGTCCTATTGACCAATTTTAATAGGATTTGAGGCGATTTTGTTCTGGGTGCATGTAAACATTTTCTCGGGGGTATATTGTTCGTAGAAGACCAGACCGACAACATTCGAAGTACAATTTCCAAAACTCAAATAATACAAAGAGCTGTATAGAATTAAATTAAAATTCGTGTACATTATTTTTGTAATATCTATTGTTTTATATGGAAAGATCGTCAGACAAAGAATTCTCTGTTTTGTTGATTTTTCTCGTGGCAAAGTTTTTTCGGGAATGAATTCTTCACACACAAATAGTCCTTGTATGAACTTTCTGAGAGATGCATTGTTCGGGAAAGTCAAGACCGGCTTCATTATTCATTAAATTTAATTTATTTGATACGTTCTGAGTGGAATCTCCAAATTCAGTTATTATCACAATAATAGCAAGTGAAATGAGTAGAAGTTACGTTTTCTTTCGGCCAAGGTTGCTGAACTCGCAGTCTCAGGTCTTTTGTTTTGGGTTTTTGACTCCAAATCTACCAAAAATTTACGAGTTCACTCACCTTTATCTATTCTTACAAACAACCAAAAAAACGTAAAATAATAAAAAAACAAAAACACTAATTTTAACGCTTTGTTTAAGCGGGAGCCCGCATCTTCAAAACATCATTCTTTGCTTGGTTGCAGCCAGCCCCGTACGTTGACCGCAAATATAAGAATAACAAAAAAAAAATATTTCTAAAATATAAAAAATCAGTCAGTCAACGACTAAAAGAAATTAGAAAGATTGCGTTGATGCTACACGTTAGAGTTCAACGTTAAAGGTAAAGGTCATTGTTTGTGTAAGAACTTGGCTAAGAACGGCATTAGCGTGTCTGACAATAAAATGTATGCTGTCGAAAATAAAAGAAGTTACCTAAAAAACGAAGAAGAAAAAGAAAAAAAGCAGTAACAAGTCTTTTACAAATGATGGAAGCTTTGGCCTGACGGTAAAGCTAAAAATATCGGTGCCCTGCAGCTTTCTAGCTACTAGTTTAATTATATTATTTAATTATTTGGACTAGTAATCAGAGGCTCTGATTTTTTGGGCGTTAACTAGAGTTCACACGCAGGCAGGCATAATTTGTTATTGTATTTTAATGGTTTGGAGGGTACTGTCGAGACGAATTTCTAAAATTGTTGGTGTTACGTTATGAATAATTACTGTGAAGCTTGCTGCTGTAAAAATTCGATATATTCGATTTTGAAGTAAGAACTTTTGAATATATAATGAACAAATGGTAATTTTTTAAATTTGTAATTACTAATTGGTTATATTATTATGAGTGATTAAAAAGACGAATTCCCAAATTCCAACAATACACAAAAAAATTAAAGCACGTTTAAATTTTTGACCCCGAAATATACAGAAAAATATTGACCTTCTAATTATACTGATTAATAAGTTATAGAAATGAATACTAGTAGCATAAACCTTTCCAACGATGCAATGAAAACAAAGATCGGCGCAAAAATGGCAGAGTTATTTCAATTTTGATACCAAAGAAAACCTTTGTGAAATGACGATTTATCGAATCTATCAAGAAATTTTCAAAAACTTTAATACCAATCAGTAGAATTTTTGGAGTTCTGGTATATTTTACCGTTTTTTTTTGACTAGAACTAACTTAACGAAAATTTTTACCGAACTAAAGTAAATTTGTAACGATTTGAAAAAGATCCAACTCAAAAACTGTTAACGGTAAAGCCGAAATATGTTTGGGGCGCATAGTAAAAATTTATTTTTGTGAGTGGGAATAGCATACTTTAGATATAGTATTTAACAATGCTAAAAATTTAACAATTACCATCGAATTACATCCAATTCGGGAAACATTTTATGGTTAATTTGAAACGAAAAGTGTGTACATATACATTAATAAAATGAAATTTTCCGTCCACAAATAGCCAGCATTAATATTTTTGACATCTTCAGTGAAAGCTTCGATACCCATGTAATCACGGATCGCCATAACTATTGTGGCAAATCTGTGCCTTTTATGTTACCTCTAACACCAGTGTTGCAAAGTGGTATTGTGCGATTACGTTAGTGCCAAACCATTGCCTAAGAACATGTGTGGAACATATGCATTATTAAGTCACATTGCTGTGATGAATAATTCTAATAATGAAATATATACACAAATGGGCGGAGCTTACTTTGTGTCTATAAGGTAGCAAAATAGTGGCAAATTATTAAATGCATTATGTTCCATATATGTTGCAATTATAGAACGAATATCATTATATGAACTTTTATTATGGAATGTTGTATGGTAAAAAGAGACAGTCAGAATAGATAATTAGGAAATAGCAAAAATCACAATTTTAATAAATTTTTACGAATTGCCTTTTTTATGTGCGCGTAAAAATTAGAGTGGGTAGGATACAAGAATTCGAGTTGTAATTTTACCAAAACTGTATTCGTAAAGACTTATATTATTATGCTATATAATATTTTCTATATTATGTGTTGTTTTATTACACGACAAACATTTACGTTTATGGTACTGCTTGGGATCTTTATTATTTATATTTTTAATCCAAACAAGTTCTGCAGTTCAAATAAGTGAACGGACACATTAATAGATCACAATTTGTGGCAACTATGCATCGTCCCCGTCGATTTTTTGCTGGTAATGGGTGGCAAATAAGTATATTTCGCCTGATTTATAACAAGCACTTTAATGGCAATTGTGTGGCTACCACTTAAGTTGCCACAAAGTGTTTAATTGGGTATTCATCAATTTAAATTTTAAAAATTATCGAAAAATTAAAAAAAAAAAATGTTGCATCATTTTCAAACTCAAACATTTTAAAAATCAGATCTAACCTAGAAAAATAACTAATACCACTGGATTCAGCGAGTAATTCGAAACAGTAAAATCTATAAATACAAAAAAAAAAAAAAACAGTTTATATTGACTATTCCAATCAATTGTTGAATACTAAATTTATTAATTAATTTAAATTTTTTTAAATTTAAATTTTTTCTTCTAAAAACCAAGCAAAAAAAACCTTCTTTTGCAGTCAATTCTAAGAAGTGCATTTTGCTGCGCTGCATACTAAGAAAATGGCGCGGTTGCGCACTCACCGTGGCAGAGAAAGCCTTTCTCTTTGTAGCCAAACTGGTCATAAATTCAAGAAATGCAACGAAAGTAGTCGCCGTGGCATGAGTTAAGCGATCGTTCGTACAACGTTCTTCCGTTGTTGCCGAAGAATGTTTGCCATTCTTCGGAGTTCAGCCGAGTGCATTGAACTCTGTGTTGCATTCGATTGGACAGACGGGCATACTGAATTCGGTGGTACTTTTAAGAGCTTTTATAGGCACATTCAAAAATATTAAATGCATGTAAAATGTTAATAAAATTTACGTTTTATTTAAGACAATATTTTAAAGTGACAGAGTTAATTCAGTTGCATAAAAAAGTTCACTGAACCTCGAAAACATGACAGAGTATTTAATGGTTTTAGTGCGGTTGGTGCTACTGTTTTCGTTGCTACCAAATATTTGGCGTTTTAATTTTGTTGCACACTAATTGATGTTGATTTAGTTCTGACGTCGTGTCAGTCAGTCGGTAAGTTAGTCAGTCAGTCGCACGCGACTTTCTTTCGGTGGGTAATTCTGTTGGCACCACATCGCCACTGTGCTCGGGTCCCCCCCAAACATAAGAGTGGTAAAACCCAACGTGTAATAAAAATGTTCTTTTATCGTGACTACGTTGGTTGGTCCCTTCAATTCCACACTCGCTCCTCCACTCTAGCCCGACAGCCAGTCAATAATTGTAAAGCAACGTTTAACGCACGATCCGCGTAAATGGGTCAAGAAATCAGCGTCGCTGCGTCGAATCTGTTGTGGTTTCTGGTGCGTTGACGCGTCGTTTGTGGTGGGTGCGCGTAAAAACATCAACTTGCTTACGTCGTACGTTGGCCTAATGAATAGCTCAAAGAGCAAAGACCTCCACGAAAATTCCCCACTCTGATTTTTTTAGCTGGATTTGTTTATTTTGCTGTTTCGGCGTCTGAACTTTTCACCGAACAGTCATCGATGATTCGCGGTATTTAACGGTTAAATATGTTGATAAACAAATTAGTCAATCGAACAAGTGTGTTATTGTTAAACTATTTGCTATTCTATCGATTAGTGCTTAGAACCGACTTTACATTAAGTTTCGTTCTAGCTCTTGAATTCCCCAAATTTTATTATATTTTATATTATTATTGGCGATCAGAATAAATTCATTTCATATTTATATCAAGGGCCACTAATAAAATAAAAAAATTGCTTTTCATTCTAAGAAATTTTATTATATCTAGTATTTTTGAAGCACAAATTAAAAAATAGTAAAATAAAAAATAAAATATATCTTGCATTGTCGATTTATAAACACACAGGAAAAAAGTCTTCAATATGATGAATTTATTCACAAATATTATGAATTTTTTCACCAACTACCAGATTCATCATATTGATACCACAGTACATTAAATGACATATTGATGAATGTATTCATTATATATATGAACAAAATATTCAATACAATGAATTTGAATTGTTCATATTATTTAAAAAAAAAAAAATTATAAAATAATTCGAAAAAAAATTTCATTAAAAAAATAACAGTAAAAAAATTATCAAAAATAAAATTGTTTTTCGAAAAAAAAAAAAATTTGTTCGAAAAAAAAATTTTTTTTTTAAATAATAATTTGATCGAAAAAAAAATTGTTCGGAAAAAAAAAAAAAAATTCCGAAATAAAAATTCGAAAATTTTTTTTTTTTTTTCAAAAATATAACTTTTTATAAATAATAAGATGTAATTATAATGAATATATTATAAAACATTTAACTAGTTTATGCATGTCGAGCAAGCATTATATAAGAAATAACACACAAGAACTACTTAAGAACTGAGAAGTACTGCAAAAAATAGAAATTTGGTTTAATGAACAGTGTTCTTCAATATGAAGAACATATATGTTGTATTTTGTGTTTTTGTTCATTAATATGATGAAAAGTATTTTCCACATACATTTCATCATATTGAAGAAGACTTTTTCGAAAGTTACCAAGCGTTCATCATATTTATGATCGCATTCATAACATTGATGTCGTTAGTCATTAATATTATGAATGGTTCTTCAATACAATGAATCATGGTTTGAAGAACGGAATTCATCAATATGATGTAAATATTTTTCTGTGCAGGGTCGAGGCATTTTTGTAATTTTTTTGACATAATTTAAAGCGACAAATGAGCAGTTTATATTACAAGCTCTTTCTGCCCGTTCCCAAAATATCCCATTAAAATTCCACAAAATTTTACAAGCTGCGAATAATCCGAAAATATTCCATGAAAAATTCCAGAAAGTTTGTGATGGGTATTCGATTTTGTAAATTTAATTTGCAATATAAAAAATAAAACTAAAAGAGCCGAATGATCTAGGAATAGATGGGCTTGATTCGATTCCTGAGTAGAAAGACCTTGCCAAATCAGGCTTGTATATCCTTCGAACAATTCCAACGATAATATCTATAAAACTAGGTTGGACACCCAACGGTTCTACGGTACATGAGAGAACTAATTGAGAATGCAATATTTGCATTCGCCACTTCCACGGGCATTGAAATATTTATTTATTTATTTATTTATTTATTTATTTCATTTTATTTCAGTATCGTTAACATCCCTGGTAGATATTTATTCTATTATGCATAATGATGTACAGATCATGTTGGTCATGTAACTACTCGGGTAATGAGAGGATAATTATTCCGTGATCAGTTTCCGAACATGGACCTAACTCTATTTTCCAACAATAGATTTAATAATTCCCATTGAATGAATTACAATTTTGCTATGGTTAATTCATCCAGGGTTAATTTATATTCTTTAAGACAATTTTTCCCGATATTTTCTAATTATCCCACACAATTGCCTACGATATATAACGACTAAAAATTAAATGTTGCTAAGAATAGTAGAGAAAATTTGTCTTACACGGAATTATCTTAAAGAAGAATAGTTCGGAAAATAATTATTTCTATGGTCAGGGTATAATAGTTTGTGGGTAAAAGTAGTCGTAAAAAAAAAACTTACCGTGGTAGATTGATTGAATAGTAATTTTTTATTGTATACAATTTTTTTTAACAAACAAATATTTTGAATGAACATTTTTTACAGGTAAAAAATTTAGTTCAGTACTTTCTTGTAGCAAATTAAAATTCTTACTAGTAATTCAGAAATATACCACAGATTCAATATATCTTATCAGTATTTTAGTATAATACATAGATATTTATAATCTAAAATCTAAAATTACCAATGACACAAAACAAAAATCGTCTTTTGACTATGGAAGGAAAAACGAAAATATTAGTTGTGACAACCAACATCATTCAATTAAAACGAATTTTCAACAAATTGGTTTGACGAATCTGCCATATTCGGTTGGCGCTTGAAATATTAGCCTTACACACTCCAAATTGTTCTAAAACTATGCAAAATTGGTTGTAGTCAAAACTACAACTCTGAGTATTGCATTCGTTGTTTTGTGGTCTTCAGCCTACATCTGACGGTTTGTAGAGTCTCTCCAACAGTTGGTTGGACAAAGCTTAAACTTGGAGCAAAACACTTTTAGATAGATATTTTGAACAAAATATGATATACCTTCAATGTGTTGTTCAAATGGAAAAATAAAACTTGTGTTGGTGAAAAATTATAAATTGCCTTGCACATAACAGAGAGATTTGTTGTGCCAACCAACTTTTGTCTAACCAACTTATTCGGTTCGCTCAACCACTTTGTCACTTCTTAAAGTCAAAACTTAAAAGTTGTACTTTGGACTACAATAAATTTTGAATAGTTACAGAGCAATTTCAAATACTTTTAAAACATTTTCGAGTATTTTACGCGACAACTGCATATGGTAGTTCTGCCATCAAATTTGTTGAAAATTCGGTTTAACCGAATGACCTATTCGTCTTTCCAATCTAATGCTAAAATAGGATTTATCTGTGTGTGGAATAACTATCCAGGGTAGATTGTTAGAGAAAGAAAAATCTCTGGGAAGAATTGATTTTGAATTGTGTTTGGGGAAAATTATCCCGGGGAAGATTGATCCGAAACCAAAATCAGAAATGTTTGGTTTACTTCTACGCTTCATTTTCAATTTCCAAATTTTCGATATCAATTTGTCTTCTTTTCTATTCCCTATACCTGTAACTTCAATAAAATAATAAATATGAAAAAGTTTTCGTTCCGCTTAATTTTTATATAAAACCGGGCTTAACCAAATGTATTCAATTATATAATATATAATCTTAATAAAACATGTTTACCATAAAGTACCTTTCAACTGCTTATTGTGTCTGGCTGTCAATAAATTTGTTAACTTCTTTTTCACAAATGACCAAATTAAATAAAAAGAAGTATCGAATATTCAAAGTACGTTCATCGGTCCAACTCCTGCCCTCCTCCCCAAGGGACAGTCCTGCTTCTGCTGTCAACAGTTTCAACAACTTCATGGCTTAAAATATTTGCGTGCAGTGAGCATAGAATTGTTTGCGGAACGCGATCGAGTTCAAAGCCCTCGCAACGTCGCTGCCTGCGTTGGCGTCGGTGGCCGCCACAAAGCAGCGCTTTGTTTGTCAACGCCAAGAACATGGAGCTTGTAAAATAAGAACGCGAAAAAAAAACAAGAGGCACAAAAAAGTAGAAGAAGAAGAACAAGAAGTGGCAGAAAATCAGCAAAACTTTCACCAATTTGTTGTGCTTACTCATTGTTGCCGGTTGATCGTGTTGTTTTTCTGGTGGATTTTTGTTGTTTTTCAAAGTGGTAGTTGTTATTGTTGTTGGTATTGTATTATTGTTGTTAACGCTTTCAAGAACTTTGGCCAAAATGGCAGGCCATTGTTTGGCCTGTTTGCAGTTGTGCTTCCAAGAATGATGAGTTGTCGATAGATTGCTGGAAACGGAGTCTAATATAAGAACTATTGGAATTGAATATAAAATAGAAAAGTACGGGTAATGAACATTTTCAGTTTTAAGGTAAAGGTAGATTATAGAAACACTTAAGGGTGTGGCTAAGAGAAAAATTATATGTTTCCCTAGGAGACTTTTCGCTAATTTGGGTAGATTTGATCGTGAAATTCTCATGTTTGTCTTACAAATTGACGGATTATGACATGGAAAGAAACTGTCAGATTATATTGGTCAGTTCTGTTTATGACAAGATCAACTCGGGTTATGACAAGATCAATATACAATAATCCGTTCGCGGTCATAAATTTCTACTAGTAATTTAATTAGTTTTATTTTTTCCTTTTTAGTCAATATATTTTAAACTATTTAGCGAATTTATTTAGTTTTCAAATATTTTGTAATTCAGGCCAACATATATTTATTAAGATATATATTGCAAAATTTGTAATTAGGGAACCCGAGTTGCTAGTTTCCATAAAAAATAAATTGTGGTAAAAGCCAATTTTAATAGTTTTTCATGTTTAATTTTATAACATTGATGAAGTTTTTTTTTAGAATAAATTTGTATGATAGAACACATAATTCGGTAAAATCAAGAAAAATATGGAAGAATTTAGAAAAATCAAGAAAAATCTGGAAGAATTTAGAAAAATCTGGAAAAATCTAGAAAAATCTATAAAAAACTAGAAAAATCTGTAAGTATCTGAAAGAAACGCAATTACCCATTAAATACCCTTAGAAAAAGTCGGATAAAAATAAATATAAAATATTTAAAATTCACAATTCGGTCAATCAATAAATAATTTACAAAACAGTAATACACAGCAAATAAATTAAATTTATATAGTTTCCATAAAACTCTCAATGCAAACATCGACATGTTGAATGTAGCCAGCGAAAAACAAGACCCCATAATCGCCGACACTAATCGAGGAATCAATCAATCGGTTGTTGTTTTTCGCACATAAACCAAGTTACGCACACTTCGGCACCTCTCACACACACATACTCAGTCACAGTCACTAATGAACCGCTGCGGTGTGATGCGGTGCTGTGCGGTGCGATACAAGCTGAGCCGTCGTACGTCGACTGACGTCTCTGTGCTCAAGTTGAAATAGCGGTAAAATTGCGGTACTTTTCGTTTTCATTGCAACCCACAGCGAATGTTTAGCCCAGATTTGCGCATTGAGTTCGATGAACTGAACTGAGCCGCCAACAGCAGTAGCAGCAACAACGGCAGCAGCAGCAGCTGCCAATAACATAAGAAATTGCGAGACAATCAATGAAGGAGAGAAGTAGCGGTTGATTGCGGACAAGAAGAAGAGAAAAAAAAAATAAGAAGAGGAAGAGAGAGAAATTTTACGCTCTTTTCCTTGTGAGTTTCAAGAGTCATGCAGCCGGTTAGTTGCTCGCCTAAGTCTTTCGTTTTGCACAGCCTGACGGAGTAGTTGCAATGTGCAATTGACGCTGGTTTCATGAATTTTATTTTAAATTGAAAATATTCAATTTTAGGCAAATTGTAAATATTGAAATTTACAAAAAATTTAAACTAAATATATATTTAAAGTTGTATATTTTAAAGAAATTCAATAATGCAAAATAATATTCAAAACAATATAAAAAATTGAAATATTAAATATATTTAAAATATTCTCACTAAAAACTCAATTTTTCATTAAAACTTAAATTTTTCAATAAAAATTAAAATTAATTAAATTTTTCATGTAATTAAATTTTGTACTAAAAATTCAATTTTACACTAAAAATTAAATTTTTCACTAAAAATTCAATTTTTCACTAAAAATTCAATTTTTCACTAAAAATTCAATTTTTCACTAAAAATTCAATTTTTCACTAAAAATTCAATTTTTCACTAAAAATTCAATTTTCGATAAAAATTTAATTTTACACTAAAAATTAAATTTTTCACTAAAAATTAAATTTTAACCAAAAATTAAATTTTAACTAAAAATTAAATTTTTACTTAAAATTAACTTTTTCACTAAATATAAAATTTTCACTAAAAATTAAAATGTTCACTTAAAATAAAATTTTTATTAAAAATTAAATTTTCACTAAAAATTAACTTTTACAAAACAATTTACATTGAAAATTAAAATTTTCGCTAAAAATTGAATTTTAATTAAATAATAAATTTTTACTAAATATTAAATTTTTCACTTAAAATGAATTTTTTTTTACTAAAAATTATTTTTTTTTACTAAAAATTAATTTTTTTTACTAAAAATTAATTTTTTTACTAAAAATTTATTTTTTTACTAAAAATTAATTTTTTTACTAAAAATTAAATATTTCACTAAAAAAACCCATTTGTCACTATAAATTAAAATGTTAACTAAAAATTCAATTTTTAACTAAAAATTCAAATTTTCATTAAAAATCAAAATGTTCTCAACAAATTCAATTTTTCACTCAAAATTCATACTTTCCCTAAAATTTCAAATTTTCTCTAAAAATTAAAATGTTCACTAAAAATTCAAACTTTCCCTAAAATTTCAATTTTACACTAAAATTTCAAATTTGACATTTAAAATAATATAAAAAAAATAAATTTTAGCAAAATATAAAATTGTCACATAAATTTGTAAATATAATCATATTATCGATTAAAATTCAAATTTAAATTTTAAATAAAAAATTCTAAATTTGATGAATAGTTAAATTAGGACGAAAAATGTAAATTTAAATTATGACTAAATATTCTAATTGTCTTAAAAATTAAGCTTTGATTGAAATCAAAATTTTTCTGTAAAGGCCAAATTTTGCAATAAATTCATAAATAGTATAATTTAATCGAAAAAAAAATAAAAAATAAAAAATCTTTAAATAAACCAAATAATTTTCTAAACTTTTGCGCTGTACAATTCAATTTAAAACGTTTTCTTTCAGAAAATCGACCTAAAAATAAAAACTAAATATCGGCAAGATGCCTCTCAGCCAAATTCTTATTAAAGAATAACTGCAGCAGGCCCCAAGCAAAGGTTATTAAGGCGTAAAAGAAACGAATTTAAATATCGGCAATTTATTGCAACGTTTTCGAAACGTGTGCAGCAAATGCGCTTCCTCATGCCAAAGCAGCCACTACCAGAAGAACGACTTCGTGCGAAAACTTAGACTCAACTCCACTCCACTCGAGTCGACTTGGCTCAGGAATAAAATCAGACCAATAGCCTCGAATTACCTTAGAAAATGCAACCGATGTCTTGTGCAGCAACTGAAACTGTTGCTGCTGTTGCTGTTGCTTGCAGTCGAGTGAAAGAATCGACATCGGCAGCAACAGCAACAGCAATGTTGCGGTGCGGTGCGGCGGCGCAAACTGCAGTTAAGCCGCCAGTTGAACGGCGCAAGAAATGCAGAACCACGCGATGGTTATTGCGGCGCATGGAGGCGCAGACCGGTAACTGGAGCCAATGACCGCGAGTAACTTACATTTGAGAAATGTGTGAAGAAATTTCTGCGGCGCGGGACAGCGGCGTGGTGCACGGACGACAGAGTTGACAGCACCACTGGAAGGTTCAAGAATGTTTTATTGTATTTACAAATATGTTTTTATAAGTATTAAGCATTTGTATACTTTACAGTTTATAGACTAGATGAATCTTTCAAAATCTTTAATTCAAAATTCGATTTTTTCCCAATAAACATTTCGTCAAGGCTAGGCGAATATTTTTTGATTTTCCTTGTTTTCAATAATATTTTTCGAGTATTCCCCAAGCTTTAATAATAAAGTTGAAATCACAAATTATAAAGACTTGAGTAAAACTACATAAATAGTTTATCTTAACTATAGTAACTATATTTAAAAATTTTAAATCAAGTGCCTAATATGTGGATATCAAACATTGTGAAATCAACTTGATAGCAGCTTCATAATAAACAGTAATTTGGGCTAAAAATTTGTGTTCTATAAGCTCACTAACATATGTATTTTCTACACTATTTAAAAACTTGAGAACAACTTGCACAATTATTATTTCTAAACTATACTTTCTACACTTGTAATGAGCTAGAAATTGACTTGAGATTGATTTGAAGTAAAATGTATGCTTTAATTATATTTTTCTTTTTATTTTCGAAGGCGATACTTTCAGACTTCAAACTGAAAAAAATATATTTATCAATGTTTGTGTAATAAATGTGTCTTATATAGTTTGAATGTAATAAATAGCCGCAATTGTACCCGTCATATTATTTTTGCATTATTAAGTAGGACATTCTACAATGTTTGCATCTTAATTATTAAAGCGTGTGTTCGGAGACCCGCTACATAATGTGTCTTTTATGGATTTATGAAAATCGAACCAAGAAGACTCAGAAATCCGCTTAAATGATGATCAATATTTGATACTTCTCCGATTTCACATGCATGTCCCATTTCACTATTAAATTCCCTTTTATATGGTTAGATTTCAGATAAATGCAATATGCGAATATGTTGAGAATTATTATCAACATCATGTTTCAAACTAGTGTAGTTTTATTGTGTAGATTAATATGAATATCATATATCCATTAAGCTATTTATGCACTAAGGTAAATGTGTGAATATCAACTATAAATATAGGGTAAAATTCGGGCCATAGGTTGAAATAATATAATATTTTAAATTGTATAAAAAGTTTCATTCAACTTCGATATGCCTGTAGATTTCAAGTTAGTTGCACATTGCAATATAATTTGAATAACAGGATGGATAGTAAAAAGACGTTTTGATGGAGAAAGCTATATTTTACAACTTTTTAAATAACGTTTCTCCACGCTATTCTCAAATTGAGGAAAATACTTGATTTAAACTTGCAAACCAATTTAATCCAATGGCAAATGTTTATTGGGTTATAATTTTAAAATTCTTTTAAGATTTTCAAAAGTTTATTTTTAATTTTTTCACCAAATAAAGTATAATAAAGGGAAATATCCGGAAACCATACTAATAAAAAAAGTAATTGCTATTAAATATAACAAGATTAAGAAATGTGAGAACCTGTGTCGATTTAGCGATCTTCGTCTTTCTGACTGTCTGTTGAAAAAAAAGAGCAATGATACTCCTAATTTATATTACTTATATACCTCGCTATCTGGACAAGAAAATGAGCGGTCCATTGTGACCTGTGAAGCGGCCACCCATGTTCAATTACCTCATATAAAATATACATTTATACACGCTGCAAAAAAAAGGACTCTCCCAAACATAATTTTGCATAATATATAATTGACTGATAAATCATTTGTAAACAGGGTTGTATTGAGACTTGAACAGTGTTGTAATGAGCTCTGTCTTACATTATAATATCACGGAAACATTTTAATGTTGCCCCTTAAAATGGAGTATGTTCCAATGTAAACATAATAATTACTACATCCAAATAAAATAAATATTTGAACCGAAACTTAAATATGTTAAAAAAAACATGATTTTGAACGACCTGAATATAAATATGTTTCCAGTGAAACATATCAGTTGTTTCAGTACAAAAAGTAGTATGTTTGCATAGAAATATATTTGAATATTTTTGGAAAGAAATCCCGAAAATAAAATAAAAATAAAATGTTGTTTTTTATTAATTTTTATTAAAAATCTTCAAACATGCACAGTGGGAACTTATAATAATTGAATTCATATACAAATTTTTAAATGCATAAACAAATAATTCGTTTAAAACTGCAAGTACAAGTGACAGCATCAATGAATGCACAATTGCACCAGCAGACGCTAAACCAGACGATCCAGGCTCGCTTTATATTTGGTACAGTTACAGTTGGTCTCAGTACAGCACATAGCATAGGCAAGGAATTCACGGAGGCTTTTGTAAAAAAACATGCCAAATTCTGTTTGAAAATTGAAACACAGATTATTATTTGTGGTTTTTTCACATTAGTTTCAGAAATTATATACTGCACTATATTATACTCTGTTACTATTTGTACTTTTTGTAACACAATTATATATTTATTAAATTTACAAATAACAAAATTATTACCGACGCGAACATGTTTTCTCAACGAACAACAAAAGACGCGTACGCAGAAAATGCCGATCACCGAGTGTCAACATTGTATACAAGAAGAGAGCTGCAAGAATACCTTTATTTACATTTGAATTCATTTTTTTGTTTGTTTCCAAACATCAGTATATTTGAAATGACCCTATACATACTTCGTATAAAAGAAGAATGTTGCAAGAATACATTTATTTAAATCCAATTTCTTTTTTTGTTTGTTTTTAAACATCAATATGTTCGAACGATGGCAAAAGATGGCGTAGTCGATGAATTATCGAATTAAGACGAGCGTTGCGAACGTACGTTGTATTTAGATTTGATTAGCATTTACTGTGTTTCGAAACATAGTTTTAACCAAGTAAATTGCCAAGAAATAGTTTCTTCAAATGCAATTGAAATTTTTTGTTGGTATTGTAACATATTTATGGTAAATTTGACAGATTCTGCTGGACAATATAATATGTTTACACGTGAACAAAAATAAATTCAATTTCGATTATAATTTTATTACATAATACATGTATGGTCATTTCGTATTACTTTTTAATTACATTCAAACATATTCAAACAAATCTTTTCTATCCGTGTAGGTAAATTTTACTTTATAACAGCTTAAGTGAACTTTTTTGGTCATTTATACACTGACTTTATTCTCAAATATATAAAAAAATGTTTTCCCGGTACTTCAAAAATTCCCATTACTGTTTTTATTCTAAAATTGGTTTTAAAAAATCAAAAATAAAAACAAACTGATGGTAACCCTAATCTAATAAATTGCACTGGGAAGACGAAAAGTTGTTGCAGTTTTTCTAAGTAAATTACGGAGAAAGGTGGTTATGTTGTAGTCTCGTAAGAGTTTTTATTGCATTGAAAAAACGGAGAAAACAAGAAATATTTGTAATGCTTTGAAATACTGCGCTGGTTGAATGAATCTGAAAGATAGTTTGCAAAAAACGAATAATATTCGGCACAAAGTGATAAAATTGAAAAAATAAATTTAAAACAATGTCTTATCTAAGTCTAATACAAGTATTAAAATCTAAAAATTGTATATATATTTTCATTAAAACAAATTCAAAATATGCTGCTTTACAATAAAATTTGTCCAGCCTTTTTTATACAAGTATAAAATCCTTAATACAGGTTTTGGATATCGGTTGATTTTGGTTTTTTCAAACGGTTCGGGTACGGGTATCTGTTTTGGTTACAGTATTAATTCCTATATCGTCACTGTCATGCTAAAGGAGTGAATGTTTAATTTTTGACATTTTTTTTACATTTTTCAATGTAGTTTTTCCACAAGTATACTGCCCCAAACTCGTGTGTGGTTTTGTTGCATATTTTAGCCATAAAAGACAAATTTCTGGCCACACGAGGGTGAATTCGAAAATTTGTAAATCTTGTCATGCCAAAGAGGCGAATCTTTTCTTTTTTTTAACATAATTTTTCATGGGTACAAGATAAAATTGTAGTGTAGAAGCATTTTTTGTTTGTTTTTTCCGCATCTATCGATTGGCTTCATTATTTAAAAATAATTTGCCAAGCATTTTTCTTGCAAATAACAAAAATTTGAAAAATTATATATACCGCGCTACCTCTCGTCAGTAAATGGCAAACCTACGAGGGTAAAACATTGCCTATGAAAAGCACTCACCCTCCGTTCGGATTCGGCAATAAACTGTAGGTCCCACCACTTTGAGTACAAATATGACACGCACAGCTCAGAATGGTGAGAGAGATCGGCCGAAGTTCTATATAGGACTGTAGCGCCAACATTAGTACTTTATCTTATACCCACAAACATTTATATGCGTTTTGGTCAGGAAATAGCCACAAAAAATCCAATTTTATAATTCAATAAGTTGTCCAAATTCAAACATATTTTATATATTTAAAAAAAAAAATTCGCTTCTTTGGCATGACACTGGTGATACATAATAATGGAAAATATATAAAAATTTAAAATTCACACTGAATATTTTGTATCAAAATCGTTATAAACCATAGGGCCATGTTCCGACTTTCGATCAAATTTCATATACAATTTGTAAACAACTGGTTTTGAATTCTATGTCACAATACAAAAAATTGTTTTCTAAATACTTCAAAACAAAGCAAAAAATTTAATTCAGTTGAAAAAGAAGTTTTTGTGCTGAGACATTGAATTCATATACAGTATGTGAAATTCAATCGATTTCGAATTTGATCGATTTCAGAATTCGATCGAAAGTCGCAACAAGGCCCATAAAAAAATCTTTTTTAAACAATCGAATTTAAAATAAGACACATAGAAATTATAGTATTGGTGTTTGAAGAATTTTATTGTGGTTTTATATAAAAAAAAATATATATATTTTGAATATTTTTATTATTAACCTGCCACAACGCCCACTATGGCGCATTTTTCTCACAATAAATAATAAAAAATATTTTATTTTCTAACAACCGGCCGATCTTTCGACAAACTCTCCGACCCGTCATCGACCAGCACCGCCCCCTTCGTACTACCGCGTTGTGTCCATCATCGTTCAATGCTGTGGCAAGTGGCGAAATGTGTGCCAACGAACTCAGACGACCGAGTGAACGTCGCCGCGTAGAGGTTTCGCGAACGCTTTTCTTTACGACGCTCTTCTGCATCATCACCATCATCATCTTCTTCTGCTTCTTTTTCGTTGTATTATGCTTGTCGAGTATCGTTTCAATCAACAACGACTCACTCGAACGACTTATCGAATTTCACTGGATATTTTACTGAAAATTTTAAAAAATATATATTTTTATCAATTATTATAAATTAAATAATAATAAAAAAAATAATTATGTGATTATATTGTATTTAAAAATTATATTTTATCATTTTAATTTTAAAAACATGCTGAATAATAAGCAGTTCTTGACGATATTTCTTAATCAAAATTTCCCCAGACAAAACTTTTAACAAGCCTCCTCGATCCTGCCTAAAATTGTGATTGTTAAACCTGAATCACACGATTGAATAAGCAATCAACTTTTGAATCAATTTTCAAAACAATTTTAATATCAATCGTGTGATTGCGATTGATTTTAAAATTTTTGAAAATTGATTCAAAAGTTGATTGTTTATCAAATCGTGCGATTCAGGCTTTAGTATATATTTCGAATGTTTTTTTGTATTCATGAATTTCATCAAATTCTGCATATTTTCAGCCCCATCCCCAAAAAATGCCGAAATCTAATTTTAAAATTCCTTCCACCCTTTTATTGGAAATATTTCAGGTATAGAAAAATGGAGATTTGTGGGAAACACATAGCACAACATTTTTGACAGGATCGAGGCGGTTAACCCTTTTGCACAAATTGAGTCAAATTATCAAATTTTTCTGAAAAATCACTATTTCAAAATATTCGTATTGAGTGTATAAAATTTGTAATTATTTTTTTTGTTTCTGGTATATATTAATTTTTGTTTTAAATAATTGAAGAAAATAATTTTAATAATAAACATATAATTTTATATCAAATTTTTTATTTGTGTCAATGAGTGAGTCAATTTGACCCAATTTGACTAGAAGGGGTATATTTGAAATTTGTACAGAAGGTTAAGAAAAAGTGGTTCTGATGATTTTAAGCATAAAAAAGGCGGAGTTTTTATGAAAAGTTATACATTTTCTGCCAGTACCCAAAATTAAATTCGACAATATTTGACAACCTGCTTTACTCTTCCCAAAAATTTCCATTTGTCTATGTAAATAATAATAGTTTGGCGCTTCAGTCCTGTACAGAACTTCGGCCGAGCTCTCTCACCATTTTGAGCTGTGCGTGTTATATTTGTACTCAAAGTGGTGGGACCTACAGTTTATTGCCGAATCCGAACGGCGGGTGAGAGCTTTTCATAGGCAATGGTTTTACTCTCGTAGGTTTGCCATTTACTGACGAGAGGTAGCGCGGTATAGAAAAATGTTTCTATGAAAAGATGTTGTTAGCCCCAGTCCAGGCTTGAACCGGGGACCTTTCGACTCGCAGTCTAACGCACTAACTACTGAGCTACCGCGTCTATGTGTTTATCGAAAATATGCCCTAAATATTTAAAAAAAATGCCAGAAATTTTGTCTCGAGCAAAACTCAATTTTTGACAACGAGTTTTAATACATTTTATCCAAAGATTTTAGGCAGACAAAGAAGGATTTTTTGAATAGTTGCCCATTTTCTGTCCGTTCCGAAAATACACTGGGAATCTTCCATAAAATTCTACACAATTTTATGAACCGCCATAGGTTTTCCACAATCTTCCATTTATCTGTGTGTGTTGGCTGAAATATGCCAGAAATATTCATGAAATCACAGGAGGGTTATACTATTTACTGGAATTTTAAAGGCAAATTCGTTGTCATATTTTGGGTGTGTGTTGAAAATAGTTAGCACTTATTATAAGCTCTACCTTTGACAGTTTAAGATCTTTGGAAAAATATTTCTAAACTACTTTAAGTCAAAATTATGTTGGGGATGTGTGCTATCTGTAGGTTTGTCCGAAATAAGCCTGAAATTTTTCAAATAAATACCAGATATTTCTCCTTTTACAAATATTTTCAAATATTTTAGGACAAATACAAAAGGGTATCCTTTTATAAGATTCTTGTTGGAAAATTTGTCTACGGCCTTGATCGGAAACTGATAAATCAAATTTGGAAGGAAGAAAATCGATTTTTTTTTTCAAATAATTTTTTTTTAAATGTTAAATGCCAAAATATACTAAAACTCCATTGATTGAGAATTTATCTACTATTACAAAGTATACCCTATTTTTTGAATTTTCACGATTTCGTACTCAAATCTTTTTTGTGGAACCTCAAATATTGCGCCCAAAAAATACTGACCTTTAACAATGCAGCGCATATTGTTGGTTGGTAGTTCTTTAATTTTTTTTATTTTATTTTTTATTTCCTACTATTTCCGACTCTTCGCCCGACTGCTGGCCTCTTCCTTCCCATCAACATCAGCATCATCGTCATCATCATCATCTGGCGCTGTATCATATTTCGGAATTGATATCTGCATCTTAGCATGTGGTACCAAGAACTACAAACTGGTTATGGTTTTAGCCAAGAGCACAGTGAGTGTGAAGCGCATGCGAGAGAGAGAGCATGACAATCAGTGAGCGCATGCGTGCAACAGCAGAGAAATAGAGAGCACACATTATGCAGAACGAGAGCGCAAAGCATGAGGCGAATGAACTCTGGTTGAAGTTGGCTGCATTGCGCTCCAACGAAAGTTATGCAACGGTAAACTACAACAACAACAGCAGTCAACAGAGCCAGCGTCAGAGCAACTGCGAAAAGTTCAAATTGCGAAATTGGCCAAGTTGTGCGGGGTCTGCCTTTCTGTGTGAGCCATGCGAATTCCAGTTAATTGCGAAGACCATTTTATGTGTGCAGCTCTGACTGCAACAATTTTATGTTGCCGTTTTGTGGTCGTCGTCAGTCAGTCAATCATTGTTGTTGTTGTTGTTTTTATATTCTGACTTACTTTTCAGTCATTTCACTGGTTTTTAATTTTTTTGTATATTTTTTTTTCTAATTTTATTCTATGCTTAGTTCGAGCATATTTTGAAAAGTTTGTGCAGTTTTTGTAATTGCCAAGGCTATGAAATTTGCATTTTTATGGCAGAGTTCACTAATCTATTTTTTTTTTTAATATATTTCATAAATTAATTTGAATGTTAGTGAGTTTTTTTGAACATTAAATTTAAAGATGAAAATATGTTTTTGAGATAAATTTTGATTTTTAGGTAAATTTGGTTTTGAAATACAGTTAATTTTTGAGATAAAATTTGATTTTTAAGATACAGATATGAGCTAAAAATTTGTTTTCGAGATAAAATTTGATTTTTGAGATAAACTTTGATTTTATTGATAAAATTGGATTTTGTGATATGATTTGGTTTTTGACATAATATTTGATATGAAACATAAAAATTTGAATATATTGATTTTTGAGATAAAAATTGATTTTTGAGATATAATTTGATTTTATTGAAAAAATTTGATATTTGAGAAAGATTTGGTTTTTGAGATAAAACCTGGTTTTTGAGGTAGAATTTGATTTTGAGACAAATTTTGATTTTGATATACATGAGATACATGTTTGGAGTTGGATAAAATTAGATTTTTGAGATTGAATTTGGTTTTTGAGATAAAATATAATTTTTGAGATAAAATTTGGTTTTTGAGATAAAATTTTATTTTTGGGATAATATTTATTTTTTGAGATAAGATTGGATTTTGAATTAAATTACGGGTTTTGACATAAAGTTAAATTTTTGAGATAAAATTTGGTTTTTAAGATAACATTTGATAAAAATTGTTTTTTTTTGGAGATAAAATTTGGTTTTTGAGATATAATTTGATTTTTGAGAAAAAATTTGGTTTTTGAGATAAAATTTGATTTTTGAGATAAAATTTGGTTTTTGAGATAAAATTTGATTTTTGAGATAAAATTCGGTTTTTGAGATAAATGTTCACCATTTAATGAAAACTAAATTTTAATACAAAATTTAATTTTTGAGATAAAGTTTAGTTTTGTAGATATAATTGGATTTTTAGATAAAGTTTTAAACTTATTTTTAAAAAATATTTTTTTTTAGAAAATAATTTTTGTTTTTATAAAACTTAAAAATTTTACTGATATCAAAAATATTAGAAATTTTCGACTTAAAGGAAATAAAAAGATTCAGTAAAAAAATTTGTCTTTAAAAAAAATGTTTGAATGGAAAAATGTTTTCAGGAAAAATTTTATTTTTATTTTATACACATTTTCATTTTGGTGATTATATGAAATTTGACTTTTTGACATTTTTTGAATGGTAACTTATAAAGCGCATGTCAGTTGGCAGCTCTGTCAAATCGGTTGGCAACTGCATAACCGAATATAATTGCGCACTTAACATTGCGGTACATTCACCTACTTTTCAGTGCATTTTCGCAACGATCGTCGTCAGTCAGTCAGCGGCAGTAAAACTGCCAATGAACGAACAAACGAACGGACTGACGGACAGACAGCCACAGCAAGAGACAGTTTTCCCGACCAACACCAAGCCATTCTCTGAATTGTGTCTGTGTTTGAGAAATTGCACTGAAATGCATTTCAATGAAATTTCTCCGAGTGCCCAGTCGGTGTGCCAGTCGTTGAGCAGAGAACGAAGAACATTCAAAATACAGATAGAGTTTGCACCGTTATATGCTGCAGCATGAAGCCCTCCATGTTTGGCAACCCGTTAGACGCCATTTTCTATCTGTCTAACTATCTTTCTTTCTTGCTCCTACTAGAGTTGGCGATCGGGGTGGGCGGTAGAGGGGGAGGGTGGTATAATGCAATTGAATTCAAAGTGAATGTTTTCTATTGTGCGCTACACTTGCGAGCACTGGCTGCATGCAGCCGTAGCTCTCGAAATGGATTCGGCTTTGTGTCCCGAGGAACTGTGGGTTGCGCTGACAGCAGCACGCTAACGGTAACGGCTGGTCACAAGTTACAATAGAACAAAGCTGACATCAGCGGACAGACTGCAAAAGTTGTTCTAAAAATTAGGTTTTTTTCTTTTCGTGGTTTTTATGAAATTCACACTTTTTAGCATAATACTAGCGCCATCTCTTGCAAGCCTCATATCTTATACTAACTCACTAAGCGTCTCTCTCTAACCTGTGCTCTTCCTGTGCTATTTCTTTGACGTTTCGCTGCTGCGCCATTCGCTCTTACCAGCAGCTTTCAGTGCAGCCAGGCGCATGCGCAACCATATTTCCGGGTTGAATAGCCCCGAATTGGGTCAATGGGTGCAATTTAGCTGCGGTTCTTGCTGCTATTTTCTATTTTGCGACGCCGCCGGAATGCATCTGACCGAACATGAGTGGCAAAGATATCGAAATTTGGTATACCAAATGCAGTCTTTAGTAGTTTAATTTTGGGCAATTTTGCACAAAGTTTGCACAAATTTTGCACAAATTACATGGCTTAATTCGCGGAAACCATGTTTTGACCATTTGAATTATGAGGTTTTTTTATATTTGATGTGCTTCAAACAAATGCATTTTATATAGACAAAGTATTAGTTTTACATAAGAGGTAATTTCTATTTCAATTTAGTTTTTAATAACTGACAATTAACAGTAGTCAATTTAAAAATCATAAAAATAAAAATTTTAAATGTTAAGTAAAAAAATATGAATATTATAAAAAAATGCACTAATTATTTTAATTAAAGCAAATATTCAAATTCATACACACATTTTTATTTTTAATTAAATATTCACTAAATTTTAAATATTTACAAACAAATTCAAATTATTCAAAGTGGTTTAACGATTTGCACTAATAAAGTCTAATTATAACAAAATTTAATATATTTACTAAAAATAATAAAAAAAAAATTACAAAATACCCAATTTGTACCGACTGGAACTTGAGCACATCAAGACAATATCTTGAAAAAATTAATATATTCAAAAATTTAATAAAGAAAAGTAAACTAAAAAGTAAAACAAAAATCAGATTTAAAAAAAAAAAAAAAAATTTACACTAATGGTAGAAATTTTGGGCTAAAATATATTTCCACTTAAAATTAAAGTTGTATGCCAATAAAAAAACAAATTTTATCACAAAAATCAATTTTTAACTTAAAAATCCAATTTTATCTCTAAAACTAAATTTTAACTCAAACATTAAATCATATCAGAAAAATGAAATTTTATCTCAAAAATCAAATCTTATCTCAAAAATCAAATTTTAATTCAAAATTTAATTCTAATCTCAAAAATCTAATTTTATCTCAAAAATCAAATTTTAATTCAAAATTTAATTCTAACCTCAAAAATCTAATTTTATCTCAAAAATCAATTTTTAACTCAAAAATGCAATTTTATCTAAAAAACCAATCTTTTTTTTTTTCAAAAATCAAATATTTTCTCAAAAATCAAATTTTATCTCAAAAATTAATTCTTACCTCAAAAATCTAATTTTATCTCAAAAATCAAATTTTATAACAAAAATAATATTTTATATCAGAAATCATTTTTATAACTATCAGAAATCAAACTTATTTTATCTCATGAAATTATAAAATCAAAAAGATAACATTTTTTTATTTCAAATAATTTTTTTTCTAAAATTATCAGTTTTCATTAAAAATTGACTATATCTCTAAAATGTTCATAAGTAAGAATTAATTTATCTAATATAAAATATTTTCTTAAACTTCAAAATTTATTAAAAACTGCGATTTGCTCCAAATATGTATGGGGAATAATCATAGAAAATTTAAAGTGAACTTTAAATCTAAAATCAGATTTTTGACAATTTATTCTATACACAATTTGTCTTAAAAGTCGACTTTAAATTGTCTATGATTATGCGCCAATTTCCACAATACATTTTTTCAACTATTCAAAGAAATTCAAATTTTTGGGGAAATTCAAATTATTATTTAATGTGTAAAAATGTAGATATTGTTGTAGATATTATATTTCTTAATTAGAAATTAAAACTGTAGGTATTACATCAAATTTGAGTAAAACTCAAATATTTTAAAATTTTCGAAAAATACTAAATACAAATTTTACATGATTCGCTCAATAGCCTGATGATTTTCCAAATGCATTATTTATCTAATGTTGTAAATGATTTATAGCCATTGAAAAACTAATGAATATTGCTAATTAAAATTACAAATACTACAAATGGCAGCGTCTGATAGAAAAGCTCTTTTCAACGAAATGCACACAAACAACAACGATTCTCACTTGCTCTCACTCTTATCGCGCTGCTCTCAGCAGAGCGTTGCACACTTGGACAAATAGCAAAACTGACGACGACGACATTAAACTTGAAAATCCCAATGAAATGCAGCTGCAGCTACTGCAATTCAACGATGCATGCTGTGCTTTGTAAGTGTGAAGATCAAGTTTCTTCCTGTTGCCAATGAGAGCGCTGTGCAGTGCAGTGCAGTGGAGCGCAGAGCAGAGCAGAGCCAGCACTCAATGCAATACAAAGCAATGGCGTCAATTGCAACAACATTGTATGCAAAAGCTTAGGCGTGAGAGTGACGCAAAGCTTTTGCAAATAAATGAAAAAATACACAAAAACAACACAGAAACATTTCCGCATTGCAATGCTGTGTGGAGTGACGTTTAGTGAGAGAGAGAGAGTATTTTATAGGTGGGTTTATCTGTCGCGACTCACTGCAAAAGTGCAACAGCACTGAATGAAGCCAAAGAGCGCAGCCAATCAATTGTTTACAAATTTGGACACAGCCGGCTGAAAGTCTCTTCGGGCCCTGCTAAATTTAATTTTAGGTGGAAAATTTATTTTAATTAAAAATTTTTATTTTTATTAAAAAAAAGAAAAAAAAAATTTAAATGAAAATTTTAACTTCTAGTTATTTATAGTGAAAACTTAATTTTTTAGTGAACAAATTTAATTCTTAGTGAACATTTTTTTTTTTAAATAAAATTTGAATAAATTGTTGTTTGTTTTTCGACCTAATATAGAGTTATAGCAAATATATTGTTTTTGCGGGCTCAAGGCATTGCAAGATACAACGTGCTATGTACTGGGGATTAAAACAGTGAAAACTTGTTTTTTTTAGTAAAAAATTGAATTTTAAGTGAGAATTGATTTTTATAGTAAAAAATTCATTTAGTGACAAATTAAATTTTTAGTGAAAAACTGAATGTTAGTGAAAAATTAAATTTTGAGTGAAAAACTGAATTTTAGTGAAAAATTGATATTTAGTTAAAAATTGAATTTTTATAAAAAAATTGAATTTTTAGTGAAAAATTTAAATTTTAGTAAAAAATTAATTTTTAGTGAAAAATTTAATTTTTAGTGAAAAATTTGAATTTTTTCTGAAAAATTTGAATTTTTTCTGAAAATTTGTATTTTCAGTGAAAATTTGTATTTTCAGTGAAAAATTGAATGAATCTCATAATACAAATTTAATTATATTTATTTAAAATATTTTTTATATTTATCTTATTAATTATATATGTAGTTCCGAATAATTTTCAACTTGTGCAAAAGCTTATTACTCTTCCATTCTAACATTGAATCTCTTAAATTTCTTTAACAGCTTAAAATACACTCTATTGTTGTTGTTTAAGCCCACAGTTTTCTCCATTACTTTGAGCCAAACAACTTTTACTCGTGAGGTCAATAAACTTTTTCAACAAATTCTCATTATTCGTGCTCTCTGCTACAGCTTTTTGGCAGACTCTGCAGAATAAACAAGAAGAAAATGTTTTAGAATTTAGAATATAAAATAAAAATGTATTTCTATTTTTAATAAATTTTGTATAATAATAAATTTAATTATAGAAATTTATATTTATACCATTTCCGATGATTTATTGTGTACCTTTGAGAAGACAGTTAACAACTTAAGTTGACAACACGACACCCATACAATAAATAGCAACGCACAGACATTAATAATTTCCAGCGTAGCATAAAATAACAAGTCTCGTGCCGTGGTTTTTTTTTAATTTTATTTTTTACTCTTTTCCGCCATTGTCTGCCCCGGTCATTGGCCTACATTCGGCGGTTCAGTTAAGTAATATAAAAAAGCTCAGATATTTACAATATATACAAAACACATGCGAAGAAACACCAAAAAGAGTTGACTTTAATGGTCCAGTGGAAAATAAAAATGGTAATGCAAAAATAGATTGTTTTATTATAGTAATTAATATCTAATTAAATTTTAATTTATCTATATTTTTAAAGATTTATAAATTGGGATATATTATCCTTGGGAATATCGCGAATACAACTTTTTCTGGTTTAAGTCAAAGTTTTCTGGAGCTTTGATCTGTTAGGCATAAAATTCTTTTTATTTTGATTTTTCAAATTAGTCATCGGAGTAACTCAATTAATTTATACAATTAATGCAGAAAGGGAATTTATATAAAACTTTAAGTAAATTGGAACTGAAATGTAGTAGCGTTAAATGGCATTTAAAATAATATATAATTCTTAAATCGATGAGGAAAAAAAGAATTAATTTAAATGTTTTTTTTTTAGTTAAGAATTATACAAAATATCGATGTTTTAAATACTTCAAAACATAATAAAAAAATAATTTGTGACTAAAAGAGTCACTTCTTAGCGCTGCCACTTTTCCTTAAGGCGGTCAATAAACTAGAGATTGAAAACAAATGAAAATGTGGCCAACTTTCAATTAATTTCTCGCATTCAATGCAACGCAACGCAACTCAAGTCAACACAAACCAAACCAAACGAAGCCTCGATGGCTGCATGGTGCAGTGTAACGCGTTTCAATTGCAATTCGAGGAAAGACAAAAATTAATTGCAACACTGAGGAAAGTTTTAGACTTTCATTAGTACCAAACACGTTAGAAACAAATTCAACAAGGCAAAAATCAAGGCAGCCGTGAAGAAAAATCGTTCGGAAAAACGCAAAGCAACGCGTCGCCGCTGTGCATTTTGCAAGAATTTAGAAAATGAAATGAAAACATTTTCTAAACCTGCAACGTTAGAAATCAGAGTCAGTGCCGAGCCGAGCCGACCGCACTTGTTGCATGTGGCAAATCAAAAAAAATCAACGTAAAAAATAAAACATGAAAAAGAAAAAAGAAGCAACAGCGCCATCTGTGTCACAGCACAGAATTAACTTTCATCGGTAGTGAATGAACTCTATCGACGAGGAAAATTTAGATCGTAACGAAATCGCAAAGAAATCAAACACATCGCACAGCATTCAGTCAGTCAGTCACTCAGTCAGTTACTGGTCTCACAGTTCGTCGTTAATTCAATGAGGTAGTCAGTCAGCAGACTGTCAGCTATTTAGTCAGTCAGTCAGTCAACCAGTCAGCCAGTTACTGAGTCAGGCAGACGATGTATTCGAAATTTTCATTTCTTTTTTGCAATGTTTCGTTGCATTCCCTGCCGTTTGGCGAAGCTGTGACTAAAGAGCAAACAGCAAAATATGCAAAAGCAATGCAAAAAAAAAATTAAATAAAAAAGAAAAAGTGGAAAACTGCAGCCAGCAGATGCGCGCCAAAAGTAGAACTTGCAGTCGCCGCGGAAAACGCACTTGAAATCTTTGTTTTTACTGCAAAGCAAAAAAATAACAAACAAAAAAATTTTTAAATGCAATTTAGAAATTTTGTGCTGCAACTGCTACCGATGATTTAGGAATTATATATGGCAACAATTTCTACAGTGAAACCAAAATTGAGTTCAACGTCTGAGGAAGCAACGACTCGAGCAGCGATTGTAAGTGATTCAGAGAGAAATGTTGTCGCGGTCATGATTAAGAAAAACTTTTAAATAACTAACTAAACAAAATGTGTTAATACAGAGAAACATATGCTGAACACAAATATGCTTGAAGTTCTTTAATAATAAACGGTTTTAGATAGGCGTAAACGTCCAATAAACGTCATAAACATTGCTATAGTGATTTTTTATGCTTACTGCAGTCATCTTTTAATAAAGCGGTAATCACCGGAATTATGATCACTAGCAAGGCATGATTATGCTAAATGAACTGATAACCAATACGAACAACCAAACTATTGCAATATCAAACATCATGCGAAGGATTATTTGTTTGTCACAAATACAAGTTAGATTGATTGGAATTAATTGGTGGATTTTGTGGCTTTGATTCCGAAAATGTCTTCAGTTTTATTGAATTTGCCCCAGTTTTTGAGATAAAAGACATTTTTCATTTTTGCGTGATATATGTAAATAACAAAAGTTCAAAACATTACAAAATATTACAAATTTCGGTTAAGTATTAAATTATTACTAAATGAAAAAAAAAATGTTAAAAATACGCGACAAAACCATTAATAAAGATTCCGATTGCGCATCTTTGTGGTCCTTGGTTAAAAATGATTGTTATGCATTTGTAAAAAACAAAAATTATAAATTAAAAAGTTAAATTTTATAAGTAAAAATATGCAGACTTTTATAATTATTTTTTTGATATATATAGTACGACTATTGATTTTCTTAGGTAGAATTTTATGGAAAATTTCTGTCGTTTCATAATCCTTTCTATAACACTACACAACAAAATGGGGAAAAAAAGTTTGCGCAGTAAATTCCATTATTTTTGTATTATTAGAAATGACTTCCAGAATTTGAATATATGAATTAAAAAATTTTCTACGGATAGGTTTACGAGATTTCGAGCAATAACTTTTTTACTGAGCTTTCAAAAAGGTGGTCACATATATTTGTAAATATCTCGTGTTTAATAAAACCCATAATTTCAATTGTTATATCGAATGAAAGATAATTAAATATTCAATAAACATTTCTTACAATAGTTTGGACTTGGTTTACTGGATTAAGAAAACTCTATAGAAGAACTCGAAAAATTTTAATTTTGTCGACCAACTTTTTATTAAAAAATGCATTTAAAAAATGGCGAAAAATTGAAAACGCAAGATGATGCACAGTTTGTAATATTGCAAAATTAGCCTGTACATTTTTAAAGAAAATGATGTAAAAATAAAAGAAATCTATGGATAATTTTTGAGAACAGAAAAAGTAATGTGAAAGCATTACAATTGGGTATTAACTAAAAAAAAATCGCATAATATGTTTACACCCATGGGTTACAAATGGGTTACAAGTTATAAAATATATGTGAGGATATTTTAGCGCCTCTAAGTAGGTGTGACTGGTATAAAAAAGTATATATTTTCTTGGTCAACATCACTTTCCGAGTCGATTTAGATATGACCGTCTGTCTGTCCGCCAATACACGATAACTTTAAAACTGCTATTCCGAATGATGTAAAATTTATTTTCAATATATTTTAGTAGAATAGTAATTCGAAGTTCGAAAATGATTCGATTTAGTCAACGTAATCTACTACATTCACTACGAGATATGGGTTTCCTTTTTTGGATCATTAAAGATAAAGTTATAAAATTTTAAATTAATTACAAGCAATCATCATTTAATAGGTGCTCAAAAAATAATCGTGATCCGCTCACATTTTTTATTTTTTATTTTTATGCCTATTTGTATAGCACTCAATTATATTGCTTTCACATAACTTTTTTTATCCTCAAATGTTATCCATATATTTTTGTCATTTATAGCTCAATTTATTCGACGGAGTGTGAACTAATTTTTAAAAATTAAAATTTGTGTATCATCTTACTTTCTCGATGTTTTTTCCATTTTTTTAAATGAATTTTTTCTTAAATTTTTGTTGAAAAAAATGTTTTTTCAAGTTCTTCTTACGAGTTCTCTTAAACTAATAAACCAATTTAAAAATGTTGTAAGAAATGTTTATTCGATATTCAATTAACTTTCATTCGATATTATATTTGATCATATGTGTTATTTATAACGCGAGATATTTGCAAATATATGCGACCACCTTTATGAAAGCTCGGTTCAAAAGTTATTGGCCCATATTTTGTAAATAATACAATAATAACCTTGACTGCTGCGAAGAATGGCTGTTGTGTAGTGTAATTATTGCCATTTTTTGATACACACATTTTTTTAATTTTAGTTATTAAAAACAAGAGTAAATTTTTCAAAACGGACGCCACATTTGTAATAAGCTCTATAAATACTTTAAATAGGGGAAAGGTCCGTAGGTTGGATATAGTTTTGTATTTTGACTATAACATTTTATGTACAAACAAGTTAGTGGAATAATATATACCAATTTAGAGTGCATTTAATGGGCTATATTTTATAGAAGAAAGTTTTATGGTTACATAAAAAGTTAAACAAATACAGCCTACTTTCTGAAAAAAAAAAAATGCAAAAAAAAAAATGGTCCGTAGGTTGGGCCACCACGAAAAATCGTTAAACACCTTTCAAAAAAAACCAAAAATGAATTATTTTAATTATATTATCGTTTTTCAACCAATCTGTATTATTTTTCATTTAATGGAACTTACAAAATCATGAACTAGTGATGGTTATACATTTTGATATTTTTTTTGATTTCGATTTGGGTAAAAATTATGGTTTTTAAATAAATTGAATTCGATTGCTTTGACTTAAACGATTTGAGCTTCGTTTATAATCATTTTGTTACAAAATTTCGAATGAGATTCCTCTGATCTATATTTATAAAACTCTTGGTCCGTCTGTCAGTCTGTCTGTCTGTCTGTCTGTCTGTGTGTTTGTTCCAGCATCACGTCTAAACCGCTGAACTGATTTAACTGAAATTTTGCACCAGGATACTATGGAGTCCGGAGGGTGTCATAGGCTATATATGGGCGGGATTGGACAAAAGGGCACCTACCACAAAACCTAAACTTTCAAAAAGACGTAACTCGGCACATACACAAGCTATGAAGACGAAACAAAAATCTCATATACAAAAAAAATACTAAAACAAAAACTCAAAAACAAAAGCAAAAGCAAAAATCAAACACAACAGAAAAAGCACAAAACTTAAGCAATAACTCAAAAACAACAGAAAAATAAAAAAGGATAGAAAACAAAATCAACCACACTTAAATTCACCGCACTAAAACTCACCTCACTAAAATTCACCACACTAAAACTCACCACCCTCAAATTCACCACACTTAAGTTCACCACACTAAAACTCACCACACTAAAATTCACCACACTCAAATTCACACACTCAACACAATAAAAATTCACCACACTAAAACTCACCACATTGAAACTCACCACACTAAAATTCACCACACTAAAATTCAAAACACTATAATTCACCACACTCAAATTCACCCATTTAAACTCACCACACTCAAATTCAACACACTAAAACACCACAATAAAATTCACCACACTAAAACTCACCACACCAAAATTCACCACACCTAAACTCACCATACCGAATCCCACCACACTAGTACTAAAACTTCTACTGGGAAAAACTCTACGGGGAAGAATTCGACGGGAAAGGATTCTACGGGGAAGCACAGTCTGAAAAAGTTGTTTTAGCGGAGAATTAGTTCGGTTTTGGTTACTACATTTATAAAACCAATAAAAAATGTCCACAGCGCAAGGGTCCCTGATATAAACAATAAAAATGTTCTTTATAGTAATAAAATTGCTCCATATCCTTGCATTCACAAAATCTTTGCACGAGTCGTGCACGGGTCCAGCTAGTTCTAATTATAAAACTGATGATTGATCACTATTTTTTGCAATGATACAAGTCCCTTCAAAACAATTTAGTAAAACATAAATGAATGTCATAATCTTTTAAACAACACAGATTTATTTTATTTATAATATAAAGGATCACAATTCAGAATAGTATAGCATTATCGAATAACACAGATATGCTGGAACATTTATTCTCCTACATAATTTGGTACACAAAAGAAATATGTAAATTATAGTGTTTTATAATGTTTTATATGAAACGATTTTATACATTTTCATTACCACCGGTGATTTTTTTTATCCATTTTCAATGAAAAACATGCATGTGGTTGGAAGAACGAAAATAAAAATGGTTGTACCAACTAACTTCATTCGGTTAAATTGAATTTTCTACAAATTTGTTGGCGGAACTGCTGGAACACTTGAAATATTAGACTATATTAGTCTCCCAATGGTTCTAAATCTGTACTAAGTTGTTCTAAAACAGTTTGAAATTTGTTGCAGCACAAACTACAACTCTTTTAGCTTTGACAATATTAACCGACTAAGTGGTTAAGAGAACCGAATAAGTTAGTTAGGCAAAGAGTTGGCGCAACAAATCACTACTCGGTGTGCGGTCACAGCCAACCGATTTTATCCATTTTCAATACCATACAGCGTAAATTTATAAGGAATTTAAGTTCTGAGTTTCATTTATGTATTTGTCGTAGTTTTCCTGTTATCCTGTAACCAAGTCAGATGACAGACATACTGTTATTGTTAAACCGACTTAGGAGATGACACTGATTATGAATGCGCCTCATTCAGGGTATTAAAACGGTTGACCTAACTGTGTGAAATATAAAAGGCTATAAAAAGACCAATTAGGATTCCTATCGAATCTTTGCAGAGCAGAGAAGATTTGGCAAGTACATTTGGCCAATACATGTTGGTTCTGTCCGAAATACGAAAACAATTGAAAACTCACTAATGTACTCAATTACTGCAAGAATATGGTTCAAATTAATAAATAAAATCCCTGATAGACATTATTCTAAGGTAATGATCGTGTACTGATCATTGAATTTTTCCTTATTATAACCCGATCAGTTCCAAGATCAACATGATCAGTTCATAATCATGTCTATTCTAATATAATAAATTTCTACTAGAGATTTGAATGCAAAATTTTAAATCAGATAATGCTCTCAGTTTCATAATGCAGTTTATAACAACTCATAAAGCTCATTTTGACTAAATTTGTCAATTTTTTGTAATTACGAATTCAAATAACATGTACTATTTGAATTAGATAATATTTGGAAAGACACTCGAATTCTTCGCCACCCAACCACCATGTGTCATAATCATGTAAATAATAAAAACATTGGTAAAACATGCAAGAAATAAAGTTGAACAAACTGTTTTTATGTCAACGCACTGCGTATTAATGAAATAATAAAACAACTTTAAGAGAATCGAAAACAATTCTTCAGTGAATACGAAGAATTAGTCAGGAAATATAAAGAACTTTCGAATTTCGTGTACAAAGGTTTTTCGGTAAAAATGACGCACGCAGGCGCATGTGATATAATCTGGGGAAAAGAGAGCTATGGAGAGTGCGATACGCAGACAAAAGAAATGCGTTAGCAGAGAGAGAAAGAGCACAAACTTAATTTTTTTGTTAACTACGCTGGTCGAAATTTTGATTGCTTCGGTTTTGAAATAAGTATCAGAAACAAAGAGTTCAAAAACACACAACTCTCTCTCTCTCTCTCTTTTCTCGACGGGTATAAGAACAGCTGTCAGTTGAGTTGTCAAATTTGGTCAATGACCCTGCTGGCGAATACCTGTTACCGAGTCTTTACGAAAATCGAAATGCCGGTTGGTAAAAGTGAAACGTGCGTGCGTTAAGTGAGAGGGAAGAGCCGAGGCTGAGAGAGAGCGAGCGAGAGATAAAGAGTGAAAGAGCGCAATATTTAGATTCAATGAACTCAGATTCTTTTTTTGGCTTTAGTAATAACATGGCTTGAATGCGCATAATGGTAACGCATCTCCACAACTTGATGTTTCCGGTCCCTTCGTCCCATCCAAGTTGTGACATCAGCAGTTCAACGAACGCAGAGACAGCTTTTTTTTTTTTTTGGTTATTTTGGCAGCCATCTTTTGGCCGAGCAGAGGTTGTTGCACTCGTGCGCTTTCTTAACTCTTTCGACGTTTAACTGTTTCTCGTAAATTTATTTTTGGTAATACGTAAAGCAGCTCTTTCGTATACGTTGTTTTTACGCATTCTTTGAAAATGACAGTGAAATATTTTTGGTCGCTCTTTTTCACTCTTTTTTTCTGTTTTTTGGTGGTCTTTCGGTTCTTGAGTTCGTTGATCTGACTTTTGGACTTGTTGCTGGCTGCTGGTGCGCTGCATTTTGGGTGGTTTGTGTGTGTTAAGTGTCGTTTATCGATCATCATTTGACAGTTTGGCGCTTTGTTCCAATCGACTTTGTCAGATCCACGGTTTGGACTGTTTGAAGGCTGCCTTCAAATGTTTTTGGTGGTTGAGATTTTGTTGCGCAAGGTTCTGGGGTTCAGTGACATTTGATGTTTTGTTCTGTGTTTTTTATTTTTTTGTTTTTGGAGGGAAAGCCATCAATTTTAAATGTTATGGACATCTAGATTTTTTATAATATGCAACCAAAACGGATTTTTAGCTAACGTTTTTTTATTATTATTAACGATTTATAAATGTTTACTTGAATAAAACTTGAAAATATTTTGAGGATTAACTTTAAAAATTCCAAAATAATGCAAAAAACTAAAGTTCTCTAAATTTCAACATTTAACAAACAAATTCCATGTTTAACTATAAAATATATTATATGAATTTTCTCTGTGTTAAATCGATTTTCCAATTAACGATTACATTTGCATTAAACTTAAAAATTGTATAATAATTTTTATTTTATTTTTATATTTAGAAATTCAACGTTCATTAAGAAATCTGTCAAAAACAAAATTATGAAACAACTAAAAATAAACTTCAAAATTGTACTTGTCATATTTATTAAAAATAGTGAAACATAAAAATCGAATTTCAAATAAAACTATTCTACAAATTGAGGGTTGTTGACGTCCACAGAAATGAAACTTATCATTTCTTGAAGATTTCGGACTCCTGATTCTTGCTGCGTACTCAGAATTTTTCTTATACGTCGAGATTTTGCAAAAAATCGAGGCAATGTTGCAAAAAATTCCATTTTTGGTACTTTATTTCGCAAGTTAATGCACGATTTCGACATGTAGCAGATTCAAACTTTATCACAAAATAAAATATGAACCTTTCCTTACGGATAATTGGCAAAAAAAAAATCTGGGTCCAGATATTAGTTTTTGCAAAAAATCAAAATGAAATTTGTGTTACCAAAAAAGTGTGTCGTAATTTATCACAATTCTCTAAGCTCCCTTGAAAAACATTTAAATATTAGTTCGCAATGTGTTTGCGCAATGTCTTACTGAAATTTTTCGGAATATTTTTTAAAATTTGTTTATGAAATATTTGATTAAAATGGAGGGAATTGCACGCAGTGATATACAATTTCATACATATTTAATGTAGTGGTACTAGGTGCAAAATCGAACAAAATTAATTTTTTTTTCGATATCGCTTTGATTTAGTATAAAATATCTCGTTACTAGAGAACTTCGACGTATAATATCTCTTACCAAGAAAACTCGGACATCGTGCATCCATTTCTACCTACCATGTAGGTCCAATTTCATGTACGATAGCGAGAAAATGTCCGATATTATATGAATTCTCCTGTATTATTATCGTAAAAATATCGAAACGAATAATATACTGGGTTACTAAAAATTCTTTTTTGTAAAACTCAAAAATCAGAGCTTGGAACTGAAAAAAAACCGGGTTCGGTTCTAAAATTATTTATATTTCAATTCGAGTTCTGGCTTCTGGCTACTGATGATAAAAAAAATCTTGTTCCAGTTTCGGATTTTAACAAGGACTTCATATTCAATTACGGTTCCACAGAAAATAAATGCAAATAAATGCAATATAATTTTTAATGGAAGTCTTTAAAAATTAAACTCTCAATTATATTGTACTACAATAAATTTGTACTACAATAAATTTGTACTACAATGAATTTGAAAAAATTGATTTCTTTGTCCAAATATAAGTTTTTGCAAAAAATCAAACAATTATTGTTATCTCGTTCCGGTGCCCTGTTTAAATAAAAAACAATTTCGAAAAAAAATTATTAAAAAAAAAATATTTTTGTGTAAAAATTTAATTGGTTGTAATTTTTTTTTAAAAACATTTTCAGCAATAATGGTTATTATAAAAGTTTTCAGTAACAATTTCACACAAAATAAAAAAAATAATTTAAATCAATGCAAAAATGCCTTAATATGAAATCTGATACAAATTGAAATTAAATATTTCATATTCAAAACGTATTTGTTATTTTATTGATAAAAAATATGTTTTTATATCAGATTCCTAAAAATTTGCATTTCGTCGCTTTTAGAGCCTATCACACCGCCCACACTGCATCGAATTAAAACCCCCAGACACACCTCTTATTTAATATGAATTTATTTATTAATAACATACACCATACAAATCTTCGGCTTAAGTTATATTTTTAACTCTGTCACACGAAATACTTTCTCGCCCAAATAAAAATGAAATATTTCGTCAGCCGGTTGTTATGTCATCGGGCAGAACGGCTAAAACCAAAACAAGTTCCTCCCGCCTCCATCATGTGGTTCGTACATTGAGCGGTCAACAACTTCTCCAGATGCTGAATTTAATGCATTGCAAGGGAACGGTGTCAGTGCCATAAAATTATGAAATTTCGTATAAAAAAAATCACTTTATCGAATTTTCAATTTTTATTACGCAGTTTTGACAAATGGGCAATTTCAAGCTCAATTATGTTGTAATTAGCGTTGTAATAATTGGCAGCAATAGCAACAGCAAAGAAATGGCCAACGCTGTGGTCAATGACCTGGCTTCCTCCATTCAATGTCAAATTTTCATGCGTAACTTGAAATGTTTTGCGCCATTATTTGACTTAATGTGTTTCGAGCTTTTAACAGCAGCAGCAGCAACAACAATGAAAGTTGCTTAAAAGCTTTGATTAGAACATCACACGCTTGAAAACGAAAACCGAAACCAACAACAGCAACCAGGACAGGCTCATTAAATATGCTGGGCTCTATGAGCGGCCATTGCTCCCCCGGCAGCTGTCAAGCTTGGCCGACGAACGAACGACGGGCGTGTCGTGGCGGCAATTTGAGCTGCGCTGAGCCAAACTTAGCTGAGCCGCTCATTAGCATAGCGAAAATTGATTTATTTTGGACAACGTGGTTTTCGCTTAATCGAGAGTGTTTCTTTTTGTTTTTGTTACTTAGCATTTTAAATAAGCCTAAAATGAATAAAAGTATTCGATTGATCCATTGTTACCATAGAGATTTAACCAACGGTGACTTGGATTTCATCATCAACACCCTTCTTCGTCATTTCAGGCCTACGTTTGTTTGTCCATCTTAATTGATGGCTTTGAATGCTTTTAAATATTAACAATGGGTATAAAGATTTAATAAATTTTAATGCTTTTAGGAATTCAATACAATTTGGTAATGGAAATATTTCCGAATGGCGATTAAATGAAGTAACACTTTATATTACCGAAGATATTAAAAAATATCGCATATTAATTACACTGCGATATTAAATCAAAAAAAATGTAATTTGCAATTTTTTATTTATTTTGGGATACGCAAACAACACACAAAAAATTTCACCAACTACCAGAATACATCATATTGATGAATCATTCATTGCATAAAAATCGTTTTTTTTTTAATGTTTCATTTTCAATATTTTTTTTAACATCAAATTTCAAACACAAATTTGTCTCCATTTACACATTTTTGTATTTATAATTCGTAAAGGATTTATAATATTTAATTGCTTATTGTTCGAAGCCTTCATTTCATCATATTAATGAAAAAGTGAACATCATTCTGATGAATTTTGTTCTTCAAACCATAATAATTTAAATATCGAATTATAAATACGTAAATGTGTAAATGGAGACAAATTTGTATTTGAAATTTGATGTAAAAAAAATATTGAAAAATGAAAAATGAAAAACACTGAAAAAAATACGATTTCAGTTCTATGAATGAAATCATCAATATGATGAATACTGGTTGATGGTGAAATTTTTTTTTTGGGTGAATAATTGTCCTCATTTGCAAAATTTTTCACTACGAGTTTTCTATTTGCAAGTAATAACCAGTTGGGAAGGTTAAATCACATGGGAAATTTTAAAATAGGTGTTATTATGATAGTTAGGATTTTCAAAATTATAGTCGGTCTAAGCCGACTATAAATACCCTACACATATGTGTGGTTACCATTCAAAGTGGTATATAGGTCACCAGGGTATACGAATCCTGAAAATAACTACAAACTTTCCATCCCCGAAAAATTTTCTTTCATTTGATACCCATATTTACAAATGGGTAGGTGTACCGAATTTCGATTTTTTTTTGTTTGGGAACCACAAGTCGTTTCGCGAGAAAACATTATTTCCATGTATTTGAGCACGAAGTCAATATATATTTGACCAAAAAAGTTTACCTAAGCACGTATACAGTAAAATTGAACTGTAGATGTACATTTTATATGAGGTATTTGAATATAAATGGTCAGATCACAGGTCACAATGGACCGACAATTGTTTAAGTAGTAGGGATTTTAACAGACGGACAGACGGACATCGCTAAATCGACTCAGGAGGTCATGCTGATCAAGAATATATATACTTTTCCATACCGGAGATGCTTCCTTCTGTGTGTTACAAACGGCGTACCAAACTGAATATACCCTTTCACTCTTAGTGTAGGGTATAAAAAATCCAACAAAAGAAAAAAAAAATTATTTTTTCGATATTAGACGCAGAAGACAGAAATTACAATACAAAAATTTGCTTTTGTGCGTTAATAAATTTGTTTGCGAAATATAAACAAAAGAAATTCAATATTTTTCAAAAAATAAAAAAAGTAATGAATAAATTACTATACTACATAGTGGACGGTAGCTCAGTGGTTAGTGCGTAGGACTGCGAGCCGAAAGGTCCCCGGTTTAAGCCTGGACTGGGGCTAATAACATCTTTTCATAGAAACATTTTTCTATACAGCGCTACCTCTCGTCAGTAAATGGCAAACCTACGAGAGTAAAACCATTGCCTATGAAAAGCTCTCATCCGCCGTTCGGATTCGGCAATAAACTGTAGGTCCACCACATATATAACACGCACAGCTCAAAATAGTGAGAGAGCTCGGCCGAAGTTCTATACAGGACTGTAGCGCCAAACTATTATTATTATTATAGCGGACAAATCTTTAAAAAATGATTTTTATACAAATATTATATCCCAGTAGTAAATTTGTCCAGGCCTTGCCAGTAGAAGCCCTGCTATAACAACTTCTTAGCATGCTCAATACACATTCTGCCATCACTGAAGCTAGTGTACTTCCAGCACACCTTCTAGAGAATCAGCGCCAATCGATTTGGTGACTATTTCTAATATTTTTCAAATACAAAAGCACAGCACTGATAGCTCACCTTCTAATGGAATGCTAACTGTAATGAGTCAAACTATTTTGTGAGACCTTCTGAGACCCGTTCTCTGAGAAACGAATAGGGAAGTCCTGCAAAAATGTTCATTTCATATAAAAAAAGAAGAAAGGAAATCATTTAGTCGGTAAGGGGTTCTATCTGCTCGAGAAGCAGTGCTAGTATAGCATCTTGCGCCTGAAATTTAATACTGGGATGTAGCGCCATGTCCTTTTTAAAACCCTATTTTTGAAAATAAATTACGACATTTGTAACGCTGATTCCGAAATTGGAGTCAGTTTTATAAAATTTTCTCTAACTATAGAATATAGATCAAAATAGAATATAGATCATGTTTGGATTATTTTTCAATGCCATCCAAAAAATATAGGTAAGAGTTCTCGTACATTTTTGGAGTCACGCCGTGTTATTATTGTTTGATTTTTTCCTTTAATTCGTAAATTATATTTTAAAAATACATTTAATATCTGGAAAATATGTTTCATTGTGTAGGTTTTAAAAAAAGGAACTTTAAAGGAACTATTATAGACACAAAAATTAAAATCCTGCAAAAAAAAAGTTTATTTATATAGTTTTTCCAATTTTGCTATCAATTAAATAGTTGAACAAGTCAAGTTTTCGACTAATATATCCCTCAATATTCCCCGGTATTTCGACGAGGATTTTTAGTTATTATTTTATGATTTGATTATATGAGTTCCAAATTCAAATTTTATCCGTTATTTATATATTTGATGTAATAATGTTTTCAATGGTGTGTTTTTAGCTGATACACACACTCCAGTTGTTGCTAATGCCTGAAACTATGCAATATTTTTATGTACTGTCATTTCTAGTTGAATTTCAATAACAATCAGTAAATTTGTTCATAATTTTAATTTGTTTGTGATTTTATATATAAATTTAAAATTTGTACTAAATTAAAAAAAAGCAATTGTTTTGTTTTTCATATATTTTTTGTAATACCTTTAAAAATTGTGAATAGTAAATAAAACTGTACGTGCCAAAAGTTTGATGTACGAGTGTACAGTACGAAGTCCGACAGCAAAGACAGGAACCACATTTGGCTTCATTTCAATTTAATCATATTCTTATTAAAAACAAGCATTCTTCAAATGCCCCTAAAGGTATGCACCATAAATGTAAAACTAGGAGCATGTAGGCGCTAAACACTTTGCGTATGATGTCACCCTGCTCGTCATATAATTCCTAGACTTTTTTTTTGAGGAACAATATTTTATATGAAAAGCAATTGAATTGTTGAAATCAGTTTATTTCAAATTTTTGAATAGCAGATTCGGTTAAGGTATAAAACTTAATCTATTCATTTCCAAAAGTTTTATTGTAAATGGAATTTATTTATTTTTAAATATTTAAATATTTATATAAAAATTCATAAACGAATCGTGTTGAGTAAGTGGAATACCATACCTATGCGTAGAGACAATTGTGATTTCTTCCCAAATGATTTTTGTTAGAGAGTTTTTTTCAAATAAATTCAGTATATCATTTTTATTTTAAGTTTAACTTATTTAAATTTAAGTAAACTTAATAATAACATGTAATTCAGCAACTAATATATTTTATAATTAAACTTAAAAAAATGTAACCTATACCACAGACATACACTACCCCAAACATTCATAACCAGTACTTAATAATTTAAACATTTGTCATTTCTTATTTCTCTAACTTAGTTTTTACCCGCCCTGTCACATCTACGCTGGCCTCAACGTCTCTTGAGCGCATTGCGGTGACGTTGGTAGAATTCCTCCATTGCTCGGTACTCTGGCGCATAGACATCGGGAATCTCCTTGCCCAGCGATTCGAAGAAGATCAACTGCACGGACGAGGTGCCGCGCAGCTGCAGCTCATAGTGACGCAACTGCTCGAAGAAGCCCGAATTCGGACGTATTTGTGGCCGTAACGCCTTGACGTGCAGATAGGCCTCACGCAGCGACATTCCCATGTGGCGCATCAGGTAGGCAATGCAGAGCGTCGCCGATCGACTGACGCCGGCGACACAATGCACCAAGGCGCGACCGCCATGTTGACGCACCTCCTCGATCATGTCGGCCACCTCGTCGAAGTGCGCGGCCAGATCTGCATCCGGTTTGTCGAGGACCTGAACGCGCAGATACAGCGGCTTTGTGACGCTCGACAGCGGTGTATCGGGCAATTCGGGCGCGACGTTTATGATGAAGCGCACCTGCAGCTGATCTAGAACGTTGGGCATGGCAACACCGGCGCCGCACAGGTAGAGATTCGGCAGCAGTTGCGAAATGCCTGGGAAGGATGGTGTTGATGGCGATGCAGTCGGGGTCAATGGCATCTTAAAGCAGCTGCAAGAAAATTAAAAAATAAAATTTATTAAAAAATGCTAAAAATACAAATAGAAATTAATATTTTTGGATGTGGCGTGCATAAACAAGAAAACAATTTAAACAATATAAACAAAACAATAAACAATAATTAAGTGTTGAGCAAAATTAAGACGTAAATTGCAGTCAACAGAATATTTTTCAATATTCCACAAATTATTTTTGTGTTTTCTGTGTGTATTTTTAATTCCAGCAGGTGAACCATAACGCACACAAAATACAGTTCAAAACAATAGACGGTCGTCGAAGTGTTCGGGTCTAGTGGGAGGGTCTGGTGGTTGGGTGAGCCTGCCGTTCAATGTCAATGCCGTGACGTGGCACATATTGTTTATTTTTGCGAATTTGCGAAAAACATCCCAAGTTCTATGCGCACAAAGGCAATTTTGGAAAACTAGAACTACGCGTCATAAATGGGTTAACGCACTGACGTCAGTCGATTGTGTTTTTTTTATATTTATCAGAAACAAAAAAAAGAACAAATAATGATACAATTTGTAGTAAAAATAAATAATTTTGTTTTTTGCGCTTTGCCACCTAAATAACTCGGTTGCCCAGTTTTTGAATGAAGTCTTCATTTACGTTGTTTATTTCAGCGATGATATTCCGTATGCTTTATAACGTCACAAACATTTGTTGTTTATGCCAAATAAGTTTTTGAGTCATTTTTAAACAGTTTTAAAATAACACAAAACAATTTTGAATGGTGCTATTTTAAGGTATTACTTGTTTTTGTTAATTTAGTTTATTTTATTTCAATAATTTTAGTCTACAAAAAGTGATCAAAGAGAGAAATACGAAGAAGATTATTCAATGCTTTGAACTATTTTCTTTTTTATCATTAGATCCAAGTATTGAAACCATAACCGAAACCAATATCAATTTAAAATTATTTCATATATTAACGTTTAAATTTTATATCGATTTTAAATGGGTTTTAAAATAGCATCAAATACTTAATGAACAACAAAATTTCAGAAATTTCTTTTAATATTTATCTGAACCATGTCCGATTGTATTTCGGAAATGTTCCATTTGCATTCGAGTGAGATCAATTGTAATTCAGATATTCCATTTCTGTTTTATTTTATTTTCTATTTTATTTTCTATTTTATTTTCTGAATACATCAATCGATTTTCATAATTTCCATTTTAAATTTAGAAAATATTTGTGAATGAATATTAGGATGGACATTTATGAATACCAATTGATTTTGGAAATTAAATAAGAAATTTTAATCAAAATTATTAAGTTTTCAATTTCAAATATAATTTCTGAATTAAAATGGACAAATTTTAAATTTCAAACATAATTTCTGAATTTTAAATGAATTTTCTTTTATTGGACTTTAAAATGGCGTAGTTTTTACATTATAATTATTAATAACGAGTTGGGAAAGTTAGGTCACATGGGTAAGTTCGGTCACATGGGGCGGATTTTTATAGTCGGTCGGGCCCGACTATGGAATACCCTACACCTTTGGTGGGGATATTAACCCTCAGAATATCATTCATTTACCAGAAATTTACGTCTTATATCCCCATTAATTAAAAAATTATATAAAGTATAAAAAACAAAAAAAAAATTTTTTAAATGTAATTGGGCGGACCACGCCTATATTTAAAATTTTGAAAGGCTAATATTTCATAGATTTGATTTTAATAATTTACGGATCAAATTTCCACTATGAAAACCCGGGAAATAATGAAAAAAAAAGTGGGCGGATCACGCCCATTTTTGGACCACATATTTTTAGATGAATTCTAACAATACGTTTCAAATTTTATAACTATACATTGAATACTTTTCGTATTAGTCCCGAAAGAGTTATATAAAATTGACTTGTATGGGAGGTGGGCGTGTCCGTTGACCGATTTGGCTCATTTTCAAACTCGGTTCCTACTTTTGGCTAAAATATATTGAGACGAAATTTCATCGCATTCTGATCAGTATTTCTCAAGTTATTCTGTATTCGGACAGCAAGACAGCAAGACGGACAGACAGACAGACAGACAGACAGACAGACGGACAGACAGACGGACATGGCTAAACGGACTCGGGTAGTGATGCTGATCAAGAATATATATATTCTTTTCCATATCGGACACGCCTCCTAAGGGGAGTTACAATATATGCACAAAGTTAATATACCCTGTACCTCATAGGTGTAGGGTATAAAAATGTTTCGAATTATATATAACTAAATCTGGATCTAAAGTAAATCTTGATCTAGACTATAACAGACTAGACTAAACTAACATTAATTTAAAAACAGAATTAGTAGCTGAAACTATAACGTTTTGGTTTTGTAATAAAGTCTAAAACCCAAAACGAATACAGTAGAAACCAGTCATTCGTTGGGTATCAATCATTGATTAGATCTCAAATAAAAAATATTAACATTTCATTTTTATTAAAACGAGGCATAATAAATATTTGTCTATCGCTTAACGTCTTTCATAAAATAATTGAATCGAATCGAAATTTGGGACCCTACACAGAACAAAATAGTGCTCAAATATTATGTAGAATTTATACATATGTAATATTTATGTATCAATTCCAATATTTATGAATTGTACATAGTAGTGGTGAATCGAAATATAATAAGGACATTAGTTTAACACCCAGTTATAACATACAAAATTTCAAATTTGGGTTTTGTGAAGGGCATGTAGAGTTGGTTTGTGTATGAGGAATATTTGGTTTGGGAAAAACTATATAATCAAATATTCGAATATATTATCGATAATATTTCTAATCGAATATTTTCAGTCGAATATACAAGTGTAAACAATTCGTTGTTTTTTTTTTGTAAATATTTTAATTCAAATACAAATAATATTTAAAATATGTTAATAAAACGAATGCGTAATAACTCTTTTTTTGTATACAGCTATATTAAAAAGTTTTTAAAATAAACGCTTTTAATGTTATTTTTATTTCAAAATATAATAAATGTCCATATTCTAATTAGTTTTAATAATATTTAAAACAAAATTTGAAAAAAGTATTAATATTTAAGACACAATGATTGTTAAGAAAATGTTTGCTATATATCGTCACAATCATGACAAAGGGGCGAATGTGCAATTTTTGACATTTGCGTTTTTTACATTTTTGAATGTAGGTTATCCTCAAGTATGCTGTGCCAAAATCGGGTGTCATTTTGTTGGATATTTCTAGCCATAAAAGACAAAACCGAAAGGGCGAATTTGAAAAATTGAAAATCTTGTCATGACAAAAGGGCGAATCTTTTCGTTTTTTCGCCATAACTTTTTATTGGAATAAGATAAAATAGTAGTGTAAAGGCATTTATTGTTTGTATTAAAAGCACCTATCGTTCTGAATCATTAATTAAAAATATTTTGCCAAACATTAATTTGCAATTGGTTATTTGCAGGAAAATATGTTGGGCAAAATATTTTTAAATAATGATGCAGTTAGGTGCTTTAAAAACAAACAATTAATACCTTTACACCACTATTTTATCTTGCACCAATAAAAAATTAAAGCAAAAAAACGAAGAAATTGGAAAAATTGGAAATCTTGTCATGCCAAAAGGGCGAATCTTTTCATTTTTGCTACAACTCTTTAATGGTACAAGATAACATGGTGATGTAAAGGCATTTATTGTTTATTTTTAAAGCGCCTATCGAACTGCATCATTATTTTAAAATATTTTGCCAAACATTTTTTCCTGCAAATAACAAATGGCAAATTAATGTTCCGTATTTATAATTCAGTAGGTTGTCCAAATCTAAAGATATTTTATATAATAATAATAATAATAATAATATAATAGTTTGGCACTACAGTCCTATAAGAACTTAGGCCGAGCTCTCTCACCATTTTGAGCTGTGCGTGTTATATTTGTACTCAAAGTGGTGGGACCTACAGTTTATTGCCGAATCCGAACGGCGGGTGAGAGCTTTTTCATAGGCAATGTTTTACTCTCGTAGGTTTGCCATTTATTGCCGAGAGGTAGCGTGGTATAGAAAAATGTTTCTATGAAAAGATGCTGCTAGCCCCCAGTCCAGGCTTGAACCGGGGACCTTTCGGCTCGCAGTCCAACGCACTAACCACTGAGCCACCGCGGCTACGTTATATACGTTATAATAATAAACTAAAATAACTGAAAAAAATTAAAAAAATATAAATTTTTCTAATTTTTAAAGCACTTCAAACTTTAAAATTTGATTTCCCAGCATTTTTAAAAATACACATTCGCCCCTTTGGCATGACAGTGACGATATTATATCATGACCGTTGAAAAATTCAGATTTCACAATTTATAAAAAACTATTTTTGGAAAATTCAGTATATTTTGATTCTCAATGTGCCTGAAAAGGTTTGAATATTTTGATTGGACTTTTTAAAATTCAATTATTTTAAAAATTAATTGAAATATTGAAATTTCATTTTGTATTCAAAATTGTCTTTATAATTAAAAAATATCATTTCAAATATTTTTTAAAACTACAGCGCATTATCATGGACAATTGAAAGTTGACTTTGAAATTAGAATCAACTTTTTTGACAAATTTCGTATAGAATAAAATGTCACAAAGCTGATTTTAATTTTAAAGTATACTTTAAAAAGTCTATGAATATGCGCCTATTTTTGTTTTAAGTTCTGTAAGTTTTAAACAGGAAAAGTTAACAAAACTGAAAATTTAATTTTTTTTGATAATTAAATGTGATAATAGAAACAGAGTATGCATTAAATATCAGAAAATTCTATATATATATAAATGAAGTATGGTATATAAATAGAGACAATTTCATTAAGTAGAATAATTATTAAGAAAATAGATTAAAAATGAATTAGAATTATTTAACTCGAAAACTAATTGAAATATTGATATTTATTGTAATACTAAGATTATACCATTTAAATAAAACAATATATCTAAAGTTCCAAAATTTTTTGGTTTTTAAAACTTTCAAAAATAGATCTTTAAACTCGGCAGAAATTTTATCAATAACTAATTATCGTCGTTGTAGAACAAAAAATCACAAAGTACATTTTTATGAAAAACTTAAATTTGGAGTTTGTTGATTAATATTAAAAAAAGTAATTGATGCATTTTTAAAGTTGAAACTTTAATTGATAAATTTACATTATACATATAAAGATATTTGTAAATCAATATTTGGCATTTTGAAAATGTATTTGGTGACTTTTCGTTCTACAACGACGATATGATAATAAAATAAATGAGTATGCATTAAAAATCAGCACCCTTAAATTATATAAAAACTACGTATGAAATTCACATAGAAAAAATTGCATTGAATAGTTCTATTTTCAATCTATCAATCAATTTATCAAACAAACACCCATTATTTTAACAAAACACACAAAAAATATAAATCCTTGACAATCTCATTGTTGACAAATTAATGAAATGCAAATTCTTCAATTTGCAAAATTTCAATGTTAAAACAGAATTATATAGCGCCAAAGAATTTTAGAAAAATGCAAAAATTAAAACACAGACAACACAATCAGAAAAGTAATTAGTGTCTGCTTCAAAACCCATGTTTCCGTCTCAATTATTTTTACACAACAAAGAAAAATAGTTTTCAAGTGCTTTGGCCGACCTTGTCAGGCATCTAAATATCTAGAAGTATTCAAAAAAAGGCATATTTAGTCACAACAAAAACAACAACAAAAACCAATGAAAACTGCTCTGAAAGGTGCAAAGAATTCGCTGTAAACGATTGGTGTGAAATTTGGCGTCTAGTCAAAAAATTTCCCCCAATGAATGATCAACCGTAGTCGTTAATGTCAAATTGTCAGCAAGGCATACGTTATAAAATTGTAATGACAAGTAGTAAAAAATATGATTAATAATAAATAATATTAGAAAAGAGATGGATGCCGATAAAAATAGAATATATAAAATTTTCTACTTTACATATTAAATTTTATTTAAAACAGTATTTTACAATTTTAAAATTTTAATAATAAAAAAATATTGTCTTACTTTTTAATTGTGTTTATATTAGCACATGGAGAAATTGACCCTATTAGGGTTGAAACAGTTATGACCTAATTGGTCTTGTAGCTGGTTGAGTTATGACAAGAAAACTATTCAATAAATAGTTTTTGACAATGACCCTATACAAATTTATATTTAGGAGATATCCCCTAGTATAAATTGTACTAGAGTCATGATCGGTATGTGATCATGGTATTTCTATGGTATCATTGACCGACCCGTAACACAAAAGAAATGTACATCTTATTGATGAATTCCGTTCATCAAATCATGATTTCGTTCTTCAATAGTATGAATACGTTTATATACATATACACAGCAATATTTCATTCAATGTACCGGGGTTAATAATATGATAAATCTGGTAGTTGGAGAAAAAATTCATAATATTTGTGAATAAATTCATCATATTGATGATTTTTTTTTTCTGTGAACATGAACAACATAATCTGCACATGATCATGGTTTCACAAAAAGGTTAAATTTCTAAAATTCTAGAATTATTTATACCTATGGGCCATTCCACACCAAATCGACCAGCGGTTGGAACTCACCTTCTTCGATTTCAATGAAATGTTGGCAACTGATAAAGGGTATCGAGACATGCACTAAACAATTTTTTATTTTTTCCGACCACTACTTCCAGAGATACAGTGGCTCAAAGTTTGAAAAAAAGTGCCAAAAATCACTTTTGTACTGTTGTTCATATTTAAATATCTCTTGAACTAGAAATGCTAGAAACTCCGTTAATGACTCCTTTTAAAGCTAATAGAACAAGCTTTTAGAAAAATTAAGTTGTAATTTCCAAACGGTAACATGTGGCCCGTGGTCATTATTCTTGCACTTCAAAATTGTGGTCCTTAAAAAGGACCCTTTTTAAAATTCTGAAAAAAATTCTAAATTTTCGTCAATTTATTGTTAATGTTCATGCAAAATTTCAAGTTGGTATTTCAAGTCATATTTTTAAAAAAATAATTTTCTAAATTTTATCAATATTTTTTGTATTAAAAAAAAATAGATTTGGTGTGGAATGGCCCCTATACAAAAAAAGTGCATACTATTTATGAATGTATTCGTCAATGTTATGAATTTGTCTTTACGACTCAACCAATCACCAAATTCGTCCCATGTATTAATCGTTCATAAAACCTAATGAAAACGTTCATAATATTGATAAACGCATTCAAAAAATGTATGAAAAGATTTCATTTTTAAAATGGTATTGTTTATGGTTTCTCTAGTAAAACTTTATTCTTTGATGTAAAAATGAAATTGACTTAATCATGTGAGACTTGTAATAGATCGAATTAGTTTAGATAAAAAATTCACTAATCAGTTCCAGATCATGTCTCTGAAATAATTTCTAATGGAGATTTTTATTATAATGCTGGTCCTTTTACTTCTTTTTATTTTAAAGGACGATAGGAATTTGAAATTATCTACTACATACTATCACATTTTTTGAAATGCAAAATGAATTTACTGTAATATGTGATTATGTTCTTATTCACATTTTATTCACTTTATGCTCCAATTCCAATTGTTTGAACCGCGAATACTAGAAACAATCATTTTTTGTAATTCATAACTTAAATGCCTTGCATTGTTGAAACTGTTTGTTGAAATTTATTTTTGCAAAATATTTTATTATATTAATAAAACATATTATTTTGTGAAAAGTTTCGTACCTACCTGTAAAACCAAATGGTTTTCTAGATGCCTCAACTTGTGAAAATTATGAGTTGGGTGAAAGTGATGATGACTAAACTTGGCAGTCGTGCCAAGAATTCGCAATTATTAAGACAGACATTTTAGCAGCAACAAAAACAATGAAAAACTCTGACAAAATATTTGCACAACAATAAAATAATATATAAATATAATAAAGAATATTTTTAGCAATAATTTCAAAATTTATTAAAGTATATTTTTATCAAATTCATGTTTTTTAAATTAGCTACATATTTTTTGAATGATTTTAATTTAATAATGTATTTAATTTAATTTGTTGTAAAAAGATGAATGGAATATTAATTATTTTTAATTTTTATTAACACTTTGAAATTAATTTCAATCAAAGACAAATAATAGTTTTAAAATATGTAATACATTTAAAATAATTTATAGTATGAGTAAGTACCACGTTGCGTATGAATAACATTAATTATATTTTTATTCAATTTAGCATAATTTATTATTCAATTTTATTGCATTTCCACTTAAAGAATTTAAATAAAATGCTTTACAAACAACCATCAGTTGGACAGGAATTCTTCAGATCAGCTTCAATGCGTTTAATATTATATTTCAGCCAATCTAAACAATGCCACATTTCGTAGTAAAATTTTCAGACAAGTAGTCGTTAGAAAAACATCTGCTGCAGTAAGGAATGTGCAGAAAGTGTGTTAAATAAATAGAGCAATATTTGGATGAAGCGTTTTCCAAACTTTCGATCGGGTGTAAAATGTGATTCAATTTTGTGATTTGCAGATAATATAATAAAGTTTATTTGTTAAACACTTTTCAAATATATTTTTCAAAATTTAAGTATTGAATTTTATAGGATTATTATATTACACTGTTCTCCAAATGAAAAGAAACATGTTTTGTATATCCAAATAATTTGTAAACTAATCGGTGTATTTTTTTTATTTATTTATTTTTATATTAAAATTTTGAAATTTAGAAAAATGTTTAAATTGTTTGTTGCTCAAAAAAAAACCCAATATTTAAAGAAATCCCCAAACCAAATTTCACAGAGTCTCCAAACTTAAAATGCGTAACATGATGTCTGCACTAGTCATTATTTATGAAACTGTTAATGTTATACCATCAAAATGTGAAGACATGACATGTCTTGCCAGAAATTTCAAATTATGGCATGGCTGAAATGTCGCCGTAAAATTTGCATAGAAACTCACATTATCGACTTACTTAAAAAGACATCAGGTGAAGAGATTCAACCAGAGTATCAAATATTAAACTGTTGAAAGAAATACTTATATAAAAATTGTTGGAAAACTTAATAAAGTGATTCATTTCAATATGCTGCCTATTACCATATATCGCAATCCCATATGTCGTCTGAACGCAAAAGCCTCGTCAATTTTCAAAGTGACGCTTAAGCCTATCCTATTACGATATCCTGTGCCTCTGCCTTCAGATATGTCTCTCAAAGCACTAGTTACTCTTTTCTCAACCAGTCCAATGAGGTGTATTTGAATCCAATCCTACGTTTCTATATCATAGATTTACAACTTGTCAGTAGCTTTCATTACCTATACTGTATATGAAATTTTTTTAAAATAATTCAGCTGGTTTCTTCTTATCATTTTTAAATACGCATTACAAGTTCTAAAATTAGTTATTTGAAAAAAACCTTATTCTGTTTAAAATATATTTTATTTAATTACACTAGACAAAAAATGGAGACATTTTTTTAATTATCCACGATCTAAGTATAATTTTCCGATGGATTTCAAGATTCTAATCACGACCTCATACTCAGTTTTTTTAGATTGCCTAAAGTTTTTGAGTTTTTACGTAATACTTATAATTGGCAATTTTCGTGTTTTTCTACACATTTTAGACTACAACTTTATTGAGGTATTGATCCAATTTCTTTTATATTCCATTGAAAATACTTCAGCTAATAAAATATATGAAATTCGGATTAATCTGACCGAAGTTATGACCAGTCAAACACAACAAATATGGATTTTAAGGGTTTTTCAACAGGGACGCTACAACGCTACAAAAGTAGAGCGACAGGGACAGCAAACGACGCCATATTTCTTGCCGCTCTTTTGACATTTCTCTTCAGTAAGGTTTGCCATTTCATGATGGAAAGATATACGAATTCGAACTTCGGTAGTAAATTTTAATACTTTCGACCCGTTGTTTCCAACATGAAATGGCAAACCTTACTGAAGAGAAATGTCAAAAGAACGGCAAGAAATATGGCATCGTTTGCTGTCACTGTCGCTCTACTTTTGTAGCGTCTCTGTTGAAAAACCTTTGAAAAAAACTTTTGTAGCGCTCTTATTGAAAAACCCTTTATTATTATTACAAAACATATTAAGTTTTTTTAATTCAATAAAATTATATATCATATGTAAAACTAGATTCATATTTCTATGATTTCTCTTACTTTGTTTTCGCAATTGAGGATTTTGTTATGGGAATTATGTGTTTTGTGTGTTTTTTATTTGGATAATCGGTTTTTTAGTTATTTCGAGCTTAATCAAAAATGAAGAAAAGAAATGAAACAATCGACTGATACTGCAACTTAAGAACTAATATTGACAATAAAAGTCAATTAAAGAAATTTAAATTGATATGTTCCACGTCAAGTATTAAAAAAATTCTTTTAATTGAAAATTATAACTGATGTTTATAATATTTAACAATTTTTGCAATATATACATGTATGTCTGGCTATATGTTAAGAGATAAATATTGTTTTCTGAAAATTCGTATAAATGAATTAAAATATTTTTTAAGTTTAAAATGTAATCTCTAAAAATGTTTTAATTTGTATATCGCCTGCCTCTAAATAAAATTGTAGAGCCATTTATAGCAAATATACCTTTATATGTTATGTAGTGGGTGCTGTCAAGTCCGAAATTATGTCATCGGCTTTTGTTTTTATTGTCGCTTGTTTTTATATTGAAGGTTTTTTTATACGTTTTTGGCTTGCATGACAAAATGCGCATTAGCCAACTTAATTACATTAATAAAGCGACACAAAAAAAACATTTACAAAACAGTCATTACTGTCCCATTAACTCACCTTTCTTTATCCGCTGCATGCCCTTCCAGATCCTTATCATCCACCACTATCACACTTTCCGCCGCCTTGAGTATATCCTGTATTTCGCCAGCGATCTTCTCGACATTCTCGATTTTTGTCGTTTCCACCAGTTTTGGCGAAACATTTTGTTCTGACATCAAAACCTGCATTTTGGCGCTGCTGCTCGTTTTCGCTTTATTTTATTTTTTCGCTTTTAATTTTTGTTTCAAAAAATTGTCAAAAAATGTCTGTGTTTCGAGTGTGTATTTTTAAATACTACAAATTGGCGCGAACGCATAAAACACACAATAAAAATTCCTCAAATTCCAGCGCATACAAAATATGTTGTTTCTTTTATATATTTACACCAAAAAAATGTAAATAATTTTGTCGTGCAAAGAATTCAGTTCAAACAAAATAAAATTGCAATAATGCCGCAGCAGAAAATACCGTCTGCCTTGCTTGTCAGCTTTTGAAGACTGAATAGCCGCCGCACAGTTCACGTCGTCCGGCGTGGAAAAGAATGAAATTCAACGTTAAGCGCCACTGTGGTGAAGTAAACAACCGACCGTCGTCGGTGTTTTTCTGTGTGTGGTGAATTGCAGTCGTGAAAATTGTCTGCGTGACTCAGCAGCAGTAGCCATTCCGCAGGTAGAGCATGATTTTTTTTTATTTTTTCTTTTCCGATGTGTGTGGGGAAAATTCTTTGGTCGATATGAAGTGACGGTAAACACAAAAGTGGTCGAATTCAAATATATTATGTTTGAAAAATGGTTATTCATTTGATAAAGTAAAACAACACAGACAACAAATGTTCATCATATTGAAGAATGCAATTCTTCAAAGAATGAACAATGAATTGGGAAACAATTTATAATATTAAAGACCACACAGAAAAAAAATAATTCTTCAATATAATGAATTTATTCATAAATATTATGACTTTTTTCATCAACTACCAGATTCATCATATTGATACCACCGTTCATTAAATGAGATATTAGTGAATGTACTCATTATATATATGAACAAAATATTCATTACAATGAATTTGAATTGTCTTATTGATGAATTTGTTCATAATATTTTTTCAAAAAATATTTTTTTTTTATAAAATAATTCGGAATGTTGTAAAGTTTTTATTTAAAATATAAGAGAAAAAAAAATTATCCGAAAAAAAAAAATCGGATAAAAAAATTGTAAAAAAAATAAGAAAAAAATGTTTCTTTCAAAAATATATTTTTTATAAATATAACTTTTTATTAATAAAAAGTTTTAATTATAATAAATATACTATAAAACATTTTACGAATTTATGCACGCCGAGCAAGCGAAAACGAGCAGCAGCGCCAAAAGAAATAACACACAAGAACTACTTGGGAACTGAGAAGTACGGCAAAAAATGAACGAAAAAAATGTTTTAATAGAAATTTGGTTTAATAAACAGAGTTCTTCAATATGAAGGTCATATGTGTTGCATGTTATATTTTGGTTCATTAATATGATGAAACGTATTCTTCACATACAATTCACCATATTGAAGAACACTTTTTCGGCATTCATGATAGCATTCATAACAATAATGGCGTTAGTCACTAATATTATGAATGGTTCTTCAATACAATGAATCATGGTTTGAAGAACGGAATTCATCAATATGATGTACATTTTTTTTCTGTGTAAAACCACAATGTTATGATGTGTGTTCTTTAATTTGACGAAGTGTATGCGAAGACACCATTTCATTATATTAACCCTTTAATGGCCACGAACATCGATTTGAACAAAAGTAATATTATATATGTGAAATAACGTGAACATCCCAAAAATGATGTATGTTTTGAACATAAAACTTATTAAACGCAAAGAATACATTTATTGTGAAAATATAAAATCTTTTAAAAATATTTAAATCTTTGATATATAAAAAATGTTTGTCGTAAAAAATTTGAGGATTAATAAAAAATAGAAAATGTCGGGTGCATGTTCTACCGAATGCTAAAGGTTTATTACATGATAAACCTATTACCCCAATATTACTAGAATTTTCTATAATTTTCCTTTTTTTAAATTTAAAATTGAGGGTATACGAATCCTGAAAATAACTACAAACATTCAATCGCTGAAGAATTTCCATTCATTTGATACCCATATTTACAATTGGGTAGGTGTACCGAATTTGGTTTTTTTTTTTTGTGAACCACAAGTCTTTTTGCCGGAAAACATTATTATCATGTATTTGAGCATGATCATAGGTCACAATGAACCGATCACAATGGGCCAATTTTTTCGCACATACAGCGCAGGTACATTAGTAATCTAAGTTATAAGTTTCATTTATCTAGCTCTTCAATTTTAAAAGTAGTAGGGATTTCAACAGACAGACAGACAGACAGACAGACAGACAGACGGACAGACAGACGGACAGACCGACATCGCTAAATCGACTCAGGAGGTCATGCTGATCAAGAATATATATACTTTTCCATACCGGAGATGTTTCCTTCTGGGTGTTACAAACGGCGTACCAAACTGAATAAACCCTTTCACTCTTAGTGTAGGGTATAAAAATAGTAAGCCAGGAGGATTGGGGTTAATGTTCAAATTGAGAACATTAAGGGATGATATACCCACTTTTTTAGTTTATTGAGTTTGGGAGACGTCATTTTAAATCAATTTCGGAATTTTCGATTTTGATACAAAATTCCGAACTTTGAGATCACGACGTGTCAATTATCCTATGTTCGGATTTCGCTTAAAAGTGTGCACATCGAATTTTCTTTTCCAATTGTGAATTATTGGATCAGAAAATCATAAAAATCCGTTATCAGTCTAATATATGTACAATAGTTAATCACATAGATGTTTATGTTATATGTTCATTATTATTTACTTTAAATTTATATGATATTTTACACTCGAATAAATCAAATGAGAATGAAAAAAAGTAATTTATGATAATTTATTGATTTGACATCGTTGATTTAGTTTTTTATTATTTTTTATATTTTTATTAAGTATTGTAGAATTTAGATTCTAGAAGATCAATCAAAATTATGAGTTCTAGAATAAGAAATAACTAAATATTGTGACTAATGTTAATAGTTATTGAAATTTAAAATGGGAAACTTATTATAAAATCACAACCAATAAAATAGTTCTATATAAATAGCATATAAAAAAAAAGTTAAAAATAATAATGAAAAGTTTTGTAAGTTACACAACAAATTTTATTTATAAACTATTTCAATTGACGCAGGTGTTACATTTATATTTAGTTCTACATTGTCGATTTACGACTTTATTTTTATATCAAAAGTAGTGAATCAATTTAAGTGCTTGACAAGAGATTGACACAGTTTTCTGATATTTCAAGGTTCACTATTGATTCTCAAACGATTAACAAATTGGCAACGCAAGACAAATACACATTTCATGCATTCTTTAACATTTTAACAGCTCTTCCTAATTAAATTTCGATGCTATATTGAATCATTAGTGAAATAAATTTAATTTATATGATGTTCGACCTTTAATAGTATAAATTTATGTTTGGGGGGACCATTATGTTGTCATCAGGAAGGAATACAATAGAAGAAAACATGCTTCAATCATAAATGAAGACAACATATTTTCAATAATGTGACGTCTGGTGTTGGTGCTCGCGGTGACAACATCAACACATAATGCTCAGGAATGTCGTGGGCCTATATTTAGCAGCATCATCAACGAGTGGAGGCGCGGACGATGTGACTGGAGACAGGCAGCAACCCCGTAAGGTGCGCGCCTCACAAATAATTTGAAAATTGAAAATGTGGTTGCTGCTTGACGTAGACAGCAGCAAAACATTGATAGGAATGCGAACCAATTCTAATAATATAAGTAATCTAAAAAAACACAAGATATTTATGTGAATGAAATAGTTTTCTTTGCCGCAAAACTACCCCATACCATATAGTGTCACGACTCATATGTTGGCTGCAATTTCTTTGATTATTAAATGTTTACACAAAAAAAAAAAGAAAAATAATTTATAATTTATTTTACGACTTCAAAAGCAAAACAGTTTTCACGCATTCATTCTGCGTGATTGAAAATGAAACTGAAATGACAGCAAAATTGTTGCAGGCGCCACAAAGTCAACAATTCGCGTGTAAAATGAAACGAATGGCAGCACAGCACAGCAACAAAGCGCATCTGTTGGCAATTTTTAAGCGGCAATAAATTTTCACGCGTTGAAAGACATCAGCAACAGGCGCCAAGTGTGCCTGTCATGTTGTTGAAAGTGCAGCGCGGCATCAGAAATGATTGCTTGCATTCACTATTTTTGTGGAAATATAAAAAAATATATATCTCGGGTAGTTCAACTGACCTACTGATGATTTTCCTACGGACGACATGATGCATAAGAAAAATAAATGAATGAGTAAAGGTTTTTGGACTGCTAGCCGAAAGGTCCCCGATTTGAGCCTGGACTGGGGCTAACAACATCTTTTCATAGAAACATTTTTCTATACCGCGCTACCTCTCGGCAGTAAATGGCAAATCTACGAGAGTAAAACATTGCCTATGAAAAGCCCTCACTCGCCGTTCGGATTTGGCAATAAACTGTAGGTCCCACCACTTTGAGTACAAATATAACACGCACAGCTCAAAATGGTGAGAGAGCTCGGCCTAAGTTCTTATAGGACTGTAGTGCCAAATTATTATTATTATTTATTAATATTATGAATGGATCTTCTGAACAATGAATCATTGTTTGAAAAATGGAATTCAGCAATATGATTTAAATTTTTTTTTTCTGTGTAGGGCCAAATTAGTTCGGGAAACAATAGATTCGGAAGAATTATATCGGGGAAAAATTTATTCTGGAATGTAATGTCTAGGGGAATAACTGTCTTGGGGATGAATTATCTCGTGACAGTATTTTGAAGTATTTTTCTCGTAAAGAATTCTTCGGGGAAGAAATGTCCGGGGAAGAACATTTTTTGGGAAGAATAATCCAGCCGCTATTTAGAAATTATTATAAATATTTTTTTTTTATTTCTATTTATTTTTTCTTGTTTAAAACTGAAAACAGATAAAAACCATATAAATTGTTTTGATTTTGTATATTTTCAATGGTTAAATTAATCTATATGCCAAAGCTTAAAAATATATGATAAATGTTCCTTATATTCCTTTTAATATTTAATAATGATACAATTGACGTGTTTTAATGTTCTTTTTTTGTCAAAATAGTTGCAAGGGTAGACATGATCTGATCATATTGGCCATGACTTATTTAAATTAATTTTTGATGATTGGGAATCCAAATATTTCTTGAAATACATACATCCAAAATACGCCCTATATGGATAATTTTGGTCCGAAACTAAGCGTAATTTAACAAATCTGTCTTGTTGGCAATCATAAATTTAATTTAAAAAACAAAAATATCCTTACCCTTTAAGTAATTTTTTACGATTGGTAACAGCTTTTCAAAAAAAATTTTTAAATACTCTCTGCTATGTTATTTCGACAGAAATAAATTAACTTATAGTATATGATACCTAGTATGTGTTGGTAAATAAATTTAGTTGTAGTACTTATGAACTGTGAGGTGATATTTTGAGCAAAATAAGAAAAATTGCATATTGAGGTGTTAAGCCATTTTTAGTATTTCTTTTATATAAAATATATGATAATTTAGACTTGAGTATTTAATTCTTATTAAATAAATGTTTATTCAGTGTCGAATGGATTAATTTGAATATTTGTGAAAATTAAAAAAATTAGACTTTTCTTATCTTTTTTATTAAAAACATACCATATGGTTACATTCAAAAAAAAAAATCATCAAAAAATATATATGTTTTTTTTTTAACTTTAAGTGAATTTGTCTTACTGGGCTTAAAATGATCCAAAAAACATCGTACGAATGTTTAAGGTTTTAAATAAAAAATATTTACTTAAAGGGTTAACCCCACAATTTTCAATTACAACATAATAAAAATATAAATATTTTATTTTAGAAAATGAACTCTAATTACATTTTAAAATATAGCTTAACTGCTGTAAAATACAATGGGAGTTTAAGGTTTAAATTTTAAAAATACTACAAATTTGTGAAAAATGTATTTATTTCAGTAAAACTCACTGCATTACTAAACAAATAGAATAGTATAATTATAAAATCTGAAACTAAGTTCAATAAAGAACACATGGAATTTTCAATTTAATAGTTTTACAAAATAAAAGCATTAAAATCACCTACAAATCTATAAAATGTAAATCAATTATCCTAAGAAAAGCATATTTTGAGGAAATTGTAAATATCAAAAGTATTTAAAACATAAATTACGAAACTTTTTCTCAGTTTATTGAAGATAATTAATTTTATTGCTTCTTTATACTAGAATAATATAAACTAAAAGAAAAGAATTCTTTGCCTATACAACACGGTACTTCAAATTTACACAGTTCATCGTTTTTATGAGGTTTCAAATTATTACAAAAAAAAAAAAAAATCGAACGATTGTCTATTTTAAGGGTCTACTTAATTGAGGAATAACAGCACACTTCCGCCTAGTAGCATCCATCGCACCGCACCGCACCACTACTCAATTCATTACATACTATTTACAGTTTTTAATAAACACTTGGTTTCGGCAGGAATTTCAAAAATGTTGCAATTAATTTCGATTAAAGATTTCGTGGGCATTTTGCCAAAAATAAAACATCTGCTGTTGTAAATATTTGTTGAGCATTTCATAACAGCGAACGAAGTGTATTGGCCTTTGGCTTTATTGTGATGTAAACGAAATTTAATGTGGTAGTTCACATCATGATCATTAGAAACTACACGTGATTTTTGATTCATATTTAATATTTTTGATTTGAAAAATTATAATTCCGAGTTATATATGACAAGACAAATGTGTGATATAAATTTATAAATAATAATAATAGTTTGGCACTACATCAAAGTGAGTCCTATAAGAACTAAGGCCGAGCTCCCTCACCATTTTGAGCTGTGCGTGTAATATTTGTACTTAAAGTCCCGAAACAGTTATTCCCCTAGACATTACATTCCAGAATAAATTTCCCCCGATATAATTCTTCCGAATCTATTGTTTCCCGAACTAATTTGGCCATACACAGAACAAAAAAAATGTATATCATATTGCTGAATTCCATTTTTCAAACAATGATTCATTGTTCTGAAGTTCCATTCATAATATTAATGAATAATAATAATTTGGCACTACAGTCCTATAAGAACTAAGGCCGAGCTCTCTCACCATTTTGAGCTGTGCGTGTAATATTTGTACTCAAAGTGGTTGGACCTACAGTTTATTGCCGAATCCGAACGGCGGGTGAGAGCTTTTCATAGACAATGTTTTACTCTCGTAGGTTTGCCATTTACTGCCGAGAGGTAGCGCGGTATAGAAAAATGTTTCTATGAAAAGATGTTGTTAGCCCCATTCCAGACTTGAACCGGGGACCTTTCGGCTCACAGTCCTCATGTAAAATATGAAGGTAATTGAAGTATGTATATATAAAAATCAAACATCATTTTGGAGGTTTTATTTTTCAATTGTAAAACTGAATAATAGTATTCTTCCCACAATTCGTTGTAAATAAATATGGTATTCTAAAGTAATCAAAATTAATATAAAACACAATGAACATAAAAATCGAATAAAAGGGACCATGCGGATTAAAGAAAAAAACTAATGTGGTAAACTTTTCAACTATTAGTTTTTAGAAATATAAATTTTGTTTATAATCTAAAACTTGCTGTTCCTAACATTTTTCTTATCCTCAAGAACCAGTACACAGTGTGCCCAAACGCTCTAAAATTCATTATTTTCGGAACCATTTAACTGATATTCTTGAGACAACTTATGTTTTGAAATTAATTTTGAGTTTGGACTATTATAAAAAATATAACAAAAGACCATATTACTAAAAAAGAAACATTATTACGGAGATTTGTGTATATTCTCAAAAAAAAAATTGGATATCGGTTGAGTGGTTCCGAAAGTAATGAATTTTAATCGATTTCAGAGCATGTATACAGTGTTAGGTTCTAACACCTCTACATTTCTCATTTATTAAAACCAATATTGTCCTCATTGATTAATAAATATTCTATATATCGTCTTTGTAGAGATATAAAATTCACCATTTACATAGCCAAATTTTCAAATATCATTTTCAATAATTTCTCAATCAATATTTGTATGGCATTAAAATAATCTTTCGGATGATAATCATATTTTAAAATCCAACACAGACTTTTTGTGATACTTAAACCAGTGATTGAAACCGTAACCAAAATAGAATTAAATTTTAAACTGAAACTGTACCAAACACACTTATTAAAAACTTATTATTAAAACGATATTTAAAATGATTATGAACGGTTTTATTCCGATATTAAAAGGTTTTAAAATAGTATGAAAAACAAACTGAATAAATTCAATATGTGTAAAATACATTATTAGATACACAGAAAAAAAATGTACATCACATTGATGAATTCCGTTCTTCAAACCATGATTCATTGTATAAAAGAGCCATTCATAATATTAATGACTAACGACATAAAAAAAGGTGTTCATTTCTGTACCCAGTGGTGGTCAACGTAGGAGAGGGCGTCCGAATCTCCGGTGGTGCGACCAAGTTCGAGACAATCTGACAACACTTGGAGTGCAAAACTGGCGGCAGCGTGTGCAAGACTGGCTAGCGACTGGCTAGGGGTGACTGCTGCGGCCAAAACCCATCATGGGTTGTAAAATCATCAATAAGTATGATCGCATTCATAACATTGATGTCGTTACTTACATCAATGTTATGAATGCGATCATAAATATGATGAACGCTTGGTAGCTGTCGAAAAAGTGTTCTTCAATATGATGAACTGTATGTGAAGAATACGTTTCATCATATTATGAACAAATACATAAAATACAATGTATATGTACATCATATTGAAGAATGCTTTACATCAAACAAAATTTCAATCAAAATATTTATTTTTCATTCATTTCATTTTTTGCCGTACTTTTCAGTTCTCAAGTAGTTCTTTTATGTTATTTCGTACATAATGCTTGCTCGACATGCATAAATTAGTAAAATGTTTTATAATATATTTATTTTTAATTACAACTTTTTATTAATAAAAAGATATATTTGTAAAGAAATATAGTAAATAAAAAAAAAATTGTATTGAAAAATTTTTTTTTTATTGAAAACGATTTTTAAAAAAATATATTTTTTTCAAAAAAATATTTTTTCAAAATTTTTTTTTGAGTATTATTTTTTTGAATAATTTTTTTCATCTATTTTTTAAATAAAATTTTTACAATAACCTTTTTTTTAGAATATTTTCTAAAAAAAAAATATGAACAAATTCATCAATATGACAAAAAAAATAATTTTTCAAAATTTTTTTTTTTCGATTTTTTTTTTTTTTTGGAGTATTATTTTTTTTTAATAATTTTTTTCTCCTAATTTTTAAATAAAATTTTTACAATAACCCTTTTTTTCGAATTTCGAAATTCGAAATATTCATATATATTATGAAAAAATTCATCAATATGACAATTCAAATTCATTGTATTTGATATTTCGTTCTTCACTATGATGTTCGATAGAATGAATAATTTCTTATATGTATATAATGAATGTATTCATCAGTTTTTCATTTAATGAACGGTAGTATCAATATTATGAATCTGGTAGTTGGTGAAAATTTTCATAATATTTATGAATAAATTCACCAAATTATAGAATTTTTATTTCTGTGTAATTAAAATTTGATAAAATGTTATAAAATTTCAAATAACTGGTTTGAATAAAATAATTAGCTTTTAAAAAAAACGAAACGAAGGAGAATACGGAGAATACGTAATCCAATAATTTTGTGAGTTTCAATTCTTGATTTAAACAAAAAATACAAAAGATTGATGTTCTTTTTTTCTTAAACGTCGATATATCGAACATTTTCTAATAGATGAGGCCAATATTGGTATCAAATAATGAGAATATATTAATCTATCGAATGAAATTTTTAATTTTATAATGTATGTACTATTTTTTTTTAATAATATTTTTTATAATAATTTTCACAACAACTGATGCATCTTAAGATTTTTAAGAAAATTATTTTAAGTACTAATGGGTTAAACGAATTTCAAACTTAAAATCAAAAAATGATTGCATATTTTTAGGATTTGATTTTTAGAGGTGTACTTTTTATTAATACTTCATATAACTTAACAAAATTTCAAAAATTCTTCACTAACTAAAATAATGCTTAAATATAAGAAGCAAGGTACTCGAACATCGAACACAAGGTAACCAATAAATTTAGCTATTTCTCTGAAATTATTAAAATGCTCCACACACATGCTCCATCGTCTCGCACAGCCATTTGTCTGTCTGGTCGTCCATCATCTACTCTTTCAGCTCTACCGCGTCGTTGACGTAGCCCTCCTTGGCAGAGATGGCAGTCGGCAAAGCAGTCGTCATCGCCAGCATTTGTTGCTGCTGAGCCAGCTCAGCGGCCTTTTGTTCGGGCGTCTTGGCCCACTCCTGCAACTCGCCGGAGGCCCAGAACCAGTAGATGACGCAGCCGACCAAATAAATGCCGGCCGAGATGAAGAACACCGTGCGCCATTCCTCGGAGGTTTGGTCTACCACCAGGTAACCGGTCAACAAGGGGCTGACAATGCCGGGAATGGTGGCAAAAGTGTTGCCGATGCCCATAAGGACGCTGGCGTGTTGTGGTGCGATATCCAAGTGGTTGACTCTGCGCGTGAAGGCGACAATTATAATAAAACTGAAAAATGCGCGAATTTAAATGAAGGGAGACTCACGCAAAGCCGGACCAGGCAAAGGCACCTAGACCCACTGCAATCGTAATGCAGACCACGCTCCAGGTTGGGTCCAGCAGATACGCGGTAAGCACCATGAACACTGTCTGCGCCAGAAAAGCGCCACAGTTGAAGTAGCGACGCACTTGCGTCGTGGTCAAATAGCCCTTGACCTGGAGCCAATCAGCCAAGTAGCCAGAGATGCCCAACAATACACCCATGGCCAGATAGGGCACTGCGGACAGGAAACCCGTCTTGTCCAGATCGAAGTTCAAAGTGTCTACAAGGGACAAAGTAGTGATTAAAATTGATTCAAGTCTAAGTTGGATCTCTGACTTACCCTTCAAGAAGGTCGGCAGCTGCGTCAGCAAAGTATAGAAGCCCCAGTTCTCCGAGAAGTGCGAAGCAACGATGGCATAGAAGGCCGCTGAAGTAAAGATAGCCTTCCATGGAATCTGGTCGCGCTTCTCGCCCGTATAGCCGATGGTCTGCTGTATGTAGTCGCACTCGTCCTTGGAGCAGTAGCGATCTTGAGCAGGTCCGGCGCGCACCACCACCATCCACAGCACTAGCCAGACGCAGCCGATGGCACCGAATACATAGAAGACGCTCTCCCAGCCGTAGGCGGTCGCGAGTAGTCCCGACGATGGCATCGCAATAACGGTGCCGGCGTAGTTGCCAGCGAAGGCGATGGAGGCCATGCGGGAGCGCTCGAGTGGTGGTGCCCAGCGCGACCAAACCGCGTGAATGCAGGGGAAGGTGACGCCTTCAAAGACGCCCTCGATGATGCGCACTGCCAGCAGCATCTCAAGGCTGTGTTTGGCGGCGAGCGGCGTGAAGAGCGTCAGTATGGCGGTGGCACCGATGCCAACACCAAAAACCTGGAGGAGAAACAGGGGGATAAGAATTAGTAAAAAAAGAAGACAAGTATGAAAAGTAGAAAAATATGGAATGAATCAAAATACGAAAAATCAGAAAGTGATGGTGATAAAAAGCAGACATTTAAAGAAAATAAAAAAGCAATAACAAAAATATGGAATATACAAAAAGGAAAAAGGCAGAGAAGAATATTTCATTACCTTCTTTGCCTTAAAAGAGAAATGACGAAAAGAAGAAATATAGTAGGTTATGGTAAAGAAAGAAGAAAAAAGGGAAAGTAGAAAAATAGAAGAACGCAATGAATTTTTATTTATTTTGTTTTTCCCTTGATACAAAGAAGAAAAAGAAGATATAAATAATAAGGAACACAACGCAAAGAGGAAAAAGAAAAGCAAAAGTATGACAAGAAGGAAAATAAGCAAGAAAAGAAGGAAAATAGGAAAAAAGGTAAAAAAAGGGAAAAATAACTTAAATAAGGGGGAGAAGATAAATAATGAAAATAAGGAATATAGAAGGAATATCTGATATTCCTATAATAGGGACAGATAGGAATATCAGAAAAAGGTAGAATAATAATAAAAGAAAAAACATAATTTTTATTCTTTGCCTTCTTTTCGTTAGATGTAAAATAGGGAAAAAATGGATAAGAAAAATAAAACATGCGACGAACAGAATTAGAAGAAGCAAAAAAAAGAAAAGAAGGAAAAAAGATACAAGAAGAAAATAAGGAAATAAAGAATAAGGACTAGAAGACAAAAAATAACAAAAAGAAGGAATATATGGCAAAATGGAACAAAAGGAATAAAAGGTGCAGAAAAAATATATGAATTGAAGATAGAAGGAAAATAAGGAATAGATAGGTGTAATGATAGAAATGAAGTAAAACGTTTTCTTTATTACTTTATTTTCCTTAGAAGTAAATGAAGGAAAATATGACCAAAAGAATAATGCAAATTTATGGATAATAAGGCAAAAAATGAAACTTGAATATATATAAAAATACGAATAAATGAAGAGTGAGATGTTAAAGAAAATATGGTCGAGAGAAAACGCAATTTTTATATTGTTCTTTATGCTTTAACATAGAAGAAGTGTAATAAATAAGAAAAATTTTAAAAGATAATACAAGGAAAAAATAAAAATGCGAGGAAATATGAGATAAATTAGATAACGAATGAAAATAAGAAATAAACAAAATTAATTTATCAAATAAAGTGTAGAAACTTACGACGTTGCCGCCAATTTTGGACCCCACAAAGCCACCAATGAACTGCGTCAATATATAGCCGTAAAAGAAGGAACTCAAAATCAGACCCTTCTGCTTGGAATCCCACGGAAAGTCCTGCTCCCACGACTCGTTGCCTTGCTCGTCGATCACCGTGCGATTCTCAGTCATGGCGACAATGGCCACACTCAGGTTGACACGCAGCGAATACACGTTAAAGAAGCCGAAGAAAGCGAGCAGCACGACGACATAGCGACGTTTCTTCCAGAACTTCCAGGAGAGCGGCTCTGCCTCAACGATCGCTGCATGGCTGCAGAAGAGAGTGAGAAATAGGAAATAAATGCTTGGAAACAACAGTTAGCAATTAAGCATAGTTGGCTAAAAGTTGCTCAAGGTCAGCTACTTGGCCCAGTGCAGCTGCGACGATTGCACTACTATGTCGGCTGTTTGCCGCACGGCACGGCACCTATTGATCGCGTGCGCATGCGCGCAAGACTTTCGCTTTTGTTTGGGTTGAGCGAACGAACGATCGAACGATCGCTGCTTCGCCGATCAGCTTCAACAGCTATTTAGGTATGTAAGGTGTGCGGTTGTTGCTGCTATTTATTGTTGTTATTGTAATGGCTGACTTAACTGGTTTTCACCAACAACAAAAACAGTTGGATGTGAGTATTTTTTGTTGTGGTAGATACTGTGGCCGGTTGTTGGCAGTTTTTGCATAAAAACAAATTTATAGATGTTTAATGATTTATCATGGGTTACAGGCAAATTGGTGGCTTTTGTTTATGCAACCAGCTGCGGAATTTTATTTTTTGTTAAAATTGTTTTTTTGAGACATAATTCATTCAAAAGCATTACTTAAAACTTTGTGTCAAATTTCCAAAAACAAAAAAAAAACTGTTAATGGTTATGAGTACTTTTAATTTACTTATTTGAATCTATCTTAATAAAACAAAACGTGTATTTTTCTCTTGCGCTAACCGGCCGTATTTATGAACAGATTTTAATGATACTGGTATCAAAGGATTCGTATTCATCGGATGTAGTGCGTGCTATACTTAGTTTTTATAATTTTAGAACCAAAAACCCTAGAAAAACGTAAAAACTAAATTACAACAACCATAAGAAAAGAGTACTGCAGTTGTCTGCTCTCTTAGAGGTCAGTGTAGTGCATCATACTCTCGCAGAAAGAACAACAACAATTCTGCCGCATGAGTTTATGTTGTTGATGCTGGTTTGACACAGCAAACGGAGAGGGAAAAAACAGTAGACACCACGAAAAAGAGTTTCATTATTTGGTTCACAAAATACATTAAAAATTGATAAGTGAAATGAAAAATATATTATATAATATTACAGCGCAATATTGTAACAAACAACGATTACAACAATTTAAACTAAAATTAAAAGAAATATTGAAGTTTGTAGGAAAAATAGAAAACCGATTAAAAAATTGAAAAAAAATATAAAATTTGAATGGAAAAGTAATTTTATTAGATCCTGTCTTGTGATTTCTTTTATAATAAATAATTCAGTTAATATTTTGAAATGAATCCAAAAAAAATCGCGTAATCTGACATAAGTTTTTGTGAGTCAATTAATTTGTGAGAAAATTATAAATATTGAGGTGTATTTACATTGAAATTCCTTGTTTTTTATAATTGGTTTTTGAAATCTAATACAAAAGGACCCGACAGTAAATGCAAATTGGTAAATGTCAAGTTTAAAATTAAAAAAAAGGCGAGATTAGCTTTATATATGTTTTAAATAATAACCAAAAAACTGTAGACAATATCAAAATACTGCGTTTGATATCAATTCAACAGAATATCGTAGTGAGACATTAGATACCATAATCGTACAATGATGTCGGATTTAAAAAATATTAAATGTTTTCAATTGTATTCAAAACGTTCACATCAATGCTAAACGAATTCACAATTTTGAATTTAATTCGAAAGTAAATTTGAAAACATGCCTGATTATTAATAGTTAAACTTACGTATCCAATGGTACTGATTCGAGTTGGTGACCATTTTGTTTGCCATTTTTGATTTGATCCTCCATACTAATTTAGATTTAAAGTTGCAAGTTATTTAAATGAACAGTTTTTGCAAATGTGAGTCAGCCAAGAGTCCTGATTGAGAAAAGAAATTAAAAATATTTTTAGTAAAAAGCATTAAAAATGGTCAAGTATTCAAAGAATGCACTGAAACATATACATATACAATTTTTTTTTCGGATAATTATACCCTACACCTATGAGGTACAGGGTATATTAAGTTTGTGCAGATATTGTAACGCCCCTTAGGAGGCGAGTCCGGTATGGAAAAGTATACATATTCTTGATCAGCATCACTACTGATCAGAATGCGATGAAATTTCGTCTGAATATATTTTAGCCAAAAGTAGGAACTAAGTTTGAAAATGAGCCAAATCCGTCAACGGACATGCCCACCTCCCATTCAAGTCACTTTTATATAAATCTTTAGGAACTAATAAATCGAAAAGTATATAATAATTTACGGTTCAATTTTCCACCATGAAAACCCGGGAAATAATGAAAAAAAAATGTGGGCGGATCACGCCCATTTTTGGATCACATATTTTAAGGTAAATTACCTTAAAATAAAATTTTAAATTTTATAACTTTATAAAATTTAAAACATATTGCATATGCACACTTTGTTCCTGAAGTTTACAGCTACATATATCGTAATAAATCAGAGAATAATTCCGGACGTTCCATATGATTTAGCATTATGAATTTGCACTACGTTTTTTTACAAAAACTAATTTTATATCTGACGTTATTACGAAATAAAGAGTGATGTAAGAATTGAATTTCCAGATTTTATTAAAGTTTTTAATTTTTTTACTTTTTTTGTGAAAAACATATATTTTTTAAATATTTTTTACACTTTTGGTACCGTCAACTGGGGTGACTTTGACCCGAAAAACTGTATATGTTTATTTTGTAATGCTTTTAATTCGCTATTTTGTAATGGAATTAATATTTCATTATTTTATAAAATATTGTAAGTATGTCCTCTTTAAGCATCCGCAATCAAAATTTCATGGTGTAATAACAGTAATTATAAAAAAATAAAAATAAAAATGGTTCAAAGTCACCTCGCGCGTGAGGTGTCTTTGGCCCAAACATGTTTATCACCAATTTTTTTTATGGAACTATAAGATGACTATGATACTATATCATCATAAATGTTTTACTGAAAATCCAGATCACTTGAAACCCATATATTTCGAATAATAAGCATGGTAATAAGGATTAATATGAAAAAGATATAAAGCATTTTGTATTTTTCATTAGAACAAGTTCATTAAATAGAATTAATCAAGTAAAATAGTCAACTGATAGGTAATACCAATTACAAAAAATAAATTCTGACTATTTTACACTTCTTTTTTAGTAAAGGGCTTATGTGGATCTATTTTTTTAATATTTCTAGATAAATAATGATCACTTCCAGTTTGTACCCGCCTTAGTTTTGCAATTAACTCAACTCCGTTGTTTTTCATTTATATTGTTATGCCAATATCTGTCATTAAATAAACAAACTAACTAAAATTCAAACACGTTTATTTTAAAAATATTTTCCCATTTGTATATATTTGGAAAAGAATGGAACAAATAAAGCCACAATTTCACATGAGTTATTTTAACATTGGGTATACACGTTCGAATTATTTGTGTGGGTTTTAACCGGGTCAAAGTCACTTCTATGTATAGTTTGGGGCGACTTTAACTCGGGGCAAAGTCACCCCAAAAACATTAATTTTAAGAACGATTAAATAAAATAAATAATTAAAAATAGTAATGGACTAAAATGACAATACATACATGGTTTATTAGAAATAAAATATATTAATTTCTAACATAAACAAAGTAACGTATTTATAGCATACGTATATTTTACATACTAAATTGATTTTGATCGTAAATAAAATTAATGATTTTTAGCTACATTTACAAATATATTAATATGTTGTAATATGAGTGCTAAAAGTTAAGGAAATAGCATAACGCATATACAAAATGCTTCAAAGAAAATTATTGTAAAAGAAATGAAATCTGTAAGTCACTTGGATGCTGAGAAAATTTGATTACAAACATTATTTTTTGTTTGGCCAAAGTCACCTCTGGAAGTCTAAAGTCACCCCAGTTGACGGTACTCAAATTTCTGGACGTGACAGATTTCAATTAGCTGTTAAAAATGTTCTTGAATAACAGGAAATCGATGTTTACATTTTTGAAAATGCCGAGGAAAAATAGAATTCAACTCTTTAAAAAATGTTTTTAGTTTGTTTTTGGTTCCGTACGTGACAATAGGACATCCTTATCCAATGCTTATTTTTAAGCTTTAGAAATATTTACTAAGGTTGTCTGAAAAAACAGAAAATAATAATTTGTATCTGTATGTCTCTCAAATAATTTAATTTGGTTACTCAAAGTACATCAAAAATTGGTATATTTACAAGTTGTATAGTAATGTAAATTTATGAATATTTTTTTATACGTTACTGTTAACAGATATTTAGACTCACACATCTAAGATATCAAATCCATGTAGAAAATTGCTATATTTGTTTTACGTAAGAACTTTAAAACTTAAAAAATGTAAGTATGTGGTCTTGATTAGAATCTTGAAGTCTTTTGGAATATAAACAATAATAAACAAGTCCATTACTTGTTGCCAAGTGTTATTTTCGATATTCCTTTTACTTATTGAAAATATATTAAGTCTTTTTTATGAAATTAAATAAAAAAAGAGATACTTGAATGAAGACTGAGATTATTTTGGGTGTAAGACTCATTCATTGAGCAGTGCATTTACTTCAAATTTCGTAAATATTACCAATTATTTAATTATATTATTTTCAGTGTACTGATACATATAAATAAATTGCATCGCTATATAAAAAAGATTTGAAAATAAAAAAAGAAAACCGCAAAAGAAATCACTAACAGCTGTCGCTATATATATTATATATGCGTTTTGCAAATATTTAATTCAACGATTGGCGTGAACTACAACTCTAATTAATAATAATATTTATACTTCTAATTAACGTCATCGTCATCACCAACTGGCATTTGTATTATGTTAACATTTCAATTGAAGTTTCAATATTTACTATTGCGAAAAAAAAACTATTTTCGGTTGTTTACTTTCTAAACAAATTAATTCACGTGATTTAATATTATTTAAAAAAAGAAATTCAACTCCATGCGAGAGCACAGCATCATAAAAAAACAAACAATTATTTTGTTGACAAATATTAGCTGCGCATGATTTATATTTTTAACAAACCTTTATTTGTTATTCTGTTCTGCTTAATTTAGTAATGCCCTATACTAATTTTAAAACTATTTTCTAATCAAAATACGTGCGTTTAATAGGGTCAATTTGTACAATGACGTTTATCGTGTTAACTACTATTGTCATTTTTATGATTGGCGGGCTCTCTTTACAACAGTTTTGTGGATTTTTCAGTAGTGACAGCAATTGACTGCCTTTGTTGTAAACATTTTATCACGTAATAATTGACACACACGCATAGAGCAAAGTAATAGCAAAAATTAATAAAGATTTCTATTTTTTATTTGTTTATTTGACAGGAAACTTAATTAAATAAAAAAATCAGCAGATCTAACAAATTTATCTCATACCACCTGCAAGGCCTATCTGTACCTCCTCGAATAGTGATTAGCAGTTTTTGTCATGACGTTATCAGCAGCTGAAATATGCATAGAATAGAAGTACTAAAAGTACCCACTAAATTACTTAATTGACAATTAAAGATAATTCCGTTGATTTAAGAATAATCGTGTGTTGTCAGGCATCATGTGAGTCAAAAATCCATCCCATGAGAGACTTGTGTCAACTTTGGCACGCACTGTATTTGGCGCATTCAAATTTAAGCATTAAATTAAGTAAATCTTTTAAATTGGGATTTTATTTGTGGTTTTATTGGCGTTAACTAATGTTGAATTAAAACAAACAAGTGCAATAAAATGTTTTAAACTGAACAATTATTGACACGTTTTGGAATTTTTGGATATATACTAAAAAATATAGAATTTGAATGAAAACGTACTTTTTTTTATAAATAATGCAATTTTTCATAAGAAAAATAACTTTTTCGTGTAATTTTTAATTTACATAATTCACGAAAGGTTTTTTAAAATGGCACACCATTTGCAAAAAGTGTATTTTATCGGAAAATATCAATAACTTTGGTACCAATAATGATAATTTTTTGTATTATTTTTTGTCTTATTGCAGTTCATATTTATTATATTTTGCGAATTTACATGCTCTCAAAAAATGTTATAATCGCCGGAAAATACCTCTAATTGTGAAGTTTATGTATAGTGGGCGTATCCGTTAATGAAATAAAACCATTTTAGCATACTTTAGACCTATATTTGTATTCACTAAAAATCTAAAGTTTAAAGTATATAACTCTTTTACTTTTCTTCTTAACGTGTTTTCCGTGTTCAAGCGGATGGACGGACTTTATGTGGAATCAATGTACAGTGAGCGTATAAGTTAAAGGAATTGAACCATTAAAAAATAGATTTTAATTGTTACAATAAATTGTTTTTTATATAAATATTTACTCATGGTTTTGAATACATTTTCTTAAAATAAATAACTATTTACAGGGGACACTTTTATCATTAGCAAGTTAAAATATTTAAAAAAAATGAAGGTGTTTAAATTATTCACTTTTTTATTTTTTTTTCCAACTTTCACAACACAAATTTTAGGCAAACTTTGGTGATTTTTAGAAAAAAATCTAAACATTATTTATTAAAACAGAGAATTAATATTTGAAATTTTTGCTACAAAAAAGTTTGTTCTAATTTTAAAAACCATATATATCAAAAAATGGACTTTTCCGAAAATAAACCGTTGTTTGGCATACTGATAAAATGTATAAGCATCGTATTCTTTTGAATATATTACAATTATATGTTGTACGGTTTTGGAAATAATATTAATAATAGATTGGCACTACAGTCCTGTATAGAACTTAGGCCGAGCTCTCTCACCATATGAGCTGTGCGTGTTATATTTGTACTCAAAGTGGTGGGACCTACTACCTATTGCGGGTGAGAGCTTTTCATAAGCAATGGTTTTACTCTCGTAGGTTTGCCATTTACTGCCGAGAGGTAGCGCGGTATAGAAAAATGTTTCTATGAAAAGATGTTGTTAGCCCCAGTCCAGGCTTGAACCGGGGACTTTCGGCTCGCAGTCCAACGCACTAACCACTGAGCTACCGCGGCTACTGCGGTTTTGGAAATATTAAGATAAAAACTAAAAAAAAACTTATTTTGTTTAAAGATAAGCAATCGTTCTACAAAAAGGGAAATTAAGCCATATTCAAAATTTGTCAATCGATAAAATTTACTTTATTTTTATTTATCAAAAATAATATTTTTTACAATAAAAAATGTGAGTTTCTCTGCCGGCATATTGTGCTAACTTGACTGGTCTCCCATTAAGAGTTGTTGTTCACTTAAGTGTTTAATTCCATATATTCTAAGGGCCAGTTTTTCAGTGCTAGTTGAACTTCGTTTAAAATCAAAATCTATTTTTTCAGTGAACTTCAACCGTCCTTTAAACTTAGTTTAAATGAGTTTTTCAAAGTTTTTGACATGCATTTTGTTCACAACACTTTCACCATTTTCTGTCGCTGCGCTGTTACACAAATTATTATTAATTTTTGTATTTTTGCACACTACGCGTTAAAAAGTCTCACGTGCACTTAAGTTTCTCGATCTCTCGTTTAAATTTAAAAATACATGAATTTTATTTTTCTGAAACAATTTTTTTATTTATATAATTTTGAATGACATTTATCAGTAGTCAAAATCGAGAGAATAATTTGACATTTGCCTGTGGTGCCATATGTATTGTCTTGGTCTGTGTTCATTTTAACTATCACTGAAAAACTGCTAACGAAATTAAACGACGTTTAATTTAAAGAGAAGATTAATTAAACGGAGTTTAAACTACGTTTAAATGAACACTGAAAAACTGGCCCTAAGAGTAACTATCAGTTAAAGTGGCAGTTAGTGCTTAAACTAAGATGGTGAAAATGGCCTTCAATATTATATAAAAAAATTTATATATTTATAGAATCAAAAGTTTAACATGTACCCTATAATTTATAGAAAATAGTGCCCATCACATAAATACCTCATCAATAATAAAATCTCAGATATATAAATACTAAATATTTGAATGTTTATGAGTTCAAATAAATAATCCAAAACGTGTACTCTTTGTTCTTACTCAAGCGTGCTCTGACATTAGTATGTTGAATCTTATCAAATGATAATTGGCCAATATTAATATCAATAATAGTTCTTATCGTTAATAATTCTTGTCGCTAATATCAATTATAGAGAATTGTAAATCAATTTTCTATCGTTTGTTGCGTATCATTAAATTCTGCAATAGTAAAATTTTCCCACAATCAATTAAACAAATATGGTCTTTAATCGTTTAGTACATATTTAACAATTGCAGATTATAACAAATAGTTTGTTGTTTTTGCAGATTGTTTTGTTGTTGGCCAAATTATATTTTTATCTCAATGCGAAACAGTTTTGTTCTGTAAATAAAAACCATATGTTTTTGCGGAATGTTTGTTGATTATAATTTCATTAATAGTTACGTTTTACTCTAATGTCAGTACTATAAAAAGTAGGTAATAAATTTATATTAGTACTTTTTTTACACATTTCTAGCGAAAAGAAAACGTCATATTTATTGGGATTTTCATTTCATTTAAATTCTAAATGACATGCATCTCATAGATTTCACAGAAAAATCCCCAATCTGAAATTGAACTATAACTCTTAACTTGTCTATTAAAGATATATTTCAAACAAGTTATAGTTTGTAGATTAATATACACTGAAAATAAATTTCTTCAATGTTATGAATTTCTATACTATTTGTTATTCACATGGCACATTTATATCATTAAATAATAATAATAATCGTATTTTTAAATTATTTTCATTTTGATCAAATTTACAATCAATAATTTGTCTCCATTTATCATATTATAGATTTATAATTCGTATCAGGTTTATTTAATTATACCCTACACTAAGAGTGAAAGGGTATATTCAGTTTGGTACGCCGTTTGTAACACCCAGAAGGAAGCATCTCCGGTATGGAAAATTATAAATATTCTTGAACAGCATGACCTCCTTAGTCGACTTAGCGATGTCCGTCTGTCTGTCCGTCTGTCCGTCTGTCTGTCTGTCTGTCTGTCTGTCTGTCCGTCTGTCTGTTGAAATCCCTACTACTTTGAAGAGCTAGATAAATGAAACTTATAACTTAGATTACTTATATACCTACGCTGTATGTGCGAAGATCGGTCCATTGTGACCTATGATCCGACCACTTATGTTCAAATACCTCATATAAAATGTACATATAAAGATCAATTTTTATGTATACGTGCTTAGGTAAACTTTTTTGGTCAAATATATATTGACATCATGCTCAAATACATGATAATAATGTTTTACGGCGAAAAGACTTGTGGTTCACAAAAACAAAAATCGAAATTCGGTACACCTACCTATTTGTAAATATGGGTATAAAATGAATGGAAATTCTTCAGCGATTGAATGTTTGTAGTTATTTTCAGGATTCGTATACCCTGGTGACCTGTATATCACTTTGAATGGTAACCACACATATGTGTAGGGTATTTATAGTCGGCTTAGACCGACTATAATTTTGATAATCCTAACTATCATAATTACACCTACTTTAAAATTTCCCATGTGATCTAACCTTCCCAACTGGTTTTAATTTTTAATAATGCTACACAGAAAAAATAATCGATGTAAATATAGCAACTGATATTAATAGCATGCATTAATCAGTCTAGCAATGAAACTCAACAATTTAATGAAAACATTTGCTATTGCCAAATTTTCCATACACATTTTGGATAATCACACGATTGATAGGAAAAATTTTGAAAAATTATATCAATGGTTGACCGTATAGTCAATCGTGTGATTTAATTTTGAATTTTGTCAAATTTTTAGTAAACTTAACAATGTTTGATTTTGAGTAGCTATGCTATAAAAATTTGGAGTAAACAGTAAAAAGACCTTTTTTTACATATTTTTCCACGTAGTCTTCAGAAATACTTCCTTAAACGAACAAAAATTCACCAAATTGATGAATTCATAACATTTATATTATGTAATCATTAATAGTATAAATTTTTCTTCATTACAATGAATATTATTTTTTGGCGTGTAGATATATTATGTCAAAAATTATACTACGGTTAACTTTTTAAGAACCATAAAACATTAATGTATAAACAATTTACGCAAATAGTACAAGTTGATTTAAAAAATGTTCACGGATAATTTGCAATACAAATCAGATTAAATTAAAAGATTTTTGTTTGACTGGGTTCTGCGTCACTGCAAGGCACGAGCATGTCAACGAAACTTAAAATATTTAAAATGTAAATATGAACAACATGTATATAAAACAGGAATGGAACAGGTTCCGAAATGTTTGCAAAATCAAAATAATAATTCACGATATTATCAGCACTTTAGTGGCAGTTATTGAAGGCTGTTGGTTAACTTTTGCACAACTTCAGGTGAACTTTAATGAAATATATGCAAATTAGCAAAGTCCTAAATAAGGACAATATATAGTGGCGCATAAAAAAAATACTTAATATAATATTTAAAAAAGTTTCCACTAAATTTCACATTAACGCGAACAATTTCGATTTGTGAAAGTTTTTTATAATTTTAATTTTTTTTATTTAATAAATTTTTTTAAAATATAAATTTAAGCACTCAGAGTTCATTTAGTCTATAATAAGAAATGCATTTGAAAAAATAACCTTTTTTTGGAACTGTTTTTCGTATACGTAAATCTTTCGTTTTTTTTTGCAAAATTTTCACAGCCCGCACAACGATCTCAGCGCAACTCACAAATCACACTAAACGAAAAAGTTAACGCTCACTTGAAAGCTTTTCGCGCTGAGCTCAGGTAAACGTACTTCAAAAAAGATAAAAACAAAATGCAACAATAACCAACCAACTTTTCGCTCAGTCCCGCGCGCACACACAATTTCTCCAACTCTGTTCAAACTTCAAATCAATTGAAAGCCAACTCGATTTGCTGCAAAACTTGATTCGTCTCTGCACAGCACTCACTCCGTCCAGCTACGTTTGGTCTTCAACTGCGACTGCTACAACTGAAGACTGAAGCTCAAGACTGAAGACTGAGACTGCGCTACGACTACTTACTCGAAGTCATGGTATTTGAGGCGGATGTGATTAGGAAACAACGGCGCGATGCGCACAGTGGACGTTTTTGGTGATTACCAATTTTAACTTAAATTACGAAAAAGACATATTTTAAAGGTTCTTCTATACAAATTGTATATTGATTCTCAACAGGGTCGAGCTAATTTAGAAACATTTTTTCGACATATTTCTCACAGATAAAGACGTAGTTTGTATCACAAGCTGTGTGTTTTCTGCCCGTTCCTTAAATATGGCGAGAATCTGCCATTCAAATTCCACACAATTTTACAACCTACTATACACATCCCAAAATATTCCATTTATCTGTGTGTTTGCCGGAAATATTCATAAAAAAAGGCCTGAAATGTTGTCCCAGGAAAACACAGACAACATAATATGGCCGAAATATTCCTGAAAAATGTCAAAAATTTTGTCTCAGGAAGTAACGAATTCTGTGTTAATTTGTTTATCCTAGATGTACAGTGAAAGGGTATAACAACATTTGTATCTTTTGTATTCTTTATCAGTGTCACCCTAATATTCAATTTAGCTGTGATTGACAAGAAGAGCAAGATCACTAAAATTTGGAACATTGATGATTTGTATATCTACGCTAACAGGTATTTAAAATGGGTGTAAATCTAACTTCCTAAGACTAGGTTAGAGTGGCAACTTTATAGTCGTACCATATCTCTCGGGATATAAGAGATTCTGAGCCTATTTTAAATGTGAGTGTTTTTTTGGGTACTTCTAGAAAGGGTTTTTGGTTCGGTTTCGAAATGAATTTGCAATTTCCATGATATAATTTTAGTTTTGATATATAAATTCAGTATTCTATTTAAAATTTGTTAAATAATACACACTGTGCGATAAACATCTACACGCGGTCGACAAATTTATCGCAATTGAGTAGATACTAAAACTAATCTCGTTTTATCACAGAGTAATTTCTGATCTGTTGTTATATTTTCTATTTTCTGATAAGAGAAGCTCACTGCCATGGCTAATTTTATGAACTTAATTCAGCAAATGTTTTTTTTTTTAGTTAAAGCGTAACGTAAAGCCTTAATAAAGATATCAAATCTGTCGATTTGTAGGCGATAACAAGGAAAATAGTTATTATTTTATGATGTGTTTTTATTTAACTATTAAATGGACAATAAAAAAAACGCCTATTTAAAATCAAAAGTCAAAATTTGAGCCTTAGGCAGTACAGGGGGGATTGATATTGCTAGGCAGTTGAAAAATGAAGATAAAACACGTCATTTGGAATATTACAAGTATGTGTATGTTCTTTGATAAATTAATATTTGGTTAATAAAAATACGTATGTTTCTTCAATACAGAAGTCATTAATGATAACAAATTAAAACATTTATTTTGGCACAATTTTAAAAACCACAAAAAATAATGGGAAACGAAAATCGGAGACAAATTTTAATTTTTATAAAAGTTAACCATTCTTAAATTATGTAAAATTCTATTATTATAGGTGTATCATCAAATTTTTATACAAATCAGAAGACTATTTGGCGTTCAATCACGAACATTTATTCCGAACTGAGTTACATTTTGTTGTATAGGGTTCAGTATTTATCCATAAAAAAAATAATAATAAAAGAACCGGCACTAAAATGAAAGCCTATCTCATGAAAATGTACAAAACTAAATGTATTTCGTCAAAGCTTTTTATTCGATGTCCGATTATCAAGTTTTATATATCGTTGGATATTATTTCCCATTGATTTAATAGATCTCCGAGGTCATATTCGACAATTGACACCAGTCAATTCTGACTTTTACCCAATTTTTGTTTGTCATAAAATCAAAGATCTCGTAAAAATTATAAAACTTTACCGTAGAGAGGGAATTTAGTTTGCTTCATACACACAAAATTTAGATGGAACTCGTGTATGGGCCATTCCACACCAAATCGACCAGCGATTGGAACTCACCTTCTTCGATTTCAATGAAATTTTTGGCAACTGATAAAGGGTATCGAGACATGCACTAAACAATTTATTTTTCCGACCACCACTTCCAGAGATACAGTGGCTCAAAGTTGGAAAAAAAGTGCCAAAAATCACTTTTGTACTGTTGTTCATATTTAAATATCTCTTGAACTAGAAATGCTAGAAACTCCGTTAATAGCTCGTTTTAAAGCTAATAAAACAAGCTTTTATAAAAATTAAGTTGTAATTTCCAAACGGTAACATGTGGCCCGTGGTCATTATCCTTGCACTTCAAAATTGATGTCCTTAAAAAGGACCCTTTTTAAAATTCTAAAAAAAAACTTAATTTTCGTCAATTTATTGTTAATGTTCATACAAAATTTCAAGATGGTATTTTGATTGCATCATATTTAAAAAAATAATTTCCTACCTTTACACTCGATATTTATATATTGAAGAATGTGCTTCAAATTTCTTTAACAAAAAATATTGAGTTGTCAAAACGTCGACAAGAGCTCTAATTCGATTTTATTAAATATTCAGTTATTTTGTTAATATTTATATTTGTTTTAAATTTTACTCAAAATGGCAGATGCAGCTGAACAACATGTCACTATTGTTGACGACAATGCAGCGACACGTGTTACGGTCGTCGATCCGGTGCAAGATGGAACCAACGTGGATGAAGTGCCCCACAAAAAGAAAAAGAAAAAAAAGCTTACGAAAGCGGAGAAAAAAGCGCTTAAATTGCAAAAGATGCTGGATTTTAAAAAGCTAGAATTACGCGTAATTAAATAAGCGTCACATAAACTAATTGGAAATGCTAAATAAAACCTTGTTACAGGATAAACTAGAACGTGAACTGATCTATTCGAAAAAGTCAGCGGATAAGAGTGCCTCCGAGTGGGAGGAAATATGTAGAGACATTAAAATTTTGGAAATGCGCGAGGAGCTGCAGGTAAGATGCTTGTACGATAGTATAAATTATTCTACGGCCATGATCTGGAACTAATCATTAAATGGTTTCCTTATCTTACACCGATCAGTTACAAAACCAACCCCTAGGGAAGCTTCAAAACCCATAATTTCTCTTTTTAGTATTGTATTGTAAAATCCCGTCGAGTGCTGGAGGAAAAAGACGCCAAGATTAAATTGTTTTTGGACGATATAGATACGACTATGGAAATGCAGAAGCGCGGGTTTGAGCGTCACGTCCTTATTATGAACTACATAACAGGTGAGTGTTTCAAAAGTCCTTTTTCGAATCTAATAACATAAGCTCCTTGTACCTTTGAAAAGATGTTTATACTACGCTGCTGGAAACTGCAAAATTCGTTTACGAATCGCAATCCAGCGAAGCAATACAAGATTTTTTCGAGGAAATTAACACACGTGAAACGGTCGCTGGTGATCGTAAGCTCAACTGCGAGAACATAATGCATGCCACGAATATGGTGCTGGAACAAAAGCTCTTTACCGATCACAAGATATATCTGGAAAAACAGGACGATCGCGTCAATACGGAGATTGAACGACGTTATCAGTTGCGCGACAAAGTCATTTTGGATATGAAATCTCTTCAAAATCAGCTATTGGACTTTGTACACGCACTCAAAAGTGCCACTCTCGATCCGTTTAAATACGAACGCATACAACTTTTAACCGATCGTCAGCGCGCCTTTCTGGAGGAGACCCAGAAACTGAACGATGTCGAATTTAAGCTCTCCAAACAATATGGTGATCTGCAGCGTGATTTGTTACAGGTGGAGGTGGATGGTCAGCGTAGGATTAGTGATCTTAAGCTGGAACAGGGATACTTTCTGCAAGTACGCAAAGGCATTGAGCAGGAGATGACCATGGATCGAATGAATACATTCGAGAAAATACGACGGCTGACGAGCGACAACTACGAGACCGTAGAGGTAAATCAAGCATTTGAACCCATCAATGGCCGAGTCCCAACAATTAAAATTACTTTTTCCCAGGGGTTGGGAATGGAACGAACGAAAATCAAAATTTCCGAGTGCAATCGTTTCAATCGGAACGCAAAGGCGTTCCAGCTCAAAAAGTTCCGCTCGAAACTTTTGCTTATTCGTTGATTCGTTTCTCTTTACAGTTCTAATGGTTATAGATTCACATCCATGTGCGTCATTGTAACTTGTTTTGCGGTCTCTTTTCCTGTGGGGCTAGACCCATCTCTAAATAAAGTAAATATCTTCCTGTGGGCCTTCCTGGTACCCACATTTGAGTATCTCTTTCTTTTAACGAAAGTCGAATGTTTAAATAAAGTTTATATGCAATAAAAGCATACAATTTAGTTGTGCTCGTTTGGGCACAATGGTCGTTCAAAGGTTAAACACATTGTTATCAATAGTTAGCATTCTCTTGTTTGCAGAAATGTAAAAAATCGGTGAAATACGGAGAGCTTCTGCTTTCACTTTCCGCAACTTGTCGAAAGCTCATGACAGAGCGAGAGAAGGTCGTCTCCGAAGGTAGCTTTAAGGTGCCAAAGGATAAAGAAGCGCAAGCACTTTTCGATTACGATTACTATGAAGAAGAGATACCAGAAGAAGAGAGCGAGCAGGACTTCAAGCTACAAACGCTGGAATTATCCAAACATGTTGATCTAACGGAAGAAGTATTTTTTAATTTGATAGTGGTATCTCTGTTGTAATCGTTGTCTATTTGTAGGAGTTGATCAGTCAAGTGAAGCTTCTGAAGAATTTCTGGCGACGTCAGTCAACGGCACAGATGCAAAACATTCTGCTCGCCGAAGAGAAGCGCCAGCTCTTGGCGGAAAATGAAAAATACTGCAATTTTATACGATTGATGAGCAAAACCGATCGTGCTGATGAGCTGCTCGAAGCAATACATATGAAATGTGTGATGCCAGAGTCGACGCCCCCTTGTATTTCCTTTAAACGGCAGCGGCAGCTACAAAGAGAAGCCGAGGAGGAGGAGAAATTGCGCGCTGAGAAAATAGCGCAACGACAATCGTCGAATGTTGTACGAAGATCATCAGTGCCGAAGAGACGTTCTTCTGCTTCAGAAAAACGTCTATCAGCGCAAGAAAAGAAACTATCAACCTCGATGATACCGCTGACAATAACAGAAAAGACTGGTTCCGTCGATTTGGAAATGCAGATCTCTGCGTCTGAGCTCCTTTTTGCTCCTGCTGATCAACAGGAATCAAATCTAGAGAAACAAATTTCCAATTCAGATAGACTTTCTATAAAAAATCGTAGTTCCTCTAATCGGCTTTCAAATCCCGAAACACGTTCTTCGAAACAGGAAACAAGAATTTCAAATTTAGATGCTCGTTCCTCTGCTCTAGAAACACGAACATCCTCAATAGAAAGACGATCTATTCAATTGGAGAAGCAACTTTCTGCCTCTGAGGTGGTGCTGGAAGATTCCAACAATCTCGAGAAAAAGACTTCGCTGTCCGAAAAGGTGCCCTCAAAACAAAACAGCATCGCAGATATAGAAAATTAGATACTTTTCTTTAATGTACGACTTTTTACATATTTGTTTTTTTTTGTAAACTTTTCTGAAATAAATCACTGCGGATCATAATTGATCACATCGAACGACAGAATTTTATAAAGTGACACCGACCAATCTCTGTCGATCGCGACGCCCGGCACCGACATCAGCTCCTGATCCGTGTAGTCCTTGCGAAAACGCATGAAAATCTCGGCAAAAAGTATGCGATGCGGCACCGCAGTTACATCGGGCGGCGTGCGTTGCTCAGCGTCCAGTTTTTGGATGATCTGATTGACCCGCACAATCTGATCGGCGCTGTCAAAATCTTTGGTGTTGCGCAGGCCCACGAACAGCATGTCGATGAAACAGTATTTGCGACCTGCTTAAAGATTTTAAAAGTGATTTTATGATTTAAACATTTTTAAATTCAAATTTCAAATATTTACCGAATTTAACACGGGTTGTTATCTTCATCGGTATGGCACGCCGGAGATGCTCGGTCTCGAATTGAACCAGCTGAAGGCGCGAATCGTTGCGAGAGAGCAACATGTCGCGTGTGATCTGCTGGAAGCCGATGGGCGTGGTGAATTTGCCGATTTGGCCGGTATTCTGTGTGCGAATTATGTCGGTGACGACTATGGCGGCCTGAAGAAATAATTAGTTTATGTAAGAAGTATTTTCACACTAAAATTCAAACATTCACTAGAAATTCAATTTTTAACTGAAAATTCAGTTTTTACTAAAATTCAATTTTTCACTAAAATTCAATTTTTCACTAAAAAGTAAATTTTTCACTAAAATTTAAATTTTAAACTAAAAATTAAATTTTAAACTAAAAATTAAATTTTTAACTAAAAATTAAATTTTTCACTAAAAATTAAATTTTTCACTAAAAATTCAATTTTTCACTATAAATTCAAATTTTCACTAAAAATTCAAATTTTCAAAAAAATTCATTTGTTCACTAAAAATTCAAATTTTCACTAAAAATTCAATTTTTCACTAAAAAATTCAATTTTTCACTAAAAATTCAATTTTTCACTAAAAATTCAATTGAACACTAAAAATTCAATTTTTCACTAAAAATTGAATTTTTCACTAAAAATTGAATTTTTCACTAAAAATTGAATTTTTCACTAAAAATTGAATTTTTCACTAAAAATTAAATTTTTCACTAAAAATTCAAATTTTCACTAAAAATTCAATTTTTCACTAAAAAAATTCAATTTTTCACTAAAAATTCAATTGAACACTAAAAATTCAATTGAACACTAAAAATTCAATTTTTCACTAAAAATTCAATTTTTCACTAAAAATTCAATTTTTCACTAAAAATTCAATTTTTCACTAAAAATTCAATTTTTCACTATAAATTAAATTTTTTAATAAAAATTCAAATTTTCACTAAAAATTCAACTTTTTACCAAAAATTCAAGTTTTCACTAAAATTTCAATTTTTCACTAAAAATTCAATTTATCACTAAAAATTCAATTTTTCACTAAAAATTCAATTTTTCACTAAAAATTCAAATTTTCACTAAAAATTCAATTTTTCACTAAAAATTCAATTTTTCAATAAAAATTCAATTTTTCACTAAAATTTAATTATTCACTAAAATTCAATTTTTCACTAAAAATTCAATTTTTCACTAAAAATTCAATTTTTCACTAAAAATTCAATTTTTCACTAAAAATTCAATTTTTCACTAAAAATTCAATTTTTCACTAAAAATTCAATTTTTCACTAAAAATTCAATTGAACACTAAAAATTAAAAAAAAAGCAATTTTTCACATTTTTTTTTTTTTTTTGGGAAATTTAAAATTTGTACCGAAAAAACACCCTTATGAAATACGTTCAAATGAAAACATTTAATTAATATTTTGCGATGAGTGTAAGCGAAGTGAAACACCATTTTTTCTTTTCGAATTGCCATGATTGAAAATTCGATCGGTTTGTGTAGGTGCTTAAATTCATAGTGCGAAAAAAAAGTGAATATGTATATTTTTTCTATTATTTCCTTCAAGAAAAAAGTAATAAATGTATATTAATTTGTTGTTTAATTAATTAATTTAATTAATTTGTCGAAATTTTAATTAAAAAATTAAATTTGTAAACATTGCCTTACAATTTAGGATCTATTACTAAATATTCACTAGACCTAGGAGCTATATAAAATTTGGATAAATATTAATTTTAAGTTTGGAAAATTTAAAAACAAAAAATCGGTTGTTACTTCAACCACTGCATTTAAAGCAATCAATCGGTCTTCACAGAATTTAAGTCATTTTATATGCAGACCAAGGAAACCAAAAGAGGATGAAAACAGAATCTAATTTTCAATCTTTGATACAGAGTCGCTTAGGATTATTTTTATACGAGAACCAATTGAACTTCGGAAATATGTATATTTAGAGATTCTGAAGTAAATTTCAGTCACAAATGGACGTTCACAAAATATATATGTGGCCTATCAATGTTGCGAGTTGATTCCTTAAAACGTTCAGTACAATATCAAACATTTATCAAATTGGCCAACATTTTGATCTGTCAATATTTCATATCATATAGCAAAATATATCATATGTATTTTGTTGAATTTTCGATAAGTATAAAAAAAAACTTGAAACGAGTTTTTAATTTCAGTAGAAATTAAAATTTTCTTACTTCTTTCTATTAATTATTATATTTTTATAAATCCATGTCGGAATAAAACTTAAAATTAATCGTAATTCGAGAAAAAGTGTTGTAGTATATGCTAAGGAGTGTGTATTAGCTAAATACAATTTTCGAAATTATAGCCTATTCTCTGAAAATAATAAAAAAAAAATTAAAATAGATTTTTAGTAGCCCTAGGTAAGGGAGCTCAGTTCAAACCATTTCCAAATTGTAAAAATAAAACTGGCAAATATTGATCAATTTATTAATGATTAGCTGATAATTTTCAAAATATGAAATACCATTCGAAAGATGAATATGTTCTTATATATCGTCGTTGTAGAACGAAAAGTCACCAAATACATTTTCAAAATGCCAAATATTCATTTACAAAAATCTTTATAAATCTGTCAATTTTTAATCGATGATCTCAATTTTTTTTGACCACATGATAAGAAAATGTAAATCTATTAATAGATTAATAGATTTTTTAATTTTAAAAATTCATCATTTACTTTTAATAATATTGATCAACAAACTCGAAAATTAAGTATAAATGTATTTGGTGACTTTTCGTTCCTCAACGACGATATGGAATTTTGAAAACCATTTATTGTAAATTTACAAATTTAGTTGGTGTCTTTTACTTTTTATGAATATTTGTATTTTGTATTTTTTTCTAATATGCGTTTTTTTTTTCAAGTGAAAACCATTTGAAAACAGTCAAACCACACTGATGTACCATACCTGTTTCGAACCCCTGATAAACTCCTGCTCCTCGAATTCGCGATCCCAGAACAAATTAAATTTCCACAGATTAAATTTGGTTATCATATACTTCCAGGGATTGTGCAAATAGACGAGCTTCGGGATGACTTTGCGGCGTTGCTCATTGTACCCCCGTCCGGACATTGAATACCAGCAGTAGCGAACATTATGCGAATTGTATTTTAGTGCCAAAAGGTAGCTTGTAGTTGCCTGAGTACACAGAAATTTTGAAAGCATTTTTTTTTGTTATTTTTTTTTTTTAATTTTTTTTGTTGCTAAAAATTACGAGTTTTAAGAATTTTGTATATTATTTAATGGTTGACATTTTTTTAATATTTGATAATATTTCATAATGCCTGAAGTAAATTTACATGGGCGCTGCGGTTAGCAAAGGGATCTGTCAGTTATTAGCGTCCGTCTGTTTGCATGCTTACTTTGTCTCTTTGTATTTCGAGATCTCGAGTTGCCTCCACGTAGTCGATAACTTAGCCACAGTCATTTCATGCGACACGCCGAACGCAGCGCGTGAGAAACACTGTTGCAGGTTGCTGGCTGGCTGTTGGTGCCCGGTGGCAGGGGGGGCTACAGCAGAGATCTTGGCAATGCACGCAAAATTACAATAACAACAACAACAATAAAAACAACTTGTTACGCCAACCAGTTCTAGCTGTCGCAGCCCACTTTTGCTTGTTTGTCCGATTGTTCATTCATCCCACCTGACGGTACCACCAACCCGTTCAAGACCCACAAAAAAATAAATATTAGAGCCTCATGCGAAGCTCGACTAAATTCTTAATGCGTGAGAAGAGACTGGAAGCCTTCTGGAAAAGTCAGTAAGAGACGCAAAAAGATCAAAAGAGACGCAAAATACCAGTTTATGGCATGATTTATCATCCATATCAGCAGGTATGCCAAAAAATAAAAAAGCATACCATATCATAAAAATTAATACATAATTAAGGTAACTATTAAAAACGTCCAATTAATTTTGAGTTGCAGCGCTACTACATAGAGAAACCTGGGGTAGGGTGGGACACGTCTTGATCTGTCTTCAAAAAATTGATTTGATTATGCCGGAGTTCGATGTCAGCTTGTGACAACTGAAATACTTATTTTTTTCTATCATTTTAAATTATATAAAATAAGATGAATAATATAAAATAGTAGAAAGGAAAGGAATACAAAAAAATGTGTATATGTTTTCTTTGTTTTTTAGATATGAACATTTCATTAAAACTTCAACCACGACCGAAATATTCAAAATGCAAAATATTTGAAATAACGGTGGTTTTGGAATCTTTAATATGTGACTCAAAATATCTGAAAATAAAATTCTATTCCGTTAACGATAACTTATAAAAAAAATACTCATAAAGTTACTTATCTAAACAATTTGTAAAAATTCCAATTTTTCATGTAATTTGAGTAACTAAATTAAATAATTTGAAAGACATAATAATAATAATAGTTTGGCGCTACAGTCCTGTATAGAACTTCGGCCGAGCTCTCTCACTATTTTGAGCTGTGCGAGTTATATTTGTACTCAAAGTGGTGGGACCTACAGTTTATTGCCGAATCCGAACGGCGGGTGAGAGCTTTTTCATAGGCAATGGTTTTACTCTCGTAGGTTTGCCATTTACTGACGAGAGGTAGCGCGGTATAGAAAAATGTTTCTATGAAAAGATATTGTTAGCCCCAGTTCAGGCTCGAACCGGGGACATTTCGGCTCGCAGTCCAACGCACTAACCACTGAGCTACCGCGGCTACATACAGATTCTAAATATAATAATTTGTTATTATCATATTTGTTATTATCATATTATTATCATATTAAGCTAAAAACATTTTTTAAACAGTTGAATCCTCGAGAATTTCCTCGGCATTTCATAAATGTAAACATCGATTTCCTAATAATTCTAAAATATTTTCAACAGCTAATTAAAATCTGTGACGTCCGGAACTTTGAGTACCAAAAGTGTAAAAAAATATAATATAAAAAAAAATCTCAAAAAAGGAAAGAATTAAAAATATAAAAAAAATCTGGAAATTCGAATCGTACATCACTTTTTATTTCGTAATAATGATTATAAATTCGGTTAGATAAAAAATTATGTTTAGCAAAAAATGGTAGTGCAAATTTTCATACAGAACGTCCAGAATTATTCTGTGATTTATTATGAAATAACTATGAACTTTAGGAACAAAGTGTGCATATGCAAAAATGAAGTAAATGATCTTAGCTATCTCTCTAAATAATTCCAAAAAATGCGAAAAATTATTTTTAGAAAGAAAAAAAAAATGGTGTTAGTTCCGAAATTTTTCTGTGATTTCCCAGCAAACACTGAAGCTCTAATATAAGCGTTTTACAGTCTCATTTCAAGATCCTCAGTGTCTCAGTTTTAATCAGAAAAGATGTTAAATTTATATACGTTTTGAGCAAAATCCGTCATTCAATAAAGATCGTTGAAAAAATGCTCCATTTTGTATCTTGAATGCGCCTATAAAGTGAGCCTTTTGATTTAAAATATGTCAGAATTAATTTATTTGGAATAAAAATCAATGTTGTTTTGATTATTTTTATTGTTCACATTCAATTTACAATCAAATTTCGTGAGCCTGAGCCTAACTTGAACCTGGGTGTTTATTGGGTTATTATAAAAAAGTTTATGTGTCCATTTTTGTAAACAAAGTACATTATCGCAGCTATTTTTTAGAATAGTTCAAAAAAATAATTTGTAAATTCGTTGACTTTTTGAACTTTCCATATGACCTCTACTTCTGTTTTTTTCCCGTCCGGATCGACTTCCATTTTATTTATATCTTTTGATCTACCATATAATAATAATAATAATAGTTTGGCGCTACAATTCTATAAGAATGTAGGCCGAGCTCTCTCACCATTTTAAGCTGTGCGTGCTATATTTGTACTCAAAGTGGTGGGACCTATAGTTTATTGCCGAATTCGAACGGCGGGTGAGAGCTTTTTCATTTACTACCTCTCGGCGCGTTATAGAAAAATGTTTCTATGAAAAGATGTTGTTAGCCCCAGTCCATATCTACCATATAAAATTCTCTAATTGTTTAGTCCTATTTAAATACCGCGGTAGCTCAGTGGTTAGTGCGTTGGACTGCGAGCCGAAAAGTCCACGGTTCAAGCCTGGCCTGGGGCTAACTACATCTTTTCATAGAAACATTTTTCTACACCGCGCTACCTCTCGGCAGTAAATAGCAAACCTACGAGAGTAAAACATTGCCTATGAAAAGCTCTCACGCGCCGTTCGGATTCGGCAATAAACTGTAGGTCCCACCACCTTGAGTACAAATATAACACGCACAGCTCAAAATGGTGAGAAAGCTCGGCCGAAGTCCTATACAGGACTGTAGCCCCAAACTATTATTATTAAATACTACTTGCACAAAAAAATTCAAGTAAATACTGAGTAAAATAACCTAAAGGGAGTGGTTAATGAACAAAATAAGATTAAATCAATCATGTTCTTCTCTCGTCTTTGCCGCTTTTAACATGTTATACGATTGTCACAGCAAAAGATTGATTCTGGTTAATTTTAATTATCATTATTTATGATAGTATACTTAGAATCATATGTTTCTCAAATTTGTTTTAAGAATTAAGTTATAACTAAATTCTTCTATACTAACAAATTGCTGGAGTAGTCCTTTCAAATTTTTCCAAAATCAATTTTTGAATAAGATATAGTTGAAAATCTGTAACTTTACTGTTAACCTTAAACGTTTTCTTAAATATCAAAATATGTGTTCCTTTTTATACCCTACACTAAGAGTGAAAGGGTATATTCAGTTTGGTACGCCGTTTGTAACACCCAGAAGGAAGCATCTCCGGTATGGAAAAGTATATATATTCTTGATCAGCATGACCTCCTGAGTCGATTTAGCGATGTCCGTCTGTCCGTCTGTCCGTCTGTCTGTCTGTCTGTCTGTCTGTTGAAATCCCTACTACTTTTAAAATTGAAGAGCTAGATAAATGAAACTTATTACTTAGATTATTAATATACCTACGCTGTATGTGCGAAAATTGGCAAGATCGGTCCATTGTGACCTATGATCTGACCACTTATGTTCAAATACCTCATATAAAATGTACATATAAAGATCAATTTTTATGTATACGTGCTAAGGTAAACTTTTTTGGTCAAATATATATTGATATCATGCTCAAATACATGATAATAATGTTTTCCGGCGAAAAGACTTGTGGTTCACAAAAAAAAAATCGAAATTCGATACACCTACCCATTTGTAAATATGGGTATCAAATGAATGGAAATTCTTCAGCGATTGAATGTTTGTAGTTATTTTCAGGATTCGTATTCCCTGGTGACCTATATACCACTTTGAATGGTAACCACACAGATGTGTAGGGACCGACTATAATTTTGATAATCCTAACTATCATAATTACACCTACTTTAAAATTTCCCATGTGATATAACCTTCCCAACTGGTTTTTTTTGTTAAATGACTTAAATATTAAAATAAAAAAAATGTTCAGCACGAGGCCAATTTCAGCATTAGTTTTTTCGCAAGTGTGTTGTATATGTTTATTATTTACAGCAACAAAAAAACATCAAAAGTTTTGGCAATATCATGTTTTTCATGTGATCACTTTGATTCTTCATTATTTACACAAAAACAAAATTTATAAGTAATACCTACCATTCCAATAGCCTGTAGCCAGAGGCAGCGCATGATTTAATCAAAGCAACAATCAACGATGAGGGTCTGTATGTCTGTGGACTACCTTAGACCTGTATTATATAGTATATATAAAAATCACCATAAGACATATATATATTTTTTTTATATTTATTTCTGTATAGAAAAAAACTTTTCTTGTGATTAGCTGCCATTTGTCAACATTTTCTGGAAAATCTTCTTAGAATTTTTTTCGAAAAAGTTGGTAAATAAGGATAATATTAGTCAAAAATGACCACATGTACGTGTAAAATGTTTACTATAACTCTTTGAAAATAGAAATTTGCTCAGATCTTTAAAACTATATATTTTTTATTATTTCTTGAGATCAATTAAAAAAAAAGTAAATGTAAACTTTTAAGACCTAGATTTTGAACGATGTACCAACCCTATTATAGTAGATAAAATATTTTATAAGTAAACTCAAAAATAAATTCATAAAACTATGCCCTCACTTGAGCTTGTTACTATTATTAGTTCGCAAAAAGGTATCAGATGTGTTTTGGCCACGATAAATTTTGCAAATGGTAACAAGAGTAAAGGCGGAAACAACACCATTTTTTATTTATTATTTTTTTTTTTTTTTGTTCATAGATTTTAAAATTGTATGTTTATTTATTTAGTACTAAAGCATTAAATATTATGTTGCAATACTCTGTAACACATTTACCGCTAAAAACATTCGCACTCGGATTTTTTGATAATGGAAAAGATCAAATCGATATCTATAGTGAGAAGAAAATTGAAATAAACGACTTAAATAATTGAAAATAGCTCAAAAGAAATTTTGGCATTTTTATTTTGCGAATATCTCGTCTAATACGTTGCGCACTCTCGAATCCTTCTACCTTCTCATTGTATCATGATTTGTGCCTATAAATGATTTTATTTTTAAAAAGTTTTATTTTTAGAGATGTGCGCAAAACTGTATAAAGAATGAAAAATTCATATTTTTTCTCAGAATTGCAGTCTCAGGATTGCAGTCAGGTCGAAAGAGGAATCCTTTCAGAATTGGCGTTCTAACAAGAATGCTGATACTGAAAGACTTCGTATAAATCGCTGCCTTGATTTCGCGCGAAAAGTTTCTTCACGAACAAAACGCGCGCAAAAAATGTCCTACTCTACCACAGAGGTAGTGCCTCGGTTTTTAAAACGGTGTAAAACATACTTCACTCCTGCTGACTTACGCACTGTCTACACTACCTATATACGGCCTAAAATGGTATTCAATTCGCACATTTGGGCAGGGGCCTCAAAATCCTCCTTGGAGTTCCTTGTCCGAATCCAACAACGTGCGATATATTTAATAGGGGATGAAAATATTTCATCGTCTATTGGTTCTCTTGAACACCGAAGGACCGTTGGGTGTGTAAGCCTGTTTAGGTATAGGTATTACAACGGTAAGTGTTCGAGGGAAATACATATTTTATATTTTATATTTTTGAGCCCGCCAAAAACCTCCAAAATCGTTTTTTTATCATAGATTTTTATTTGACGTCCGATCATCAAGTTTTATATACCGTTCGAAAGGTCTCGGCGGTTAATATATTTGTCATATAGGTTTAATTGACCTCCTAGGTCAACTTCAATAAGTTATGTTAGTTTTTTCTGACTTCTACCCACTTAAATGTAATTTTTTTGTCATATTATTAATGGTCTCGAAACATTATAAAACAAAACTTTACCGTTAAAAGTGTTTAGATTGCTTCATAAACAAAACGTTACAAATATAGTGTTTAAGTGAAAACGATTTTGGCGGTTTTTAGAGGATTCAAAAAAAAATTGTTTTTGGTTTCGACTTTTTCTCGATGTAAAGCTTTAAATTTAGGACAGAACTTCAAATAAAAATAAAATTTTATATATTATTTTTCAATAACGTCTTTATTAAAAACAAATTGTTTTGCAACTTTTTTGTTTATCAAGCTAACTTAATACTTTCAACAGAAAAATTTTATAATTTTTGGAGATCTTTAATCATATGAGAAACAAAATTGCATTTAGGGGCGTAGAAGTCTGAAAACAGTAATGTCACTCATCGAAGGTGACCTCAGAGGTCAATTCAACCTATGGGACAAATGTGTTAACCGCTGAAACATTTTCAACGGTATATAAAACTTCATGATCAGACTTCAAATAACAAAGCTATAATGAAAAAACCGTTTTGGCGGTTTTGGGGGGATTTCAAAAAATTTTTTTTTTTGATTCTGACATTTTTAAGAGACAAGGCCAAATCGCAACGTTGCGTTGGGTCGGTCGTCCGTTTATCGACTTTGTCTATACGTTGCTCAGGCGTTACGATCTTTTTCTCCCAACGCTTCAGAATACTTTTTCAAATCGCAATTAAGCATTGCGTTACGGTTGCGTTTTGACGCATTTTTCTTATTCGCGGTACAAATAAACCATTTTCGCGCACTAAAAATAAATTTTTTGTTCAAATTAAATTATTGTTATTCAAATAATTTTTTTACTGAAACTAAATTCTATGAAAAGCGATTATTAGACAAATGTCAAACGGACGACCTAGTAGAGAGTAGCTCTACTTTTGCGTTGCTGATGCGTTTACGATATTTGTGAGAATTTACGATAAAACGCATGATGTCTACTTTCGGTTTGAATCATTGGTTTCTATTGATTCTACTTTTTCTGTCAACGCAAGCACGACCTAACGCAACATTGCGATTTGGTCTATAATCTTTCATTATAGGAGCGGATTTTCAAAATTTTTTTTGTTTGTATGGAGACCGACCCGGCCTAGGGGGCATCCCCTGAATGTTAATATGTAAAAAATAAAAAATAAATAAAAAGTACTTGGTGTCTTTCTGTTACATAGTGTTATTATTGATGTTGATATTGTTGTATTATCTGTTGTTGTGAAATTTCTCCCGAAGGCCTCAGTCGTCGTGTAGTTATTTTCCTCCTGGTCCACTCGTTTGCGGGTGTAACCTCTGTGTAATGATTTTGTTGCTGTTATTTTAGGCTTTGCATGCCATACTCGAAGTTTTCCGCCGACCGCGCCTGCGCAGTTTACGCAAAGGCTACAACGCACGGTGGAGCAGATCTAAAATTTAAACAAAAACAATTTTAAAATATGTAAACAAATTATATATTTAAAAAGATAATTGCCGGTAACGACAAATCATTTTAAAAAATATTTTCTTTATGACAGCAAAGTTCCAAACAAAAGTTAGTCTCCATTTAAAATGTATATATAATTCTTATAAGGTTTATGGTATGTATGTTCCTTGGTTGCTTGATTAATGAAATATATTTTTTAGGTATTTTGAAAAATAGATTTTATTACATATATTTTATAACAAAAAATTTAGATTAATATTAAAAAAAAATCTTACATAAAAAATATATATTTTTTTAAAATTTTTGAGAACTTATTTTTTTTTGAATTATTCGAAATAATTTATTTCAAAAAGTCATATTTCAAAAATAAAAATTACATTACTCAATAAAATTAAAATTTTTTACCATGTATATCCCAAACTTCAATTCTATATAATTCGCGGCTGCTGATTTTGACTGCTTACTTAGATTTTTTCTATTTCGAACGTTTTTAAGAAAATCGCTCTCGAAATTTTAGACTCTTTTGGAATTAAAAAAATACAGTTTTTCTAAAATCTATAAACGCAATTTTTATACCAATTTCCAATACTAATTACCATATACCAACAAATACTATTATTAAGATAGGTATTTTCAGATATTTCAATATTCCAATTTTTCTCAAAAAGCTACGTAATATGAAAAACTGACTATGCAATAAGAATATGAATACTCTAGATATGAAGTAATGATATTTCCAGATTATGGGCATTAGTATTTTTATTGAAAATTGATTATATAAAATAAAATAAATTAGGTTCTCAGGGCATATTTTAAAAAGTGAACCAATTATAAAAAAGTTAGTATTTTTGATAGTTAGTTTGGACTATGCTCTAGATCACCGTAAACCCTTTTTTTTTGTTAATAATTCAATTCTAAATGATGAAAAATTATCTAAAAAATCAAGTTATTATATTAGCATTCAAATTGACAGAATACGAAATTGTGACAATAGTGACAAACGCTCTATTGTGACCGATTTCAATTTGTGACTCGTGCCAGAATAGGACTATAAGCACCAGAGAATTATATAGACTTTTTTGTTTTGTGACAATGAATTTGGAAACGTTTGTACATGAAATTCGATTGGTATTCGATCGAAAGCCGGTACTTGAACCTATACCTCATCACAAAAAAAAGCCTACAGAACCGGATCGTCACTGATATATCTTCCCAAAAACATTTTTCTGATTTAAAAAATATATTTTATTTTTTTTTTAATTTTTTACGACAGTTTTTGTGGGTCGGTTTTACTATGCAGCGCCATGCGATCGCGCTCCGATTCGGATACCGATTAGCATTTCGACAGCGCATTGGTTTCTGTGGTCAGGATGTGTCGCTTCACCATGCTGACAGTCGGCCTGTCAGCCAGACCGTCCGTCTGTCTGTCTGTCGGTATGTCTGTCTCTCTGTCTGTCCGTCAGCCAGCCGACTGTTTACCGCGTACGTGTTTTTCTTATGACCACTTTGCTGTTATTGCTGTTGTTGTTGCTGTAGTCTTGGGCTTCGCTGATAAGATCATCTTTTGTGGCTCAAATGAAAGTTAAATGTGCGCGCGCACATTTTTGAATTTACTATATGGATTTTTATGAATTTTTGCGCTGATGGGCGACGCGCAAATCATGTCACGATAGCAATTTGGCGGTGAGAAACATTTTGTGCGATTTAAGATTTTTTATTATTGCGATGCAGGATGCTATTTGGCTCGATAAGTTACAGAAAGTGTTGGGTTAGACTTTTTTTGTTGTTGATTTCAATTTTTTGGGAAAATCAAAGTTCTTGCTTCGTTGTATTCTCGCGTAGCTAAATCAGTAAAAATAGCATTAAACTGATTTATTAATATATTATTATTATTAAAAATTGTTTAAATGTTTAGTTAAATTAAATAAAATTTTAAAAATTCATGAACAGTTTTTTTACTAATATACAGGGCTGGACTGATTGAAATTTATCCGATTTGTTTTTTTTTTTTTTTTGTAATAGGCTATGCAAATTTGTAATATCAAAATTACTTTTCGAAAAAAAAATTAATATAAAATGTTTTTTTTTATCAAAAACAACATATTGTTTGAAAAAAGTCCAACAATTTTTTCCATGGGGTAAAAAAACAAATAATAAAAAAAAAATTCAGTTGTTAACATTTTTATTTTTTTCAATAAACCATTTTTCGGTCTAAATTTTTTTATAATATATATTTTTTTAATAATAATAAATGCAAGGGCAAGAACTGTATAGATATACGACTTTATCTCGTTTTTGTTCTGATCTTTTTCGTCGCTTGTTTTTAGAAAATGTTTTTGTTTCTCTAAACATTTCCTATTTTTTTTTTTACACAAATAAAATGTCATATATGTATTCACCGACCCACTGAAAGAAACCCCTGGTCATATATTGTCATTGAGTTAAAACTCACCTTTTCCAATTTTCAACAATTAGTTTTTTTTAACCATAATGAACAATATTGGTATAAATCAGAGACCAAAAATAAGTATTAACCTTTAATTCTATTTGGATTTCATTGAGAAATATTATTTTTTTAAAAAATACAAAAGGGTTTGTTTAGTTTTAAAAAATTAAAGTCTTTGCTTGAAAGTTCTATAAAAAAAAAGTCTTTATTTAATGGTGGTTAACCCTAGTAGAAATTTGGGTAGGGCCATGGTCATGAAGTGATCATGTCATTATTTGAGATGATCGGGATATGACGAGGCCCATAATGTCCTTGTAACGCAGTGTCCTGATGATGTATTGACCTCAGGCCGTGATTATGTACTGATCGGGCAATTCCCCATTTTAATATTTACCCGACAATTGCCTTGTCTGAGCCCGAGCATAATAGGGTTTCTCTCATTAATCTCGATCATTGACTGATGCTAATTTCGTTATGAGGAACAAGTAATGTAGCTATGATCGGGAACATTGAGTGTTTAGATAATGTAAACCCTGCTATGGTAAGCATGATAAGGGCATGCAAATGCAATGATCATATTTCTCTAATAGGGCTTACACAACGTAAACCCGATCATTTCCCGATGGCGCATCGGGTAAATTTCTACTAGGGAATAGACCGAAAATTCAATTGGACTCATTTAAAGGGAATTCATAGAAAATTATAGTAGAACAGAAAAATATAGATTTTGGTATCCAGGCGAGATTATTGGACGTATAGAGAAGGGATGGGCTGATTTAAATTTATTTCACAACTAAAAACTAACAATTAAAATTACTACATTTTGCAATTAATGTATTAATTTTAATTGTTACAATTAAATTGTTAATTGCATAATACAAGTCGTTTGTACTTTTGAAATCTGTTTCAGTGGGATTACAGAAGCATCCAAGTGCGTCCAATATATCAGGTGAATCGCATTTTAAATTTTATATATATTTTTTTTTGTAAATGCATTTTTGAAATTGCGTTGTTTTTCTCGTCCAAAAATTTGTTTTAACAATTTTTTCCAAATTTTTCGAACATTGTTGTTGTTAAAATTTTTTTTCGTAATTTTTCGAACATTGTTGTTTTTGTCGAATATTTTTTTTTTTTGAAAATGCACTAAGAAAACAAAGATGATTACCTGAAATATCACAGCCCTAAATATCAAGTTATTTACAAATTATTTAGATCGTATTTGAGACAACCATCTGTCAAACATCCGTCAAATACATTAAATATTGCTAGCAACCATCTTTCAAATTTACGATTATGTATAGCAACCATCAATTAAACATCTGACAAATAGGAAGATAGTTGATGAATATTTGGAAAAGGTACTCCATTAGAATTCGCAGAGTAATTTTTATTGAATTGAAAGAAAATGAATCAAATGTATTTTTATTTATTCTAGAATTAAAACAGTATCCTGGTACATGGTACATCCTCGTATACATCGCCATCGTCTTTTTAAATCCTTCGAAGGCAAAATTGTAGAACGACTTGAGATTTCTTCGCAGTCCGACCGTCGACGCTATCATCAAAGTAAACTCTGAAACGAAATATTTTCCATCACGTGTTGATAATTTAAATCACAGGGTATTTTATTTTCACTTTTACCATTAAAATGCAATATTTGAGTTGGCACTTTTTTACACCGTTTGATTTACTTAAATGTTGTAGATAAATCGAGCGTGAAGAGAACGTACGCCATTTTCTTTTTTTATAGTAGTCAAATGTCAAAATACCTCAACAGTTTTGTTGCAAATATCCAAGTTCTCAGGATGTTTGCTATCAGTCAACTGTAAATATCTCAATTTGCATTGCTGTTGTGGCAAGCATCTCGTAACTATCTGTATTTATGTCATATTTAAAAAAAATATTAATAGTTTTGTTGCAACTTTATTGAAACTTATGGGATGTTTGAATATTTGCTACAAGGCGTAAATTTAAAATGATAGTTGCAGTAAGACATTCATAAACATCTTGTTTTCTTAGTGTGATGCGTTGTTTTTCAATTTATTTTTTGCTATATTTTCTTTTTTGTTATTTTTCGAACGAACGCATACGTTTTTTTTTGTTGTATATTTTTTTATCAATTTTTTTTGAAATTTCTTGAAAATTGATGTTTTTGTTGACCAAACATTTTTCTAATTTTTTTTTCTATAAAAAGAATGTTTAATTTTTGATTTTACGGCTTTATTTCCATATATACAAAAAGGATACTTTTTTTCTTTATTTTGGCTGTCTTCAAACAAAAAAACCGAATTATTTTACTTTCAGAATAACTAAATTGGTATAGAATTGTGACTTATAGATTTAAAAAATTAAAAATAAATAAATGTATAAATGTATTTACGACAATTTTTTTAAAATCTTGTTAAAACCGGTATAACTAAAACTAAAACTTTTTTTTGTTTTTGAAATCTGTTTATTTCTGATAATCCGGTAACAGTTTCAGTTACGGTTTTGGTTTATATTCATTATAATATTTATAGAAATGTTTAATCAAAATGGTATTAGTTTTGCTTAATCCAATTTTAACGTTTCGAATTTTTATATACAAACGAACCAAATTTTTATATGGGTCTTTTAATTTTTAGTATTTTTAATATTATATAAAACATATATATATATATAAATCTATATATTTAACCATAATTATAATTTGTAATAAAAATAAATCATTTTCGCATTCCAGTGAAAACGAAAAGTCTCCAGCCAGCCAACACTTGGTTGGCATCGAGCAACTCCGCACAAACAGGTATTACGTTGATCTTTCCCAAGATCTAACCAAAAAAAAGCCTGTTGTGGCCGCCGCCACAGAAACCGGCCAGAACCGCGTCGCAGCGCATATGCAGCTATTTTAATTTCTAGAACCATACGTAGTGCTCCACCAGCGTAGCCATATCTTTCACCATCCCCCACCGCCCAACTCCCGCCTACTGCGGCCTGTGATTTTGTTACTGTTCTGTTCTGTCTTTATGGACGGCCACGGCGGCCTCTCAAGATGTCGCTGCGGCGCGAAGACGACCAAAAAAGGAACCAACTAAAATTTGCAAACATTCCTACGAAACCAGTTTTGATGCTGGGTTGGTATGAGTGAGATGCTCCTCAGACCTGTTGGATTTTTATAGTTTCCAACATTTTTTTTTTATTTTTGTTGTTTTCATTTTTGTGTTTTTTGTTGTTGCTGATCCTTGCGGCGCTACATTTTAATGACTTTTGCCATCATTTGTCATGTGTCCGCCGTCGATTTAACCATGCCCCTCTCCGAAAAGACATTATCACCAGCAACTACAACAACATAGTAACTTTAGATGTTCTGGAATATCTTTTGTAGTCGTGAATTGTGAAATAAAAGTCTAAGTCTTAAGCGTAGTTATAAAAATCCGACATATTGCAGTATAAACTATTCTTAATATTCAATTTGCCTATATTGACTAAAACAAAATCCATAAAAGCCTAAAAGCATAAGGACCAAACAACGTGTGGCCTTTACCACCAATACTCGCATGCAGTGCTGCCACCCACCGTCAATTTTTAAAGAGTTGTCGAAGAGCATTCACTACGACACACTCAGCTCAGTTGATGCTACTCATCGCACACTTGCAACAAAGCCGGTAGAATCAAAGCAAACTCAAACATTTCGGTATCAAAAATGATTTCCACGACTTTTCAACCTCGTCGTTCTCACAATGGCGCGAATAAAAATAAGAAATAAATAAGAAAAAAACAGCTGTGCTGCGCTAAACAGAGGCAAAAACAACTGGAAACAGGGATGATAAATTATCATTTATTTTAGATACTAATGCTACTTTTAAATGGTATTAAATGTTCCTACACTTTAACCAAAACACTTTAACAAAAATCTTATTTTTAAAATCTAAATTATTTTAGTTCCAATGTTTTCAAATACTTAAAAAATATATTTCCAATTAAGTGTAAATTTTAAATTTTATAGATAATACAGTGTTTTCTATTTAACTAAGCCCATTTTTGAGCAATCTAAATTGAAATAAATTGGATAATAATAAAAAGATATGAGATATTTGTTTACGGACTTGAAAATTTTCCTGTTACCGAATGGATATCGAATAAATTTAGTTTAGTCAGCAATTTAGTCAAATCCGCATATACCTTAAATGCTTAAATAAAACAGATAAATACATTTAAAATTCAAAAATTAAATTTGAAAACTTGGAGTTCATAGCTCATGGGTGTTTTATTAATTAATTTTATAAATTTTCAAAAATATTCCGGACAATTCATGTTGTTGTGCTCGTTTTAAATTTATTTTCGAAATTTATAAGAATGAAAATCAATAAGTTTATTAATAACAATTTATACTACAGATTTTAAATAATTTAATATCTTAATTTACCCTGCCATGTCTCGGAGACCTTCAATGTCTCGAAGCTTTCTCGAATAACTTCGATAAAAAAATACGATCTCGTTGTATTCTCGATTCTATATTTTTAAAATTGTCGTACATTAAAATTTTTTGCCAAGATACGATATTGAAACATTTATCAAATCGATATCGCCATATTTTTTGCAGCAATCTCGAATTTTGATCATTTTTTTCTTCTATATTGTTCCGATTTCGAAAAATTTCTCGTATCGAGAAAACTCTGACAGAATGTTTCGAGACCTACCTACCTGCCGTCTAGTCCAATTTGACGCTCGATATCTTTACGAGAACAGGTCCGATATCGTGTGATATCTCCATCTACTCGCATTGATCTCGTAACGATGTCGATACGAATGGCATACTGGGTAAATATATAAAATTTTAGCATATAAAATATTATAGTCAAAATGCTACTTTTTTATTAAAACTTTATAACAACACTTTAAAAAGTACTAAATTTATATCACCAACTGGAAGTTTTAAATCGTGAGCGATTTTTCAAGTTAGCTGAGAGATTATCAGCAATTTTCCGACCATCGAACAGAGCATGAAATGCTTCTGCGCTCCGCAGCGTTATTCTCTCTCTGAAAAAACAATGCATAACCGTGCAAAGAAATAAGCAGAGTGCAGTCTGTGACCATGATCAGGCTTGCCAACAGTTGATTTTAGTAACTATGATCAGGTTATGATGTTGAGTTAAAGGTCAGTTATTTTACAGACCGAAAGATAATCAGTAGTTAATTTTTATTTTAAAAATTAAGTTAAGTTAGTTACAGAAAATGACAACTAGTTTAAATTATGTGTTTAAAAAAAATAATTGCAAAAAAATACTCTAAGAATCTTGATTAGTATTTCGTATTGTCTAGATTACCTTCTAGGTTTACGCTTTCAGTAAAAGCCAAATGATGTATTTAGGGTGTGTGCGAGTTCGACTAAATTACTGACTAAACTAAATTGTATAAGTTTTTATTTGACCGTCATTCGGTAACCGGTAATTGTTAAAGTCTCTAATAAATCAATTCTCATACGTCTTTTTGCTGTCTTCCAATTTAGATCAATTTAGTTTGCTTGAAAATTTGCTAAATTGAAAAGTAAACGGTTGAAAAGTCAAACTCGCACACACCCTTAGTTAGTGATACTGACAAAACCTCCTATCTACATTTTCGAATACCTCTTACAAAATTAATTTTACACAAAAAACAAAACTATTTTCAATCTCAATTCTACACATACTTCATACAAAATTAAGTATGTCATAACTTATAATGGCATTTATAATATATCCGATCAACATATCATTAAAAAAAAGGTTATAACACAAAATTAGGCGTATTTTCACATGCAGTTAGGCGGTTTTGCAGTGTCACGGACGATTTATCCGTTTGTAATATCAATATGGAGGCGTGTATCATAAATGGATGTTTTGCTATAAATCGCTTAAATTATTTATTCAGAAAAAAGGACACTTCTTAATTTATGTGTTATTTATGATAAACAGTTTTTAATTCCATACATTTTTATTTAGTCATTGGGTAAATGATACCACACCACTTTTCCTGTGATATGGAGACAATGTATGGCAACCCTAACCATACAAAGAACAACAATCGTCGTTTTAACTCTCTCACACGCACTGCAATCCAATTGGAAGCTGCAGCTTGTCTCTTGCATTCAGTTCAATCTCGTCGGTTGTGCCTTGCGGACGCGTGTGCGGAAAATGCTTTTGGCCGTATTGCAAAAAAGAAAAACTGAATTGCAGTTTTTGCATTGAGTTTCGGTAGTGATGTGATTAATTGTTTTTAAATATATATTATAACTATTTTTTAATTATGCAATTCTAAGGAATAATTGCAAACGACTTAAAATATTCGAACAAGTGAAGTTTTAACAATTTATTAATTATACAAATTAACGATAATATAACAACAAAAACAAACATTGGTTTATTATATTAACGTAAGACAATAAGTGTTTTATTTTTTTTCAAATTGCACGTATTTTCTTGTACTGCAGATTGATTTCAATATTATCTAAATAATAAAAATATTAAAAAGTGTATTAAAACATATGATAAATTGTGCGTAGTGTACCTACTTTTAAACTTTGGACTAGTATTGTAACTAAATGGAACTAATATAGTGATGCATATAGTATGAGGTAAGAATTGTATTAAAAAGTTGTTCGACAAAGAATTGCAAAAAAAAAAAAAAGCTCTATTCCGTTTTGAAAATCAATATTTTATTCAAGATGGTTTAATATTTTGATCATTTAAAGCTATTTGCAATATTACGATTACTTTTTTTAATGCGGACAAGTATCAATATTAAAAATTTGTAGAGCAAACAAATTTCCCAACAAACTTAATAGGCCAAAATTCTCGTTCAAAAATTATAATGAGTCAAACATGATAGGATTATCGTTAAAACGAGCCTATTTACCCATTTACAAATTTAATGCAGAAAATATCAATTGAAATCCAGAAATCCACTTGAAATTCAAATGACATCAATTTTAATTCAGAAATACTACAAAAAATTCAAAAGACATCAATTGTAATTCAGAAATTCTATTTGAATTCAAACGACATCAATTGTAATTCAGAAATTTCATTTGTAATTCCAAAATTATTAATTATAATTAATGAATTCCATTTGAAATTCAAAAGACATTAATTGTAATTCAGAATTTTCATTTGAAATTCAAAAAAAGTCAATTGTTATTAAAAAATTTCATTTAAAATTTAATATACATCAATTGAATTCAAAAATTCCATTTGAAATTCAAAATATAAAAACTGTAATCATGAAATTATATTTGATATTCAAAAGACATCAATGTAATTAAGAAATTTCATTTGAAATTCAAAACATTTCAATTGTAATTCAGACACATTTCAATTATAATTCTATTGTAATTAAAAACACGTTAATTGCAGTTCAGAAATTCCATTTAAATACAAAAATGTGTCAATTGTAATACATAAATTATATATGACAGATCAATAGACATCAATTGCAATTCAGGAATTCATTTTGATTTTCAGAGTACATCAATTGATATTCATAATTGTTCATTTTGAATTCAAATGAAATTGATCTGAATGAAAATGATTGTAATTGTTGATATTAAAATGATATCAAAATAGTTTTTATTTAAACAAATTTTATTTGTTCAGAAAATATTGTTTTTTAACAAAAATAATGCAAAGAATACAAAATTCTATTTCAACATATTTTTATTTTCATATCAATTAATTATTATTTCATCGTATTCAATATTATAGTCAAATGGAATAGGAATGCGATTTTATATATTCCAAAAAATTTTTTTTTGACAAAAAAAATTTTGTTTGGGGCTTCATATGAAAAATATGACAATTTTTATTCGAATTCAAAATTATCGTCAAAAGTCCTATCTTTCAATCAACTTATTTGGTACTTTCAACTGAAGTTTAGACTAGTACAACCAATTTAAAACATTTTTAGAATATTTTGGTATGTGGATCTGATAATATTTCAAGAGCCAACCGAATAATGCAGTTCCAATTTGATGAAATTGATTGATACAACTAACTTTTTCTTTTTCTAACAAAACTACATTTTCCGGTGTGTGCATTTGGAAACATATACAAGATCGATGATTTATATCAAGTAAAATGTATTCAACTTTTGACTATAAAAGTTAGGGAATAAAATATAACTTTTATTAATTTAAAAATTCACAGAATACCCTATTAATTAAATGAATTTTCATAAAAGACTTTTGGTATATATTAACTATTTTTGCCACCAGGAAATGTTTTAGTATCTTTAAACCAAATCAACGAAAGCAAAGATTTCTATCACTATATTAATTTCTTTTCGTTTTTGTCATCAACATCAACATCATCATAATTTTAGTCGACGTTCTTTATCTGTATCACGACTGCAACTTGTCTTACGTGCAAAAGTTTTTCCTCAAAAGGAAAAGTAGTTTTGCAGCATCTCCACAGTAGCAAAAATAAAAAGAAATATAAAAATTTTATTCACCGGTAAAAGCATTTATATTGAATTGATACAGAAACGAGTCGATCAAGTATTAATAAATAACTATAATACTAACCGACACTAAAGGAAGTACAGTGCAGAACCTGTAGAACCAACCACAGTTTTTGCTTACTCCTTGTACAGTAAAAAGAAAAAAAATGTATAAAATCAAAATGAATAAAAACGGTTAAACATATTGGCAGAAAATGGTGCGCATTTTTATACTTGAAATGCTTTCCTCACAGCAGCATAAAAACAAAAACATTTTGTATAGAATATACACGATATATCTATAAAGCAGTGAAATAAATGGGAAAAAATGAAGAAAGTGAAATAAAGCAAAACAAAAGTGGTCAAGTGACAAACGCGTTACAAGCCATTTTCAGTGACCAAAGCCATTTTAGTGACTACACATACGTCAAATACACAAATGGAAGTTGAACCCAGCTATATAATATAAGTATATCGTATGTACGATGTTAAGAATTAACGACAAAAACAAAAAACCCATATAAAACTTGTTTCTTCATTTACTTTTTGGTATCTGTATTATCTGTAACTTCAAGTATCTTCAAATTATGTGCACATCATTTATAAATTCAATTCATGTAGTACATTGAATGAACTGATTAAATTTCAGAATATTAAGTATTTCTAAAGGAATTCTACGAGCATGTTTCCTTTTATTAATAGTGATGGCAGAGTATTAAATATGCATTTTTTTTATACACCGAAAAAATAACGAATTCGATAGAAACAAAAATGTCTTACAAAGAAATATATATGTATTCACGTTCATGTATGTATTCCCCTACAAAGGTTACTCGTTCAGCTACAAGTTAAAATCAGTTTCAGTTAAAGAATTTTAAGGAATTTTACTTATGGAGAAATGAAGAAAAAATAGAGGTATATATGTAACCTCCATAGCATACAAACGAAAAAATGCCGCTAATCGTTCCTTTTGGAGAAATACAGAGAACATATCCAGTATTTCAATCTTTAAAACACACACAGATATTACTACACAAAGTGAAAGAAAATCCAATACAAATTCACTCTTTTCAAAAATTTTCAGAGGTTCAAAATGTCAAACCAAAAAAAATATTATTTTTTTAGTACCATATATTATCAATCAAACTATTAAAAAAAATTATTACAAGAAATAAAAAATATAATAGACATAGAAAATGTTTGAGGTATTTTTAAAATCTACTATTTTGTTTTGCGATAGAGTCTTTCATAGTTTTGAAACTATGAAATTAATATTCAACATTTGCACGAACTTCAAATAATTAAAAACTGCAGAAAATACATTCTAGAGTTACTGAGATATGTAGAAATTGTTCAACATACGTAATTAGTTCGCTGATACATTATTTCGTGTATAAAATATGTATCAAAATATAATATATATAATATAATAATGTATAATAATCAAAATATGCAATGTGAAGTGTATTGCATTCTGTTTTTATTTAAAAGTCATCACAAACATTATTCTTTCAAAAAAAAGTTTGTATCTGTAAACTCTCCAATTACTTCTATGTATGCATTGTCTCCAAATAAATTAAAAACAGCAGAAAACAACTACTTACTACTGTTATTGTAATATGTATTAAAAAACTAATTTCTAATACATTGTGTAGTAAAATCAAGTTAAATAAACTCAAATGTATTAAAAACTTAAAATTGGAACTAGGTACTTTACATAACCAATTCAAATAACTACATTTTACTGTTATTGTACAATGTATTAAAAAAACTAATTTCTAATACATAGCGTAGTAAAATCAAGTGAAATAAACTAAAATGTATTAAAAACTTAAAATTGGAACTAGGTACTTTACATAATCAATTCAAATAACCACATATTACTGTTATTGTAATATGTATTAAAAAAACTATTTTCTAATACATAGCGTAGTAAAATCAAGTGAAATAAACTAAAATGTATTAAAAACTTAAAATTGGAACTAGGTACTTTACATAATCAATTTTCTCGGTGTATAAATTGAAATAATGAATGATTCTTTTTATAGGCTTCTTAGTACAAAAGGCGTTACACTTCTTCGCCTATATTTCTGTGTCAATGATTTTCAGAGGCGCGTAAAAACATTGATCAAATATTATCAATCGTACTGAGTGCATTACAAGTGTTTTTTTTTTGTTTTTCATTATCTATTTTTATTTTAAGAAACTTGTTAACAAAAAGGTAAATGTTTGAAGAGACTTTTTGTGGCATGTGACTTTTATATCTTTGATTGCTAACCAAAAGTTTTCCCCAATCACCGTCAAATGCGTCTTCTGCTGCTGCTGTTAGCTACGCGTGTGTCTTAAAAAGAAGTATTCGTCGAAAATCTAGGTAAGTGTTACATGGCGCACTTACCCGGGACACGTTCGAAATAATTGCTGTAAAAGGTAGCCATCGGTTTAATGCTGCAGATGCGCTATTCATATTGGTAACTGCAATTTTAGTGCATTGGATTTAGCCAATTAGAGAATTAAACATGCTGAAAATACTAAAGAATTTAAAAGATTTCTGCAGAAAAAATACTTTATACGAAAAAATCAAACAAAAAACTTAGTATGTTTAAATATCACACGTTTTTCGACGGATATTCTAAAAAAAACTACTATTCTCGGAAGTTGTTACTGTCTGAAGCAATGATTTTTATGTTTTTCATAATAAAAACGAAAAAACTGTATTCGATTTACTACCATTTTTTATTACACCATTTGATTTCTTAACTGCTATTTGCTCCAATTTCCCTGTCTAATTCAGTATTTATCAATCGTTGCTATTGCTACTAATTGTGTTTGCTGCTACTTTTTGTTTGCAGTTTTCAATTTTACATTTTACACAATTTGATTTAATTGAACTTAATTGCTTCGTTATCAATGCATTTTGTATCTGCTTGGCTTAGGAGGCTGGATTGGGTTAGTTTTCGATGGAGTCTTTCGCGGCTCAAATATTGCCAATTATCAGATTAAACTTAATTTGCTAAAATGTATAATTTGTGCAATTGAGGTGTAGATAAATAAATTGAAATTGAAATTTGTAATTTTATGGTGCAGTAGGTAACACATTCAGATTATGTGATATGTAAACAAATTAGAAGCACGACATTTGATGGAATTAAACATATTTATGGTTGCACTATATGATTTTCTGTACGTGATTTCAAATTTAACATTATTCCTTTTCAAGTGAGTGATATGCGGATGTCGACCAAAAGATTTGCATGTCGGGATAGCGAAATTTATGCAAATCTTAATTCACTTATTTATTCTATTACAAACTCAATTCCATGCTAGGTTATGCTCCATAATTGTTGCATAAATCTACGCCCTCCCACGCATCTTTTTGCTTTCTTAGTTCCACTTTTTGGTTCGGTTTGCCTAATGCTTCCGCTTTCATTTAATAAAAAATTGTTGTATGCCGTATCTGGAAGATATATCTTCAAATCTATTTGATGCTGAATTTAATTAATTGTATTATGAAATGTAGAGAAAACTGATTTATTGCGTTAATGTTAGGGATGCCAAAGTCAAACCATTTTCAATTCCGTGATTTTGCGATTTGTAAATTTTCAATCTAAAGATTTACTATATAGACTTCAAATACCTATTTTATATTTAAAATTAAGATTCAAAATTTGTGGACAAAGCTATAATGGGACCAATAAGTGGATTTTGTATAATATATAATATTGTGGATTTTCTACAAATATGGTTTAGTCGAAGTGGTATTTGTACAGATTTTTTAAAAACTTTTGTAAAAATGGATCTTTTTTCATTTAATTTTTTAATATTCTCAATTGGATATTATAAAAATAATTTTTTATATTCCTCGAGCACCAAATTCTATTCAGATTAAAATAAATGGTTACGATTTTGAATGTTTTCAGGGTCTAATTTCAGAATGTTCTTAAAGTTCCAGTGCAGACAGTAATATCAAAAGTAAGTCACAAATTACTTCAAAACAAAAATGATGTTTGAAAATTCCCTCAAATCGTAAAATTGACGATAATTTCGGAATCTACTTTTCGGTGCAAATTTGTCTTAAATCCCGGTATTCCGGTTTGACATCACTAGCTAATATTTTGTGCACTTAGGAGCACCGCATGCGAAGAGTAGATGTCGCATTGCGAAAGTTGTAAAAATTAAAACTTAACAAATTCTTTTATTTCCGTTTGAGTATTTTTTGTTTCTCAGTTTTATGCAATTTTTTTTTTTGTTCAACAATTTTAGTTTATTATAATGCTGCGCAATTAATTAGATTGTCATCAAACTCTTTTGTCTTGAGTTACGCTGCAACGTTATATGCGGCTGTGATTGTTGGCTTAATTGTCAGACACAAATTTTGCGGATACTCGTGCCTATTGTGTAATTTTCTCAGGCCACAAAAAACAAAAAACGAATAAAAAAATATCTATGACAACTTCATCACGACTTCATTGTTAATCTTTTGTACTCCTTTTTTGTTTTACTTAATGCAATGTAGTAATTAACATTTTTGCAATGTTTTATCCGGTTTTTATGGATCACCTACATTTTCACTTTCCACATGCAGTCGACAGACAGCATGCAATAAATTTAATTTCGAAAAACTCAATAATTCACATTGGAAAATGTGTATATTAAATAAATGAATATTTTTTTAATATTAATATAAAATATTTGTAAACAAACAAAAACACCAAAACAATTGTCAAATATAAATGGTGTTAAATACACCAAAAACCAAACCCCAACCACACTCTCACTTTATCTGACTGCCTTTGTTCGTTTGTCTGTCTGTTTATCTGTCTGTCTGTCACCTTCGAACACTAACTAAAAGTGTTACGTATTTAATTACACGTGTAACGCACCTCAACAGGTGAGGGTCTATCAGACAAAAGCGCTGACGTTCAGTTTTTTTCCATTTGCAAATTGTACAGTGTACACCATGCCGTCATCAATTGCAAAATCAGAACAATGCTAACAAAAATAACACAATTATGTACTAAAAAAAATTTTAGTACGAAAAATTTGTTTTCGAACAATACGTTTTTTATTACAAAAATTTTAAAACATTTTAATATGTTGTAGAACGAAAAGTCACCAAATACATTTTCAAAATGCCAAATATTCATTTACAAAAATCTTTATATATATATCTGTCAATTTTTAACCGATGATCTCAATTTGTTTTACCACATGATAAGAAAATGTAAATCTATCAATTGATATTTCAACTTTAAAAATGCATCAATTACTTTTTGTGATATTAATCAACAAACTCGAAATTTAAGTTTTTCATAAAAATGTATTTGGTGACTTTTCGTTCTACAACGACAATATTATACTTTTGTGAATCAAGATTTTCTTTAACATTTTTTTTCTACATGGTGTCTCCAATAGCCATAATATATGGAAATGTTTATGTTGTACGATCAAAATGTATTGTGGAGACACCACATGTCTTACCATAAATCTGAAACATTATGGTATGACTGAAATGTACCCCATAGAGTCTGCCATGACTAACGTTTCGAAACATTTTTAAAATTAAAATCATTATTTACAAATTTTCATTTCAGCAATTTTTAATTTCGAATGGCGTTTAACTAATTTATTTAATAAATTTGCACTGAAAATATCAGTGATACATCGTGACGCGAGTGCAAAATATATGTTTTTCAATGAAATGTTGTGACATTATTGAACCATATCGTTTTTGTGAACATGAACATACAATTTGTCTGCCATAAACATTAACATGCTATATGGATAGTGGAGACGCGGTGGTATGAAAAATTATGTTTGGGATTTTTTTTTTTTTTTTGAATATTAGAATTTTTTTTTCGAACATATTTTTCCGGATTTTTGTACCCTACACTAAGAGTGAAAGGAAAGAAGCATATCCGGTATATCATGATCTCTTAAATCGGATAAGCGATGTCCGCCTGTCTGTTGAAATCAGTATTACAGAAAAACGAGTTGGGAGTGTTAGGTCACATGGGTAAGTTCGGTCACATAGGACTGACTTTTATAGTCGGTCGGGCCCGACTTTGGAATACCCTACACTTTGGTGGGGATATTAATGTGGGAAATTTAATTGTATACCTACCTTTAAAAGTTCTTAGTTATGCTGAACATTCTTACACTCAGAATATTATTTACAAATCAGAAATTTACGACGTATTCCCAATAATGTAAAAAATTGATATAAACGTAAAAAGAAAATAATCAAAAAATGTTGAAAAATAAATGTGGGCGGATCACACCTACTTTTAAAACATATGTGGAGATTTAAGGCTAATATTTCATAAATATGTTTTCAATAATTTGCGAATAAAATGTCTACTATGAAAAAGCGGAAAATAATAAAAAAAATCAAATGTGGGCGCATCACTTTCATTGGAACACATATTTCTAGGTAAATTCTAACAACATTTTTTAAATTTTGTATATCTTGAATACATTTCGAGTTATTGTTGCCAAAAATGTTACATATGAATGACTTGTATGGGAGGTGGGCGTGTCCGTCCAATTTGGCTCATTTCCATTAACAAAATTAACTTTTGACTAAAAAGTATTGAAACAAAATTTCATCGCATTCTAAGCAGTATTTCTCAAGTAATCGTGTATACGGACAGCAAGACAGACGGACAGACGGACGAACAGACAGACGGACATAGCTAATCGGACTCGGGTGGTGATGCTATTAAGAATATATATATACTTTTCCATACCGGCCACGCCTCCTAAGGGGTGTTACAATATCTGCTGTACCTCATAGGTGTGGGTATAACTAAGGGGTTTTTCAACAGGGACGCTACAAAAGTAGAGCGACAGGGACAGCAAACGAGCCGCTCTTTTGACATTTCTCTTCAGTAAGGTTTGCCATTTCATGATGGAAATATATACGAATTCGAATTTCGGTAGCAAATTTTAATAATTTCGACTCTTTGTTGGCTCGAATATCTTTCCATCATGAAATGGCAAACCTTACTGAAGAGAAATGTCAAAAGAGCGGCAAGGAATCTGGCGTCGTTTGCTATCCCTGTCGCTCTACTTTTGTAGCGTCCCTGTTGAAAAACCCTTAAAAAACTTTTGTAGCGCTCTTATTGAAAAACCCTGTAGAAGGGTTACATCAAAGAATCTCATAATTTAATTGCTAATATACTTACGCTGTCTATCAATGAAAATGGGCATGATCAGTCTATTTTGATCTTTGAACCGGTTCAAATACCTAATATAAAATTTACATCTACAGAATAATTTTACTTTGAACTTTTTTCGTAAAATATATATTGACTTTATGCTCAAATAACTAAAACGAAAAACAAAAGGGGCCCTTTTTCAATGTGATCACTAATATCATATCATAGATGCATCAAATCAATAGCCCCTATTCCAAAAATTAGACTCCACAAATACAAAGAAATAATGTTGTTTGTTCGGCTACCATTACAAAAATGGGCGTGGTCACTCAATATCTGAAATATCTGCGTCACGTTATTTGTACGTTTTCCTAGTAAAAATATAATTATTATTGTAATTCTTCACAGCAATGTTTTAGACCTACTTTGCAAAAATTTATTTTCTTGACCTAGAATTGAGATATGTTGCAAAGTACCTCCGCTTTCAATTCACAAGTTATAACAATGTTCTTCGTACTGTTGTTGTTGTTGTTTTTGTGGTTATTGTTAGTTACTATATATATTGTTCCAAGTGTGTTGTGGTCAGCGTCAACTCGAACTGAAGAACAAGAAAATAAAAACCTAAAACTAGGCATATTATGCAAACGCAGCATGTTGGCCACTTGGTCTCTAAGCTACTACGTCGTTTGAATGTAGGAAAAGTCGTATTAATTTTAATTTTATTGTATTTTTGAAGAGTCGTTAGAGTAGTTGTGGTGGTTCTATTTTTTGTTTTTGTTGTTTGTAAATAATATTTGTAATAGGTATTTTGCGAGCTATTAAGTATAATTTATGTTGATGACTTTAAGTATTTTGATGATACGTCAGAAAGAAAAAAACGTCAGTAAAACTGTCAATATTCACATTTATTAATGCTCATTTGATACTTAATACGATTTTATATATATTATTTTTCTAATATGCAATATGGATTAACTGGGGCGGAGTTTTATGTGCACTATGCAAGCATTCTATTTAATCATAATTCAAACGTTACACTACATACCACACGCTTTTTCCAATTTCAATTCCAGCACAGCAATCAAAATAAATTGTTCACACCACCGCCAAGTTGTCATAAACTTCAAGAATTTATTACGTTTGCGATTGCGCAACTTCCTGTTCTCCATTCTCCGTTAGTGCTCTAGAGTTCTCCAACAGCGTGGTGCGCGCACGATTCGTGGCCCTGGACACTCGTGTCCCAGCCAACTGCGCGAAAGTCTCAAACGCCGCATGCGAACCGCCGCCGCAGCCGCCGTCAAATTCTTTTTGGAGCGTGTCGAAGTGGCGAATAGCTAGCTACGTATTGGATTTCATCTAAATTGAGTTTGTTTTCCCATTGTATGGTTTAAGCCAATTCAATTTAATACCGTGGTAACAAACGGCGACACGTTCGTCAATCAACCGGCAAGCGGAAAGCTTGATAGCCAGTCGTCTAGCCACTGGCACAACCTACGCATTGTGGCTGCTCTGAAAACCTAGTCCAGCATCCAACATGTGCAGCTATTGTAGGCTAAAATGGCCCACGGTAGGGAAACGAGCAGGTTCGATAGTTTTGGTGCTAATAAAAAATTCAAATTGGTTTTTTGTTTGTTTGCGTATCTAGATTATTAGACTTGTTAAGATATCGATCACAAATATGTTTGAATTTTATTGAAAGTATTACCGAAAGTTAGGCTTAAGTATATTATAGCGCACTTATTGGCTAATGTGGGTGGGAACATATTAAATATGTTGAACATTTAGTGCTTTATATAAAAAATTTTATTAGCCGTATAAAGAGTTAGAGATACTATCAAAAGAAAAACTGAAACACATTATCTGGAAGTTTTCAAAAACACACACAACATATATATTTCTCGCAAAAACCCACATCATTGTATGTTTTTGAATGGACCTTCGAAGTATTTGTAAGATGAAGAACTAGAACAATAAGTAGACTGAAGTAACAAGAAGAAGACGGCCATGTCTTCTTCTTATCATATTTTGGAAATTGGCAGACTATAGACAAAATAGGCCGCTTCGTTATCTGCTTAAAATATAACTAAAAAATACCCGACAATCGCAGATCAATAGAAATTTATGCGAAGAAGAATTTATTGAGGCATATTTCCATAGAGATGCTCAAAAGATGAATGAACAAGTTCGATCTTCTGATGCAAAAACAAGACCAACCCTCCAAGAACAAAAACGAGATAACTATGTCTTGTTCCTGTTCTGGCATTTGATTATTACTAGATTACTGGTTATTTTCAAAATTTCTGAAATCTTATGAAAAGATTTCAGACATACAAATACCAAGATTAAAAGAAATTGGTGGATTATACAATTTTGTAAAATTTTTAAGGCAGATTGAATCTTTCGATGCAAAAACAAGATCTACTTCCAAAATCCAGAACAACACTATCAAGTGTTTTTATTTTATTTGATAATTATTAGTCCCGGCATATTTTGGAAACGTCCAGTCCTGATTAAAAATACATGACTCTTTTATTAGAAGTTTTTGCAAATACACTTTCGATTTGAAGCAAGACCGAAAGTCGACCTTAGCAGTCCAGAAGTATGCACGCTGGACTTGCATTCTAAATGTCTCGGGTTCGAAACACGGTTGGCGATATTTCCCAACAAAACGTAGGGAATAAATTTCACAGCACAGTGGATATTGTCTCTCTGAGTGATGTGGATCTTAGCAGATATTTCAATAAAAAAAAATACCGAAGCAAGAACATGATCCAGACATACCTTGCAAGAACTAGAGCAACAAAAAGACTTACTATATCATGCATTGGACTTGTTCTTGCATGTGATCATTTCAGGACTCATGGCATATTTGTGAAAAGGGCAAAAAATAGCCAGCTACTTTGTCTGCATATAATACTACGAAAAGTAGCCGACATATTTCCACATACCTAATGGAAGTTTGTGGATAACGTATAATGGAAGTTTGTGGAACACGTATAATGGAACTTTGTGGAAAACGTATAATGAAAGTTTCTGGAAAACATATAGCAGACTTTGTGGAAAACGTATAATGAAAGTTTCTGGAAAACATATATCAGATTATAAAATGGTGTATAATTTTAAAGACATATTTCCGTAGAGATATTCAAAAATGCAAGACTCTTGCTCTTGAAGTTTTTGCAAAAACTTCAAGAGCAAGAACAAGGCGCAAAAACAAGACCTACACTGCAAGCATGAGACGTCTTGTTGTTTTTCTTGCATTTCACTATTCCAAGGCATATTTTAAAAATGGAATTTCCGTTTGTTGTCTAGCGAAAAATGAACATACCAATATTAAACTGAATTGTTTTCGTTCGATTGCTGTTTGTCGATGAATAGAGCAACTATATTTTCCAATCACTGCCTCAATTAATTGTCGTGTGAACAGATTTTTAAATTTTATATATAGAAGATAAATATATTCAAATAAAACTATATAACTCAGCTGTTTTCCTTGACTTTGTTAACTGTTGGAACATGTTAAAAATTCACATCAAATTGCTGCGGCTAAAGGCAGGTGTAGGCAACGTCTAATAACGGATGTCAATCACTGTCTTCACAATGTGGCCAATTTGGAAAATTTCACTTTTAACTGCACCGATTTTCCGTAGTGTTTTGCATCACAGTCAGTGTCTGCCTTGCCATGAATAAACTACGACTACTTACAGCAACCGAGAGCACGTACAGCACTTGCTGCAGCAACAAGTGCGAAGTTTTAAAGTTTTGGTATCGACTCGCCGAGTCAGCGCGGAAAAGAAGACAACGACAATGACGGTGGCGGAGGTGGTGATAATAGAGCTAAAGTTCGGAAAGGTATTTCAGAGAAATGCAACAAAAGAAGAACATATGCAATTGGGAAGGAATACTTATGGTAGGGTTCATGTTGAAAGACTGAAAAAAATAATAATAGTAATAGTAATAATAATAAAATGATGGTGACGGTGATGTGAAAAAGCAGAATCAGTTAATGTCGACAACATAAAAATAGATTTAAAGTGGCACTGCAATAAGCTGTGTTGTATATTTAAAATGAGCTATATAATTTCAATATATACATTAGCACAGGATAAAAAAATGTTTATTATGAATTTAAACAATATCGTCGTTGTAGAACGAAAAGTCACCAAAAACATTTTTTATGAAAAACTTAAATTTCGATTTTGTTGATTAATATTATAAAAAGTAATTAATGCATTTTTAAAAATGAAATAGCAATTGATAGATTTACATTTTCTAATCATGTGGTAAAAAAATCAAGATCATCGACTAAAAATTGACAGATATATAAAGATTTTAGTAAATGAATATTTGGCATTTTGAAAATGTATTTAGTGACTTTTCGTTCTACAACGACGATATTATGATTAAACTGTGGTTCGATGAACAAAATTCCTCAATATGATTTACATGTTTATATGTGTCTTCTGTATTTGATCATTTATGTGAAAAAAAACATACTGCATCTTTCTGCATTTCGAAACGTAAGACTATTAGACGAAACTAACGTAATTTTAAATAAATTTTAAAGTTTTAAAAGTCAAGTAACATAAAATCAAAATTTGTGTGACGAAATTTTTACGTCCAATTTTCGTTTCGTTGTTCGTTTCGAAAGACAGAAAGTGGGTAATAGACTTCTCATACACTTCCCATACTAGGGACATATCGGGACCATATCACTGACTAACTAACAATGACCAGCTAATATTAAATTATACTAGGGTCATGATAGGGAATTGATCTTCTTCATTCTTCCAAGCATCCTGAACAGGCCATTATCTTGTCTTCCCAGATAGGGTAAATTTTTACAAGGGCAAACCAACAAGATCAGGTCATTTACATGTCTACCTCAATTGGGTAAATTTCTGTGAGTTATACAAGGTGAATTCATAACATTGATGTATGACAATGCAAAGATTCATTGTAAGAAAATTCCATTGAAAATTCGGTAAATAAAATTTAAATTTTAGTATTTTGTAAACCAACTGAATTCGATCGAATTCAGGTACAACCAAAATCAAATTTGAACAAAGTGGAAATCATTTGGATTTTGATTGAGTGCTCAAATATGCCCAACTATTCTAATATTAAAAATAAATAATATTTAACGTATAAGGAAAAGAAAAATACCGCTGCTGCCAGCAAATAGCGACTATAAAGTGAAAGTCGTTACTGCCATGGACTATAGTGTGATTTTTTTTCTATATTCTCTGGAGCGAGTTATGAGTTCAGGGTGAATTCAAATATGAAATAATATGGATAGTAACAACATCAAAAAAAAAAAATTGCAGTTGAAGAGTACCATTTGCTAGACGCAGTAGCAGCAACATACATAATGCGCAACAAATGACTGATTATGACTGTGAGGTATTTAAAACGAAACAAAAAAATGTGTTTTCGACTGCGCAGAAATAATAAAAACCACTGGTGCAGAGTGCGCGCAAAATGACAGCGTAAATTATGTTGCTGGCATTACGTAGCACAAAAGATCGGCAACACTGCGTCTTGTTTTGCGCTTCAACATAAAACTGAAAGTTCTTTATTGTTGCAATAATTCTGACATCTAATGTTGATACAAATATTTGAATGAAGTAACTCCAACATTCACCTGGCCATAACAAAACAACAACATAACTTAATATTTTCATGGACTTGTTTGCAATTTACGTCAGAGAATTTTAATGTAAAACCCGATATTAAAGTTCGTACGTATTATGTTTGTGTGTGTTGCCACATGTGAGGCAACATTTTCGCTGTTGTCAACGAGAACGATTGCCACGAAGCTGTTGGCGCAGATGGCTAACAAAAGCGAACAACAACAACAATGACGACGACAACAACAAGTTGTCACATACCAACGGCAACAATTGCTGTTGCCCACTTTGCAGAAATTCCAAGCAAACACTTATTTTGCCTGCTACCACCACACGGCCTACGCACTCGACTTGGTCGGCCGGATCACATGTTGCAGTTGCGGTATTTGGCTTTTGTTGCTGTTAATTTTTTATTTTTTTTTGTAATTTACAAGAAATTTTCTACATTATCTATATAAATCAAAAGTTCTGCTGACATTTCGTGGGCAAATTAATATAAAAAAAAACTATAAAATTCATTTTTTTTTACTTCATTCATATTAAAATTTCTTATGTCATCAGTATTTTTAATTTTAAATCTGAATAGAATAAATACTATGTAGTTAAAAATATGCATTTCTGTGTAACATTCATGCACTTATTGGAAAAAATAAAAAAAAAATAATAGTGTTCAATAAATTTATTAAAAAAAAATAAAAGTTTTTCTTGAATTACAAATCATATATTGATCAAACAAAGATAATCAATATGTATTGATTAAAAAAGATATTTCAACATTTTTTTAGTAAGAAACAGCTTATTTTACAAATTTATTACCAAAATTCAATTGAGATCTCTATAAGTAAAACAGAAATGATTGAATTTAATTATGTTCATATTATATATGACTTGTCATTTAATGTAGATTAGTGAATCAATGTATTTATTGAATCGTATTTTCAATTATTCATCAGTATGATGAATTCATAATTTTTGGTTCTTTATTGACATATAAATACTCACTATGATTCATTAATATAATTAATTCTCTTCAGAATAATAAAGCCTGATTTGAAGAACAAAGTTTCTCAATTTATTATAATTTATTTTTGCGGTTATGTCATTAATAATGATATTCCGTGAATTTTATAACTTGAGTAACGCCACATGGAAAATGCATTTTCTTTAAGAATTTGTTGTTCAAGTTTTTTTTTTTTTTTGATTAAAAACCATGATTAATTTCTACTGAAGAACTGTTCATTATATTAATGACTACATCATTTAAATGTTATAAATTCATCATTAATTTGATAAATGGTTCAAAAAGTGTATTTAACTAAAACAATTACATTCATCATTTTTTACACACACCTTATATACCCAATAGGAAATAGCAACATTACGTAGTTGATTACTGCCTAATTATTAACGAATCGTAATGCATCGGAATCTCAATACTAATTTCTGTTTACTTTTACACAGACATGGCCTAGGGCAAGTATGCATTCACTGTAGATAACGAAGTAATGCTATTTAGGAGCCACTACCAATTACACACTGCATCCAAAGCAAAAAGGATCTGATAACCAGTCTCAAGGGGTACTTCCCATTTCAGCATTACTTTTCACGCAATCGTATTGGTCACTTTACACATTACTTTGTAGGTAGTAGTAATGAGGGATGGTCATTAAATGCGACTGGAGTTCACATTAGATAAAAAACAAATAATCAACATGACTTTGTAATCTGAGGGTAAAGGATGGTAGTTCTATTTCAGCATTACTACGTAAGTAGAAACTGGAACTAGTCATTTATATACATTACTGCTACTTTACAAATGGACTAATTCGAATTTTGTAGAATATGTATTGAAGAAAACATTGGTTACAGTTCGAACTAAGTCGGAATATTTCCCATATCTATAACGCTCATTCATGCATTTCGGAGAAAATTGAATTCCTTAGGAAATTTCATGCGATCAATTTCTGGGAAAAAACTTTTGGAGAAATAGCTTTTTATACCTGAATATGGAAGTTGAAAAATAGCACGATTTATTTTTAGCATTATTAACATTCTGAAGTGGTTGAGGTGATTGAACGCTACCTTTGTATATAGAAAACAATTTTGCTCATATTGATGAAATTAGTTCTTCAACCCATGATTCATTGTATTGAAGAACATTTTATAATATTGATAACTGCAACAAAAAATGTTATGCATTTTGATGAATGACGGAAAAAGTGTTCTTCAATATGATAAAGTGTGTGTAAAGAATACATTTATCAAATCAAAATTCTATCAAAATATTAATTTTACTTCATTTTTGCTATAGTTAGAGTTCTCAAGGTGTTCTTGTTTATTCTTTCTTATATAATGCTTGCTCGACATGCAAGAAATAGTAAAATTATTTGTACTTAATATATTTATATATAATTACAAATTTATATTAATTAAAAGTTATATTTAAAAAAAAAAATTATAAAAAAATTCAGATACATTTTTTTTACGAAAATAATTTTTTTTACGAACAAAATTTTGTGTTGAGATTTTTTTTTGACACAAAATTTATCCGATCAACTTTTTTTTTAATTAAAAAAAATGTTGTTTAATTTTATTTTTTAGGAACAATTTTTTTCTAATTTTATTTTTGAAAAATTTTTAAAACAAAAATAATTTATTTTGAAAAAATATAAACATTAGTTTTTTCAAAATAAAATGCAATTCAATGAATAATATCTTCCATATGATGAATGGTAGTTGTTGAAAATATTCATCGTATTTATGAATAAAATCATCATGTTTTATTTTTCACTAGCTGGACCCGTGCACGACTCGTGCCAAGATTTTCTGAATTCAAAGATATGGAGCGATTTTATTAATATAAAAAACATTTTATTATTTATATGAGGGGCCCGTGCTTAGCTGTTGAAGTTTTTTTATTGGTTTTATAAATGTGGTAACCAAATAATTCGCCAAAACAACTTTTCTCAAAGACAATTCTTTCTCAGACTGCGCTTCTCCGCAGAATTATTCCCAGTATAAATCTTCCCCGTAAAATCCACATAGAACGCTTTCCCGCAGAATTCTCCACGTAGAATTCATCCCGGTAGAATTGTTCCCGGTATAATTCTTCCCGTAGAATTCTTCCACGTAGAGTTTTTCCCAGTAGAAGTTTTAGTGTGGTGGGTTTTAATGTAGTAAGTTTCGGTGTGGTGAGTTTAGATGTGGTGAATTTTGGAGTGGTGAGTTTAATTGTGGTTAGTTTTGGTGTGGTGAGTTTTAGTGTGGTGAGTTTTAGTGTGGTGAGTTAAAGTGTGGTGATTTTTAGTGTGGTGAGTTTTAGGGTGGTGAATTATAGTGTGGTGGGTTTTAGTGTGGTGAATTTTAATGTGGCGTGTTTTAGTGTGGCGTGTTTTAGTGTAGCGAGTTTTAGTGTGGGGAATTTTAGGGTGAATTTTATTGTGGTGGGTTTTAGTGTGATGAATTTCAATGTGATGAATTTTATTGTGGTGAGTTTTAGTGTAGTGAATTTTAGTGTGGTGAGTTTTAGTGTAGTTAATTATAGTGCGGTGGGTTTTAGTGTGGTGAATTTTAGTGCGGTGAGTTTTAGTGTGGTGAGCTTTAGTGTGGCGAAATTTGAGTGTAGTGAGTTTTAATGTGGTGAGTTTTAGTGTGGTAAATTTTAATGTGGTGAAATTTTAGTGTAGAGAGTTTTAGTATGGTGAGTTTTAGTGTGGTGAAATTTTAGTGTGGTGAGTTTAAGTGTGGTGTTTTTAAGTGTGGTGAGTTTTAGAGTGGTCAATTATAGTGTGGTGGGTTTTAGTGTGGTGAATTTTAATGTGGCGTGTTTTAGTGTGGCGTGTTTTAGTGTAGCGATTTGAGTGTGGTGAATTTTATTGTGGTGAGTTTTAGTGTGATGAATTTTAATGTGATGAATTTTATTGTGGTGAGTTTTAGTATAGTGAAATTTAGGGTGGTGAGTTTTATTGCGGTTAATTATAGTGTGGTGGGTTTTAGTGTGGTGAATTTTAGTGCGGTGAGTTTTAGTGTGGTGAGTTTTAGTGTATCGAAATTTGAGTGTAGTGAGTTTTAATGTGGTGAGTTTAAAAGTGGTGAATTTTAATGTTGTTAAATTTTAGTGTAGTTAGTTTTAGTGTGGTGAGTTTTAGTGTAAAGAAATTTTAGTGTGGTGAGTTTAAGTGTGGTGAATTTTAGTGTGTTGAATTTTTGTGTGGTGAGTTTTAGTGTGGTGAGTTTTAGTGTGGTGAGTTTTAGTGTGGTGAGTTTTAGTGTGGTAAGTTTTAGTGTGGTGAGTTTTGGTATGGTGAGTTTAAGTGTGGTGAGTTTTAGTGTTGTGAATTTTAGTGCGGTGAGTTTTAGTGTGGCGACATTTGAGTGTAGTGAGTTTTAGTCTGGTGAGTTTTTGTGTGGTGAGTTTTAGTGTGGTGAAATTTTAGTGTGGTGGGTTTTAGTGTGGTGAATTTTAGTGTGTTGAATTTTTGTGTGGTGAGTATTTGTGTGGTAAGTTTTTGTGTGGTGAGTTTTAGCGTGGTGAGTTTTAGTGTGGTGAGTTTTAGTGTGGTGAGTTTAGGTGTGGTGAGTTTTAGTGTGTTGAATTTTTGTGTGGTGAGTTTAAGTGTGGTGAGTTTTAGTGTGGTGAGTGGTGAGTTTTAGTGTGGTGGGATTTTAGTGTGGTGAGTTTTTGTGTGGTGAGTTTTAGTGTGGTGAGTTTTAGTGTGGTGAGTTTTGGTGTGGTGAGTTTTAGTGTGGTGAGTTTTAGTGTGGTGAGTTTTAGTGTGGTGAATTTTAGTGTGGTGAGTTTTAGTGTGGTGAATTATAGTGTGGTGGGTTTTAGTGTAGTGAATTTTAGTGTGGTGAGTTTTAGTGTGGTGAGTTTTAGTTTGGTTAGTTTTAGTGTGGTGAGTTTGTTTTTCTTTTTCTTTCCTTTTTTTGTTTTTCATTTAGTTCGGATTGTGGTTTTATGTGATTGGTTTTGTTTTTGTATTTTTGCTTTTGTTTTGTGTTGTGCTTTTGCTTTTTTGTTTTTAATTTTTTTTTTGTATTTGAGTTTTTTGTTTCATGTTCGTAGCTGGTGAAAGTGCCGAGTTATATCGTGTTTAGGTTGCATGGGAGGTGCCACGCCTCTTTATCCAATCCCGCCCATATATATCCTATTATTCCTTCCAGACCATACCGCATCTGTGATAAAAATTTCAAGGAAATCGGATCAGCCGTTTAGACGGAGAAGCGGAACAAACGTGATTGCTTTTGTTTTTGTATTTTTGCTTTTGTTTTGTTTTGTGTTTTTGCTTTTTTGTTTTTAATTTTTTTTTTTGTATTTGAGTTTTTTGTTTCGTGTTCGTAGCTGGTGAAAGTGCCGAGTTATACCGTATTGAAAGTTTAGGTTGTATGGGAGGTGCCACGCCTCTTTGTCCAATCCCGCCCATATATAGCCTGTCATTCTTTCCAGACCATACCGCATCTGTGATAAAAATTTCAAGGCAATCGGATCAGCCGTTTAGACGGAGAAGCGGAACAAACGTGATTGCTTTTGTTTTTGTATTTTTGCTTTTGTTTTGTTTTGTGCTTTTTTGTTTTTAATTTTTTTTTTTTGTATTTGAGTTTTTTGTTTCATGTTCGTAGCTGGTGAAAGTGCCGAGTTATATCGTATTGAAAGTTTAGGTTGTATGGAAGGTGCCACGCCTCTTTGTCCAATCCCGCCCATATATAGCCTATCATTCCTTCCAGACCATACCGCATCTGTGGTAAAAATTTCAAGGAAATCGGATCAGCCGTTTAGACGGAGAAGCGGAACAAACGTACAAACGTACAAACGAACAAACAGATTTATTATATTAATAGGATAGGATTCTAAAATAAAACCAGTTGGGAAGGTTAGATCACATGGGAAATTTTAAAGTAGGTGTTATTATGATAGTTAGGATTATCAAAATTATAGTCGGTCTAATCCGAATATAAATACTCTACACATATGTGTGGTTACCACTCAAAGCGGTATATAGGTCACGAGGGTATACGAATCCTGAAAATAACTACAAACTTTCAATCGCTGAAAAATGTCCATTCATTTGATACCCATATTTACAAATGAGTAGGTGAACCGAATTTCGATTTTTATTTTTGAACCACAAGTCATTTCGCCGGAAACCATTATTTTCATGTATTTGAGCATGAGAGAATATAAATTTGACCAAAAAAAAGTTTACCTAAGCACTTATACAGTAAAATGGATCTGTAGATATAAATTTTGTATGAGGTATTTGAACATAAGTGGTCGGTTCTCAGGTCACAATGAACCGATCATGTCAATTTTCTTGTTCAGACAGCTTAGATATATAAGTAATCTAAATCTAAAGTTTCATCGCTCTAGCTCTTTTATTCTGTAATCGTGAGCAAAGGAATGTTGTGGTTGTCAAAATATTGTAAATTTTCATAAATTTGATTAGTATAACTCATTTTACGATTACTATATTTGATGGTAAAGTAATCGAAACTCTATATTGCGTAAGTTTAACCAAATATATATTTTAGGGAAGATTTGTTCTGTTCTTTTAAGATTATTTCAAACTACTTATAGTCTATATTTTTATCATTATATCGAAATAGTTAGCTATTCAATAAAACGTAATGTGATCTTTTAGGGTAGTAACAAAATGTTTGACTATATAACTTGATTAATGGCGGTAGGCAGACCTTCCGGAAACCAAATTCTCTATCCGTTTGTAAATTATTAGTTCTGTCAAAGTCCAAAGTCCGATGTTTACACAAGCGTGTCTAATGATTAAAACCAAAGCATCTGCAGCAACACATGGAACTCTGGCTGCTATTGCTGTTGCCGATGATGTTGTAGTTGTTGGTGATGATGATCGTTGTTGGCCAAACACTATGCCATTCGCCCGAAGCATGTTGCATGCTGCTCAAGTGCGATCGAGAGCTTAAGCTGAAGGAACAGGCAGCAGGCAGGCAGTTAAGCAGCCGTTGGGCAACTTGTGAGCCATGGCGTCGATGGCAACAACATTGACAGCAACATACCACATACTACACTTAAATTGATAGACGGCAAAGCGGTAAAACCATGTTTTGCGGCAATCGAGTCAGAAATCTTTGTTAGAATTTTCTGTTGCTATTGCTGTTGCTGAGACATTGACGTCGACTAGAAACCAGTTTGAGCGGCAGCAACATACTGGTTGTTGGCGCACCAGCAACAGCAATATTGTAAACAAAAGAAGGAAACGTTATTTCCTGGATGTTGTTGTTGCTTTTGATGTTGCTGTCGCTGCATTTTGGAGTTTGAAAAAATTGCTGCTGTATTTACTTTCATTGCGTTGCATCGTAGCAACAGATCCATGTGGCAGCTGGGACTAAAAATTGTTCAAGTTTATATTTTATAATGTAAAGAACTATGTGGCCCAGCATAGCGCTGGCAACAAGTGTTAATTAAATCGTAGCACTTTAATTTATTGCAATTACGCGTGTGCTTGGGATGCGTGTCTGCGATGCATTTTCCATTTTTTATTTTTTATTTATTTGTTTTTATTTTCAACCGGCAAACATGGCGTAATAATAGCACGTTTTTGTAATAATGTTAAGTCATTAAATAACCGACATATACAACCGAGTCATACATTTAATAATCAGACAATTAAATGGCTCGAATGTGTGCTACACGAACGAGCAGCGCAGCACAGCACAGTACAGCGCATTATTATGGTTTGACCCCAAAGTGTTGATGATATTTAACACAAATTAATTCTATGGCATTAAAGAGCCAAGCGCCGACATTGACATTCGCCTCCTTCGAGCCGAGCCACCACTCGAGCGCCACTGATCGCCTCTGATTGCCGCCACAACAATCAAGGTTAAGCGGAAAAATTGGAGCGTGTTACCGTTCGTTTGGAGCAATTTATTTGTGCCATAAATAGAATGACGACTACTTTAGGAGCACTTTTCATTCTGTTCATTCATTCTGTGCGAATTAATAACTTTATTACTGCGGATGTAATAGATACGCGCTACACTCACAATTCGACCTATAAATCGTAATTGTTAAGCGAGAGACCTTTGGGTTCAGTATGCTTGAGGGGTACATGGAGCAGCAGATTTTATTTTAATAGTTGGTACTTTCTCCATTTGTATGAAATTTACTACAAAAAAAAACTACAAACATAAATATAATATAAAGATATTTTTTGTTTGGAATTTGACCTAAATCACAAAAATAACAAGATTAAAATTATATCAAATAATGTGACCCACTTAATATAAAAATATCTTCAAATCTAAAATTGTTCTTCAGGTTTCTTTTAACTATTTTTGGTTCATTTTTAATATGTTTAAAAATTTATCTTCTTAAATGAATTCTTTTTTCAAACCATTATCCATTGCATTTAAGAAACTTTAATAATTTCATTAAACCAAAGAAACATTTTATACAGGGTGTTTGTTTCATCCATGTCAATAATTTAGGAGGTATGCCTCAAAATTATAAGACTTTAAATTTTTTTATTAACGAAAAACGCATATTTATTTTTTTTAAATTATACTCATAAAAATAATATTTTATACTATTGACTAATTTTAATAGTAAAAAAACTATTAATTTTATGATATTTTTTCCGATAATTCGCCGTCTTAAAAATTTTAAAAAATGTTTGTCCGAAATGTTGTATCGAAAAAAAAAATTTTTTTTTTTCAAAGAAACATTTTTTTAAACTTTTTTTATAAATATAATTTTTTAATAATAAAAAGTTATAATTATAAATAAATATATTACAAACCATTTTACTAATTTCTGCATGTCGAGCAAGCATTATATAAAAAATAATAAATAAGAACTACTTGAAAACTATGAGAAGTATGGCAAAAAATGAACGAAAATAAATATTTTGATTGGAATTTGGTTTAATGAACAACATTCTTTAATATGATGTACATTATGCTGTATTTTATGTATTTCTTCACCAATATAATGAAACGTATTCTGCTCATATATTTCATCATATTGAATCTAATTCACAAAATTGATAATAAATTCATAACATTGATATTTTGAAGTTATCAATATTATGAATCGTTCTGCAATACCATGAGTCATGGTTTGGAGAGCGAAATTCATCAGCATGAAGATGATTTTTTTCTGTGTATATACGAAGAATAATTCATAAATAGAAGGATTTTTTCATATATATATATTAATAACAGTGTCTAAATTAACGGCGTTCTTTTCATTTATGAAATTCATTTTTTCTATGCGTTTTCTATTCCGCCCGGATCAAGCACTATCATTTGATTAGCGTATAGAATATTTTACAGATGTTTAGTTCAATTTAAATTCTACTTGCACAAAAAATCGAGTAAATTAATTAATTTACCTTTGACATATTAATATTTTAAGCGAATGATCTGATTTATGTCATTATATCTAAAGTGACTCAGCCACATCTTTTGACAAATTTAATTGTTAAAGTTTATTGAATTCACCATCTTTAAAATGAGATATATGTTTCGAAGAGCCTTTTGTTTTTGGAATATCTAATAAGATCCACAGCACTCAGCCAGACTATATCCATTGTACTGTGAAATCTATTCCCTACGATTTTGTGGTTAATATAACCACGAGCGCCCATGCCCAAGCCGAGATTCGAAACCGAGACCTTCAGAATACAAGTCCAGCTATCTCTGAACTGTTGAGACCTAAGGGCCTTACTTCGGTTCATAAGATATGGACTAATTGAATAAAATACAATAAAAAAAAATATTAAAATACTATAAAACAAATTTTACAGTTTTCCAAACATATGGACATTTCCGAAAATAAGTTGCTTAAAATAATCTATCATTAAAGTATTTTTCAATCTACTAACGATTTCTAAAAATGTGACTGAATGATAAAACTTTTCGACGGTACTGGTACCATGTTACTCCGCTTCGTTTCAAAACATGAATAACAGTTGCGACTATATAAAAATACTAGCTGGATCCGTGCACGACTCGTGCCAAGATTTTGTGAATTAAAAGATATGGAGCGATTTTATTAATATAAAAAACATTTTATTATTTATATCAGGGGCCCGTGCTTGGCTGTGGATATTTTTTTATTGGTTTTATAAATGTAGTAACCAAATAATAAATCTCCGCCAAAACAACTTTTCTCAAAGACAATTTTTTCTCAGACTGCCCCGTAAAATTCTTCCCCATAGAACGCTTTCCCGTAGAATTCTTCCCGGTAGAAATCTTCCCGTAGAACTCATCCCGGTAGAATTGTTCTCGGTAGAGTTTTAATTTGGTGAGTTTCAGTGTGGTGAGTTTTAGTGTGGTGAGTTTTAGTGTTGTGAATTTTATTGTGGTGAGTTTCAGTGTAGTGAATTTTATTGTGGTGAGTTTTAGTGTGGTGAGTTTTAGTGTGGTGAGTTTCATTGTGGTGAGTTTTATTGTGGTGTGGTTTCTTTTGCATATTTTTTTTTGTATTTGAGTTTTTTGTTTTATCTTTTTAGCTTGTATATGTGTTGAGTTATGTCGTTTGGAATGTTTAGGTTGTATGGAAGGTACCACGCCCCTTTGTCCAATCGCGCCCATATATAGCCTATGACACCCTCCATAGTATCCTGTTACAAAATTTGAGTTAAATCGGTTCAGCGGTTTAGACGTGATGCTGGAACAAACAGACAGGCAGACAGACCGACAGACGGACCAAAAGTTTTATATATATAGATAATTTTTTGTTCGTAAATTTGATGCCGAAAAATGTTTAAAGAAAAAAAAAACAAATTATAAAACTGCTACTAAAATCAGATAAACTATTTCTATTTACCACAAAATGTTTGCAGGTGTTTTAAATTTCACACCAACAACACGATTTATTAGCAACGTCAGCAACATACGACAACAATTATTTAAAACGCAGCAAATGAAAGACAATCGGATTTATCTACGAAATAAATTACATAAACAAGAATTAAAATAATGTGTGCGGGTTTTTATGGCTAAGCAATCAGGGGCACGGGGGGGTAATTTAGAAAAATGAGCCGTTGCAGCAAAATTCTTTTGCAGCTGAGGTTTATTTTCGTGATTCCGATGTATTTGACATTTACGCCAAACAAACCTACAGTTGTGAGCTGGACTGACGGACGGAAACAAAAAATAAAAAAATAAAAGCACAACGTCTGTTGGCCACACCATTTGCAAGTAACAGAATTTTGCGATGGTGGCTACATTTTTTGTTCTTGCAATTTGCACCACACTGTGCAGCAGTTTAAGGTGATAATTTATGGCATGTATATGGTCAACGTTTTGGTTGGCATTATCGGTTAGTATACCGCATAATATTTCTATGTTTATTTTTCCTTTTTCTTTTTCTTTGCAACAAACCATTTTACGAGGTATTCGACTCAATAATGATAAACTATAAAAAAGTATATTATTTATTCGATATCTATTACGACAAAAATAAAATATAAAATTTTCTGGATAGTTCAAAATTTATAATATCCCTCCCTTTTTGTATTATTTCCTTTGCCGAAAACGTTCTGTATTTTGTCTGTTCTTAATTGACAATTAAAATTCAAAGATGTTCTTTTTCTTTCAGAAATTCCATCATCATCGCAATATTGCTACCAAGGTGAGTTTAGTATTTGATACTTTTAGTACTATTTAATAAAATCCATTATTTAACACAATTATTGCTTAATTGAAACAACTATGTTAACCAATCGGGAACCAATGTTAGAAAAGCATATCATAATAAAGCTATTTATATTTCGTTCTAAAAGAATTTATAGTATTTCTGAGAGAATTAATTTTAGGGCCAAGATCGGGAATTGAATTATTTCCATAACACTATCAATTACAAGACCAACATTATCACCTCGTGATCATATCTACTTTCATATGATACTTTTCTACTAGGGCTTGAGAACAATTCATAATATTAATGATAACAAAACATCATAATTATGAATTCATCATCAGATTGATGAACGATTGAAAATGTGTCCCTTAATTGTGTTCTTCGGAATTAAAATACATAATGAAAGTTAGTAAAATGAAAAAATTACAAAAATACGTTTATAATTTAATAATTGAATTACTTAATAAGATTAAATATTAATTAAAATTTCATCATATTGATGTTCAAATTCATAGCATACTATGTATATATTTGAAAATTTTGTTTTGAAAACTATATTGAATAATATTTTTAATATTATATGCAATTTTAATATTTTCATTTAATCATTTAAATCGCAGTCAAAATAATGAGTCACAGATCCTTTGCAAATTTCCTGTCAATATTGCGCTACCAATCGAATGCGATTTCCTTTTATATTTCCGCACCAGCTGTTTGTGCAGATATTTGTATTTTATTTTATTTTCTATAAGTTTTACATAAATTATATTTATTTTGATTTTCACTGTCAACAGCCCATTTGCAGGCAACCGTTTTGTATTATTGCTCAAATGTAAAGCAACAAATTGTTGGTAAAAACGTAAGAAACGCATTAAATGGTTGTGGCGGCACATGCGCCGCAACAAACGCATTTTTTTTACTGCGGCGGCTGCTGCTTTTGCTGCTGTCGCGGATGTTGTTGATGTTGCTGCTGCCGTACAAATCATTGCTACCGTAATTAGCATGGTTGTCAATAGCCATTTCATTGCGGAAATCGAGCAAGTTCGTTCAATTCAATTTTATTACATTTTTATTTGTAATTTTGCGGATTTAATACCTTTTTTACGACGCTTTTCATGGTCTCAAATGACATTGCCAGTCAATCAGAAAGACTTTGCATCAAGTTACACGTAGAAAAAGCTATTAAATGAATGAAAAAATATAAAATAAATAAATTAAAATCAAAAATGCTGTGTGATCAAATTTATGTTTAGGGCAAGCAGAAAATATTCATACAGTTAAAATATTTAAATAAATAGTTTAACTATTATTTATTCTGATCAAGTATTAAAAAGTACGGATACATTATAAACAATCTAGTATACATTTTTGCATTAAATAGTTTATTAATTCAAATATATTTATGTTTACACATAGTGAAAAATCATGGTTGTAGCATATGTCACAATAATTCCCTTCTTTGATTAAAAGATTTGAATAATGATGCATAAAGTTACACGTAGAATAAGATATAACGTAAATAAAAAATAATAATAAAACCGTATCAAAAATGCTGTATGATCAAGTTTATGTTTAGATTAAGCGCTAAATATTCATTAAATACATATATTATTAAATAAAAGGTTTAAATTATTATATATTCTTATCAAGTATTAAAAACATAAATTAAACAAAATATATTTTGAATTTTTCATTAAATAGTTTCATTAACCAAACATAGTAATGTTTACACATAACAACAAAAATTATGATTGCTAAACTAATTCCCTTGTTTGATTAAAAGATTTAAATAATAAAACATTAAGTAGAAAAAGGTATAAAAACCAATATAATAGTAGCAAATATGCTTTGTGATCAAATATATGTTTAGAGCAAACACAAAATATTTACACAAATAACTATATGTTTGCAAATATCTAAAATAGTTAAAAAATTATTGTATCTTTTGATAAAAGATTGAAAAAAAAACGGGTAAAGTAAAAAATTTGCAAATTTTATAATTTATACAATCATAGTTTATTAGACCAAACATACTAATGTTTACAAAGATCAAAAAATCATGATTGCAGCATAAGTGACTGTGAAAATTTTCCATAATTTTTTTTTAATGAATTTATAATTAATTTTTTGATATATAAATTCCGAATAAATTCCGAATGTATGTTGGTTCAAATATTATTATACTTGCTGCATAACAGCATGTTTTACGCATTTAAGGCAGGTTCTTAAATTAGTTTTTATAAATGTTTTTGCGCAGCGTACTTTAACTCGTGTTAGACCAGAGACATGGATTTATTTGCGGCGTGGCCCCAACTGTCCGTCGCGGCGGCCGCCTGTCTAACGTTCAATCATCACGTCATGAATTGCATAAATTTAAATATTGTAGTAATCACCACAGCATGTGACAGCAGAAAAGCGCACAAAAAAGGGCAATAAAATATGATTTTTTTTTCATAATATATGGGGTATTGCCTCCTAAGTGTGTCTTAAATGTCGTTTTTTTGTTACCGGTTATTGTGCGTAGCGCTCGGTGCAAAGTCCTCACATTGCAATATTCACACAATAGCCGCAGGATATTTAAGCGTAATCAGTGATACAACCAATCAATATTTAACATCAAAAAAAGTAACAAAAAAAAATCAATGAATTATTGATTTTTGCTACTCAAATGACAGACAATATGGATTTTTAACTTTCAGTTAATATACCTACCGATATTTTTATGTTTATAGTTAAATAAAATATTTATTGTCATTGAAAAGAAAGAAAAATATAATATTGAATTTTTGCTTTGTTGATTTGCCGTCAAATGAAAGCCGTCCGAAAAAAGTACTTAACTCGGTAACAACTTTAGCAAATTTAATTAACTCCATTGTTGTGGGTATCATCATCCGTCACCGTTGTTGTGGCTCTTTGGAGCTAATTAACATTGTTTGTATTGCGTATTTAGCTAGGCATAAAATGCGTAGGTTGTCTGTGCCGAAATATCTTATTATGCCGTAGCCAGCCAGGTAACCCACATTTTCTGTATTTTACACTCTGACGACTACAAGTGCCAGTGCTACTTCAGCGATTTGTATCTGGTTGTATTTCATGTAATTGTGATTTTTTTTTCTTGGTTTTATAATTATTACGTAATTTTATATACTTGCAAATTGTTTTTATTTGTTTTTTTGTGCTACTAAATGCAGTTTTAAAAGACCTTCAGTTTGTTTTCAAATAGTTTTTTTTTTCAACTTTTTGGTTCTTATTTCAATTTGTTTATGACACCATATTACAGAAATTTAGCCGAAGAGTTAGTTTGAAGAACAAACAAATAAAATCAAAATTACTTTGAAATTTAATACCTGTTTTAAATTTACAAAAGAATGACATACATACATACATACATACATACATACATACATACATACATATAAACATAAGTTGAACAATAAAAAAATAAAATCAAAAAACAAAAATATTATATTCTGTCGAACATTTAAAGATATAACAGAAACAAACCCAGCAGCAAATGTCACCAATGATTTCCCTATGTCAGTTCAGAAACATCGATGACCGATAGCATTTTCGCCCTGCAAAGCATTGATGACTTTTTCATACAAATGTCCACTGATTCATGCATGATGTAGCATTAACGATGCCATGCACGTCATTCATCAAGGAAGTCATAAATGATTGTCATACATCATTTTTTTATTATTTTATTTATTTTTTAATTATATATTCTTTTATTTATTTTATTTATTATTTCAATTTTATTATTTTCTTCTGTTCTCGGTTGGAATGGTATGTGTACTTGCTAATGTCAATTATGTACTTTACTAACGGCCATCATCTATCAACATCACTAATGCTTATTATCTCGCTTATATAAAAATTGATCCCTCAATTTGTGCCTATGAATTATATGGCAGGGTGATATCAAACACAAAATTTCTGTTTTACGCGTAATTGCTGCCCCTAGACGTATGTTGTATGCATTTCACATTGCAATTCACAACGTAAATGCTGCATACCTTTAGGGGCATGTGACGTGAATGTTAATTTTCATCAATGACGTCATCATTTCATCAATGACAGATTTTCACAATGTCATTGATATATGTATATATGTATGACATATGGTGTATGACGTCTTTAATGCAATGTCATTAAATAAATTGTTGTAGACATATTCATCAATGATTCATTATTGATGACCATGTCATCAATGAGGCCATTTCCTGCTGGGAATACAAAAATGAAATAAAATATCTTTCCAAAATAGTGGAATAATACCCAAATGAATCAAAAAATAAAAAAATGTTTTCAAAAAGTTGAGCGAACGTGAATTTTTTGATATTTATTAATAATAAAGTATTTGGTCATTTTTTTTTCAAAAAGTTATGCAAACAATTTTTAACTCAAAATATTGTTTATATATGTTAATGTTTATATATATTTGGATCAGTTATTTTGTCATGCAACTACACATAATAAATATTAAAAATCATACAATACTAGAAAATAAAGCAAAAAATAAAATAAAGTGAACATCAAAAACAGTAAAACTTTGGAGTTTTTATTAAATTTGTTGTGGATTTCGGTTAACTGTTATTTAGCTGTTAATTAGTAGTAGCAATTGAAGAAACAATTCAATAAAAAATGTTGCTCAAAAGGCAATGTATCACAGAATTAGTAATACTATTGTCGAAATGAGTAGAACCTCTAGTATGCTTTTCAGGTAATTTAATAAATTGTGCTTTTTTCTGATTTTTTCAATTTTAACTGGTTACTCTACACAACAGACATTCTGCGCAGCATTCAAAACTATTTTTGTATTATATAGAATGACTCCCTGATTCCGAAGACATAGTTAAAAAATATTTCTTTGGATAGGTTTACAAGATATCGGTCAATAACATTCAAACCGAGCTTTCACAAAGGTGGTCACAAATATTTGTAAATATATCGCGTTCCAAATAACTCACATGATCAAGAATTATATCAAGTGAAAGCCAATTAAACATTCAATAAACATTTCTCACAACATTTTTAAATTCGTTTACTACTTTAAGAAACTCTATTGAAGGACTTGAAAAAAGTATTTTTTCAAACAAACATTTTAATTCAAAAATGCATTTAAAAAATTGGAAAAAATCGAGAGGTTGCAATATTCCAAAATTATTCCACACACTTCCGAAAAATGGAGCTATCAGTGACAAAAATATATGGGTGGTATTTACGGATAAAAAATTATGTGAAAGCATTGTAATTTGTTGCTATATAAATCGGTATAAAAATAATCAGTTGGGAAGGTTAGATCACATGGGAAATCTTAAAGTTGGTGTTATTATGATAGTTAGGATTATCAAAATTATAGTCGGTCTAAACCGACTATAAATACCCTACACATATGTGTGATTACCCCTCAAAGTGGTACAGGTCACAAGGGTATACGAATCCTGAAAATAACTACAAACTTTCAATCGCTGAAGAATTTCCATTCATTTGATACCCATATTTACAAATGGGTAGATGTACCGAATTTCGATTTTTTTAATAACAAGTCATTTCGCCGGAAACCATTATTTTCATGTATTTGAGCATGAGACAATATATATTTGACTAAAAAAGTTTACCTAAGACATTATACAGTAAAATGGATCTGTAGATATACATTTTATATGAGGTATTTGAACATAAGTGGTCGGTTCTCAGGTCACAATGGACCGATCATGCCAATTTAGATATATGAGTAATCTAAATCTAAAGTTTCATTGCTCTAGCTCTTCTATTTTTTCTGTAATCGTGATTTCAACAGACAGACAGACAGACAGACAGACAGACAGACGGACAGACGGACGGACAGACGGTCAGACGGACATCGCTAAATCGACTCAGGAGGTCATGCTGATCAAGAATATATATACTTTTCCATACCGGAGATGCTTCCTTCTGGGTGTTAAAACGGCGTACCAAACTGAATATACCCTTTCACTCTTAGTGTAGGATATAAAAATGTAGGCCAATCACACCAATTTTTGAGCACGTATTAATAAATGATTCTTTGTAACTAATTTAAGTTTTATAACTTTATCTTGAATACTTTAGAAGATATGGGATCCTAAATAGTAAATCCATATCATGTATAGGGTATTTGTAGTTGAGCACGTTGACTAATTTGACTTTTTTTCGAACTTTAAATTATTTTTCTACTAAAATATTGTTAGGAAAATTCAGTCTATGGAAAACTGTCCTAAAAGTTCGTGTCTCTGGATTGTGTACAAAATAAAAAACACTCTTATGTTTGGTTTAAATTATAACAAATAACTTTATTAATTCATATTGATAAGCACCTTTACTAATAACAAATTCTAACAACTGCTGCATCTACGCTATTTAACTTGGCATTGTTCTCACACGAGACGTACTCGACCACTTTCCAATTACTACTGAAGTGCTGTGCCTCAGATGCGGCGCCCTTATATACTGCATGCATTTAGTTCGACACGTTTCGAGAAGCTTCGACATGTTTCGAGAACCTTCTACTCGTTTCGTAAATGACACATGCTATTGGCATTCGCACTTATGTGTTTTAATGCGCTGATCTTTTATCTCTTTCTCGCACATTGCCTCAAGGCGCAGAATACTCTTCCGTCTCTTTCTAAAACACTGCTTAGTGAGCTGAATTGTCTTCCGTCTCATTTACGCTTGCACAGTGGAGCAAATTACCTCATTTCGTAACAATATATTGAAATTAAATTTCATCGCATTCGAAAAAGTATTTTCCAAGTAATCGTGTATAGGCGGACAGACAGACAAACGGTAATGTTTAAAGCGACTCGAATAGTTAAGCTGATCAAGAAAATATATACTTTTCTTAGCGGTCATGACTTCTAAGATGGGCTAATATTTTTCACATACATACAGTATAACCTGTAACTCATAAAACACAAAATAGATTTTTTTTATTTTTCACTCAATTCTAATGCTTTCACATGATTTTTTCTGTCCACAATATGTATCTATTTATAAAATACATGAAATGAAAATTTCCCAAAAACGTTACGTAAAGAGAATAACTAAAAACTAAACTATTTAAATAGAAATGATATTTAAATATAAACTATTTAAATACAATGCGATATAAATGATAATATGTGTAACAAAAAAGGTTGACCTTATTGTTTAGATGTCTACAAGTGTGATTTGTAATAGTTATATCCCGTTCACATGATTTTAGCACATATATCTTGTTCCGTATGTTGTACGTTAAAAAAAACCCTAGAATATTCTCGTGCAGTTTCTCATGTTGACACACAAAATACTGCTTGGACGATACAAGACTATTCCATTTTATGTTTCTATTCCATTTCCATACTAGGGCGACAGATAAAATCGTAGAACAGATTTTATATTCTGATTGACTCAGTGCCGTTTTGCATACAATTATTATGCAGCATCAGGTGTAAAATCATGATAAGGAATAGTGTTAAATCAACATCGACATTAAATATTGCACTTTATAAAGCGGCAAAAGATACTTGATTCGCATGCAAATTGCAGCCACAGGACGGACGAAAGCGCAAACGGCAGACAGACAGACAGCGCACGTGACAAGTGAGAGTGGGCTGTGTTGATTTTCAGTTTTTTTTTGCATTTTTCTTATTTTTGCATTACGATTGACTGACAAGTTGTGAGATGCGCGTGACAGTAAAGCAAAATTTTGTCTACGAATCGTGTTCGAAATCGTTTTTCCTGTGTTTTATTTTTGTATTTTATTCGTTTCAAACCTGCAGCTCTACTGGCTGCCTCAAGGCATGTAGGATATTTTTTGGTAAAAGGCATTCGAAACAAGTTGTTATTTATTAAAAATTTGCAATTCAGAAATGTGTTTTAATCTTGTTGTCGGGCAATTGAGGAATTAGCAATGTAGTGACAGCACAATTTCTAATGCAAAATAGTAGGTTGTCAAGTTGAAAAACTAAAAAATGTCAACTGTCACAAACGACGACGGAATGATGACGAATTGATGCCTGTTTGAAGTAGTGCGTAATGCATTTCCGTGTTACTTTATTTCGTAAATGTTCAAACATTGAGCAGTAACTGAAAAATTAATAAATGCAAAATATGTTTTTCTTGCTTTTAGCAATAACTCTGGAAATTAATTTAAATTCTTAATGCAACTGGTTTAATTTTTTAATGATTTTTGCAAATGTTGTTGTACCCGGAAATATGGCGCAATTGCTTTGCACTTAATTTAAATATATTTATGCATATTACATAATTAGATACAGTATGTTAAGTGCCAACGTCATCATCATATTCATCATCATCGTCAAATTGGGTCATCTCTGTGGACTTTGAAGACAAACATTGAGGCATTCCACAGTTTAAAATTGAATCACATTCTACTTTGTAGTTTAGATTAATTTAAAAATTTTGAATTTCAATTTACTGTTCAATATGATGTTTTTATGTTCAATATGATGTTCTTTAACATCAAATTTACACACAAAAATGTGTCTGTAATAAAAATGTTTATGATATTTAATTGTTAAATACTGCTTGCTTGATTTATAAAAATATGATTTTGATAAAAACTAATATTTTTCTTTTTTAAAATAAAATTCGAAAAAAAAATTATTGGAAAAAATTTTCCAAACAAAAATTTTCGAAAATATTTTTTTTTTCAAATATTCTTCAAAATACTTTCTATTTTTTTTTTACAAAAAAAAAAAAAATTCATTGAAAATATTTTCGAAATTTTAGGCATTTCGTAAAATGAAAAGTTAAACAGAAGTAAAAAAGTTAGTAATTATGATATATAGTTTGGACTATGCTCTGGATAACCCATAATAATGTTTGTGTTTTTCAGGTGATCCTAAATACGAATGATGGAAATCGTAACCGTTTCAAACCGTTTAATTTTTAATAGCGAAACCGTTACCGATAACGAAACGAGGAAGGAACCCGGAATCGAAACCGGTATTCGTTTAGATTCAATCATTGCTAAAGTCTAAAAAATAATCCAAAGATAGTCTTAAAATATCAACATTTTTAGAGTTTAGATCTAAATATCTTCAAAATAGTTCGGAATATAAGCATTTATTGCTATTATCTTTGAAAATTAAAGGGAAAATTTCGATTGAAGTTTTTTTTGGAAAACTTGTTTAATAAGGGACTATAGAATATTTTTTAAGTACCTATTCTAAAAAGAGGTTAAAAAAGGCATAGAATTTTGAAAGCAATCTGAAATACAAATGATAATGGAAATTTCTACGGGTGCATTGCACAGTTTAGAAATCAGATGATGAATTTTATGTAATGTGAATTTTTAACCGTTGAAATTTGTAGTGCCCCCAACTTCGTAATTTTCAACACCAAAGTTTATTCAACCTAAGTGCCAAGTTTTTCATGATTTTATTTCACAAATCATATATTTATTAATATTTTTTGTAACTCTAGGAAGTTTATGCGAAATATATATTTTTATTATATTCATCATTAATATTTTTTTATTTTCAACTCAACATTAACTCTTTAATTTTTATTTTTATATTGTCCATTTTATACATTTTCTTTGGCACATTAAAAGCACCGCAAATACCCAGTATATGCAAATTTTAATTCGAAAATAAGTGAAAAGCAATTTTAATTAGAAATATAAAAGATTTTCTGTGAACTGATAACAACGACAACCGGACTTAACCGGACCAGACCAGACCGGCTGACCTATGCTTTTTTTTCGCACAGCAAACATAGTTAAAAATCTGCAGGAAACTGGCGGCACAGAGATTTTCATCCCCCACTATCGAAAAAAATAGAAAAAATACATATTACATGAAACGGTTGAAGCTTCAACTTCAAAGCGACCCACTCCGCTGTCTGTATTGAGCGCCGCTTATCGGTTCAAAAACGTTTTGTCGGCAAAAATACGGAAATTGTCTACCGCATGCGTGCCATAAAATGAAAAACAAATTGCAGCGCAAACACGTAACAGAAGTTTTTGTTTTACACTTGTTATATTTTTGTTGTCTGCTACTTTTTGTTATTCCTCTTCAATGCTCCAATCGACTGTTATAATTCTGCAATGATTTATTTGTTTAATAATCAATTTCAATGTGATTCGAGATCGAAAGTTGCTTTTGCATGCATTCAATGATTTGTCAAATTAATATCAGATGCGGATTAATGCGATGATCGGTTGGATGGTGGCGTAATTGAAAATAAAAGTCGAGTTTAAAACAGGTATTAAGTAATCTAATAAAAAATAATTTAGAAAAATAATTGAAAATGAACATATCAAAGTTGTAGAAGTATATTTCAAAATTGATATAATTGGTTTGAAAATGCGTTTCGGATCGGGTGTATAAATAAAGATATTCGTGGATGAGAACATGTTAATCCAGTTATTTAAGTAAATCAGGAGAGTTATTATGCAATATGATAAAATTTTTTAAAATTTTAGGTAAATAAAAATTCCATTGTCGAAAATTAAATTTTCCATAATCAAAATCTTCATAATCAAAATATCCAAACACAAAAGCCCCAAAATCATTAGTCCTTAGCACAAAAGTATGAAGAAAGTTCGAGATTTTTGGAAATGTCTGTGTATTTCATAATTTGATATTGGGGGATTTCGTATTTGAGGATGTATTTGATGATTTTGTATTTGGAGATTTTGTATTTGGAGATTTTGTACTTGGGGCTTTTGTGTTTGCGAATTCACATTTGAGGCTTTTTAAAATTTTGGAGCTTCTGTGCTTAGGAATTTTGTTTTTGGGGATTTCAAGTAGATCCCTTAATGTAAATTATATTTTTTATATTAAAGTACGTTGATTAAAATTCGAAATTATAATTTGTTTTTGAAATTATTTTTGTGATAAAACTCCAAACAGTTATGTGTTATTTCGGAATATCGTGAATAAATTGGCTATGACAATGGTATAAAATTGCTTTAGTTCGACTAGAAAATGTTCGTGTAGCAAACTTAAATTCTTCTTTGTTAGAATTCTTAATAAGAACCGTTTTATTACTCACTCGAAAAGAGTGCAGTGAACTTAAGAAAACTTTTATTTTTTTGGTTTTTTTGTAAAATTCAACCGTCCAAAATAAAATTAACTTGCATGTCAAAAGCAAATATTAATCGCATTAAAATAATACTACACTGAGTGCATTACACGCAAAAGCTGCATAATTCGTGGAAGTCTTAAATTGCTGTGCGCGAATTTCAGAAAATTCATCACTCAATGTCTTTGTTTTATTGAGAAACCGCAAAAATTTCACACACTGGCTACTAATTGAATTATTGCTCGGAATAAGGGAGCAAAACAATGGTAGATGGCGGAAAATGTCATTGTTCGACGCACGGAATCACGCAAGCTGTCAAAAATTTAATTACTTCGAAAAAATGCACAAAAAAACAAAGGCATGTCTTGTAGAAAGATTATAAATCATGAAAACGTTATTAATTTTCAAAGTTTTCTCTTCCGTTTTCTAGGAAAAATATTTCTTTGCCACAACCTAGAAATGAAAATGATATTAATCTCTATTCACTTTTATAATCATAATTTATAATTTAGAGACCATCTATACAAGTAGAAATTCCGGTTATGATGAACAGATAATGTGGTTATTTCAGAAAGTCAGCTCAAACGAGGTAAAAAATCGGAGGCACGATCTCCTTTCAACGCAGTTTTGCTATCGGGTACTTTTTAAGGGTCATGTTTAGGTCCCGATTGGGCAGTTTTTGATTGTTTTGTTTATCTTAACATTGCCGATAAAAATGTATTTTTGAATACCTGACAAATAAGCTTTTGGCCATATAAACCCTAATAGAAATTATTATTTTTAGGGTAGACATCATGTTTTTCATATAACTGAAGGGTAATACAAGGAAAATGTTCAATGATCATGACCCTACTTATAGCGAAGGTAGTGGAAATTTCCCTATTATGGCCAGTTCCTATTCGTCGTATACTTGTTTAGGTTATCACAAGAAAAAGTTCAATGATCGGTTTCCTGCCATGAATCAATTAAAATTACTACTATGGATGGTAAGAATGATGAGTCCAGGTCAAGGCAATGTTCATGTTTATCCTTATAGAGTTTACTGGAAGAAAACTAGCTAATTTACTGAAATTTCGTATTTTTATTTATGCAAAACAGAAAATTGTGATCTTTGGAGTAAATATAAAAATTAGAGCTATCGATTAGCTGACTATCCGGGTACCCGGGCTACCCGGATATACCTATATGGTATCGAGATATAAATCATTGGCATAAATAAATTGATATGCTTTTATTTTGACGTAATTAAGATAATTATCATTCAAAAATATTTGATGTGATTACTAAAGCTTTCAAAATGTATTGAATTGAACTAGTAATCGGACAAAATGCAGAGATATGTATACTGTAAAATTAAAAAAAATAATTTGAAATCATTTTTAATGACCAAACGGCACTTACTAATTCACATCATAATGAAAACGTATTATATTTAATTGTTCTGATAGATATGTATTTATTTAGGCAAAAATACTGATTTTTGTTTTTCCTCTATCCTATGCCGCTGGCTCTAATTCGAAAATAATTGCTAAAAATATCCAAATTGCAATCATCCGATTCAGCAACTAATTACTATAGTATATATATATAACATCATCACAAATCGAAATTTCCAAGTTTCTTTGGTAACCCTAAATAATACAGAGCAGTTGTATAAAAATGATCTTGGTTCGGGTGGTGTTGCTCAATTTGCTAATTCTGCAATCAGTCGATTCGTGGGCAAGTACGCTATATATCTACTTTATAACGGTTGTGCTAATTTTTTTTTGTACCCTCTAGCGTTCGTTTCTTTTCACATTTAGCGGTATCAGCTGCACTCCACGATCTGCGCTCGTCGCACACATTAACTGTTCGCTGGTCAAGCTGAATCGGCGTCAGAATGGCTTCAATCTCTATATGCAATTCGCCGAAGAAATAAGTCAACCGTTTATGGATTTCATTGTCAGTTATCCACGTCCCAAGGAGCCCGATTTTATTGTCTTCAATTCCAGTCATTTGGACGGTTGTGAGTTTTTGGCAGCGCGCAATTCATTTCATATCATGAAAATAGTACGCAAAGAATTTGGCAAATTTGCAAATCTGCCCGATAAGTGTCCGGTTCCAAAGGTATTCGACTGATAGATTTAATTTTTATTTTTCTTAAAAACTGCGCTTATTTCTAATTATAGGGCACCATCATAAATGTTGTGAAGTTTGTGTTAAACCCTGATAGCTTTCCGCTCTATACTCCGGAGACCAAATTTGTCACAAGGGTACAGTTGAGTTCTAAAAATAAACCTATCTTCGAGCTAGTTATTAATGGCAGTTGTGAGTTAAAGAACAAAAATCGTTTGAATAAAAAAAAATAATTTTTAGGAAATTGGGTATTTCTATAATCAATCAGAAATACCCAAGAAAAAAAAATCTAGTTACACAGTTATTTTTTATTTCTCAATCACTATCTCTCCACAAAATTCAATCAAAATCGGAAGACATCGTGCCAAGATTGATATTTCTGACCATTGACCATTTTCTCTAATATAATTTTAGAATTAGATTTTTAATAGTTCCCATCCATGAATCATATCAAAAGAAAATAAAATTCGTTTGGTGCAGAAAAAGAAATTTCAAGTTCATGGTCAGTAAAAGTAGCAATTTTCGAATTAGTAAAATTGCTTTTGTCTGTTTATTCACTTTGCCGCACCTCTTGCTAACTAGCCTAATGCATATCCTTGAGAATTTGCTACAACGCCGTCACGCCCAACAACTAACCTTCAAACACACATTACGCCCTGTTGACCACTTCCGTTATTAAAGTTTCTTTCCAGGGTTCAAAGCACGTCTAGACTGCCGTTGCACATTCATGGCAACCATCGGTTAAATTGTGCCCATCGCACCAAAACACATACACAAAACTATAAATCCTCCAAAGTTTCCAGCAATAACAAAAATATAGCATATTTGCATGCAACGTTCGTCGTAAATTGAAAAAATAGCGTCAAAATGCTTTTGTAATGTTACTCCTTTCTTTTGATTCTATGCCTATTTTTTGTAGTACTTCGACTTTGATTATTTCTTTAGTACATACCCGGCAGAAACGAAACGACCAAGACTTTGGCATATATAGTATTAGGCTATAGCAGAATCTTATGTATGCAGTGCATATGTTATATAAAACATTTAATGTAAATAAGTTCAACTTGTGTGCCAAGTTCTGAAATGTCTTTTGCAGTGCCGTCCAAGAGTTGGGTATTTTTGGCACAGGTCCCGTGCGGTCACACACAGCAAATGGCTCAAATCTTGTTATAAATTTCGAGTTTTCCCTATCCTACATGACTTTGTATTGGGGTAGGCTTGACATAAATGAATTCGTTTATTGCGTGTTTGAGTCTAAATACTGATTATTGTGCTTTAAACATGCAAGGATATGGAATAATGAAATGTTAAAGATTGCAGCTCCCTTATATACTGCCTGCATCAGTTCGACACGTTTCGACAAGCTTCGACTTGTTTCGAGAACCTTCTACTCGTTTCGTGAATGACGCATGCTATTGGCATCTCATTCGCACTCATGTGTTTTAATGTGTAGATCTTCCCTCTCTTTCTCGCACATTGCTTAGTCGCTGAATGATCTTCCCTCTCTTTCTAACACATTGCTTAGTGCGCTGAATTGTCTTTCGTCTCATTTATTATTGTTGATTGCTTGTACAGTGGGGCAAATTACCTCTTTTCGTAACAATATTATGTAAACTTTGATAAAACCAATAAGAAAGGTTAGGATACATGAGAAAGGGGGACATTTTTGATAGTTGGTGTAATAAAGTAAGTAAGAATTATATAAGTTATAATAGGTCAATACCGATCTAGCCTACACATAGGTTATCAATCATATTGCTTTTGAAAGGACAGTCGTACTATTTCATAGGCTGTTCTTCTTAAAATTAAGGAAATTACTATTTGTTCTTCTATTCTCTAGTTTAGTTCGGAATGCAGATGGAAATCATTTTAAAATCGAGGAGCCTACTAACGGTGTACTGAGGTTTTAATTTAGGCAACCCTATTTTCAGTGATGTCACTTTTACATATTTTTTATAAATGATTGAACATTTTGTTGCGTTTTGTTAAATGTTGAGGAATGTTACGACTTTTAAAACAAAATTTGAAATTTGGAATTTAATATAGAAACATTAGGGTGATCAGCAATAGATCGTCACAAGTAATATAAGTCCTATTATGTCCTTCTTTTTCCTAATTAAGGATTAGTATCGTTAGGTATACATCTAACTATATGTAAATTCAAATTAAGCATTTTTTTTACCGAATTTTGTTTTTCGAAAAAAAAATTCGACAAAAAAATTTGTCCAAAAGAATAAATTTTCAAAAAATAATATACGATTTTTTTAACGAAAATTAAAATCTCCAAAAAAAAATGTTTTTCGGAAAAAAAATAGTTCGAAAATAATATTTTTTTTCATTTATTAATAAATATATTAGAAGAAATTTTACTAATTTATACATGTCGAGCAAGCATTAAGTAAGAAATAATAAAAAAGAACTACTTGAGAAAGGAGAAGTATGGCAAAAATTGAACGAAAAATAAATATTTTCATTGAAATTTGGTTTGATAAACAGTATTCATAAATATGATGTACATATATATTGTATTTTATGTATTTGTTAATTAATATGATGAAACGTATTCTTCACATGCCCTTCATTATATTGAAGAACACTTTTGGCCATTCATCAAATTGATAATGAGTTTATTGCACTGATGTTTTGTTTTTATCAATATTATGAATCCTTATTTAATATAATGAATAATATAAAAAACACGAAATTCATCAATATGAAGATGATTTTTCTCTGTGTTCGATAGATTTGATGTGTACAAAAGTGGGAGTATCACAGTCTTCTTCTGAACGAACAAACCTATTTTTAATACCAAACAACCTATATAAGTAATCTAAATTTTAAGTTTCAATAATCTAGCCCTTCTTGGTTCTTGCAATTATGATTTCAACAGGCACACGGGCAGATAAAAGGACACATACGATCACTCTGATCAAGAATTACAGGAAACCAAAGTGAACATATATCTTCCATTTTAGTTTGGATATATTTTAAAAATATATAAAATAAAAGCTTCTTATAATGTACTAAATGTTTCAAGAGCACATACCTAGTAGAAATTTTCCTATTGGTGAATTTATAAGCATGAACTAATCATATTAGTCTTGAATTCAATTGAAGTTTCCGATCTGGTTTATCATAGGATTCACCATATGATCATAGGGTTTACCAGAATATTAATAGTTTTTTGATATAAAATATATGTATTAAATGTAGGCTGTATATAAATACACCCGGAAAAAAATATTATATAAATATTAGTTTTTTACTATTGAAAATAGTCAATAGGATAAATTATTATTTTAATAGGAAAATACCATTAAATAATAGAAAATACTGTGACATTGCCATTGAGTTTATATGAAAAGATTTATTTTTTGTATACTAGTAAATCAATAATTGTCCTATTGACTAATTTTAATGGGATTTGAAGGAATTTTTTTCTGGGTGTAGCTTTAACGATTTTACTGGATAATGTTAACTTATTTTTTATTATATCGTCGTTGTAGAACGAAAAGTCACCAAATTCATTTTCAAAATGCCAAATATTTAATTATAAAAATCTTTAAGTAGCTTTCAATTTTGAATCCATGATCTCAATTTTACCGCATGATAAGAAAATGTAAATCTATCTATTGATATTTCAACTTTAAAAAAAGCATCAATTACTTTTCATAATATTTAATCAACAACCCTAGTAGAAATTTTGGTAGGGCCATGGTCATGAAGTGATCATGTCATTATTTGAGATGATCGGGATATGACGAGGCCCATAATGTCCTTGTAACGCAGTGTCCTGATCATGTACTGACCTCAGGCCATGATCATGTACTGATCGGGCAATTCCCCATTTTATTATTTACCCGACAATTGCCTGGTCAGAGCCCGAGCATAATAGGGTTCCTCTCATTAAATCTCGATCATTGTCTGATGTCATTTCGTTATGAGGAACAAATAATGTAGCTATGATCGGAAACATTGACTATTTAGATAATGCAAACCCTGGTATGGTAAGCATTATAAGGGCATGTTAAGGTAATGATCATATTTTCTCTAATAGGACTTACCCAACGAAAACCCGATCATTTCCCGATGGCGCATCGGGCAAATTTCTACTAGGGAACTGTAAAGTTAAGTTTTTCATAATAATGTATTTGGTGATTTTTCATTCTAAAACGACGATATATTCAAATAATTTTTATACGCTGTACTATTAAATTAAGGAATACGTAACCAATTGCGAACTAAATTATACCATTAAATTTACCATTGAATCGATCAATTGTATTGTTGATTGATTCATTGTTTTTTTTTTTTTGTTTGAAAGATCATAAATAATTTCAACAATCTATAAATACTACATAATATAACTGAATTAAACTAGACACTATTAATTTAAAAGTTTATTTGGATATATTATTTATGGCCGTACCATTACTACAAAAATAGTACCATTAACTAATTTATGTATTTTTTCAAATTTGTATAAAAAAAAAAGAATTTTGTTAAAACTTTATACAATGTTGTATTTTATGAAGCCTAAAGGTTTATAAGGTACGGAGACCTTTTTCCTATAATTAGATGGAACTCTTCAAATTGGATTGATCTCTTCAAGATAGTATTTGATTTTTTTTTTTGTCTTTTTTTTGTCATATTATTTATAAGTGGAAAACTGCAACTATTAGCATCAAAATTCATAAAAACATGCAAAATATATATTGGACTTTTTCATATTGCAATAAGTTTGTTTGTCCTCTGGCAACATCAACATGTGTCGCACCTCAATATTTTTATTGTCAACATGCCAAATATGATAATGTCAGCTTCACAAAAAAAAATAGGTCACGAATTCCCAATTATTTTGTTTATCTTTAAATATTTATATTTTCATTATATTTAATTGTTTATATTAAATTTTTTGTACATTAATTTTTGATGTTTATATTTTTTTTATTTGTAATTTTTGCACTCAAAATTGTCATTAATTAAATTCACGTTTCGTTTTACACCAGATTTGTGTGTAGTTTATCTGGTTGGACCCTGAGTTGTTTTGGCAGTTGTTGGTCGTCATCATCGTTGTTGCCGTTGCCATTGCTGTGATTTGCAATTTCAATCACGACTTAGACATTTTGCTATATTTTTGCGAATTTAAAATAAAAATATTAATTCAAGCCCACTAAAGTTATTAAGACTTGACACAATTTCGATTTTTTTTCTACTGTTTTTTAAATTTTATTTCTTTAATTTTTTTTTGTATTTTGCTTGCGAAAGAAATAATTGTACGCGTTAATTCGGGCTTTGCAACAAGTGGTGGGTTTTGCTGCCGACAATTTTCCACAACAACAAACCGCAAACAATTCCATTTTTCAAAATTCTCATTAGGGTCAATCGCAGATTTGGCCACAATTGTTAGCTATTAATTTGCATAAATTTCCAGACTGAGACTCAAGAACGTCGTCGTGGCACCGCCCATTTCATTATTGCTGCAATTAAATTTAGACAAATACCATAGAAGACATTTAAAGTTCTTGCAGAAATCAATGCAGAAAAAATAATCGCGTTAAACGCCCATAAGCGGGCATTTTCGGTGGGTCCGATCCCAACTGGCAACGCATACGAAATAAATACAGAGCGCCAACCAACAAAAAACAGTTGGGAAAACAGTTTTTGTTCGTGAGACGCGAGTGATATTTTGCAGACCCTAATGTTGCGCTTAAACAAGTTTTACCAATAAAAAAAAGAACTAAATAAAAAAAAACTGGGATTGAAGATGAAAAACCAAAATAACAAAATTTCAAAAGTCGGTCGAATTTCGGTGCACAATAAAGGCGGCTGCTGATGGCGTAATGTATCGCGACAAAAGGTCATTTGTTTGTAAGCGTCGCATGGCCTTTGGGAAAAAAAAAAAAAAAAAAAAAAAAAAAAAATTGGAAATAAGAAGGGACAAATACTGTAGATAGTTTTATTAAATACATTTCGCAGATAAATGGTATGGAGGACTTAGATTTGTGAGATTTGCTGAGTTTCAGTCAGTTCAACGTGAATTTATATATACTGTGTGTACATCTTGTACCAATAGAAGTAAAATAATAGTTTTTACTTTTTCCATGCTGAATATCGTTCTGAATTCGACAAAAACTAAAAACTATATTTAAAGGTATATTATAAGGTATATTAATGTATGGTAGGTTTTAGATGTAAAGTCTCACTGGCACTTATAGGTTATGAAATATACATAAAAGCGCTCACATCAAATATTAAAAGAGATTTAAAAAATACCTATCATGGTTTCCGAGATATGAGGAAAAAGGAAGCGTTTTTGCATATTTATTTCACAGCTCAACATAAAAAACCATTTTTTGATTTGATAACGATTTAAATAATATAATTTCGCTGATCTCAATTCTGATTCTCGTTTTTCTCCACCATAGATGTCATATAAGACAGATTAAGGTGTTTAAAGACAGCACAAATAAATTTTTAATTTCAAAAGATATTGGTTTGGTATCTTTAGGTCTTTATCATATCTATAACCATTTTTTTGTTATTTTTAATCCAGCTAATTATAAATTTTGACATACCATGTGGAAAAATATCGTACTCTCTTTGGCAAAATTGATGGCCCTTAAAACAAATGGAGTAGTGTCGGAGTATGTTTGTTTGGAATTTCCCAATATCAAAAATGTCGGGGAAAATCGACGCAGGGAGATTGTTCCACAAACGTTTCGTGCATCTGTAGAGCGAAGTTTCTTTGTAATACGTTGTTCTGTTGAGAACCGAGTGGACTACGAACGCGTGAAATCGGATCGCATATTTCCCTCGAAAAATGTCCATTGTAATACTAATATAAAACAGGCTTATACTCCCTACGATTCATGCAAAAACTGTGATTTTGGGCATACTTTTACATACTAACCCAAAATTTGATCATTAGTGATTAATCATTTATTTTCTTATTTTATTCGATAGTATTTTTTCCAATAAAAACTTTTTTTAAAATACCTAAGACTTGTCTAATAGTCTCACGATTAGACTCTAATCATTATTTTTTCTGAATTAGAATTTGAATAGATTTTATAAATGACTAATTTCAATTTTTACAAAAACGAATTCAATTTGCGTTGGTGTTTATCTATTTTTTGTATTTTTTATATAAATTAGTTATAAATCATTTAATATTGGATTACTTCATAGAAAAATAAACCTCCAAGACGGGCGCTATTTTAGTGTTTAATGGCCATCCGTTTAGTGCATAAATCACCGAGTTCGTTCCACACAGCACATCACAGCACATCACGTACAACTGAACACATTGGCAGACAACACTGCGGCGCCACATTCACTTTCAAATGGCCCGTAGAAAATTCCGCGTGCATTTTTCTGAAGTTTTCCCCAACGTTTTAGGTGATGCGGGGGCGAACTGACTGACTGAAATGTCGATCTTCAATCAAAAAGGCATAAATTCAAATTTCGCTTTCAGCAGAGAGATCGGTTTCCAATGAATGCGCGCACCAGCAACCGACAGCAGCAGCAATAGCAATAGCACCGACGGCAACTTGCAACTGCTAGAGCAACAAGTGTCGTTGCGACGCGACAACTGGTTGCTGTCGGCAACGCGGTGGGTGGTCGCGCTGTTGTCCAAAGTGTCGCTGACAGACAAAACGTTGCCTGGCGATTTCTGCAATTTGCATTTAATTGGCTGCCACCGCATCGCATTGCATCGCGTTCTACTTTTGCCAAATCGCCTTGAGTCATAAACTGTCGCGTCTTGTCGTTGGATGTCGCTTGCGTATCGCCTCGTCATCCATCAGCACAACTTGGAAGTTGTTGGAATGAAATCTATTTGGAATTTTCCCCCAATTTTCTGTTTTTTCTCTTGTGTTGTTTTGGATATTTTTTCAGCGTCGTTTAGTTTTTATTATGTTGTCTTTGAAGCCCACGTAGTGTTCAGCAGGTAAACGTCTGCCTTTCCCTCGATTTGCGGGCTTCGAGGAACGAGGAACTTGTCGGCGCATCGGAAGCTGTAGATTTGTCATTGACAGCAGCGTGTCCCAGTTTTTCCACAGTGCGACGAATGCGTTATGCGTGTGGGCTGCCAGGCAACGCAGATTTTGCTGCCTGGGGACCCGAATTGAGTTGTTATTTTTAATAGGTTTTCCTTTCGGTACCCCGCATTGAGTTTTGGGGAATAGGTGAAAATGTGCATAAAGAAATTTGCATTTTCAGTTAATTTATGAGTAAACATTTTAATTGTTAGTGGAAACTTGATGAATTAAAATTTTGAGTGAAATCTTTGTTAAAATTAAAATTTGGCGAATATTTTGTGGTTTATTTTTGTATTGCAACTTCGTTTAAACTTAGTTTAATTTTTTACACATTTTTAAAATATCTATAATCTTTAATCTATAATCGCTAATACAAATTTAAGAATGTCGTACATTTTATAGAGAGAATGAAAATCAGTAGTCAGTTAATAATAATAATAAATAATAGTTTGACACTACAGTCCTACAAGAACTTCGGCCGAGCTCACTCACCATTTTGAGCTGTGCGTGTTATATTTGTACTCTAATTGTTGGGACCTACAGTTTATTGCCGAATCAGAACGGCGGGTGAGCGGTTTTCATAGGCAATGTTTTACTCTCGTAGGTTTGTCATTTACTGCCGAGAGATAGCGCGGTATAGAAAAATGTTTCTATGAAAAGATGTTGTTAGCCCCAGTCCAGGCTTGAACCGGGGACCTTCGGCTCGCAGTCCAACGCACTAACCACTGAGCTATCGCGGCTACTAAGTAATTTTAAATACATATTTGTGATACTACAGGCGAAATGATATTCAGTTAAATCCAAGTTTTATTTTAAAATATGAGAAAAAAAAACAATCTTAAATGTAATATTTGAATTTCTACACAAAATTTAAATTTCGAGTCAAATTTTAGTTTTGTGAAGAGTAAGTGTAAGTTTTTCCGTGGAAGTTATTTATGGTCTAAACAAAATTAAACTTAGAATTGTGTTCAGTGAATCTAAACCAACCGTTAAACTTAGTTTTACCGGCCAATGTTGATGAATAAAACTTTGTTTAAACATTAATATTTTTGACATGAACCATAGATTACAATAAGTTTAAACTTTAACCAACCGATGTAAAGTTTGTTTAAACTTTCAATGATTTCGACAGAAGATTATCTCACAGCATATTTAGTTGTTCTCTGTCACTTTGTCAATGCACAATTTATTCTATACCTTACATTTTTGTACATTTTTTTTGAAATTTTTTTAATTCCTATTCTCAAACCCAACGTTTACGATGTATTAAGAAAAAAGTACGCAAAAATGAGCATTTTTTAGCGCAAATACGAGTCATATTTACCTCATATCTCAGGTCCTGTTAAGGGAATTTTGAAAAGTGATATGAAGATATAATTTCTGTTCTGTTATGCTTGTTTTGGATTATAAAATAAATAAGTCTGACTTTATTTTCAATGTTTACCAACCCATATAATGTTCAAAAACGTGGTAAACTCCGCTTTTGTCTGTGTAAAATATGTCGAAAATATTGTATAAACTACCTTGACCCTTCCACAAACTTTGTATGAAAATTTCATTTGGAGGCAACAATTGTTGCCTACTCCAGACAAAATTTTTGGCAGAAATATTTTATCGACATATTTCAAACAGACAACGTTCCCACAATATGCGCTTGAATCTGCCAATAAAATTCCATAAAAAACTTAAGAATATTTATTCGACATATTTCAAACGGACAAAGGCGGAGTTTGTCTCACAAGGTGTCTGTTTTCTGCCCGTTCCCAAAATATGCCGTGAATCTGCTCATAAAATTCCACAAAATTTTACTATACACTTCCTAAAATATTCCATTTATCTGTGTGTTTGCTGGAACTTTACCCGAAATATTCCTGAAAAAAGCCAGAAATTTTGTCTCCGGTAGTTTTTTGAAATTTAATTTTTACTGATGAATTTTCGAAAAATAACACAAAGTAAAAACCTCCAAAATTATTTAAAACTTTAACGATTCGTAAAATGATTTCTGCAGCGTTGCCACATTGTTGCAAATATTCGCAAATCTGTCATTTAGCCAAACCGTGCGATTGCGCATTCCGGAAGCGAAGTCTGCAATGATGAATCCATGCAAAAACGTGCAACTGCTGCGTCTGCCTCGTCTGCAGCTGCTGCTGCTGCTGTTGCTATTGCTGCTGAGACTCGCAACCTCGTTGCCATGCTTGACTTCTGCACAGCACCAGTAACATAAACGTAAAGATGTTGCCAGTTTTTCCAAGTATTTAACTTAAATAAATTATAAATGAAAAACGTAAAAAAAAATCATTTATTGCCTAAGTTATTGTTGCAAGTTGTTGTTTGTTTATTCTGCTGCTGCTTCTTCCCTTTCAACTTTATCTCTTGTTTCTCGCTTCAATTGATTTTTGTCTCCTACTGGCCGTGCATCCATCCACATCTATCCATCCATCCTCTAAGATTTCATGGGATTTTTTATGGGTCTTCCAACATATCAAATGCAAATTATTGTTGCCAATTGCTGACTGACTGCAGTTGTTGTTGTTGTTGCATCTCAACCAAAATAATTCATCAACTGGAAAACTGTAGACGCTTCTTTCTCCGATTTCTTCTGCACCGCGTAACCAAGTCCGCCGCTTCCTCGCGAACCACCGCAATCCACGATACTCAGCTGTAACTGAATTCCATGGTGCAGAAACTGTTAAATTTTAAAGTAGCGTAACCGCCACCGCAAAGTATTATTTTTTGTTTTTTTTTCCATACGTTTTTTTTATTAGTTCGTTGGCTGTTTCTTCATCGCTCTATTATAACGCTAATGATAATGATGAAATGCTAAGCCGCAAATATAATAACAACGACTTCTGGTAATACAATGAATGCTTTTGAAATGGGTCAAGATTCAGTTCAGCTTAAACGTTGCATTATAAGTTTTATTGTAATTTATAAAACAATAAAAAGACTAATCAAATTCTTAAAATATTTCAACCGTTACAAACTAATTTCAATTTGGCAACGACATTTTAGTAAATTTCGACATAAATTAATTCCTGTGCATGGCAGATCTATTGTATTCGTAATGTCAACAGTTTGAGACTATACCATCCTTTCCCCCACCAAATTATTTGCTATATTTATGTTTTATGACATCCTCCATGTTCGTTTTTTTTTTTGTTGCCTGTCAATACTGTGCAAACTCGCTGAGAGATATCATGACATCGACATCTGTATGAAATCTTAGGCAAGACAAATAGCTGGGCGGAGATGCAGTTAATTGCAATAATATATCAACGACTTGCCAATGCAGAAGGCGAAAATACAGTTGATATAAGTTATCGTTTGAAAGTGGGATAAACAGGTTGCAACCAGTGGAAAATTCACTCATTAAATCTGTCACAAAAACGATTTAGTTTGTTTTTCATTTGAAGACAACGCAACGATTGAGGCAAGAGTAATGTTAAATTGTAAAATATAGGTCAAGCTTTAATTATGGTTTAACGGACTGAGTTTTCTCAGAGCGACCCCCCGTAATGAGATGGACGACTGTAGGTTTCATGCAGGCAGCTCGAATTGAGAATAATTATGCTGCATGTTTTCAAATTGAAAGAGCATAACTCTGTTGCCCTACACAAATACGGATGCTATAATGAGTTTATGATTGCGTTTGATCGCCAGTATTATGATTTTAATCATAAATATGTATTATACATTTTTTCACAAACTACCAGATTCATCATATGGAACATTTTATTCATTGAATCAAAATTGACTGTATTAAATGTTCAATATGATACTCATAAATATAAAATATTTTATTTTTATAATCTGAAATTTAATTATCGTTCATTAAAAAAAAACTATTTTATTCAAATTAAAAAAATTTATGAAAATTTTCGAATTTCCAACAAAAAAAAATTATAAAAAAATGTGTTCGAAAAAAATGTGTCCTAAAAAAATGTTTTCCATCAAAAAATTACCGAAAATATATATATTTTTTAAAATAAATATCAATTTTTTTTTTCTTTTAAATATATTTTTTGTAAGTATAACTTTTTATTAATAAATGTTGTAATTAAAAATAAATGTATTACAAAACATTTTACTATTTTTTGCATGTCTAGCAAGATTTATATAAGAAATAATTAACAAGAACACCTTGAGAACTATAACTATTGCAAAAATTGAACGAAAAGTAAATATTTTGATTAAAATGTGGTTTGATGGACCGCATTCTTCGATATGATGTACATTATTTTGTACTTTTTCAGTCATTCATCAACTTGATAATGAATTCATAATATTGATGTTTTGTACACTTAGAAAAAAAATCCCTCAAATCCCATTAAAATTGGTCAATAGGACAATTATTGATTTAATAGTATACAAAAAACAAATATTTTCATATAAACTCAATGGCAATGTCATGGTATTTTCTAGTATTTAATGGTATTTTCCGATTAAAATAATAATTTATCCCATTGACTATTTTTAATAGTAAAAAACTATTATTTATATAGTATTTTTTTCTGGGTGTAGTGATCAATATTATGAATAGTTCTTTATTACAATTAATCATGGTTGAAGAATGAAATTCATCAATATGAAGAAGATTTGTTTCTGTGTATGTCTCTTTATATTTGTATTGACATCTGCACAAATGTATTTGAAGTTCCCTCTGCAAAATATGTTACTGCACTCTACAGTATTGAGCGCATTTTGCAATGACAGTCGACTGTATTATAGTGATGTCTTTACTTCAGCGACTTCACTTCACTGCAGTATTTGTTTCATTGATGGCAAATACTGTTAAAATATTTTTTTTTTTTCAAACATTTAAAAAAGCAAGTGACAATACTATCGCTGAACATGCAACGAATACAGTGAGTGCAGCGAGTGTGCCCAACGAGTAATAAGTGAAAAGACGAACATTGAAAACAACAACATATCTGCTGCTCGGCGTTAGACGGCCGGTTGTTGTCGGTATATATGTGTTTATAAAAAATACAACAAACATAATTTTTGCAAAAAAAAAATTGTACGACAAAAACAACGCAATGGTCGAAAAGCAATAATTATTTGAATAATTATAATTATTTGAATAAATATTTGAAAAAAAAATAAATAATGATAACGATAATTTTTTTTCTTACTATTGAAGTTTTTCTATATATCAATATTAATGAAAATTCCTTAGAGTAAGAATGATAAAAAAATGTAAAATGTACCAAGTGCTCAGTATCATGAGAAGTTCATTTCAGTATCTGAATTGTTATTGCACATCATTATAGACCTCTTCACTACAACTAAAGAGTTTTTCAACAGGGACGCTACAAAAGTAGAGCGACAGGGACAGCAAACGACGCCATATTTCTTGCCGCTCTTTCGACATGTCTCTTCAGTAAGGTTTGCCATTTCATGATATACGAATTCGAATTTCGGTAGTAAATTTTAATAATTTCGACTCTTTGTTGGCTCGTATATCTTTCCATCATAAAATGGCAAACCTTAGTGAAGAGAAATGTCAAAAGAGCGGCAAGAAATATGGCGTCCTTTGCTGTCCCTGTCGCTGTACTTTTGTAGCGTCCCTGTTGAAAAATCCTTGAACAAAACTTTTGTAGCGCTCTTATTGAAAAACCCTTTACATCTTGTTTGTGTTTTGCTTTGACACTACTTGTGCTTTGTTGTTATGCGCAACACATTCATTTCATTTTCAAGCATAGAGTCTGCGACAGTAAATGTTTTGAAATAAAATTAATGTCTTGAATTGGGTTTCCATTGCATTTGTGCAGATCTCTAATGAATATTATTTTGCATACTATATTGTACAGAATGATGTACATTACGTTGTATATGTTGTTGTATAATATGGTCACCCAGAAAAAAATACTATATAAATAATAGTTTTTTACTATTAAAAATAGTCAATAGGATAAATTATTATTTTAATTGGAAAATACCATTAAATGCTAGGAAATACCATGACATTGCCATTGAGTTTACATGAACATATTTATTTTTGGTATACCATTAAATCAATAATTGTCCTATTGACCAATTTTAATGGGATTGGAGTAATTTTTTTTTTTTGGGTGTATAGACTATTTTGTATAGAATGTTATTTTGTACTTTACTTTACATAGTATATTTTTTGATCTGAAGTATAGTAATGTGTATCTTATAATATATTTTCTGTTTGACTTATAATATATAGTTTGTATTATATTAAAAATGTAGAGTATGTTACAGTCGACCTTGCCCGTCTATCAACACGAATGCGTAACGCAGAAGCCAGCCACATGTATGACTCCGTAACGAGACTTCATTAAATTAAAAATAAAAACCAAGTTGGTTTTCGTGTTATTTATTTAGATCAAATTTTGTGCTGTAGGCTGTTTTTAACAAATACATCATTAATTTAACAAACCTCAGAACTAGATGCAATTAACACTGAATAATGATGAAAAAAAAAAGAAAAATGCATTGGAAAAAACAAGTCCCATGTAACTTTCATTGTCTCTGTTACATCTGCAATAAAGTCTTTATCAGTTTTTCTGTTTTTCATAGCCTCTCGACGGAAAGGAGATTCATACGCATTTAATGGCATGGCATGGCACTAAATGAAAGTTGTTTCCAATGGCGTACAATATGGCGACGATATTTCTATTGCTTCGCCATATTTAAACTAATTAAATGCGCATAAAAATTTTAAATCCAAACAACTTCGTAACGTAACGCAAAAGGAAAATAAATTCAGCTAAGCTATTTAAATTAAACATTATTAACGAAACAGTACAACTAGAAAACATAAAAAACAAACAAAGCGCACACTGGGGAATTGTTGAAAGTCATTGAGGAGGCAAATTGCAAATGGAAGTCAGGCAGCCATTTCAATGATTCAAATGATGCTGCTGATGCTGCTGGAAAACTTGCTATAAATGAAAACCTCACAAATGTCTTCATCGAGCTGTATTGGCAGCCATTGTTTGGTTTATTTGGTCCCGTCTATAGGCCTATAATACACACATGTTGCGTACTACGTACCGAACACAACTCATAATGACATGTTCAATGAATTGAGCGCATGTTTGTTTATTTATTTTAATTAGCATCGACAGTAGAAATCACAGTAGAAAACGGTTCGTCAATAATGTGTGTCAATGCGTCAATGCATCAATATTGATTGCTAACAATGCTCAATGATTTTCAGTGTTCACCAAGGTGTTTAATTTTTCTAGGTTAATGTTCGGCACTTAATGTTTGAACTGCTAAGTGATGTTTCAAATAAGTACTGGGCTCAAACGACCGACTAAAGACTAAAGAGCTTGGGGACATTCCGCTGCTTTTCAAAACAGTGGAATGTTATTTTTTTTTTATATATAATACTGATTTCTGTGTATATATAAATCCAAATTTTCTATAAAAAAAATATATTTCGTAGTTGCAGTACACGAAGCAAAAATAGTCTTTACATTATTATCTTAATTTTTTTACCCTAGTAGAAATTTTGGTAGGGCCATGGTCATGAAGTGATCATGTCATTATTTGTGAAGATCGGGATATGACGAGGCCCATAATGTCCTTGTAACGCAGTGTCCTGATCATGTATTGACCTCAGGCCATGATCATGTACTGATCGGGCAATTCCCCATTTTAATATTTACCCGACAATTGCCTTGTCTGAGCCCGAACATAATACGGTTTCTCTCATTAATCTCGATCATTGTCTGATACTAATTTCGTTATGAGGAACAAATAATGTAGCTATGATCGGGAACATTGACTGTTTAGATAATGTAAACCCAGCTATGGTAAGCATGATAAGGGCATGCAAAGGCAATGATCATATTTTCTCTAATAGGGCTTACCCAACGAAAACCCGATCATTTCCCTATGGCGCATCGGGCAAATTTCTACTAAGGTAGAGTTTCTATCCTTTTAATCGGTAAATAACTGAATTCTATTAAAATTACATTTAGTATTTTTTAAAATACTACTCTAAGAAAATGAATGTAGTTAAATTACTACATTTATATGTTTGGCTTGAAAGAATGTAGTTCTACTACATAGTTTATAAATTCATTTGTATTTATTTCACTTGATTTTACTTCACAATGTATTCGTAATTTGTTTTCTAAATATTTAATTTCTTAATTATTTGAAGTTCGTTTGCACAGACGTAATGCAAACATGTGTAGTTACAAACGAAGCTCTAGCAATTTCAAGAATCTGAACAAAACGCATTGCAGGCAGGATATATAGAATATAATACAGAGCTGCAGTAATAAAAATAATGTACTAATAAACACAAATAACTCTGCCTTTTATCATAATTCTAATACATGTGTATTTATTTTGAGGACATTTTTTTTTTGTTGTAATGTGGTATTTTTTGGTGATTTAATGCTGTATAAAATAAGTATTATCTGAAATATTATAACGATAAATTTAATGTAGTAAAATTAACTACAGTTATGTGTTTGTTATGAACAAATTAAATTCTACCACATTTTGTTAGCTGTTAAATATATTTGTATTTATTTGACTTGATTTTACTACACATTGTATTAGAAACAAGTTTTCGTGATATTGCATAAACTGTATTATGTATTTGTGTTCTGCATTTATTTATTATTTAAAGTTCGTGCACACACACGATGAACGTAATGCTAACACATAGTGGGACAAATGAAACCGTAGAATGGGAACGAATTGAAGGCAGAGCATTGTATGTAGTAGTTTATTTATACAAAAACAATTAACTACATATTTTAAAAATAAAAATATACGTTTTTGAACCGAAATAAAATACATATGTATTTATTTTAAAGACATTTTTCTTTCTTTTTAATACAGATTTCTTATTGTGATTAAATGCTCAAAAATATTCATTCACTCTTAATTCATTGATCAATTTATAGTATATATTTTGTCCGAGTGTTGAAGTTTTTTTTTTACAAATTTTTCTACTTTTCAGATTCAAAACTATTATTATTATTATTCATAGTTAGGCATTGAGTGTAATCCGTATTCTTCTATTTGGTGGAACTTTCTCTCTTCTAGCTGTGAAAATGATATCTTAACCTCAGGCCATGCACAGTCGCTATCATAACTTATAGATCGTCTGTCTGATCGTCGTTTCAACGACTTTGTCCGGTCTTTATTACAGAAACCTCGTTTATTTAATTCCGTTTGACTGCGGTAGCTTATATTTATTTTTATATCTTTTTTTTGGGTACCTAATGAGGAAGATGAGCATAATAGAAAAAATAATAATATCTGATTTACTACAGCATCGCCTTAATTGTAGAGTTTGAATTGATGGATTTTATAATTATAGTAATTTGTAATTTTTTTATTGTTGTCTTATTAATATAAAGTTTTTTTTTTTTGACAAACGTTATGTCTAACATTAATTAATTAATATTGAGCTAACTAATTAAGGGTTTTTTAAGCAACTCAGTAGTATCTTTGAAAGATAGTTTATACTAATATCATATACGATCAATTCTAGAATTTTGAATTTCGCAGGAGCTTTTCGGATTATGAATGAATTTACCATACAAAATGCACCATACAAAGATCAGCTGCCACATCCTGACATTTTTCCTATACCCTAATGAGCAAATCATGTTGTTCATGTAACCAGTAGGGTTACGAAAATAGAACTATACAATGATCAGTACCCGTTCATGATTCTAAAACGATTTATATTAAAGTTGAAATTCGTTCATACCAAATCCACCAGATAAAAATAACAAACACAAAATCCTCCTTTCGATGATTTTATTCAAAGTGATTCGATGATAAAAACTATTCAATGTTAATATTTCATTCAAATAATTTAAATTAAATTTTCTATGGAGTTTCTCCAAAAAAAATTATCAATTTTTCCGGGTGCATTTTGTTCAGATAAGGTTCCTGAATTTTGTAATATTTCGAATTTCGTGTAAAATGAGTTTTTGAATTTCGCCCATTAAACGACTTTTTAATCAAGTTTTAAATCACCTCCAGTTGTAATTGAAATCACACAATGCCATATTTTAACAATTTTATTAAACGCTGTTGTTGATTTTTTAATATCTAATTCAGATTCACTTTCTTCGCCACTAAAAATCATAAGAAAACACGAACAATTAAAACAGATCATTACATAAATTAGCAACAAAATTGCAATTATTGTCAATGAAGTGGTTGGCTATTTAGCAACTTCAACAAAACAGCGGTAAATATTAATACCAAGTGCCATCAAATCGTTAACAGCATCTACAATGAACATAACTTTCATGCTATCAAGTGCGAATATTGTTGCAAAACGATCACCTGATCTGATGTAGCCTCGAAACGACTCGCATAAAATCAATGTGTTTATGTGATGACTTTTTAATTGGCCAAATTGCTAATTGTGATTTCCAAATCAATTACCAAACAAGTTTTTAAAATACAAAAAAAAAAATGTCTAGGGTTTTATCATTGGAATAGATATATGTAGCAGATATAACTTGACACCATCTGTAAAGACACAAAAGATTACATAGAATGCTATCATTTCCAAAACAAACAATGGTTTTTGTTTCTCTTTATATAACATACTAAACAATTATATAACTATAACAAAAAAAAATATAAAACAGCTCTTCAAGAAACACTTTACATTGTAGTCGCACTTATTGGAGTGCATTCGAAAAACACTTTCTTTTTGTAATACCCCACAAATATGAAGAATCAAATCAAGCAAATTAAAATTATATATTTAGATATATTGCTTGAAGTGCAACCAAGCCCACACCTAAAACTGCTCATAATCAGAAAAAACACTTGCTTGGTTTTTCGTATATAAAACAAAATAAAATGCAGCATAGCTATTTTGACTTTATCGGCAGATGAGCTGGTCTGGTCAAAAGAGACCCAACAAACAGAAATTGCCGAAATCAAGCACTACGCAACACCAAAAATTCGTTGCATTTGAATAGCATTTTCTCAAGTTGTATTTGATGGACTTGAAAGCTCTTGATGCTGGTTTTTGGGTTTTTCAATTATTATACAACATTAATAAAATTAAATTTATCTATCACAACAGCCACACACACACACTTCAGAATCATTTTACTTTCGTTTTCTTTTCACTTTTATGCTGTTTTATAAAATATCTATAAAAATAATATCAATAACAATTACTACAATACAAATAAGCCGATCAATCAGCCACAATAACTACAATGAAATCAATATAATCATTGCTAGATTGATGAATCAATTCAATTTCCGTCACTTCGATTTGATTGCGCGCGCAGTCGAGTCAATGCAACTCAGTTTAATTCGATTCAACTCAACGAGCGACTGATATTTATGAATGGACTGAATTCAAACTAATGTTGACTGTGGTTGAAAGTATGGCAATTGAAGGTAATCCCTGCTGTGATAATTATGATACCTATATCATTTCACGATCATTATTTTTAAATATATCAAATATTAGAAATACAACAATTATGATGCGAACGAAACGACAATTCGATCTCGTTATTCGATTGATAAAAATTGATAAATGTCGATTTTAATTTATAACAGAGAATACTACAATTTAAAAATTGTCATATTTCAAATGAAAATTAATTCTTAATTCTCGAAATCGTTTGAAATATTTTGAGAGATAATTAAGAATTTTAGCAAAGAATGATATTTGATGGGATTTACTGCGAATGAAACAAAGTCGAACGAATAAAATTAATGCATGAATTCTCGCATGAACTCGAAACATAAAATCGACTACAAAAACGAGAGACTAGAACTTTATCGATAACTCATTCGATAAATTCCATTATAGTCAAACGATAACGATAGACAATCTCAAGACAAAATTTCTGTTATTTTTTCCGAAATATATTTTCAGTATATTTTCGACAAACACATCATGTGGTAGATTTTCAAATTTTATGGAATTTTAAAAGCAGATTCCCGGCATATTTTGGGAACGCACAGAAAACAGACTGCTTGTGATACAAACTTCGTTTTTGTCTGTTTGAAATATGTCGAAAAACGTTTTTAAACTTCCTCGACCATGCCAAAAATTTTATCTGAGGAATACTTTAATTTCATTATTTGTAATGTTTGTACTGACAACTTCGACGACATTTTTTCGGTAATTTCGACACTGAGCTGTGACCGTTAGTAATGCAATACAACGTAACTCAATGCGCTCACTGCACTGGGGACTCTCTGCTCTATATATCACAAGTCATCCGACTAACATAACCCAGTTTAGTGTGAGTGTTCCCTACCGTATCGCTTACGCTTTCCTACTTTCTAAACTTGACTTTATTCGTCGACAACCAACGAATGCGAAGACGCGTCGCGTCGCATCGCATCGCATCGACACACTGCACGACTTTAAGACCGAAAGTTTTCAATTAACCCTCAATTACATAAAAGCCTAGTCGTCTATCAAATTAACTGATTATGCTGCATATATATAGTATACGAAGTTAGCTACCTACTATGTAATCACAGCAGCAGTAGCACCAGCAAAAACTAGCATCATCAGCAAACAAATATAGTGTAAAATAACTGCATTTCAAGCGTAACAATTCCCCCAATACACCAACAGTACACACTAAGAAAAAAAACTATACAATTAATAGTTTTTTTTACTATTAAAATTAGTCAATGGGATAAATTATTATTACAATCGTTAAATACCATTAAATACTACAAAATACTATATTATTATTTTTCTGTTTATATGCCTATCCTATTAACAAATTTGAATGGGATTATATATGTTTTTTTCTGAGTGTAGTAACAGCGTCTGATAATGTAAATTGAATGTGTTTGGTTTTAAATGCCATATTGTGCAATTGATAATAATTATATTTTTAAACACGGCTAAACAACGGCCACATTAACACCATATATACCGAGAGTCGTTCGACGCATTGAAATGTAGCCGTATTTCACATCACCCACATTGAAAACTTGCATTTGGTTGTCACTCGTGATGAGTTGAACATGACTAATTTTAATATGAGACTGAAACTGTTTTATGTATTTTTAATTAGTGTCTATTAATAGCTAATGTAACAATTTATTTTGTGATTCCTCGGGGCTGCAGTCTGTCATGTCTCGGATAACTTCGATGCCTTCAATTTTTCTCGAATAACTTCGAAAAAAAAAGTTCAAATGTCGTTATTTTTATCGATTCTAATTTTTGTATTTTATACAAATTATTTTAGAAGATACGATTTTTAAACATTTTTCGAAGCAATCTCTAACTTTTTATACCCTACACCTATGAGGTACAGGGTATATTAACTTTGTGCATATATTGTAACGCCCCTTAGGAGGCGTATCCGGTATGAACAAGTATATATATTCTTGATCAGCATCACTACCCGAGTCGGTTTAGCTATGTCCGTCTGTCTGTCCGTATGTCTTTCTGTCTTGCTGCCCGTATACACGATAACTTGAGAAATACTGATCAGAATACGATGAAATTTCGTCTCAATATATTTTAGCTAAAAGTAGGAACTGAGTTTGAAAATGAGCCAAATCCGTCAACGGACACGCCCACCTTCCATACAAGTCACTTTTATATAACTCTTTAGGAACTTATAACTCGAAAAGTATTCAAGATATAGTTATAAAATTTAAAACATGTTATAATTCACCTACAAATATGTGGTTTAAAAATGGGAGTGATCCCACATTTTTTTTTCATTATTTTCCGGGTTTTCATAGTGGAAATTTGATCCGTAAATTACTAAAATCAAATCTATGAAATATTAGCCTGACAAAATTTTAAATATAGGCGTGGTCCGCCCAATTATATTTTTTAATTTTTTTTTATTAGTTTTTAATACTTTTATATTATTTTTTATGGGGATATAAGACGTAAATTTCTGATATGTGAATAATATTCCGAGAGTGGGGAGGTTCAGCATAATTAAAAACTTAAAAATTAAGGTATGCAATTAAATATCCCGCATTAATATCCCCACCAAAGGTGTAGGGTATTCCATAGTCGGGCCCGACCGACTATAAAATCCGCCCCATGTGACCGAACTGACCCATGTGACCTAACTTTCCCAACTCGTTTATTTTTTTTTGTTTGATATTGTTCCGATTTGAAAAAAATATTTGTCGCGAGAAAACTCCGACAGAACTAATCGATATAGCTACCTTGAAGGTCCAATTGGACGCTCGATATCGCAGCGAGAAAGCATTGATCATATAACAATATCGAAACGACTGGCATACTGGAATGTTCTGAACTTTATTTTTGATCGAAATTCAAATATTTAACAACGAAAGTCGAATTGAATAAAACTTCAACGCATTTAATTCAATAGGAATACGTGCAGGGACCAAATCTTCGAGTTCGTTCGAGATAATTTAATGTGAAAATTAATAATATATTCCCAATAAATTTAAATAAGTCATTTTCGAGTTCGGGTATAGCTCCGATACAAGGCACACTGCGTGCCTTGTATCGGAGCTATTGGGTGATCGAAATTTTCTCGAACTATCGATCTCGTTGCTTTATCCCTACTATTTTTTCTTTTAATTTTTCGTGTAATAAAATTTAAGGAAAAGATACGATATTTAAATATTTATCGAAATCGCATCGAAATCGCAAGAATTCGAAAAACATTGCGATATCGATGTGATATCGATCAGGAATCGTTCTTTTTCTCGTTTCGAATAAACTTCATTATCTCGTTACGATATCTGCGTACATCATAGAACGAATTGTAGTATAATATAGACATGAAATCGTAATCGAGATCGAATGAATTCCTCGACATCTCGAAGCGATATCGAATCGAATGGCAGGCTGGGTAGCCAATTTTCAAACGAAAATGTCGATGTAGAAACGAGTGATATTTTTCTATAAGAATTTCTTTTAATGGAACAAACTTGAATAAAAAATAACAATTAAGTCTTGTCGCATGAACTCGATAATTGCATTCGCGAAAGAAACGAATTCTGGAAGATCAAAAACAAATTCTTATGTGTAAAAAAAATTCGAACGAAAATTAGAACGTATAATATTACATCAATCAACTATAATCGTATGATAAATGAATACTTTAAAACTTGATAACTAGGTCCGAAACTTTCGAAGATACTATTAATAGTACCTATAAAGTTGACAGCACATTATTTAAATAATGTTTGCACTGTTTAGTGGTTAAACACATCTACATATAACAATTAACTATTGTTGTCGTTATCGTTTATTCTAGTACCTATAACGAACATGTTCGGCGAGTTCAAACACCAAAGTCCGACGGCCCGACATGTGTATTTGTAAAAAAACCACTCATTTTAAACAAATAAAAGTTAATTAGTTGTGTTTTTTTATTACTAAACACATCTCTGATGACTAATTTGAATAATGCTGCTTTTATTATTTAGAATGTTTCTATGGGAAAATGAAGGTTGCGTCGCAGGTCATAACTTTGACATTTGAACAGACTCGTTTGAATAAAATATGGATTTATTTTATTAGTCACTTTTTTTATAATTATTACTATTTTCAAACGATGTATGTAGTTAATCTCATAAAACTCTAATGAAATGAAGTCTAGTATGGCAATAGTGAGTTTTTTCAATAAACATTCTTATTTTAAATAATAAACTATAAAATTTATTACTTTAGAATTGAGTAGAAAAAATAAACTATATGATTTTATTTGCTATTAATGTTTTAAAAGCAAAAAAAACATATAATTAAAAAAATATATAAATAGGTATTCAATTCTATAGAAATACACTTTAAAGCTTGGTAGATTCCCTTTTTTGTTTGGGATTTCTTTTTTTTTTATAAACGCAAAATTACTATTAAAAATAAAGTTTGTATGAATTAAAAAAACACTTGTAATATTGCCACACGATTATTTCATTTTGTGCTATGAATCCATTAAACAAATTCAATGATAGTGACTGACATTGAATACATTTTTGATATTGAGGCTGGTCAGCAGACCATTCAAGGTTGAGTTGAGAAAATACTTACTTTAATATAATTACTAAATAATATTATTAGGAAATTTTAACAACTATTACAATTATTTGTTTACATAAATGTTTGTAAATCTGAGTAAAACATACGATCGATGAGTACAAAATTTTTATCAAATTATGGGAATATGGTAAATTAGCAGATCACATTTCCAAATCACTAAATATTGGTATTTTAAAACATTTATATCAAAGACTACAAAGATTTTGCTCAAAGTTAAATCCAGTATTATTTCGGAAAAGATACGTGTTATGAATTTTTTTTTAACCATCATTTCCATTGTTGATCCTATGAAAGGATTATATACTCCAAATAAAGTCTGCTTAAAATACACAATATCGTTATTGTATTTTTCAAAAAAAACGTGAAATTCATCTACGCTATATTAAGAAAAATAAAATTGTATACGAAAGATTTCGTAAAATTCACGCAAGAACTTTTGTAAATTTATTATAAAATTACGAATATTATTTGTGTATTTTATGAAAATATACGTAGATTTTATATACGAAAGTCATTCCTACATAATACGAAAGATTGTTATTTTTATTCGTAATTTATTAAATATATGTGTATGTTTTGTAAGCATTTTACAAATTTTTCGTAAAATACACGAATATTGTGTTTAAAAAAAAACTGACTCTTTCGTAAAATTTTACATATAGCCTAAAAATTTACGAAAGTTTAGTGATTTATTAGTATAATGTAAAGCTCATTCGTAAAATATTTCATTCTTTCGTATACAATTTTTTACTAAAACGAAATATTTGTAATTTTGTTGTTATTTTAATTATACGAATATTGATTCGTAATATATACGAATAGTTCGTAAAAAATATGTTATGTATGTTATGTAAAAATATAGAAATTACTAATGTTTCGTGTATTCTACGAATTACTCGTGTATTTTACGAAATAAAAAATTACGAAAAAATATTTCGTAAAATGTCATAGTCGCGGTAGCTCAGTGGTTAGTGCGTTCTACTGCGAGCCGAAAGGTCCCCGGTTCAAGTCTGGACTGGGGCTGACAACATCTTTTCATAGAAACATTTTTCTATATCGCGCTACCTCTCGGCAGTAAATGGCAAACCTACGTGAGTAAAACATTGCCAATGAAAAGCTTCACCCGCCGTTCGGATTCGGCAATAAATTGTAGGTCCCACCACTTTGAGTACAAGAATATTGAGAGAGAGGAATATGTAGTAGTGTCGGTGGATGTTTGAAAATTCAAAATCGGGAAAAATAGACGCAGGAAGATTGTTGCACAAACGACTGCTTCTACTGATTATTGTTAATGGGGAAAGCATTAAAAATAATTGTAAATCGTTAGAATACAAACATAGACTAATTAGCGAATATGATCCTTAGGAACTCTGCAACAATCGGTCGATGCAAAAGAATGAACTGTGCCTAACCCAAACGTGTAGGGGTGTACGTTTAAACACTCAGAAAAATACTATAAGATCATTAGTTTGTTGCTATTAAAATTAGTCAATAGGATAAATTATTATTATTTTAATAGGTAAATCCCATTAAATACTACAAAATACTATTAAATACTATTAAATTGTTTTTGTGTTTATATGAAAATATTTATTTTTTATATACTACACTCAGAAAAAAACTCATAAAATCCCATTAAAATTTGTCAATAGGACAGTTATTGATTTAATAGTATACAAATAATAAATATTTTCATACAAACTCAAATAAATTTTATAGTATTTTGTAGTTTTTAATAGGATTCGCCGATTGAGTTAATAGTTTATCGGACATATATCCTATTGACTAATTTTAATAGTTAAAACTATTAATTTTATGGTATATTTTTTCTGAGTGTACTGAATCAATACTGTACTATTGACCAATTTTTATAGGAGTTTTTACTGAGTGTAAAGTTAAAAATTAAATAGAAGTTCAATTAAAAAGGATGTCATTTTGCCCCACTGAATATTTATAAGAATTGCGTGAGTGATACATTCAACTTTATTAATCGAATTGCCAAAATCCACTTCAAATTACGACATCTAAAACATAATATAATCTTGCAATAAAACAATTAAAGCAATTTTTGCATTGTCATTTTAATATGCAATGACATTTTATTTTAAACAAAATTTATTTCTATACTTAAAAAAGTGACACCTGCCACGGTACATTAAAGTTGATTGATTATTGTGACCATGTAGCTATCATTGATACTACATGCAATGTGAAAGTCTAATAATTAATAACAGCAGGATATGCGAAATAATAATTGATTTTCTTTTTTTTTACTTTTTTAAAATTAAATATAAAATTATGTGTATCAGCAAAAAAATGATTTTAATATTTGCGTAATCAGAATTCAATTGATACAATTTAAATAGTGTCACACTTTTCAATTATTATAGTTGTGCGCAAATAAACGAATATTCAATTAACTTCAATCAAATTAAATTGAATTTTAATAGTTTGCAGTGCAACAATAAATTGCTTTTAATAAAACAATTTTAGCGTTTCGTTTAAATAAAACTTAATTTAAATTAAAACTGATTTTTTCGAATTCAACTTGATTCGTTTCATATAATTTTTTCATTTTTACATTTGCTGTACCTACTGTAGATGCCTACCTACTGTAGATGCCACAATTAAAGATATTTGTAGATAAAATATAAGTACAACAATTATACGAAGTAGAAATGCTCGTACTATACGATAAACAGAAACACAGAACTCAAACACACATATTAAATAAATGTTTTATTTTACAGTTCGATGCTCCGCAGCATTTTTAATTATGGAAATCAGAAAGTTCCGTTCAAGATTGTGATCTATTTTTAAAATTAAGCAATGAATTCTGTTTTAATTCTACTTTAGCAAATAAAAATAAGAAGTACAAAAAGTTAGTATAAAATTTAGTTAACATATTTTATTTGTTCAACAGTCTGTCTATGTTTTGTATGACTTCAGTATGACTTCAGTTTTGATTTCACATGATTCGTGTTCGGTTTGCATTGACATGATTTTCAGCGTTAACAAAAAATACTTAAATAAATATCAATACAATTCATATGTACATCAACAAAACTCCCCAATCATAAATCAAAATATTGTCAATGTTGCAACAATTGACAACTTTTGCCATTTTCATTCATTCATTCAGTTCGCCTTGCCACGCTGAAGGTTGTTCAACTAGTGGGAAAATGTTTCATGACGTTTGTCGTAGAAATTCAATTCAATTCAATTAAATACAATTCAATTTAACTGACATGATGTGTATATGCTCCACACATGCGACATAGTAGTACTCTTCAAAAATCAAAACGCTAACTAGTTCACTAACTTTATTTCATGTTAGTTTCAATTTCTAGATTGTTTGCTATGTGGATTTTTTATGTACAATTTTTAGGGAATAAAAGTTTTGTACTATACCGTGGTAATGGTATGGGTATGTGTGGCGTTTTTAATAAAAATTAGAAAAAATACCAAAATTTTACATATTTTGTATACATTTTTCAATGTATGACTAAACATTGATAACATCACTCACAATTTCCAATTTTGAACAAATATATAAATTTCGACCATCTTAAATAAAAATTTAAATTTATGTTCCAAACTCAATTTTGAAAATCACCCGGTATACCATTCGTCTCGATATCGTTACGAAATCAATGCGAGTAAATGGGGAAATCACACGATATTGGTCACTTTCTCGTAACAATATCGAGCGTCAAATAGGACCTACATGGTAGGTATATATCGGTGCGTTCTGTTGTAGATTTTTCGATACGATACATATTTCAAAATTGGAACGAAATTGCAAAAAAAAATTTCAAAGTTTCCTCGGAAAATATTACATAGAGACTTGACAGACGACTGGGCAATTTAAGTCCAAAATTAAATATTTATTCAAACATTATTTTTTTTTAAACTAAAAACTAAAAATAATAAATTGTATTTAGAGTGAAAATTTTTAATTTTTATTGAAAAATTAAATTTTTAACTACATTTTAATTTTTTGGGGATAAATTGAATTTCGAGTGAAAATTTAAATTTTGAGTGAAATATGGAATTTTAACGAATAATCGAATTTTTAAGTAAAAAATTGATTTTTTAGTGAAAATTTTAATTATTAGTGAAAAATCAATTTAGAGTGCAAAGTAGAATTTTGAGTAAAAAATTGAATTTTAAGTAAACTATTGAATTTTGAAAGAAAACTTTAATTTTGAAAGAAATAATTATAGTGATAAATTGTAATTTTGAGTGAAAAGTAGAATTTTGGGTGAAAATTTGAATTTTGAGTTAAAAATCAAATATTGAGTGAAAAATCAAATTTTGAATGAAAACGAGTTGGGAAAGTTAGGTCACATGGGTAAGTTCGGTCACATGGGGCGGATTTTTATAGTCGGTCGGGCCCGACTATGGAATACCCTACACCTTTGGTGGAGATATTAAAGAGGAATATTTAATTGTATACCTTAATTTTAAATTTTTAATTATGCTGAACCTTAGAATATTATTCATATATCAGAAATTTACGTCTTATATCCCCATAAATAAAAAAAAATTATATAAAGTATAAAAAACTAAAAAAAAAAATTGAAAAATATAATTGGGCGGACCACGCCTATATTTAAAATTTTGAAAGGCTAATATTTCATAGATTTGATTTTAATAATTTACGGATCAAATTTTTACTATGAAAACCCGGGATACAATGAAAAAAAAAGTGGGCGGATCACGCCCATTTTTGGACCACATATTTTTAGGTAAATTCTAACAATACGTTTTAAATTTTATAACTATACCTTGAATACTTTTCGAAATATTAGTTTCGAAAGAGTTATATAAAAGTGACTTGTATGGGAGGTGGGCGTGTCCGTTGACCGATTTTGCTCATTTTCAAACTCAGTTCCTACTTTTGGCTAAAATATATTGAGACGAAATTTCATCGCATTCTGATCAGTATTTCTCAAGTTATTCTGTATTCGGACAGCAAGACAGCAAGACAGCAAGACGGACAGACAGACAGACGGACATGGCTAAACGGACTCGGGTAGTGATGCTGATCAAGAATATATATACTTTTCCATACCGGACACGCCTCCTAAGGGGCGTTACAATATATGCACAAAGTTAATATACCCTGTACCTCATAGGTGTAGGGTATAAATAGGATTTTTAGTGAAAAATCGAATTTTAACTGGATATTTGAATTTTTAATGAAAATTTGAATTTTCAGTGAAAATTTGAATTTTTAGTGAAAATTTGAATTTTTAGTGAAAATTTGAATTTTTAGTGAAAATTTGAATTTTTAGTGAAAATTTGAATTTTTAGTGAAAATTTGAATTTTTAGTGAAAATTTGAATTTTAAGTGAAAATTTGAATTTTTAGTGAAAATTTGAATTTTTAGTGAAAATTTGAATTTTTAGTGAAAATTTGAATTTTTAGTGAAAATTTGAATTTTTAGTGAAAGTTTGAATTTTTAGTGAAAATTTGAATTTTTAGTGAAAATTTGAATTTTTAGTGTAAATTGAATTTTTAGTGAACATTTGACATTTTAGTGAAAATTTGAATTTTTAGTGAACATTTGAATTTTTAGTGAACATTTGACATTTTAGTGAAAATTTGAATTTTTAGTGAAAATTTGAATTTTTAGTGAAAATTTGAATTTTTAGTGAAAATTTGAATTTTTAGTGAAAATTTGAATTTTTAGTGAAAATTTGAATTTTTAGTGAAAATTTGAATTTTTAGTGAAAATTTGAATTTTTAGTGAAAATTTGAATTTTTAGTGAAAAATTGAATTTTTAGTGAAAAATTGAACTTTTAGTGAACATTTGACATTTTAGTGAAAATTTGAATTTTTTATTAACAATTTTTAGTTTTAGTGACATATTGAATTTTGAGTGAAAAACTGAATTTTTATTCAAACTTCTTGGGAATCATGTATATTGTATTATTTTACAGCATTCAATCAATATAAGTTCCTTAATATAATTTTTAAATTTCTGCATTTAGATTTTGTTCATTTCATTGCACGCTTTGTACACTGTGCCGCAGCAGCATCTCACAGACAAACAGAGCAACTTGAAACAAGCAGCAGCAGCAACATTTTTATCGCAATTCGAAGTGCAAAAAATACACAAATAAAAATCAGTTTATAATTGCAGTTGCACTCGACTTACAAGGCCGTTTGTATGTCTGTGCATTGGGCTCGAGTTGTCTGTCCAAGTAGTGACAATAACAACAGCAACAGTAACAGCAATAACAACAGTAACAACAGCAGTAGCGGCAGCAACAACAGGTACAGCTCGAGCAGTGGCAGCAGCAACACCAGCTTCAACAACAGCAACATCTGCGGTGTCTGGCCAATTGCAATTCGCCTTGCTTTGCACGTAGACCGCATCGCGCTGCTACAGTTTCCAACTGCTCGATAGACTGAATGTCTGTCTGTCTGTCCGTTCGCCGTTTAGACGTTTTCCATTTCCATTCATTTTCACCAGCAATACCAACCGAATACAAACTGAGCGCTCAGTGTTATCAGCTGGATTTACATATTGCACTCATTGCACTGCAAAGTTTTGCAGTGTTGAAATTGTGATCAGCAGCTTCAACTGATTTCAATTTATTTATTGAAAAACACACAGTCGGCTGTTCAATTTGCGTTGTCATTCCGGTGATAATTCGATAAACAAGCAGAGTATGACTGAATACGAACATTCAATTTATATTCAATTCAATTATTTTATTTTATGTCATGCACTTATTTTTAGTTCAATTAGTAGGCTTTCACACTGTTGAAACATTTTTTTTTTATTTGGCAAAAAAAATTTGAAATTGAATTTGTTTTAATTTGATTAAAATCAGGAACTGCATTTTATGCAATTTACTCAATTCAATTCGCTATAGACATTACTTACATCATTTCAAAATAATTTGAGGGCATACTCAGTTTTCTTACTACGTGACGTTTTTGGTATTTTAAGGATTGTTTTTACAATAAAAATATATAAAAAAATCTTAAAAAACAGTGTAAAATCACTAACTTTGTTGGTTACAAATCGGTTACTGTGACCGAATATGAACTGAAATTGATCACATATCGGAGCTTCTAAAAATGCCTAAAAGGGGCCAACATTTCGAGAGAATAAAACTTGTTAAGCAGACAGTACCAACATCCGTGAATTATACAGAAATGATATATAGGATGTCCATAAATCAATTTTTCTCGTTTTGTAGAGTAGTGTTAAGTATTGATTAAATGATTATTTGAAGAATGACAAATCGAAAAACAACATAATTGTTAAAGATTTAATGATTAATTTTGTCAAAATTTTAAAAACTTTTAAACAATATACAAAATATTTGCTATAACTCCAAAATGAATATAACGTTTTCCTGTACTTTTTGATGATATCACGTTTTGCTGTGCTGCGCTGCGCTGCAATTCAGGCAGACTTCATTAAAAGGATTTAATATAAAAATAGTACCTACATCGGAAACTTTATGAAGCGATTTTTCACATTTTCCCATTGTTTCCTTTCAGTTGCGGCGGTGTCAATGAACGACCTTCTGCCGCCACACGTTTTATAGTTTTAAATTTGCTGCAACTTCATCTTTAAGCCACGAACAATACAACAGTGATGCCAACAGCAACAACAGCAATAATCACTGCAACCCACACACATAAATTATTACGCAGCAATTTTCAAAGTCGCTAAGAGCCACTTTTTGAACCGCTTTTGCTGCCGGATTGCATGGGGCTATGCTGCGCAGTCATGCAATTAAAAAAGCATCACGGCGCACGGTGCACGGTGCTGTGGTAATTTACAAAAGATCCTATTAATAAAAAATAACAGAAAAAAACTTCATACAAAATGTGCATATATAAATTATGCACTTTGCAGTTTTTACAAAAATCGATTTGCAAAACATTACTTATATTTTAAAAAATGTCCCATTAAAGTCGAACTAAAATTATAGAGACAGAAACACGCAATCGATTTTCACTGCTAGATGGAAAGGCTTTCAAGATATGCAAGCCAGCAGCTTGACAATAGCTTTATAAAGGCTTTAGCGGAATTCACGAATTCGAGCTAAAATAAATGAATACGATAAAATACCTAGATAAAAATCAATTTTTTTGTTCAGTTATAAATTCATTTTTTAACAATAGTAGTTAGTTTTTTAAAAGTGTTAATAGCACTCGTCGGAAATGTTATTTTCGAAAACTGTATAAATCAGTTTCAATGGAAGTTTGCAATTATTTCAAAGCAGTTCATTTCGAATGCAAATTTTATGCAGTTAAATTATGCAGAACAACCAAAGACCTATTCAAAAAAAGCGTATTAATTATAGCGTATAAGATGAGTATATTGGACACAAAAGTTTTTAATAATTGCGGTTTAAAAAAAGTCTTTTTTAGTGCAAAACAAAGTGTTTCTTCAAGCGAAGAAAGTCAAAAATTCAAAATGCAATTGTAAGACAACCAATTAAAAACTGTAAAAATTACTATAGCAATTATTACCATCCAATGGCTCTGTTCTTGATTACTTCTTTGAGATATAGTCGGGAACAATAGTTCGAGAGGTTACCTTGGAGTACTTTGAATAGAATCACCGACGTCCATGGTGGCATCAGCATGGCATGTGGTGTCCAAAACAAAGGGGGAGTCAACTCAGAACAAAAACTGCTGGTTCACACGACTGCTGGTCGCGTCGCGTTGCGTCGAACAGACAAAAGTCATTCCCATGACGATTAACATATCGTTAGTCAATGGAAATAAGAGACCAACAAAAAAACCATTGACTGACTTCACAGAGTTGAGTGGAAAAATGATGCCATTCAAAATGTGGTCAACAATAATGATCAACGCGGGTGATCATGCGCACCAACTCACAGTTGTGTCTATTGGTGGGAAGTATGTTGTTGTAACCATTGAACTACAGTGCAACCAACATTCACTGAAGGTTTCGGAATACTTCAAAGTTTCGAAAACTTTCGTAAGATGTCATAAAACACGAGATTCTAAATAATTCTCGAGGCAGTACTCTTATCTTGCTGATTTCAACATGCAAACTTTCTGTCAAGTTGAATATAACATAATGTGTCCAACACACGTGTAATTATAGCAGATAAAATTCTTTATTTTTTGGTTTGCGGCATATTTCTGGCAAACACATAGATTTTTGGCACGCTCAAGCCATTTTAGAAACATTTTTTTCGATTATTTTATTCAGTCAAAAGCAAAGTGTGCATCAGAAGCTGTCAGTTTTCAAAAATGTCCGCTAAACTACCTTTAAAATTCTATAGAATTTGATAATCTACCATATGCATCCCATAATCTTCCATTTATCTGTCTTTTTGAGAAAAATATACAAAATATATGCCTGAACAATGCCAGAACTTTTACCTCGGAAGCGTATAAGAAGCGTATAAAATGTTGTGGAATTGTAAAGGAAAATGTTCGGTAAATATTGGGAATAAGTAGAAAATATGAAGCTTTTGATACCAAATGCGCCCGCTTAAAATCTGACTTGAGACTGCCAAAAGTTAGTCAAAAGCATAGTGTGTATCAAAACCTATCTGTTTTCTGCCCGTTTTCAAAATTTGCCACGAATCTGCCTTTAAAACTCCATACAATTTGATAATCTACCATATGCTTCCCACAAACTTCCATTTATCTGTGTGTTTGCTAAAAATATTTAGAATATATTTATATTTTGTCTCGAAAGCGTAAGAAATTTTCTCGAATTGTAAGGGAAGATATTTCGGCAAATATTGGGAATGAGTAGAATTACTAGAAACTTTTGATACAAACTGTGCCTGCTTAAAATCTGACTTGAGCACGCCAAAAATTTTGTCTATGGTTACATTTTCTGTATGTTTGCCGAAATTGTGTCATAAATATTCAAGAGAACTTATTCCTGACAATTCTGGACATTTTGCTTTGGCATATTCTCAAATTTAGTAGAATTTTAAAACCAGATGCCTGGTATATTTTAGGCATGGTTGGGAAGTGGACAGCCATTGATACAAACTCCATGTTTGTCTGTGTAAAATCATACGAGAACTCCTTTTAAACCGCCTTGACCTTGCCAAACATTCTGTCTCGGAATACTTTCCTCAAAACGTCTATTTAACCGTTTGTTTGCCAGAAATATGCTCTAATTATTCTAGAAATTTTTATTAACATTTTGTCTAGAAAAATGTTGCATTCTAAAGCTCGAATCACAGGATTGACTAAATAACATCAATTTCAGTTTGCATCAATTCAAAAATTGATATATGTTGTTGATGCTGGAGTCGTCAACAAAAATTGACTCAATTTGGTTGATGCTTTTTCAAATTTTCTATTGAAACTGACACAAAAATAGAAATTTTAAATTGATACAAATTTGCGTCAACATGAAATTTCCCCGTATTTATTGATATTCGACAAAATTGTGTTGATTGTTGATGCTTTGCATCAATCGTGTGATTCTAGCTTAACACACTAAATCTCCGGTTATGCACTAACTGGCATTTTAACTGACAGTTACTCATAGAATATATGGAACTGAAACACTTAACTGGCTATTGTGACAGCCACAGAAAATATGGATCCGGAATCACTGCTCCGCAGAGCTCTATAAATAGTTCTCACATGAGATCAAATTAAGCACTTGAACCCTCAACTGACTCACAAAAGCAACTCAATTTCTTTACCAGCGTCTAACCTGACTTTAAACAGTTTACGAACGTGTGTCTTGACATGCAATTTGCATTTGAATGCTGCACGTTTTATAGTGTTTCTTTTTTTTATTTAAATTTTTTATCTCTTTTTGAGCTCTAACTGTTTGCTGTGCTCTTCCTGCCTTGTTGGTTTGTTCTGCAATTTAAGTTAATTTACATGATTTTTGTCGTTTACTGCATTTTAACTGATGCTTCCACTTAAACTTCGACTCTGCGACTAACAACTGGCTGCCAACACGGGTACTACATACTACGTAGTGCATAGTAGGAACGGACGGACCCAATGTCGACACTTCGGCAGTCGGTATTTGGCAGCGCATGTGATGCATTAGTGTGCCGCCGTGATTTCCCAGGTGATCAACTGCGAGTGACAAGATGTGTAAATCGAGGGAAACCGTGTAAATGCCACTGAGTGGATTTGCATTTTTTATATTTCTTTTCTTGTTTTATTTAACGGCATAAAAATCAGTTCAAAAGTGGTACAAACGAGAACATTTTTGAAGCAGAGATTGAAATTTGTCAAAGATGTTGAAACTGGTATAAAATGTCAAAAGTTAAAATAGAAAATAATAGAGTTTAGTCTCGAGAAAAGTATAAGAATCCTTGTTGGAAAAAACGATGGGCCCAAGAAAAGTATAAGAATCCTTGTTGGAAAAAACGATGGGCCCAAGAAAAGTATAAGAATCCTTGTTGGAAAAAACGATGGGCCCAAGTTTTTTTCAGTCTTGTGCCAATACTACTCTTCACAATACTAAGACGTGACTGAATTGCAATTGAATTGGAGGGATAAGAAGGCTTCAGACTTGGCTGAAGAAGTCGATCCAGACTGATCTTTGATCTGACAGTTCTGCATGAGTCCGGGACGAGGGCTAATTAACCATAACAAGTCTATCAGTTTAGACCAAGTCTTTAGCCTGTCGTCAAGCCCGGCGTTTCCTACATGCGAAGTTGATTATAAATATTTTAAACTTCAAAATAGGCATGACCCAAGTATAGTTAATTAAATTAACAAAGCAACGAATGCAAATAAAATTTAATAGCGACAAGCACATTATGTCTGACTGACTGCATTATGTCCGACTGACTTGAAAATCACATTACAGCCATTAACACACTCTGAAACAATTGCAATAAATTAATAAAAATAAATTAAACCACTTGAGCAAAAACAGCAACGGTTGCAGCCACCACAATAACCAAATGAGCCACCATAATATTAAAAAAATGAATATTATATGCTCGATTTAACAGCTTATTAGCCAGTCAGTCAGTCAGTCAAACAGTCAGTCATTCAGTCAGCTCAATAAAACAACTGCAACTGCATAAACAGTGTGGCCAACAGCAGCCAAATTGCACAAAGCCAAATGCGAGAAAACGGTCAAGCAAATTGAAGTATTTACGGCATTTGTTAGGCAGGCTTACCGTTCCGTTCCGTTCGTGCGGCTGTCTCTCTGACAACATAACGATCTGCCTGCCTATTTGTTTTTCACTTTCAACATCATTGTAAATCATGGCTCAAACCGCAGCGCCAGCTACAGAGTAGAGCCGCAATTTGGAGCAATCCAAAAATGGACGAACGCAAACCATGGCTTGGTCTGATGGAATTGGTAGCGTCTGATGTTAATGATAATTTAATATTATAATGAGACATGTTTTGCATGACGAATATGTGGACCAATTTATCAACACTCAAAGTGTGACCGACGACGACAATTGTTTAGTCGCACAAAGTGTGGAATTTACGAATTGCAAACAGTTGACTCTTTATTTTTTTCGTATTTTTTGCTTTCGACCACAACCAAATACAAATGCTGAAACGCTTTCTAGTTCAGCTATTTCAAAGATACGCAAAGATTATTTAAAAGAACGTGACAAAATTGAAATAATAATATTAGAGCTGCTTTTAAGACATAAAAATGCAATTAAAATTAAATTTTACAAAGTAGTCAATCGCTGGGAATTGATAATATTTGTATATATAGGAGAATTATATAGGGGAAGTGTGTCAACCAAACTAGAATATGTGTGGAAAATACGATAATTATGGAACAAAAGTAGTTGGATAGAATGGTTCATATTAAAAATAACACATATTCCATAGTTTTTCAGTTATAGTTTGAAGTGAGGAAGGTTAGATTAAATGGGAAGTGGACATCGTTCGGTAAAAGTTTCCCGTGTACAACCGATCGGGTCCATTCTCAAAATCGAAAAGCATAGGTACTTCAGTAATCTAAATTCTGAATTTAATTGATCGATGTAACTCTTCTAGTTTTCTCAGAATCAACTCAAAAGGTGACGCTGTTCCAGAATGTATACTACCGGCTACGCCTCACAGTGGTCTGAGAATGGCATCTGACGGTCAAAAATCTGTAACATTTGATCAGAATGTGCTATTGTCATAGAAATTTCAGTTTCGCGAAAAAAAAACTTTTCTCCAAATAAAAAACTATGTAGCCTAATAATTGGGTTTTCTAGGTTCCTGACAATTACCATCAAAATTGTGGTTTTAAAATCGGTGCGAACGATTTTTTTGAATTTTGCCGCAGCAGCTATCTCAAAATAGCCATCTGATGTATGATGTAAAACAATTTGATTTTTTTCGGAAAAGTGGATCATATTTTTACCCAAATAAAGGTTTTTTTTTTTCTTAAAATGCAAAAATTGAATCGAAAATTCATTGTTTTTTATCTTTAAAATGATGGTACCCGCACAGAAAAAAAAATTTTTTAATATGATGAATTTATTTATAAATATTATGAATTTTTTCACCAACTACCAGATTCATCACATTGATACCACCGTTCATTAAATGACATATTAATGAATGCAGTCATTATATATATGAACCAAATATTCAATACAATGAATTTGAATTGTCATATTGATGAATTCGTTCATAATATTTAAAAAAAAATTATAAAATAATTCGAAAAAAAGTGTAAAAAATTTTATCCGAAAAATAATTTCGGAAATAAAAATGGTTCTGAAAAAAAAAATTTGTTCGAAAAAAAAATTGTTCAAAAAAATTTTTTTCGAAAACATTTTTTTTTTTTAATATATTTTTATAAATATAACTTTTTATTAATAAAATTATAATAAATATATTATAAAACATTTTACTAATTTATGCATGTCGAGCAAGCGTTATATAAGATATAACATACAAAATCTACTTGAGAACTGAGAAGTACGGCAAATAATGAATGAAAAATAAATATTTTGATAGAAATTTGGTTTAATGAACAACGTTCTTCAATATGAAAAACATATATGTAGTAAAGGGTTTTTTAACAGGGACGCTACAAAAGTAGAGCGACAGGGACAGCAAACGACGCCACATTTCTTGCAGATCTTTTGACATTTCTCTTCAGTAAGGTTTGCCATTTCATGATGGAAATGGCAAACTGTTGAAAAACCCTTGAAAAAAACTTTTGTAGCGCTCTTATTGAAAAACCCTTTATTTTATAGTTTGGTTCATTAATATGATGAAACGTATTCTTCACATACAGTTCATCATATTGAAGAACACTTTTTCGACAGTTACCAAGCGTTCATCATATTTATGAGCGCATTCATAACAGTGATGGCGTTAGTCATTGATATTATGAATGGTTCTTTAATACAATGAATCATGGTTTGAAGAACGGAATTCATCAATATGATGTACATTTTTTTCTGTGCAAGTGTTCCGTTCAATACATAATTTCCCTAATTGTAGATTATTTAAATAACAATTCACTGCAAAATATTCAAAATTTTCCGCATTTTAAACTCTCCAAACAGTTGATGAAATTTAATGGACTTGTCAACTACAAACAAAACTTTCCACACACTTTGACTAATAAAATCTATAACCAACATACTTAAATTTCATTTAATTCAAGTCAAGTCATGTTAGAGGCAGCCACCAGTCAACATTTTACTAACTTGCTGCGCAATCGCGAAGTATCGTTAACGTTAACGTTAGCAACGAGTTGGAATAATCCATAAGACTTGTTGTGTATTGTGTATGTTGTTGTTTCGCACAATTGATGACATGAAAAATGATTGATGTCTCATTTGAGAATTGATGAGGCGATGCATAACATGTCCCATTTTATATTGTTAACGATTTAGCAAATCATAGAGTCCAGGGAGAAAATCAAATCCAGTTTAAATTCCAATTTGTAATTTTTTTTATAAAAACTATAATTAATTTTATAAACTTTACAACTTTTGTGAATTTCACAATTAAAAATATTCCAACAAACTATTTGACGATTATAGATAATCGAAAACAACAATTTGATCCTATAAACGATATCGTTTCGATATCGTTAAACATGGTTTGTTTTGCTGGGCTATGAAAACTGAACTATTGTTACATATATTTTTCAAAAACAAACAAACAAATTCAAGTTAAATTCAATTATCAAAGTTAAAAATTGATTTTTGAAAAAACAATAAAAATATACAACTTATTTTCATTTTTTCACTCGAATTTTAATTCATTGAAATGTTATATGCTTCCTCAATATAAATTTTCCATATTAGGGTAGTCATAATTTTGACCAGATCACGTTGTTCATACGACTGGTAGGGTTATAAATACAAGAAAAATCAGTTCCCGATCTTGATCTAGAACAATTTCTATTTAGAATAGTAGAAATTGTGCTGGTATTTACAACGAGAACCGACCTGTGTTTTTCTACCATATCATAACTAAAATGATCTCTACATGATTATGTCTATCCTAAAAGTTTTAATTTTTAGTAACAAAAACAAATCTTTTTAAAATGTCATCATAATTTTTTTTTCTTTTATAAAGCCAAATATAAATATGTATAACAAGAAACATGCAGCACATTTAACATTTAAACTTTAAAACTATTCATTACTCTGTCTACACCTTCTCACATTTACCTTCGACATTTGAAGTTTTTCGACAAAAGTGTTGTTAAATGTTGTTGATGTCTTTAGACAAATAGATCAGCATTATTTAATAAATCCACACATATATCACACCGAAATATTTTAATAAATATTAACAGAAATACATTTTTTTTCATAAATAACAAACTTTAAACAGGTATTTTGGTTAACCTTCTGGTTGTCTTGTTCCAAACCCCAGAAATGAAATTCGCATTACGTAGTGTTTTTAATTGCAATACGAAAGTGTGGGAGTGTTTTTATTCCCATGGCTTTTCTATGCGCATAATTAGCCGTCGTCTATTGCGGTAGCTCATGTTCAATGCGAATATCTGTATTTTTTTGTAGTTGTTTCTCCACTAACGCTATTATTTCGAACGTTGTTCGTTATTATTATTCATAAAAACCAATCAGCGATAACATTAAAGATTAAATAAAATTAAAAGGTAGGAGATACGCATATTGCTATGTATCTATGTCATTTTAGAAAAAACGGTGCTTTTGACCTTTTAAATTTGATCTTTTTACCGGTATCAAGAGGACATTTTTTTCTATTCCCTGCTACCGATAAATTTATGAATATATTAAAAATCATATTTAGGTCTTTGAGAAACATTTTGTTTTTAAAGACTTGTTAGAGATATGAATAGATCTTAGAGAATGGATGGCAATAACTCTGACAAAACTTGTCGATTTATCGCGGAAGTATAAAACATTTTATAGGAATATTTTAACAAAATGCCAAAATCAAACTTCTGATACAAACTCTCCACTTCCCTTAAATCTTTAAATCATTAGCAAACAATGGTTTAAACAGTATAGGGCCTACCAAAAATTATGTCACGATAGCTTATATTAGTAATCATTCGGAGTTTAGGAGATATCGGTTTAGCGCTTAGTAGTGGGGTTAAAATTGTTGTCTGATTTTAGTTCAAGAGGTTCTTGCAAATCTTCATTACTTCAGACAAAATTTCATTTGAAGAAATATTAAAGGAATATTTCCGACAAGTACATAAATAAATACTGTGAGTTCTTGCTATTTCCATTTGTTTTTGTGTTTTCCGAAAATATGCCCGTTATTATTTCTGGCATTTTATTATTAATTGTTTTTTTTTAATGTATCGGGCATATTTCTGGAAAACACAAAAACAAATTGAAGTTTATGGGAATTGCAGGTTATCAAATTTTGTGGTAGTATACAAGCAGATTCCCGGCATATTTGAGGAACAGACAGAAACTAACTTTTGAAAAAACTTCGCCATTGTCTATTTAAAATGATATTTCCGACAAATACATAAATTAAAGCTGTGTATTTCATAGAAATATTCCCGATTTAATTTATAGCTTTTTGTTTTTTGAAATGTAAAATATTTCCGGAAACACACAAAAATTAATGGAAGTTTATCAAATTTTGTGGAAGCACATTCTCGGCATATTTGAGGAAAGAAAAGATATAGACAGCAGTTGACACAAACATCACATTTGTATATTAAATATTATAATAAATTCGCGGCATATTTGAGAAAGCGACGGAAAATATACAGCATTTGATACAAATTTAACCTTTGTCCGTTAAAAAGTTATTTTCGAACAATACAAAGAAATACTGAAAATATGGCCGATTTAATTCCTAGCATTTTGTTTTTATGGTATACATCGGACAAATATCCAGAAAGTAAATATAAATATATTTGGAAGTTTATTAAATTTTATGGAAGTATGAAGGCAGATTCCCGGCATACCTGAGAATCGAACAGTAAATAGGTAGCATTTAATACAAGCTTCGCCTTTGACTATTTAAAATCTTTAAATGTACTTAAGATCTTACCAAGGGTCTGCGCTAATCATTTACGATAAATTTAAATGAAGATTTCCGGCAAAGTTTGCAGACTATTATTAAAAAGGCAGCATTTCTTAAAAACATCGCCTGCCTAAAATCTTTAAAAAAAAAAATTGCAATGATCTAAGATAATTTACGATATCGAATTTTTGTAATCCTCGTTTTTACTAAAATAAATACTACATTAAAGGGAGAATACAGCACCCACCGCTCAACAACATTCAATTAGTGCAACGACAATAACCGTAAAAATAATGTTGGATATAAAATAAATAAAAATTAGTAATTGCCGAACAGAGGCAACAATCGTAAAAATCAACAACAATATTGCAACCAATTCACAGAGACACTTGTTGTCGGTTGTTGCAGCGATCATGGCTGCGATCAAATGCGACAGCAACCACTTCGCACAGAGCAACCGCCTAGATTGGGGAGTGGCAAGCGGCATTTTGGCAGATTACTATGTGGTTTATGGTTGAGTCGTTGTTTTGACTGCCTGATTTTATTGCATTTAAATGGTGTATTTTATGCTGTTGCTGCTATTGTTTAGATGTTGCTGGGGCTGCGGCTGCTGAAAACGTATTTTTGTGGGCGCCAACGCCAACGATTTGCACAGCTTAATTACTCCTAATAGCGCATTAAATGTGCAAATTTGATAATTATATGTGCAACACTTATATTCAACAAATACATAACGTGGAACTTAATGGGCTATTAGTTCGTGTTGCTGTGGCTGCCAAAGTTGGCAGCACTTTTGCGAAATGCGCTTTTTTGTGGTTTTATAATGATAATCGTAAACTCACCTCAGCGCTATCAATGCCTTCATTATCTAATCATGTTAAACATCCAACTGTTTGACTTACAAAAAATCAACAAAATGATCAACAAAAAATAGAAAAACAAAATAAAATTTGCTACATCATTAACCGGCTCAAGAGTGAGAAAATCCAAATGACTGCCCCAACTGACAGACAGTTTGACGGACTGACAGCTGACTCGACAGCCACGCGCTGCCGCTAGTCAAGCGCCAGCATAATGATCTTCAACTTCGGACCTTTGCATTTACAGACCCGATAGATACACTGTGAAAAATGACAGTTGACGGTGCGATCAGTGCCGCCAATCGCAGCGCATAATTCGTATATGATAAGACGTGTTCAGCTGTCATTACAATTGACAGCAGCAACAACAGTTTATGGTCTTTTTTTATTTTATATAATTTTTTTTCCGTATTTTTTTGGGCTTTATGACCAACAATTAACGTGCATGTGTTGCACTTCGGCGTTTTTGTGTTGTGGCCAATACTATAAAATATTTTTACAGTCGCCATTTTCGGTTTAATGTCCTAATAAAACGTTTATAACAACAACAAAAACAACAGCAACATTTCACTTTTTGCAAATGTTTTTATTGTAATCTGTGAATTGTAAAAATTGTTTATGTTGTTGTCATTAATACAACATTAACAACAATGATTTTATAACTTTATGGCGCATCTTATATTTTAGTTATCAAGGTTTTTACTTTGATGCGTTAAACTATAATTCATACATGGTTTATTTTGAATTAATGGATAAGAGATTTATTTTGTAGTATATCAGGACATTTTCCCTAGTGGTATTACCCCAATAGATATTTCCCCGAATACATTTCCTTACAAGTAAACATTTCTCCGAATCCATTTCCTCCAAGTGAACATTCCATTTCCTCCATTTCCTCCAAGTGAACATTTCTTCTTCCCTGAAATGGACAATTGCCGGAAATCAGTAATAAGGCACTTCCCCGAAATTGGCAATTCACTGAAATTATTAATGTGTCTACATACGCCAGAAGATCAAGTTTTTAAAAATTATATTTCAAATTCAAACTCGTGTATTTTTATGTAATTTTATCTTTTTTTTTTGTCTTTTTTTGTCAAATTTTTATCATTACTTAATATTTTATCAAAGAAATCAATTACATCCTGTATAATTTTGAAAGTATTATTATAGCTTGGCCAAAATTTAAAGGATTTTACACTTTTTACTAAAATAATCTTGATATATGTAGCACCCATATTCAAACAAACAAAAAAAACATTACACATTTTAAATATTCTACGATATTGTAAAAAAATAAAAATTAACTAACAAACTCGATTTTGTAACGAATTGGGTTGAACTACTATCTTTTATTTAGCTATATTCAAGACTCATCAAAAGTTACTATTTCTATACCCTTCACTAAGAGTGAAAGGGTATATTCAGTTTGGTACGCCGTTTATAACATCCGTTTAAAGCATATTCGGTATGGAAAAGTATTTATATTTTTGATCAGCATGACCTACTGAGTCGATTTAGAGATGACCTTCTGTCCGTCTATCTGTCTGTCCGTCTGTCGATCTGTTGAAATCACGATTACAGAAAAACTACAAGAGCTAGTCAAATTAAACTCCTAATTTAGATTACTTGTATATCTATGCTGTTTCGAGATGAAAATTGTCCTGATCGGTCCATAGGAACCTGAGAACCGACCAATATAAAATTTACATCTACAATTGAATTTATTGCAACCGCTTAAATGAACTTTTCTGCTCAAATAAATATTGACTTTATGCTAAATTATATGAAAATAATGTTTTCTCGTGATTCGACTTTTTGTTACCGACTAAAAATACTTCGAAATTTCAGCACCAGAGGAAATTTTGTTCATTTTAAACACTGTAACCTCTGAAGCGATTTGTACCAAGTTTAATAGCGATTCATTTAAACTTATTCTGCATTTTTAACACTTTCCCGTATCACAAATCTCATCTTGATAAGAATAATATGGAAAAAATATGAAGTCATTGTAATGACATATTTCCGAATCATGTAAAAAAAATAATTATAATAATAACAGTTTGGTACTACAGTTCTATAAGAACTTAGGCCGAACTCTCTCACCATTTTGAGCTGTGCGTGTTATATTTGTACTCAAAGTGGTGAGACCTACAGTTTATTTCCGAATCCGAACGGCGGGTGAGAGCTTTTTCATAGGCAATTTTACTCTCGGAGGTTTGCCATTTACTGCCGAGAGGTAGCGCGGTATAGAAAAATGTTTCTATGAAAAGATGTTGTTAGCCCCAGTCCAGGCTTGAACCGGCGACCTTTCGGCTCGCAGTCCAACGCACTAACCACTGAGCTACCGCGGTTCTTATTCTGCCACACTTCATAAAAGTAAATTCCTAATATTTAGGAGAGCAACACATTTTTTTAGGGTATTTCAATTTCGGTATGTTGGTCATGTAACTGGAATTATCGATCAAGTTATGACATTTAAATATCTCGTTCATTGCCCAGTGTAACTTCTACTAGCGATTCTGAAAAAAGTCAATTTCTGGAAAATGTAAATTTCTGGAAAATCTCAATTTCTGGAAAGTCTCAATTTATGCAAAATCTGAATTTCTGGAATAAGTATGTCCATTCAGGGAAAAATTTTTCGGCGGCACCGAGAAAATGTCTCTCAGGGTACACAGAAAGAAATCTTCATGTTCAATATGATGTTTTTGATGTTAATAGGTTTATGTTATTTTAATGTTAAATACTGTTAATATACCGAAATTTTTACGTTTGTTTTGATTTTTTTTTGTTTTAGAATTATTAAAAAAAAAATTAAATTATAAACAATTTTTTTTTAACTTTTTCCTAAATTAAATAAAAACAAAAAATTCATAATTAAAATGTAAAAAATAATCGAAAAAAAAATGTTTCCTAATTTTTTTTTAATATTTTTTTTTAAATATAATTTTTTATTAATAAAAATTTATTAATTAATTTTTTACAGTTCAAAAAATATTTCATGTATAAAATCAATTTTTAACTAAATTTTTAATAAAATGTTTATATTCATTAAAAACTAAAATTTGAGTAAACATTTTTTTATCAAAATTATACATATATTTTACCATTAGCCAATTTAATTTTGCACAGTTAAATAATAGAGCAAAAATTTGCAAAAAATTTAACATTAACATATATCATACTGAGTGATCGACATCAATCACAAAAAGACAATTTCGCGGCAATTAAAATGATGCACATTAAAATTCGTAAAAAATAAAAATTTTAAAATACACACACTATTCGTCGAACTGTGCTTTTTCGTCTAACTAAGCAGGGTGACTTTCTATCAATATATGTTTATATTATGGTCCAAATGGCAGCAGCAACAAACCGAACCAAAAAAAAATAATAAATAAAAAAAAAAACCAAAACAATGGCAGTAAATATATCATAGTCTAAAATTATGTGGGATCACAGAGTTAGACACAGTGGGTGCCGCACAAAACTCATTATAAATGCGAAATGAAAAAAGTCCAAAATTTGCCAAATTGGTAGAAAGCCAAAAATGCAATAATGACCATTCTATTGATGTTTTTGTTGGTCAAGTTAAAATTGTGGTTTGAAATAAAAAAAAATGTAACATTTTTGCGAAATGAAATACTGCTCCACTGTTTAGGTGTCTTTTTTGTGTCTGTTTTCTATCTGTTGTATTTTCCGCGCAGTTTTCTTAACAATGCAACACATTTCCGAAGACATGTTGTTAGTTGTCTCATGAAAAATCCCGCAGACATGCTAACAGACAGACTGTCAGACAGACAGACACCCAACCGACCGATACACAGACAGCTCATTAAAAGCATTTTCTCCGTCTGCGTAATGTACGGACCACATATCAAGAGCATATAAGACAGGAAATCGGTAAAATATGCATAATAGAAATTAAAAGTGAAAAACGTAAAATAAATCAAAGTATCGCATTTTTAATTATTTCCAGTCAAAGATTTTAAGTTATTACTCCAGTTAAAACTAAGTTCTAAAGGAGTCTTATTTAACAGCCGTTAATTCTTTAATATTTAGCACTACTTAAATTCATAGAAAAAAGTGCTGTTTAAATTTTAAAGGTCCACTTCTATTTGAGAAGTTAAAAAATGCAATAGTTAAATTTCATAAAGTTCATTGGAAACTGTTCATGTTCATGCCACTAGAATATAGTTCATTGTCACGAATTTAATTAATTCCACACTTGAAAGTCATATTTAAAAAGGTTATTTAAAATTCAGTTTTTAACTGCGTTTGACTCAAAAGTGTTTTTTGCACCAGCGCTCAAAGTGTTTTTAAGAGGTCTCTTAAAAGTTTCAATAAACAACATAACGATTTTCTGTAGTATTAAAAATTCCAAGGACAACATTAATGGATGGTTGAAGATATCATCAATAAATATTGTATCAATATTCCTTGCTCTTAGTGGAAAATGTAACTACGAACCTGTTTGAAACTGAATGCAATAGGAGTAAAGAAAAGTTTATCAAAATACTTAAATCTGAACTTGTTTCCTATCCACCAACGCCGCTGCATGTTCGTTCGTTCGCGTTCGTTGCATTTCTGGTCTGTCTGACAGGCGTTTTTTGTTTATCAATAAAGTTGGCAAAAATACAACGCAGTTATTTATGGCACCCAAACAGGACTACATGGGTTCGTTCGTTCGTTCATAGTAACAAAAAATAACAGCAATGCCAGTCATATTTTTATTGCGCATATTTAAAATGTTTTCAATTAAAATTGGAAAATATGTTTTTTTCCCTAACATCGTTCTCGCAACGATATCAGGCCTCAAATGGGACCTACATGGTAGATAGATTTCGATGCGTTCTATCGGAGTTTCCTCGGTATGACAAATTGTTCGAAATCAGAACGATATCAAAGAAAAAAAAAATCAAAATTCGAAATTGCTTCGGAGAAAATTGTGTTATCGATGTGATAACTGTTTAAATCTTGTCCTTAAATTTGAATGTATGAGAAATTTTGAAAATTAGAATCGATTTAGCTACGAGTTCGAACTTTGATATCGAAATTAGTTCGAGAAACCTTGGAGGTATCAAAGGCCTCTGAGACATGGAAATACCAAGTTTGCCAAAATAAAGCGATATCTTTTTAGATAGGTTCGTTTTTATCGAAAATCCTATCCTTTTCCCATCATTTTAGAATATCGAAAATGACAATTTGTGCCTATAAACGATATTGTTTCGATATTATTCAATTATGCTTTGTTTTGCTGGGTATGTTATTAAAATCTCAAGATTTTTTGGAAATTATTTTAAAAAATATTTAATTAATCAATATAGCATCATAATCTACAACGACTTTGAAATATCGATAAATCTTCTTTGTAAATAATATCACTTCAATATATTTTGTATATTGAAAACATTTTAAATATAAATTTCACATTTTTTCTTTTCTTAAAAAATTTAAACTCTACCATTCTTTAAAGAACAATTCAAATTTGAATGAAATATTATTAATGTTGTTGACCCTTTTATTTTTTTTATATATATCCCCTATGCTTTGGTTATAGCCAAACATGCTAAAGTTTTAATTAATTGACGCGTAACCTTCGGCAAAAAATTTATGCAAACAAGTTTTTTTTACATTTCATCCATGATCAGACCCTCATTCAATTGTTAAATCTTGTAGAAAATCGTTAAAGCGAATATCGTGGACAGCAAAAGTCTTGGTCAGAACCAATATCTGTATATGTTAAGCTCAGACAATAAAACAAATAATGTATAAAATCAAAATACAGACATAAGTCACAGTAAATGTGGGCGATGAGATCATAGCATAAAAGTGGCGCGAAGTTATTCATGATAAAACCAAAATCAAAATGGCTAGAATGTATTGAGGAATGATGTCAATTTATGTTTACCTCAAATATGGTATTAAATTAATGAAAATTAAATACTTTCTAGAATGTCAACAATACTTAAGTATTTTCTAATCCCATTACAAAGTCTTTTTTTCAGTTTTTTTTTGTATATTTGGTTCGAAAGTCGAAAAATTTTACTCCGATTATTTTTCCGAACAATTATTCACCAATCCGAACATTTATTCACTTTCTTTGTCAGATAAGTTTTGCCCTTAAATAAAAATAATAACTCTCAAAAATTTTAATTACATTTTTCACAAAGTATAAAATGATTCAAATTAAGGCCCATTAAAAATTAAATGTGTCTGTAACTTTCAATATTTTTCGGGGATGAACTGTCTTGGTAATACTTGAAAGGGGATCTAATTTCTCAGGAAAGAATGTTCTCGGAAAAGCATTGTCTTGGAAATTAATGAGTAGAAATTTGATAAGGTTAGCCTTCTTCCACATCCGTCTCTACTAAAAGCCATCCGCAAAAGTTCTGATCAGTGGTTGACTAAGGTAAGCTTAGTTTCAAAACTAGCATGATGTATCCTAGACGAAGAAACCCGGTTTAATACCTATATAAGGAATACAGTTCTTATACAATAACCCTGACAGGAAATTATTTTATTATAAACTGAACCCCTTTATAATAAACTAAATTATATTTTATGTTAATATCGAAATTCGGTAGATACTAAACTTTAGTAGATATAAAAATTAGAGAAGATATCCTGTTATATAATGATATCATCCCGAACTAAATTTTTAAATTTTTTATAATTGACATATATGCGTTCCCGAGAAAGTTTTTAGTAAAACCAGAACATTTTTTAAACGAAATACAAAAATTACTAAATTAGTGTTTCTTAAAATAAATTCTATAAATATTTTTGTTATCTACATTTATTAGTGTCTGCCGACTATTAACAAAAAAAAAAATGAAATGAGCTAAATTCCAGCAATCATGAACTAGTTTAATAAAAATTTTAATCAAGAACTATAGGCCCTCTGAAGCACATGCCATTCCGATGATACTCTTTTCAAGTGAATTCTTTTATTTACACATAAGACGTCGTATATAATTTAAACAATAGGTAAACTTAAAATCACTGCTCCCTCAACACAAACAACTTCGTTTGTGGATCCGCGAAAAGTTCCATTTCATGCCACACATCCGATCAAATTCTAACCAAAGTAAAAAAAGTTCTTGTTCAGCAAATTCTTTAATACGTCCTCTCAACTTCTTCTTCATGGAATTCGCTTATTCCCTCACACATTCATACTAAGATATATTTGAAAATAATTCCTCCAACTTATGTTCTCTCTCTGTTGCTCTTCGCTCTCATTACAGATTTTGGCGCTCTGACAATGACGGCCAACAACATGGAATCGGAATCGGTAACAGCGCCAACGACAGCAACACCGACTGCGGCTGCGACAGCATCTGCGTGAATTTTGCCAAAAGCCACACGAATTAGAGGCAACTTAGTACACATTGGTCTGTCGTCGTGCGTTGTCGGCAGTAGACGCGCGGTCGGTTGTCGGTGCTTAAATTTTATTACAAATGGTGTTGTTGCTGTTGTTGGCGGTTACATCGTGTGCTTGCAATGCGGCGTGTTCTGTGAAGTGCGAAAATAATGTCTGTATTATTTGACCAAATATTGGAAACCATTTCAAAAAATACTAAGAAATAATAAAATCAAAACAAAAAAAGTTCAAGTGAAGACCAACCAATTGTGTTAAAAATTAAATCACAGATTTTAGTGGCTGCATTATTTTTCTAAACCCAGCTTCTCACGGATACGAGCAACATCATCCAGAACAATAGCAGCAACAACAACGCAATGGGCACCAAATCGCCGGGTGCACCGCAGCGCTGCCGCCTCATACTGCAGCACTGCTTGGCCATACAGCTGAGCCGACCGGGTCATGCGCCCGAGGATTTCTGGATGTATGACTCGGGGTACATGATATTTCAGGTGAGTTATTCGGGTGGTTATTATATGTGTTGATAGTCGTGACCGCTGTAAAATATGTAGCCCATCTTCAGTGCGAATGTAAGTCGACTACAGCAGCTACTTATCACACACGATGAAAAGTTATGGCAGTAATTCGAATAAACACCTTTTCGATGGCCCGCATCGTCTAGTCGCAGCGACTAGACAGTCTGGCCACCCAATATTCGCCTGCTCCGAATCATGCAGTTCTGCCAACCGTTCGTTTGCCATGCCGGCGGGGTTATTGATGACTTTGAGAAGTTATTGCAATGCAATGCACTTTTTCACGTACCCAGAAAACCCCAACGTGCGCTGTTTATATTGCATTCGAGCGCACACAAAAACAGGAAATAGATAAGAAATAACAAACAGACCGACAGACGGACGGATAAATAGACAGACAGACAGACAGACAGACAGACAGACAGACATAACGACAGACATGCAGCTATTACAGTCATTGCCAAAGATACAACGACCACGAAAGTTTTCCCTGAATGCTGTTGGACAAATTGAAATTGTTGTTTTGTATTTGATATATATCAAATTTATTGCCAAATTGCGCATTTTCATTATCTGTCAGAAAGATTTGACTGCGTTCTTTATATGAAACAAAATAGCAGGCTTTATTGAATCGATATACAGGCGTACCTTTCGAAAAAAAAAATGTTTTACTATAGAAATTATCATACCAAAATATAAAACTGGTACGTTTTCGCAGGTATCGTCGATATCAGCATTATAAAAGTAAATCTAACCAAATACATATTGTTCCAAAAACGATTCTTATTATTTAATAGTTATTTTTTCAATATCTACAAAGATCCACAGCACTTAGACTGATTATATTCATTGTACTGTGAATCTAATCCCTACGTTTATGTGGTTAATATCACCACGAGATCCCAATACCCATTCCGAGATTTGAAAAACAGACTTTATGAGGGCCACTGAGCATTCATAGGGATTGCTGTGACTGGCTTAAAAAGTAGTTGATAAATTTTAAATTCCGAAATAACACTTCTGGAAAATTATATTACTCGGTCCTAGTTCGACCACTAGTTCTATCACTAAACTGTTCTCCAACAGGAGAATTTTTAGCGGAATCCAATTCTCTAATTGAAGAGCCAAGTGACAGAACTAGAACCGATATTGACCTATTTGAACATAAATTATCAAAAATTTTAAATTTAGTTCATGGGTTTTAACTAGTGAATACAATCCGGGACTCGAGATAATTTGGATAATTTTTTAGTATTTAAGATCTCTTGGTAAAAGAGATAACGGTTTTTGGGTGTTTCGAACATAGCCAAACTACCTTTTACCTTTTCTCATTATGTAAAATATACACACATTTTAATTGTTAATTTTGAACTAAAAATAGTTTTAAAGGGTATATTTAAAAAAGTAAAAAAAACAACCAGAAGTTTAGTATATTTAATCGTCAGTTTGGATCATATTCTAGATATTCTTGTACCTCATTAAATATTAAATGCAAATAAAATATTTAAAAAGTCTAAGTAGGCTTAGAGTATGGGGTAAAATTCATATTTTTCTTAGTTACTAGCACTTTGCATTAATCCTGATATTAAATAGTTTCAATCCCGTAGATCCGGGATTACTACAATGGACGAAATTGTATTTCCTTCTTTTATCCAAGTATTGAGACCAAATTTGGAAACCTACACCAAAACCATTATACATTCAAAATATTTTCTAGAATATTATACGATATATTATTTCGTAATTTTAATTACGTAAAATACACGAATAATATGTAGAATACACGAAACATTTGTAATTTCTATTTTTCCCACAATATTTTAACGAACGATTCGTAAATATTATGAATCAATATTCGTATAATTAAAATAACAACAAAATTATAAATATTTCGTTTAAATTATGAAACTTTCGTTATAATATTTTTATTAGAATTTTTACAAGAGAAGAATTACAAGAGAACATATCTTACGAATGAACTTTACTTTTGTGAGGCTATATGTAGCATTTTACAAAACATTCTTGTTTTTTACGAATAATTAGTATAAAAAGAAATCAATAGCAACTGGAGCTGCATTTTATCTTAATTGGTTCATGTTCGCAAGCCGATAGTTTTAAAATACAAAAAGTTTTAATATGTTATCTGTGTTAGTTCTGTTAGTCTCAAAAGTGAAAAAGTATGAAATCAGTGCATAATATTTCATATTTTTATGAATAAATCGTCATTTTCAACGTCAGTGTTTTTTAAACAAAGTATTCGTGTATTTTACGAAAGATTCGTAAAATATGTTTCATAAAATGTACAAATGCTATTGCCAAAAGTACGAATACTTTCGTAAAATGTAAGAAAATATTCGTAAAAAAGTACACAAATATTCAATATATTACGAACCTTTCGTATTATGAACGATTGGCTTTCTTAGATAAAATCTACGAATAGTTTCGTAAAATAAACAAATAATATTCGTAATTTTTTATCATAAATTTACGAAAGTTCTTTCGTGTATTTTACCAAACATTTCGTGGATAAATTTTACGAATTTTTTCGTAAAATGCACAAATAATTTCGATCGAATAATTACACGATTTAAGCAGATTTTATTTAGAGTGTACAAATATTCAAAATTATTCATTTTCCAATAAACGGTTAAGATATTATATCAATTATAAAATATAATTTTTCACATGGAATAAAAAAAATAACAAACAAAATTAAATGTTGGCAAAAGAAATTTTATATATTTAATTTTGAATTTAAAAACTAAATAAAAATTTTATGTAATTAATTTTCTTCACAATATTAATATGTTTTAAAAACATGCAATATTTTCTTCAAATTCCGACTAAATCACAAAAACTTTGCAAACCAAAATTCCACAAAGTGTCGCTTGTGGTTCCAAAATTCCACTGATTTCCAAATATAAATATTTTTTTTTTAAATACGATTCTTAAGAAAACCTTGATTTTAGCGATTTTTAGCCCGACATAATTTATTGTATTTTAAAGCAATTTTAAATCCATATCCATTTTAATTTGTAAAAACAGATATTTGTATGTTTATCAGTTGCTATCGCTGATGGTAAATGTTAAAAATACAAATAAAAAGTAAACAAAACTAAAAACCTGTCGAACTTCAAGTCCACCCAGAAAGCAAATATTTGTTGAAAAAAAATGCGCGAAACTTGAAAACCTGTTGAGTTCTGCTCTGAGAAATGATTGTTGTATGACGCAATGTGTATGAGCCATAGCTGCGGTGGAACCTTTTTATTCCCTATTGCCTGATATGGGCCATAAAAACGCAGCATCTACAGCAAACAGGTTATATACTTTTTTTTACATTTTCACGTGTGATATACATATTTCAATAGATATTCTGGCATATATATGAATCACTGAAAAACACAGTTATATTGAAGTACAGATATTTTGACTACAGAACACGTGCTTGACATTGATATTCTACTTCATGGCTTAAATTGATTTTCAAACTCACTGAGCACTCACTCACTGAAAAACATGGTCTAAAACTAAAAGTTCAAGGTTGACCGCATATGCTTTAAATTTTATTTTTAATTGTCGAAACAAATAAAAACACAAAACAAATAAAAGCAGGCCGCTTTAATGTTGACATGTACCTATTTTTCCCAGAGTAAAAACCATACAAATTTTGTTTAGTCGTAGTTAATTGAAAAAGCTGAACAAAAAAGAAAAAAAAACTCAAACGCACTTAATGGACTTTTATGTTAACCATTCGTCGTTGATTTCAAATACATACCTACTACTATCGTACTTAACAAAAATAATTATAATTTAAATGCTAGTGAGCACTTGGAAAGGCATAAAGTTTCGCAAAAATGGATTCTTTGTATAAAATTGTCTAATAATGAAGTTCTTTTTAAATGCTTTAATATAAAATACAGTTTTTAATCATTTTTGACTTAAGGTTTAACTTATATTTCTTCTATTTTACTTAGATCGTTTTAGTAGATTCTTTGTTCAGAATAAGAATTGTATAATGATTCTTTGTCACTAGGTGTAAATCTCATTTAAGTTCTGCGAAGAGTTTAAAACATGTTCATGATTTATATTGTTACTATTGTTCTTGAAATGTGTATTCTACATTTACCTCCAAATATAATCGGATATATTCTGCGTTACCCTGTTCATTCAAAAAGCATTTTGAAGCATCCATTGGAGTATTACGGTTTCGTGTATTTGTTAAATGTTTTACAAAATTCGACAGTTAAGATTGGCCATATTAAGGGGCTTTGCTAAAGGCGAGACTTAAGGGTAAATTTTGTAGTTTAGAGTGGGCGATTATTTTTGTCTGAAATCTGGGGTGACTTTGGACTATCAAGCATGCAAAATCCATTGAGATATTGTGGTTTAAAAACAGCTGATATTTGGAATATAAAATGTAATTTACAAGGGTACAAATCATCAAGATATAAATAATTCTAGAATTGTATTTAGTTGCGAATATAAATTAGTTTTTAAATATTAATCTTTTCTTTGTATAAAATAATGTTTTTATTTAGTTAATTATAATCAGATTACAGAAAAAGGGGATACAACTTGTATGGTATAAAATGTACATACAAAATACAGTACATTTTCAAAAAAAAATCTATGTACTTGATGTTGAAAATTGTTGACAACTTATTTGACAGACACGTGAACAGTATTTTGCAACTGTCAACAATGAACCAAATGATTGTGACGAATTAAGAACACAATGAAAACGTGCTACGCGACAAACAAAAATAGCAAAGTGTTCCATATGATTTTAATTTTCGACATGAACATGGCTCTCAAACTTGAGATACGAGTGGGGGGTTTGATTGCTCATATAAGAACCATGAGCACTTTTATGCTACGGGCAGCTTCATCATCACTCTACAAGGGTTGCTGGCTGGACAAACACATGCTGCACAATTTATGATAGTGCATGAAAGTAAATTAAGATCATATGACGACGAAGTAAGTAGAATGAAAGAAAATAATAATGAAACATCGATGTACAGAATTTATAGAAGTTTGATTGTTTTTATAAGCTTAGATATGATTGTTATGACTATTGACAAATGTTCGTATATTGTTTGAATGTAGTCGGTATTGGTTATAAACCACCCTCGATCTAATAATTTATTTTCTGGGGACTATTTGAATCAATATATGAATTTGTAAAATATTATTGTAGTTATAGAAATCTTTCCTTAAATATAATTGGTATTTATACGCAACATTAAATATATTTTAAATGATTTTTAAATAAAATTACTTTTAGTAAATTATTTCTCTCTGTATAGTGACCGCATGTTAATGTAGAGAATGTTAACGTACAATGGCCTTATAATATGTAACCTTGTGTTAGTGCCATTGAAATCCTTACTTTATATGTGGTATGGAAGTATTCGTTTTTGCTAGTTTGTAGACGGTTTTAATGGGTCGGAATTGGGTGGAAAATAATAGAATAGAATATAGCGTATCTTGCGCCAAAAACCACACCGGAAGTTGACTGCATAATGCCGCCATTTGCCTTGTTTATATTAGACTCATGTGAGATTTATACGCATTGAATGCAGTTATTCCTCCTGGAAAATATTGCGGCCAATGCCAGATTGCGGCAACTATGTCGGTAGTGGTGTCCGACGTACGTTTATAATTCTAGAATTTAAATTACAGTATATTTAAATCTGGAAAATTCAAACAAAATTCATAAGATATAAACATATCAAAAGTGAATTCGGTTAAGTTTCAAGTAAAAGACGTGATATTTTAGTTGTACTATCAATATCTAACATCACAGAAAATAATGTACATCATATTGATGAATTCCGTTCTTCAAACATTGGTTAATTCTATTGAAGAACCATTCATAATACATAACACCAATGAATGCGATCATAAATATGTAACTGTTGAAAAAGGGTTCTGCATATCGTCACTGTCATGCCAAAGGGGCGAATGTGCATTTTTAAAAATGTTGGGAAATCAAATTTTAAAGTTTGAAGTGCTTTAAAAATTAGAAAATTTTAGTTCTTTTTCAATTTTTTTTGTTATTTTGGTTTATTCATGAATTATTAACGTATATAAAATATCTTTGGATTCGGACAATTTACTGAATTATAAATACGAATTTTGTGAGGCTATATCCTGACCAAAACGCAAATATTTTTGTTTTTTATGCTATAACTTTTTATTAGCTCAAAATAAAATAGTAATGTAAAGGAATTAATTGTTTGTTTTTAAAGCACCTATCTATTGACATCATTATTTAAAAATATTTTGCCAAACATTAATTTGCCATTTGTTATTTGAAGGAACATTTTTTTTTGGCAAATTTAAATAATGATGCCAATCGATAGGTGCTTTAAAAACAGACAACTAATACTTTTAAACTACTATTTCATCTTGCACGAATAAAAAGCTATAGCAAAAAAACGAAGAAATTGGAAAAATTGAAAATCTTGTCATGCCAAAAGGGCGAATCTGTCCTTTTTCGCCATAACTATTTATTGGTACGAGATAAAATAGTAGTGTGAAGGCATTTATTGTTTGTTTTTAAAGCACCTATCGATCATTACTTAAAAATATCATTACTTAAAAATATTTTGCCAAACATTTTTTCCTGCAAATAACAAATGGCAAATTAATGTTTGACAAAATATTTTTAATTAATGATGCAGATCGATAGGTGCTTTAAAAACAAACAATAAATGTATTAACACTATTATTTTATCTCGTACCAATAAATAGTTATGGCGAAAAAGGAAAGATTCGCCCTTTTGGCATGACAAGATTTTCAATTTTTCAAATTCGCCCTTTTGGTTTTGACTTTTGTGGCTAGATATATCCAACAAAACGACACGCGATTTTAGCACAGTATACTTGAGGAAAAACTACATTCAAAAATGTAAAAAAACGCAAATGTCAAAAATTGCACATTCGCCCCTTTGGCATGATAGTGACGATATGATGAACTGTATATGAAGAACATTTCATCCTATTAATGAAAATAAATATAAAATATAACATATACTTATGTACTTCATATTAATGAATTCTGTATAATGAATTCTATATTATGCATGCTTGACATGCATAAATTAGTAAAATGTTTTGTTATGTATTTATTTATAATTACAACTTTTTATTAAAAAAAAGTTATATATATATTAAAAAAATATTAAAAAATATGTTCAACATTTTTTTTTAATTGTTTGTTTTTTTTTTTGAAATGCAGAAAAATTTTGTATTTGATTATTTTTTTTATAATATTTTAAGGACATTTTTTTCGAATTATATTCTAAAAAAAAAGTTTTTTTTTGAATTTTTTTTACATTATTCATATATTGATATTATGATCAGTGTTGCCATCACCCAACGGCCAAATATGGCTAAAATTTCTCAAAAAATTTCTAAAGATGGCTAAATTTTATTTTATTTAATACAAAACACTAGATTGGAAACTCTTCGGTTAAGTGCCTCATTTTTTGAATAATTTAGCGGATTGGGAAATTAAATAATCCCATTTAAGTATCCTAAAATACTTTAATATTCATTTGTTAACCACTTTAATGCAAATTTCATCTATTCGAGATCCATGTCGAAACCCAAAAATGTTGATCTTTTTATGCATTTTCAGTAAAAACATTTTGATTTAATAAAAAACATGATATCATTTCACAATGATATCATGTTTGAAAAAGGACACAGTTTATTCTACTGAAAATATTTAGTCCTTTTGTGTGAAACAAAGTTTCTTTCAAGAATAGATTTTAATACTCACAAAAACTACCTTTTAAAAACGATTTTTTAGCTCTTTGTACTTTTACATGCTCCTAACCAGCCTTTTTTCAATATTTGAATTGATAATAATCGATATACAATTTTTTTCGTTTAACAAAAAATATTTTTTTTAAGTATTTAACTAAGTATGAATTATGTATTTTTGTATATTAGCCACATGCAAATAAAAATCTAATAAAAAATAGCTGAAATGGTTAAAATAAAAAAGTGGCTAAATTTCCGACTAATAGTATTTTTAGAATTTAATAGCTAAAAAATTCCAAAAATGTCTAAATCTAGCCATAAAATGGATGCTTTGGCAACACTGATTATGATTATATTCAAATTCATTGCATTGAATATTTCGTTCATATACATACTATGAAATCAGCACAAGGCAAAAGTTCAGCTCATCCCATAGTACAAATTGTCCTAGGGTCATGATAGTGATATGATCATCCAATATGTTCCTCGATATAACCTAAAAGTTACTTAAACAACCTGACCACGAGCATGACTGACGAATAGGGAACATTTCTACCCCTAGTAGATTTATACTACGGTCATGGTAGGGAACTGATCATTCAATTTTTTCTAGTTATTACACGACAAACATGATCTAGCCATGATCATGTCTACCCTAATAGAGTAAATTCTACTAAGGACTAAACAATTTTACTATTAGAGTAGACATGATCATGAACTGATCAAGTTAAACGATTCTCACAAGGTAAATATTCAATGATCACTCTCAATTATGCCCATCACATAACTTTCCCTATGGTAACGCCCAAACATAATTTTAATTAAAAATGATTTTAAAAGACGTCTGAATGAATATTAATGTAAGTCAATCCTAAAAATAGAAACTAAGAATGCATTCAAGCGTTTATCAATACCTATGTGGAGGGTGTTGCTCATTCAAGTGGGTGTCACCAGTGCAATTGGCTTAGGGTGTTTGTGTAACTTAAGGAAATACAATTTCAATATATTCGAAAGCAATGCTATATAGCAAATAGCAATAGTACAATAATGAACAATACTATTGGTGTTTTTTTGTGCAAATAGGGATGCAATATTCGTATAAATTTGTTACAGTTTCAGTCAAAGGGCGCATGGGGAAAACTCTTTTCCCATTCCAGTTTTAGGAAATACTTGAGATCAAGATGGTTCGTCGCACCAACTGTTGGCATTATTTATAAGATTTTAAAATAAACATGTCGTTGATGAAGAAGTAAAATTTAACAAATATATTTTAAAAATAGTATTGTGTATACAATTACAAAATGGTTATTTCTGATCGACAGGATTGATATAAATAATAATGTTATCATTTATATAGCGAAAATTAATCTAAAAAACAAAAATATTTTTTTTATAATATTTATTACTCGCACAACTTCAAACTCAAATAATTTAAATTAGATAAAAAAAATAAAAATTAAAAATTTTGAAAGTAATTATTACAGTTACAACACAAATATTGTAGTTAATATGTAGTTAGCAATCCGCTTTTCTCGCCAATTTCCTTCCGGATATGCTTGGATCTTTCTATAAAATATTCACAACCTTCTTCGACTTTTCACGATCAAGTGGGCCTTTTTTTTTACCAGAACCTTTCTTCCGATCAATACTCAGGTCTTCCTTAAAGCGGTTGATAATGCGAGAAATGGTCTTAGGGTTATCCCCTACCTCCTTGGAAATTTTTTTAAAAGACCAACTTGGTTGTTTTTGAAAAATTTTAATTATATTTTCTCGCACTTCCACTTCGTTTGCCATTTTCGCGTTAAATAAATTTTGTATTGACTGTAACTGACACAAATTATTTTCTGCCATTTAATTCAGAGCTACTATCATCAAATTTTTTTAATTTGAATCTTGCAATAGCACATTATGGGAAGATATGTAACGGACAATTTTATTCGACGCAATTTTAAAAATGTAATAACGATTATCGAGGTTTGTAATATATTGCGTCGTTGTATAGGTAAAAAATATGCAAAAATTAATATTATAAAAAGTATTTAATAAATTAACATACATTAAGATTTTAAAGAGATTATGAAATATAATATAATAATAGTTTGGCGCTACAGTTCTGTATAGAACTTCGACCGAGCTCTCTCACCATTTTGAGCTGTGCGTGTTATATTTGTACTCAAAGTGATGGGACCTACTGTTTATTGCCGAATCCGAACGGCGGGTGAGAGTTTTTCATAGGCAATGGTTTTACTCTCGTAGGTTTGCCATTTACTGACGAGAGGTAGCGCGGTATAGAAAAATGTTTCTATGAAAAGATGTTCTTAGCCCCAGTCCAGGCTTGAACCGGGGAACTTTCGGCTCGCAGTCCAACGCACTAACCACTGAGCTACCGCGGCTTATGAAATTAGTATACTATTAAAATAATTACATCAAAATAGCATCGCTCTGAAAAATTCCAATATAACATGAAATTCTAAATGCAAAAAGTCTTGTATTTCAATAAAAAATTAAATGAAAAATTATATTTATTTGAAATTGGAATAAACTTTATGGAAAATGAAAATATACTTCTATAACGACGATTTAATCCAGAATGGCATAAATTATTTTTATTAATAGGTTAATAATAATGCCAAAATCGACCTAAATCCTCACACCCACCTCTGATATTTACGAAATAATTACATATTTTGGTGAAAATATTTAGCAAATGAAATTTAAATGGCAAATGTAAAAAAAAATAAAATAATGCATTTTCCCTTTTCACGAGAGCACTAATGAACTCGAAAAAATGTCACATCATGTCGGTGGTGCGACTGTCATATATGGAAAAATGTCATAAACACATGAAAGTCATAGAAAAACAGCAGACACACCAACGAAAACACAAATTGTTTTGCCATATAAGACGTTGGAAAAATGTTTGCAAATATATTAGGTATAGGAATTGCAACCGCCATTTGAAACCGAAATGGCAGCTTCACAATATCAGCAGCAGCAGCTGTTGGTGGCGCACTAATGAAACATGTTGTTGCTGGCACGTTAGCATTTAAATTTTCTCAATACCCCACACTCAGGACACACAAATTTAGACTACGAACTGAACGACTAACTAGCTATCCAACAAAATACATGTTGACTTCTTCTTCTTTTTGTTGTTGAGAGGCACGATCGAAGACGTGGCTAAAGGATTTGTTTGTTTTCGCTTTTTCGCTGGCCCCAAGCTAACAATAGGTTTAACTGGGCCGCTCTGCGGAAGCATCTCTGAGACACGAATATGACCTCGGCGACTACACAGTCGACAGTACCTACTATTTGGGCGGACGGTTGGATGGACAGACAGACAGACGGACGGACAGGCAGACAGATAGCCTACATGACGGCCCTACTAATTGCTTACTTTTTGCATAGACTTTTGGCTGACGAAGTACATTTCATACTTGTGGCTAATTGAGAGTGTTTGGTGCTGCTGTATTTCACACTAGATGGTGGGCACAGTATGTACCAGCACCGTGTTTTTATCGAGAAAACAAATTTAAACAAAACGATATCCAAGATAAATAATAATTTGCAATATCACAATTATTATAATAAATACTAATTGATATGTGATTAATGGATACCGAGATCGCAACTAATATTTTAAAGTTTATTTATCCGATATACCATACCCTCCCTAGTAAAAATATTCCCGATACTTCATGAAGAAATTATTGTATTTCTTCGAATAAACCCAAGTAGAGTAAACTTAAAAATTGCCTTGTCAAGCCCTTATTATTCCCATAAAAATGGTCCCGATTAGAGGTAGTTTATGTAATCCTCATAAGAAATTTGCAATTGGGCAATGTAAGAGTCTAATCAGAAAAACACAAATGCGAATTGGAAATTATTTAAAAATCCTGACAACGCACATTGGGTAAAACATAGTCTAAAAGCTCGCATTGGAGGTAACTAAAAATTGTGGAATTTAATTTTTTTTCTTTATTTTTTGTAATTTGGACAAATAAATAATGTAGAAAATCATCTTTGCAAGTCATTTGACGGGTCTACGGTCATCTAAAGTGAGCTTATTTTTATAGAATTTTTTTACCAAAAAATTTATACAAATCTCCATTTTTTATTGGAATCTGATAATTTTTAGTAGTTATATTAAGAACATTAATGCAAACAATTTAAGGTAAAAATTGTATTTTAGTTCTATTTATTTAGGTAGATATGGGTAGTTAAACTTATCTTTTAATTTTTAATTTTTTTTTTAATTGTTTATTTTCAATGAAATGGAAATTGTTTGGATCATCTCGGATCAACCAAACACTTATGTACTGATTAGTAGGATAGTTTCCTACATGATATTTTGATTTTAAGATATCTCCACAAGTATATATATGAAAAAAATATATATATTTACAAAAAATAAAGGGTATCAGCCCCTGGTAGCGAAAAGCAAAAAAATATGTTCCAGTCCATTCTCTAAAGAATTCTGAAGGTAATATCAAAAATTTCAAGTATCTTTTTGTTATGTTTTTCCCAATGAGCAACGTTAGGGTAAAAAGAAAATCATTGTCTGCCCTATTTGAACAGTATCATGGCCGTTGTACATTTTCTGATAGTTTGACTGCGTTACAAGGACATCGTACACCCGATTTGTTACACTTTTCGAGTCTCGTTAGAGCCCGATTATCCAAAATAATGACATGGTGAGTTCATGAGCATTACCCTATTGAAATTTCTCCTAGGACTAGTAGAAATTGTACTTGGGTTTATGATCGGTTAGTGATCATTGTAGATCACATTATGTTCGTAATATAACTCTCGGGTTATGATAAGTTAAAATACAGTAATCAGTTCCCGAGCATAAACCTAGAAAATGTTCTACTAGGGATACCACCAGTTACATAAACCACCACTATGGCAAATTTCTACAAAGGTAATAAAACTTTATGCTCCAACAGACTAAAGAAAGAATTACTACAACACCTGCTAATTTATGACACGGTTATGTAAAAAAGTAACTGCAATTGAAGAATATTCCAAAGTCGAATGCGACGATTGAGAAGGCAGACCACCAACGAGACCCGCGACATAACCGTCTCAAAGACAAAGGCAGCTACTTGGAAATCATTTTAATGCTGTGCAGGTACTTGCGAGGCATTCCAGAAGGTGTCGCGCAGGGGCGAATTCAGAAGATATTTTCAGAGTTAGTTAATTTTGTTTTGAAAAATATTGAAATGCTCGAGGTCGAGGCAGTTTAGCAATATTTTTTCGACATATTTCAAGCAGACAAAAACGTAATTTGTATCACAAGCTGTCTATTTTCTGCTCTTTTCAAAAATATGCAGCTAGTTCCACACAATTTTACAACCTGGTATACACTTCCCCAAATATTCCATTTATCTGTGCGTTTGCTCGAAATATGCTCGAAATATTCCTGGCCCTCCCAATCTCCGGGATCCACCACCGTTTTCATTTGCCTCAATAAAATGTGAGTTATGCGCAATTCTGACGATTAACGATATAGCGATTTTGCAGATAAAACGCCTTAGAGGAGGTGCTGCTTCCCACGTTCGGCGTTCTATGAATTTTTTTTATTCCATTCATTATTTTATTGCGTTGATATACCAGCGGGAAAGTTCAAATACCCAATGGCGCTAGCGTGGCTCCGTATAACTCAAAAAGGATGCATAGACCGACCGCCGGCATCCCATTAAAATTCCACAATGCATAAGTCACGTTGTACTTGTTAAATTTTTGATCTCATTGCAATGGTATGTCTGTGGATCCGACCAACTCTCCGTTCATCAGTCCGTCTGCCTATCTGTCTTTCGCCCTGTTTGTCTGGCTGATGTACGAGCTAAATGCGCGGCCAAGTTATGGCAGAACAGAGATCAGTGGATGGAGATCGTTTTGTTGCCACAGTTCGTGCGCGCACAATGTGGCGCCTGTGTGCGTACTTAGGCATCTGCCAAATGCATCTTGTCAGGCACAGAGCAAAGTCCATTCTGAAAACGCAGCGCAGTTGGAAGTCTTTTAGACTCATGGGACTCTATCCGCACCAACCGAATCATACAACGAACGAACTTTGGTGCAAATAGTGCGTGCAACGAAGCTGAATACCGCATGCTGAATGCCGACTTGCTACAGATTATGCAGATTTATGCAGATCAGTAGAATCTGAAGTTGCTTTTGCAAAACCATGACATGTTGACTAGCGGAATGGTTGTGCGATATTTTGATTGTTTCAAGAATGTGTTTGTTATGTGCCTTACTTTGCGGCATTCCCAACGGAAAGTACCCAACTTACACTTCATTAGATAGCACTTTGATTCCCTGAAGTATTCTAGTTTTGCAATAGGGTTCCGTAAGGTATATCGATAAATAATATCGAAACCCCAAATGCCAACAACTATATCACTATGCCCATATTCAGACAAGATTTCATTGAACATTTTTATTTCATTTAAATTCCCATTGCAATTCCAAGCGAGTCACGACTTTACAATATCCAAAAATTGACATCCCTAGTTAGCTGCCATCAAGTTATCTTTTATTATCATCATATCCGGTATTATGATGGTCAGTAGTTTCCAAAACATCCATAAAATATTTTGCTTTGCAACACTTGTTTTTATTAACCAGGCCAGTAACACCATTCGTAGACTATTGCGTTGTATACAGCATGGGCTGAGCGAGAATGGCTTAAATGTCAATAAAATGTAGAAATGATGAAATAATATGAACATAAAAAATACACATCGTCATTGTAGAATGAGAAGTCACCAAATACATTTTCAAAATGCCAAATATTCATTTACAAAAATCTTTATATATCTGTCAATTTTTAATCGATGATCTCAATCTCAAATACCACATGATAAGAAAATATAAATCTATCAATTGATATTTCAACTTTAGAAATGCTTCAATTACTTTTATATTATATTAATCCACAAACTCGAAATTTAAGCTTTTCATAAAAATGGGTTTGGTGACTTTTCGTTCGGCAACGACGATTTGTTAGTTTTTATTTGCAACTCATCCAAATTGATATCGATTTTGTTGCTCTTGAAAGAGTATGTGGGAAATCGGTATAGCATATATATATTTTAAAAAAATTGAGACACCGCTGACACTATAAAACGTTATAAGATATATTTTTTGTAATTTCTATTTTCAGAACTTTCTGGCGGCTAACGCACAGTGCTGGTGGAATGCACCTCTTACAGCAGCTACGTGTGCGCTTAAGTATGCCGGTCATGTTTCCCCAGGCATGCTGCTGGTTACAGCCGAGCCATGCGCCTTGGAAGTATTACGCGGCGCCTACGCGCGTAGTGTTTTAAAGCCACCAGCAACTTATGTCATCAGTGCTGTCGGTAAGATAAATAAAATTTATTAAGACATCTTATTAAATAACCATACTACCCGAAATTCTCAATACAAATTCTAACTACTCCTTTCATAAGTTAGAAATTATAATATTTTTAAAGTTTTGATTATATGGGTATCACACAGCATTGTCCAATGTCGCATGGAGATAAACACGACAACCCAATACAAAAATTTCTGGAACTTTCGGGTATTTTTGCGGAAAATTCTGTGATAAAAAAAAAAGTTTCTGTCAAATTTTGTGGCATTGATGAGAAAATGTCCATCTTTTTTTTGTGTATGTGCAGAAATATAAAACTTTTGAGACAACTCCATCTTTGTCTGCTTAAAATCAGAATTTTCAGGAATATTTCAGGCATATTTTCGGCAAACACATTGATAAATGGAAGATTTTTGAAGGTTTATGTCAGAAAACTTTGTATATGAGCAAAAAATATGCAACTTTTGATAAAAGTACGTCTTTGTCCGCTTAAAATGATCAGGAAATTGTTTTTAAACCTCCTTGACCCTGGCAAAAGTTTTATAAATGGAATCGACATCATGGCAGTTGCTATTTTAAGCACTTAGATATACAGAGTCAAAGTTCATTCTTTGATACGTCCAGTTTTACTCGTGCCTATCGCGTCAAAATTTCATGTTCCTTGGTCTAAGAGTTTGAACTGATGATTCACACAGTCAAACCGGACTGGTCCTTTATATATTCATAATCTATGTATATAGATTATAAATGTTGAACCCACCATTTTTAACGACAGATGAATATAATTTGTAGTAGTTTTTATTTTAAAAACCACATAATTATAATTGTGCCTGAGTATCGTTTGAAATTTTCTATCAAATTAAAAAAAATAACAAATATGAAAAACAGTGTTTGAAATTTGTTTCAATTATTTGCCAAAATTAAAATATTCGAAAAGTCTTCAAAATTCACCGTAAACATACAAAATTTGATTTGCCAAAAACGCACGTTAAGCCCAAATGACAGATATGAACAACTATCCAGCAGCTAACCAGAATCCACTAAACCGTCCACTAAGTCCGCTCAACGACAAAGATCTGACGGAGCTGACGAAGCAGGAGATCATATACTGGTCCAAAAAACTCAAACTGACACCGTCCGAACTCTTTACGCTGTCCGAGCAAGAACTCGAGCAATACTTGGACCGGGCCAGTGATGATGAGCGTGACGAGTTTCTGCGTCAGGAGCGTCAAAAGAGATGGCAGCGACTGAACGATCTTAAGGGACAGTTAATGCAACAAGAGGCATTGCGGTTGGAAGGTGGCGGCGTAAAAGCCACAGTGTACGATATTCTTATGCAAGCTGCCGAGGACATTGAGTCGTTGTATAGTCAGGAACTGGCCAACTACGAAGAAGCCAATTTAAATGCACAGTACAATTACGAGCAAGATGAAGCCAACGACGCGCTCTACGATTTGCCACCGGACCCCATCAACGCCACTAAATCAGAACGAGCCTTCCGTTTGCCTGGTGGTTTCGGTGAAACTTTTAGTACAATGCAGTCCATTCGTGGCTGTAGTCCATGCGTAAGTCGAAATAACGGTACTGCTAACAGCTCGGCTAGCGCAACCAACTGCACCGCGCAGAGTGCATATGGTACAAATCGCTCGTTCCAGCCCAACCCCGCGTTGGCATCAACGCCAAAACCCAAACGTTCGGGAGAACCACCTACATTCCGCAATTTCACTGAATATTCGCTGGAGTATTCCTGCGATGGGTTGCGCGAGAACACGCAAAACTATTCCTACAGAGATATAGATGAAAACACGGGAGTAGTGCACGTCACTATCGAGTCGGTTACCAAGCCTAAATGCCCGCCAAATACAACCTATAACAACAAGTCTACTCGTTGCTGTCCTCCAAGTCCACCGAGAGCGATCTCCCCACGTCGCTGCCCAGCAAGTCCAGCTGCTAATCGAACGTACAACTGTCCCCAAGCCGCCAATCCCAATGCAACTTACAACTGTTGAACAGAATACCCGCCTGATGTACCCAGTTGTTGATCAGAATCCACTATCTACTGCAGTTTTACAAAGGCAAACAGCTCCTTCGATTAGCTGCGCCAGATGATACGTTGTGGGGTTAACGTAAAATGCATTGAATGCATCAAATTTTGTAAAAAAAATCGTCACCAAATTCGCAAAATTTCTAATATAGATTTGTAAAAACTAAATTTGTAATTATAACCATTTAAATTAAGAAAATATATATATTAAAGCAACAACCAAATCCCTTTTGTAGATTATTCTAATAGTTTAAATGTATTTCAAAATTAGCGTCTACAAAAATAGGTTGTCTGAACTGGTTTAATTTCTACTAAGTTTTGTTATGACTCAAAACGGGTATTGCTATCGAATGTCTTAAAAAGGACAAACCTTATGTCTCTTTTCTGACACGTTATCAGAATCGTCCGAGTACTTCTCGATCTACAGTCCACCCAATAGTAGTTCTCACATTTTAAATGTCATTTAAGTATGCGCAATTTAAACCCCTATTTAAATAACTGATAAAAAATACTGGATGGAAAAAAATATTTTTTGTGTTCCTGTCAAGAAAGTTTATTAGAATTATTTTTTATGAAACTCAGAAAAGTCATTTAAATTTCAAGTAATAAAAAGTTGTAATAAAATCTTTAAAAAAACAATAAAATTCGCAATACCTTCATACCAGTATCGTATAACAAATTATTTTCATCACACCGCCAATGAATAGCGCTGTGGCCAGGGACTTCTCGAAACAAAATCCGTTGAACGATGATGATCTCTCGGAGCTGTCAAAGAAGGAGATTCTCTTCTGGTCACGCAAGCTGCAACTCTCGCCATCAGAATTATTCACATTATCCGAAGAAGAACTTGAGGAACGATTAACACTTGTTATTCAGCAGGATTATGATGACCAGGAACGTCAAGAGCGCGTCAGACGCTGGGAAAAATTAACTGAGTTGAAGCGTAAGCTTTTGGAGCAGCAGAATCGACGTCACAACGATTGCAGCGACGAAGATCGTTCGATTTGGAATATTTTAGCACAGGCGTCATCCGAAATTGAGGAGCTGTACAAGCCTTTGATAACACAGCATGAGAATGCGCAAACGAAGCAAAATCAATCGAATATAAACCCTTCTCATAATCGCCTTGCTTTAAATGAAGGAACCGCACGTATGTTGTTTCTTCCAAATCCGCGGAAACTGGCCACCAATAACACCCAAGGAGCCGAAAACTCTACAAAACCATCTCCACATCGGAAGCCAGTGCCTATGCATAACTTAGCCGAGTCTTTCATCGGTAATCCACTGCTGATAACGGCGCTCCGCCATCTACCATGCACTACACCTGCATCAACGCCCGAAAATAACACTACAGAGAATGTAGACAATGAAAACTTCAGATGCGCTGGTGGCTACGGCGGTCAACTTAATGCTTCGAATTATTCTCCACCGAGTCAGACATACAATAATGGTGGTGTGGGTCAAACTTACACTCGTTCTGCGAATGCGGGTTCTGATCCCCCAGGCCACACATATAATGCTGGTGGTATGGGTCAAACTTACACTCGATTCGCGAATGCGGTTTCTAATCCCCCGGGTCAGACATATAATACCGGTGGCGTTAGTCAGAATTACACTCGTTTCGCGAGTCCGGGTACTGATCCCGCGGGTCAGACATACAATGCTGGTGGTGTGGGTCAAACATACACTCGTTCCCCGAACGCGGGTGCTAATTCTCCGACTCAGACATATTATGCTGGTGGTGTGGGTCAGACTTACACTCGTTCCGCAAATGCGGGTGCTGATCGTTCGAAGCAGACATATAATGCTGGTAGAGTGGGTAGAAGTTATAATCGTACCGCGAATGTGTGTGCTGATCCCCAGACATATAATGCTGGTGGAGTGGGTAGAAGTTATAATCGTTCTACGAAAAAGGTTGCTGATTTCAACGGCACTTACAGACGATCTGGTGCTAGTGGTATTGAGCCAACCTATGAGGACTGTTGCTTCGGTGGCACTTGTAATCTGCCTCGTAGTTCTGGTGGATCAAATCGTTCAAATTCCTTCTGCCCCAATCCAGATATGGCATCAACACCCAAGTCTAATCCAGGTACTGGCAAAAAGCCCAAATTTAGAAACATCACCAATTATTCGCTCGAGTACTCGGCCGATGGCCTGAACGAGAATACAGAGAGTTATTCCTTCAATGACATCGACGAAACAAAGGGCGTTGTACATGCTACATTTGAGTCAGTAACTAAGCCAGGTTGCTCAAATCCAACACGAAGTCGTGCTGGTCAAGATTCCAAAAATTGTGCAGTGAACTCAGCTCGTTCTAACCGCTCTCGATCGGCAAACTGTGCCCCCGACATAGCAGCAAATGATCCGTGCGCTGCACAGAACACTGCACGTGCAAATAGAACCTATAGTGCGGATCCCAGCACTCGCTGTAACACCAGCGATTGGGTTCAGAATCCTGCATTTGAAGCTGTATATGATCAGAACCAGTATGAATTTAATCCGGCGCTAAAGGATCCACTTAGTAGAGCTTATCATCCAGATCATAATTATTGTTCATAGTTAAACAAAATTATAAAAAACAATAGTTGAATAAAATGGTAAAAATAATTATGGAAATGGCGAAATGAAAAAGTGTACTTTTGAGAAAAAAAAACATGGAATAAAATGGTCGTTTATATTCTCTAATTTAATATATGTCTAGTTTTAAAATTATACAATAAATATTAAGATAACACAATTTAATGAGCGGATATGTATTTTAACCAAGTGATGACCATTTGCGAGTGCAATAAATCTAGCTCTTGTTCTGCCACATCTTGAATGGCTCTTGCATAAGAACATATGTTCTTGTTTTTACTCTTGCACCTGCAATTACACTTATTTCTCTTGCTGAATTGCTTGCAGTTTTAGTCTTGTACTTGGACTTCTTATTATTCTCTTGCAAGGAAATATCGATCTCAAAATCAATATGGGGGAAGATGAAATTTTTGAAATTTCACTAGGCTTCACCTGGAATAAGGTATGAAATAGCGCCATAGTGTAATTTAAGCAGCCGCTCTTGGTTCCAAGATCAACAAAATCCAGTTCAATGCAACAATGTTTCAACACAAAATTCAAACAAATTGAAATGGCTCAAACAATGGCGTCGTTTTGGTGGTAGTTTCCCAATTGAAAACAACAGCAGCCTGTGGACGTAAAATAAAATACATTAACGCGGACACCAATTTTTTGTTACTGGTTTTTACTCTCAGTTTGCAAGAAAGTTGTTTTCTTTTTGCCATTTTTGGTAGCTAGTTGCTATAGCATTTCGGCTGATGTTGTTATTTTAAAGTCGCATATCACGCTATCAAAATGTCAAATCAGCAACAGCCCACTCACGCTGTGCTTAGAAATTTAATTTAAAACTATTAAAAAAATAAAGAAAATGCTATATACAATTTAAGGCTAAACATTGAGACACATGGCCGGGAATTCACATTAAAGCTCAATTATTATATTTAAAGCTCAATTAAATTTAAAGAATTTGCTTGCAGTTTTCTCAGTTCAGTTTTGTTTTGTTCACTTAGTGCACATGTAGAGGGCGATGCTCTCGACATTATATATGATAATAGGGTACATAAAGCATAATCGCAGAGAGTGAAAACGGTGAAGAATAATGTTTTTTTAAATGTTTTTAATACCTTCCAAGTTATAAATTCGAACTCATTGCTTTTTGAATTCAACAAACTACGTCGATAACTCAGTTAGTCAGTATGTTGGACTACGAGCCAAAAGGGTTCAACTATCAACAAATTAATAAAAAAAAAAAGTTTTTACTAATCAAGGCTACCTTACGGCAAACAATGGCAAATCTCCGAGTGCCAAACCATTATTCTTATAACAGTTGGAACACAGAAAAAATCGTAAATATGATGAATTTATTCATTTATATTATGAATTTTTCTACCAACTACCAGATTCATCATAGTGATACCACGGTTCATTAAATAACATATTGATGAATGTTATATATGAACTTATTCATACTATCGAACGTCATAGTGAAGAACGAATTATTCAATACAATGAATTTGAATCGTCATATTGATGAATATACATATAAATCTATGATTTTTTTTTGTAATTTGCTCATAATTTTTATATATATATAATATTCAATGTGATAAATATTGTTGAACTCATTATTTTTAATTAATTAATTGATAAACATTTTTTTATACAAATTTTTCAAAAAAAAAATTATGTTAGAAAATAATTCGAAAAAATTACCTTAAAAAAATGAATTCAAGAAAACACAATTTCTTTCGAAAAAGAATTATCCGAGAATATCATTTTTTTTTTTTCAAAAAAAAAAAATTGGAAAAAAAAATTTCAGATTTTTTTTTTTCGAAAAAAGTAATTCTCTAAAAAAAAATTTTAAATACATTTTTTTTATATATAAAACTTTTTATTAATAAAAGGTTGTAATCTATATATATAAAAATGAAATGTCCTGTGTGTGCCAGAGCATCACGAGAGAAAGAACCGACGGATTTACCTGATTCTTTTTGTATTTTGTTTGTGTCAGTGCAAGAGTGGTTTAGAAAAAAAAAAGTCGGAAAAACCTAAAGGAAAAGCCGGAAAATCGAAAAAACATAAATTTGATCCTAGGAACATGAAATTTGGATACGGTGTTCCTCTCCCGACGTAAGCGCCCATTACGAAAGGATTTTTTGAAATTCGTCTCCTAAGGTATAAAAATGGGTGTGACAAAAAATTTAACGTTTAATTCAAAATATCTGTGTAATTAAGATAGCCACAGTCATGAAATTTGACTCACAAATGTAAATTGTTGTTGTTTATAATTTGTCTAAATGTGGGCGGAATATTTTAAAGGGGCGTGGCTCCTCCCATATAACCATAACTTATAAATTCGATAACTCCTGACCTCCTAAGAGCAGAGTTATAAAAATGGAAACAAAGCTTCATAATAAAAACATCAATAGTCCCAAGTAAATGGGGTGTGGCACCTCCCATATAAGCAAAACTTTAATATTGCTATAACTCCACCTACTAAAAGCAGAGTTATAAAAATCTAAACAAGTGAACATATTAAACATTGTAATCGTCACGTAGAATGTGGGCGTGTTTGTAAAAATGGGCGTGTCACCTCCCATATAACTAAAGCATTAAATATATGCTATATTTCCTAACATACTAAGAGTAGAGTTTCAAAAATCCAAAAAAAAGTTCATATTTAAAACTCCAATCGTCACATGTAATGTCGTCGCGATTAAACATGGGTGTGGCACTAAAATGTTCAAAATGGTATAACTCCTGACCTTCTAAGGGTAGAGTATATAAAACTCCAATCGTCATGTAGAATGTGGACGGGATTGGAGAAAAGAGCGTGGCGCATTAAAATTACTATATTTCTTTACATACTCAGGAGTAGAGTTATAAAAATCACAACAAAGGATCGTATTAAACCTTAATATTCTTCACATAGAATGTGTGCATTCCATACAGAAATATATATATATATGAAAATACATATTGGAACATAACTAAAATATCCTCGCATATCCTCTCAAATCCTTATACACCTTCTGAAGAAAAAGTAGCTTTCAGGTTGCTCCGGTATATAACAAAATATCACAACTCATCACACACGAAGTACACAATGTTTATATTGACACTAATTTATATCTATAGTGTGTAAAAATACAATAATTCCATTAATTCATCCACATTTCTTAAAATTTCACGTCAAAAATTTCAATTTGAGTATTATTATGCCAAGTTAATATTTTTATAGCAATTAAACCAATTATTCGCATTAACTTATTTATGATCAGAACCAATGTGTTAAAAAATATCATCACAATATCATTTCCGGATTAGGAGAAATTACATGGCAAAAAATAACCATATTTATTCTAATTTCATACATTTGTGTATTTCGTTGGAAATGTATTCCAAGAACCCCGATATACCTTATACGTAGTAAGTTTTTTCTAATCACAATCAATGTTGCATAATATACAAAATATATTATCCCGATTAAGAGAAATTACATGGTAAAAATTACCATTTTTTTCTAATTTCATACATTAGGCCTTTCTTTGTAAATATATTCCAAGGACTGCAGGCGATATCCATCATTCACACAAACTTATTTCAGATCACTATCAATGTGGTCAAAAATAAAAAATAAATCTTACCGATATCGGCTCAGATTATGAAAAATCAAATGTGAAAATTTCCAAAAAATTATCGAAGTTTAAATATTTCTACAAATTGTTTGTGAATCAATAGAAAACATTTTGTAATGCAAACCTATATCTTGATATTATTTTATTTACTAAAAAAAAAATAAACGAAATGTACTGATTTGTTATGAAGTTATATAATATTGTTCAAAAAAGTTCCTTTTTGTCCACCGTGCGATTCATTAAAAGATGTATTAAAAAGAAAAAAAGGGGCGTAAATGTATCCACACTTTATAAACGATATAGTTCTGCTATTACAAAAACTTAGCGCGGGCGAAGCTGTGCACGGGTCCAGCTAGTTATAAATAAATATATTAAAATTTTTTTACTTATTTATGTATGTCTTGATGAATAGCATTCTTCAATACCCAAAAAAAAAATCTTCAATATGATGAATTTATTTATAAATATTATGAATTTTTTCACCAACTACCAGATTCATCACATTGATACCACCGTTCATTAAATGACATATTAATGAATGCATTCATTATATATATTATTGAATTGTCATATTGATGAATTTGTTCATAATATTTTTTCAAAAAAAAAAAATTATAAAATAATTCAAATTTTTGGACAAAAAAGATTTCCGAAAAAAAATGTGTCAAAAAGATTTTTTTTTTTCGAAAAAATAACTAAAAAAAAAAAATCGAAAAAAATTTGTTTGAAAAAATTTTGTTCGAAAAAAATTTATTTTCGAAAAAAAACATTATTTCAAAAATATATTTTTTATAAATATAACCTTTTAATAATAAAAAGTTGTTATTATAATAAATATATTGGTTTGAAGATCGAAATTAATCAATATGATGTACATTTTTTTCTGTGAATAATCAAAGTCCTTTAATCTAACCCTGTATTTTCCAAGTGTTTGTTTTTATTGAATTATGTTCTGAAACCTTGCTTTAAAAAAGAAGACCGTGGATCGTCGTTGCAGAGCTATATAATGGTGAGAGAGAGCTCTGCCTTGGTTCTTCCCATCTGTAGTTTCAAACTATTATTAAAACAAGTTAGAATATCCAAGTCCTTACATAAAAATTCTATGATCAGTTCCCAATCATGAATCTAGAACCATTTTTACTAGCGTACAATGGTTTTTCGCAACAAAATCTGCAATATTTAACTAAAAATACTTTGTTATATTGCCGACAGCCATACCATTCATGAACTCCAGCATGTCAAAAATGTAACGCTTAACGTAAAGTACATCGCCTCTGGTGTGCTATAAAATCAAAGTCATTCACTTGTTATGTTGCTGCTTTTATTAACTTCTAAATTTGTATACGTTGTTCTGTTCATCACTCTGGGGTGCCTGCGCAACAGCTTAAAATTACCAGAAACTTGTGGCCATAGATATTTGCTGTGTTCTAGACCACGTCTAAAGGTTGACGGCACGATCAGCGAAGCATGATAATGTTCAATTGTCATTTCAAGACTTGTGGCATGAATTGACAATCTATGTACGATGTACACAAGTAAGTGTTGCTTTTGCTGTAGTTATTAGATCTTGACATGACGACGATGCCGCCACAACGACGGCGGTACAAAGCAAGATCATTCAGTGAACTCGTTCGTTTCGACGCTTGAGCGTTCAACTCGCACTTTAATCGGTGGTGGCTGCATACTTTTAAGTTGTTTACGGTTAACCGCATTAAGTGTTATTATGTTGTGAAGGAACCCAGAACAGCTGGTTATAATAAAATGATCGGACAGTGGAAATAATATGTTACAAAACGAACAGAAATCTACATTTCATCGTTAGCGATCAAAATCATATCTAAATTTGAATCCCAGCAAACATTTTGAGTCTTTTAAGACTCCTAAATGTGTCATATTTATGAGTGTTACCCTCATATATGAGCACTTAAAAGAGTCCAAAAAGGCTCCCGACTCCTGGGTAGAGGGTCCCATTTTATGAGTCCAAAAACCCTCATATTTCAGACTCTTCTATTGCACCTAAAACACTCATATCTGAGCACTAAAAAGTGCCCAAAAAGGCACCCAACCCTTGGGTTGGGCACCATTTTATGAGCCCAAAAACCCTCATATTTCTGACACTTTTATTACTACTAAAATACTCATATATGAGCATTTAAAATAGTCCAAAAAGACTCCCAACTCCTGGGTAGAGGGCAACATTGTAAGAGCCCAAAAACCCCTATATTTCTGACACTTTTAGTACTCCTAAAGCACTCATATATGAGCTCTAAAAAGAGCTCAAAAAGGCTCTCAACCCCTGGGTAGAGGGCATCATTTTATGATCCCAAAAATCCTCATATTTCTGACACTTTTATTACTCCTAAAACACTCATATTTGAGCTCTAAAAATACCCCAAAAAAGCTACAGAAACTGCGTTTTAAAGAGCGCAAAAATCCGCGTATTTTTGATCATTTTAAATATTCTTAAAACATTCACATTTTTGAGAATTTCCAGACACGACAATTTCTTCATTTTTGGAGTTTTTCTTTCTTCAGTAATATAAAATGTGTCTGAAATGAATCCAACATAGTACAGTTCATGTTTATCTTAGTCCAGACATCCGTGAGAAAATGCATTCATTTCAAAAATCCATTAAATATGTAGGTTTGTCTGTTGAATTTACACTAATATTTTATTATATTTCATTTGATTTCAAATTCAAAACAAATACAAGTTTATCAATTTTATTTAAACAGTAGGCTCCTGAAGCCAGCATAAATAAGATACTTTTATGACTCCCTTTTCTGAGTGCTCCTAATATACACTTAAATTTGATTATTTTATGAATTTGATTTGATGTGGCTCCTAAAATGCTCATGAATGAGACTCTTTTATGAGTCAAATTTTGGAGCGTACCTAAAACAATCTAAAATATATAACTTTTATGAGTCTATTTTCTGAGCGCTCAAAAACAATTTTATTTTTGATGCTTTTAGGAGTCTAAATATGAATCTTTTATGAGTTATATTTTTGAGAGCTCCGAAAACCATCTTAAATGAGATACTTTTAAGAGTCCTTTTTCTGAGGGCTCATAAAACACTCAAAACTTGGTCTCCTTTATTCCCAATTTCAGAGCGCTCCTAATGGGATTCGATCGAATTTGGTTTTTTGCTGTTCCCGAAATATGAAAATTCTCTTGTTTCATTCGAAATAAATTTCACGAGTAAAATATAAATGATCGATTCTATACTCAAGAATGACTAATTTATATTTCATGCGACTATCAAGGAAGTATTTTCCGGATTGTCGCTTGAAAATACTTCGAACGAACTCCGGATTTAGATTCCAAAATTTGACGTTGCGAAATCGTATTTGCTATGATGGATTCCTGGTTAATAGACCGTATGCGTGCCGTCGATGACGGAATTATAACTCCGAAAAAAGATGTCTTGTGATTTAAATTGAATTGAATCGGTAAAATATATATTAATTTAACAAGATAAATACTCAATTATTAGTTCCTGCATGGCCCCGGAACTTTTTTTACAGTGGTGTTACACTCAGAATAAAGCTTCCTCATAATAAGGAAAATTAACTTGGAATAGCGTTAAGTAAAAACATCCACATTTTTAGAAAATTATATATACTAAGGACATTTTACTACTATTAAGGAAAAACCTTTCTAAAAAAAGGAAAATTGATGTTGGGGCTATTTCAAGTAAATTTTTCTTAATATAAGGAATCTGTTTTCTGAGTTTATATTTCGATTTTGAATGTTCGCCACTGAAGTGGAGTTGAGATAGTGTTAAATTCGCTCATTTGTAATACTTTAAGGTGAGAATTGTTGAATTGACATATTTGACACTTTATTTTCTTAGTGACTCCAGTTCCGTAGCACCGAGTGAAAAAAGAGTGTATGGTGTTAAATAAGCTAATAGAGTGTTATAGTCCAAAGAACGAATAATTTCCGTTTTATAAATTCATTCTACAATCAAAAAGAAATGCAAATGTTAGTTTTTACAAATAAGCGGTCAAAGGTTAATTACAATTTCTCCCAAACAACTCACGTTTGTTGTCAAATTTGTTGCCTGCAACACTTCTGCGTGGACTTTAGCTCTGTTTGTGTCAAATGATTTTTTTAATATATATTTTTTTCTAAATAAGTCAATGCAGTCAATAAAATGGGAATCAAAACGGCTACAACATCAAACCAAATCGTGCCAACACGTTTTGTTGTTCAGCTACTCTACTTCTTTTCTTTATACATTTTTTTTATTTAGTTTTTCAGGGGTCGATTTCGCATTGTTTCCTTATGCTTAACCCGTGACTCCCTCAGAAGTTGTGCAAATTGCATTCATTTAAAGCCGAGCATTCATTGTCGTCGAGTAACTTTGCATGATTAGTTGATTTGCCTTGACTGCTGGCGATGCACTGCTGTGATAAAAATTGTTATTCTTTATTATAAAGTTTTTTTGCCCACTGTACCGATTGGCTCTACCAGACATTGTTGCGCGATTCGTAGTGCTCCAGTTTATGACTCACTCGTTTGTAATAAAATATAGTAAAAACAATACAAAAAAGAGTGATTTTCATTAAGTGCCCCAGACAACCTCAGTAGTTCAGAAGAGCATTCAAATCGATCAGCAGTTCATAAAATTAATAGTATTCAATTAATATAAAAATCATAAATGAGACAAAGATTAAGCTTCAACTTTTCTTTGCGAATTGCATCGATCATATCATTGCGGCTGATTGGTAGCCAGATTATTTTGAAAATTTTATATATATTTTTTACAAATATTTGTGCACTATACATGCTACTGTTTGGTTCAAAGACTATCTTACCGCTTCTGTCTGTATGTCTAACATAATTTCCTTTTTTTGCAATTGTGTGTTTATTTAAACACCCTGTCTGTCCATCCATCCATCCGTCCGTCTATCGACTCATTGCAATTCTCTCGGACAACCTACCAACCAAGCAGCCAGTCCGTCAGTCAGCCCGACATATTACGTTCATCACGCTTGGTTAAGCTCATTAACTTAACCTGATCTATTGATCTGTTGCTGCTGCTATTGCTATTGCTACGACTGCTACGGTTGATCGTCTGTACGCTTCGATCTGCTGTTGATCCGACTGATGTTGTTTATCCGATTATGAGTTCCACTTAAGTTCGTTTTATTGCACTGATTATCTTTTGTTTAATTTTTCATGATCCTCATACATTTCGCATGTCCAGCCGAGACATCCGACCATCCACAAGTTACATCTGTATGGACGTTGGACGTTGGCAGTAGTCGCACTGATTGTTGGCCATTGTCAGAGGCAACGAGTTAAGTTGTCGATTTCATTTTCTTGCTGTTATAGTCGCATCATTATCGCATTGTTGATGTTGCTGACTGTTGATGTAGCAATGGCATCAGCACCAAACGATACTTTTATTTTCGTATCGTTATCTCGATGATGATTATGATGATTGTATGAAAAATATCTATACTTTCAACATTTCCGTTCGAATGCATGGCACATCTGTTCGTTATTTGCAAATAACTTATTTTAATACACTTAATAACGAACCGGATTTAATTGACATGTCTTCATTTAATAGGTTACAAGTGCATGAGATCATTAAAGCAAGATCATCTATTTCCTGCCGATCTCATAAATGACCGTATGATATTTTAAACATATCGTAGTTGTTGAAGTAAAACTAATTTGTGATTAATTTTTTATCATTTAAAAACGAACTAGTAAATATTTAAATGCTATTTGATAAGTTAATAGGTCTCTCCATTTTATTTTCATAACAGCATTATCAAAAATAAATCGTGTTTCATCAAATTAAACAACGAATTATAATTTTTTTTTTTTTTGCTTTTTTTTAATAATTTTTTTTTTTCAGCAACTTTTTTAAGGACATTTATTATTGGAATTCTTTTTAATTTTTTTTTTTATTATTTTGAAAAATTGGTAATAAAAAATGTGCATCAATTAATTAAAAAATCTATAACTTCCAAAAAAGAAATGAATATAATTCATAGATATTATGATTATATGAATCAATATGACGGTTCAAATTCATTGTATTGAATATTTCGTACTTCACTATGAAGTCTGATAGTATGAATAAGTTCATATATATTATGAATGAATTCATTAAATATGTCATGTAATGAACGGTGGTATCAATATAATGAATCTGGTAGTTCGTAGAAAATTTCATAATATTTATGAATGAACTCATCATATTGATGATTCGCGATTTCCGTGCAACTCGTAGAATCAAAACAAAATGCCAGAATCAGATTTATGATACATATTACTTTCAGTTTTTTTGTATTACATAAAAGAAGTTAATCGTAACACTAGGTTTACAAAAAAAAAAATCATCAATATGATGAATTTATTCATAAATATTATGAATTTTTTCAACAACTACCAGATTCATCATATTGATAACTCCGTTCATTAAAAGACATATTAATGAATGCATTCATTATATAAATGAAATTATATTCAATACAATGAATTAGAATCGTCATATTAATGAATTTGTTCATAATATTGTTACGCAAATTCAATCTACGGAAAACTGCATTTTTCCAAAAAAAAATTTTTTTTTGAAAATATCTAAAACAAAGTGTTTTTGTAAAAATTTTATTTAAAAAAATAATTTGTTTCAAAAAAAAATGTATCCGAAAAAAATTTTCAAAAAAAAAAATTTTTAAAAGTTTTTCGAAAAAAAAATTTTTTGGTAATTTTTTTTTTTCAAAAAAAAACAAAATTTAAAAACTTATAAATAATAATAATTTTTTTTTTTTTTTATAAATATAACTTTTAATTAATAAAAAGTTGTAATTATAAAATAAATATATTATAAAACATTTTACTAATTTATGCATGTCGAGCAAGCACTATACAAGAAATAACATACAAGAACTACTGAAGAACTCTTTTTTTTTTTTTGGAATATCTACTAAGATCCACAGAACTCAGACAGACTATATCCATTGTACTGTAAAATCTATTCCCTACAATTTTGTGGTTAATATCACCACGAGCGCCCATGCCCAAGCCGGGATTCGAACCCGAGACCTTCAGAATGCAAGTCCAGCGCGCTACCTCTGGACTGCTGAGGCCGGCTGAAAAACTGAGAAGTACGGCAAACAATGAACGAAAATAAAATATTTTGACTTAAATTTGGTTTAATGAACAGTCTTCTTCAATATGAATTACATATATTTTGTATTTTATATTATTTTTTTCATTAATATGATGAAACGTATTTTCCACTTATAATTCATCATATTGAAGAACACTTTTTCGACAGTTACCAAACGTTCATTATATTTATGATCGCAATCATAAATATATTATTGATGTCGGTAGTCATTAATATTATGAATGGTTTGTCAATACAATGAAACGTGTTTTGAAGAACGGAATTCATCAATATGATGTACATTTTTTTCTGTGTTTTCTGTATACCCAAGTCACAAAACGTTCCGTAACGGTGCCGTATACGAATAACGATTTCGTAAATGTTGCATTTGCTAGATTTGAATAGGTATATTTTATGTTTGGTTCTAGATCTATACTATGGTGTTAGCGTATAGGCATTTCTCTGAATATGTAAACTTAACCCTGGTGTCCCTCACTTATTGCATAATTCGTTTTCATAATCAAGTATATGTTGTATTTACTGTATTCAAAATAAAATTTATATATTACCTTTTTTACAAATCACATTTAAATCACAATATCTGATTTGGATATTTTAAAAGGTTTTACATTTCATATCGATTTAAACGGTAATTGTTCTAGTCTACCCGATTTAGAGCCGATCTGAAGAATATAAAAATATGGTGATGCCATAGTAGAGTTCAATGTTGCAATATGTAACTCCCACTCATTTGGTATGGTATATGTTTTTGCATATTGCAGTTCGATCATCTATTGCAACTTAAAATTTACGTTTTCCTTATATTGTATTTTCTTCATTTCAATTTTCAGCGAACAACGAACAAACAACTTTAAAGCTGTTGCCAATTTGGCAACAGTGACGCTTATTTAGCTAACCGTTTTGTTTCTTTGGTTACTGTTGCCATTGTTGTTACTGCGGTTGCCGCTTAGTCACGTGAGCGCACGAACTGCAGATTGAATCATGATGTCTAATTGAGCGAAAAATCGTTACTGATTGATTGTTTTAAACGCTATTTGAATACGATTTTCCAGCTCTATGACGATTTATTTTAAAAGTTTTTATTTGTTTAAAATTTGATGATTTTACCCTAAACTCTTTTTTAACTCAAAGGTAGTGAATTTTTAATGTACATCAAATTGCAGGCACGTGTCCTAACAAATAAAGATAATCTTTGTCGCATAAATGTATATCTTGATCCTCGTCAATGTGGATTTTTCATAATATGTACTACTACGTACAGAAAACAAATTGGTTTCGACAACCAACGATGTTCAATCAACCAATTTGGTTATAACAAATACATTTATTATATGTTTCTTATAACCGAAAAGAAAAGGCTATAGTTTTAAAACAACTCTAGATTAATTTGGTGTAAATACACCATATAGTTTCAACAACTTTTGACAAAATTCATTTAAAATGTGAAATTAGTTTCACAAAATAGTTTCCATCACCTAAACATTTTTCTCTATCCAAATGATGCACTTTAAGTTATAATTTAAATATTATTGATATCAGAAAGATGTCTGAAATGCTACGAAAAAGTTGTCATTTCTGATACAAATTATCGACATAAAAATACATATTTGATGTGTCTGAATGATACCTTAGTGTAAAGATGCCTTAAAGTATAGTTTTATTTTTGATGAATACTAAATTTACCAAACACTACAATTTATTTTCTCCGCGAAATAATACAATCTCCTTTCGGGTTATCCAAATAAAGCACAAAGAATACAAATTTGTTGTGTCAACCAAGTTATTGTCCAACCAACTTTGTTTCTCACAAGTGCTAAGTCAGTTTTAATAGCCATAACTAAATGGGTTGTTAAACAGTTTAAGAAAAATGTCGTCTTTACATGTGCTATTATTTGCAGTGCGAACAGAATTGGCAGTTCCCTCAACCAAATTCTAGAAAATTTCGGTTTATTGAACAACATTTGTTATAACAACTAACTTTTCTTTCATCCACCCTCATGCCAAAAGAAAATTTTGCTGCGTGTATAAATTATATATCTTTGATTAAATGGGATTTATAAAAGAAATACCTAAAATTTGAGTAATTTTGCATAATTACACATTATAAAAATCGCTGATAAACCTTTTGGAGGCGCAGGGATTCAATTAGTGTTTCGAGACCTCTGTTTATTGTGCAATAAATTTCGAGTAGCCTGACTGACGTACGATAAAACGTGTATGAGAAACAGATGGACATAATGAATATTGAAAGATACTCGATCACTAACTACGTCGACAGGAATGCAAAGTACGTTAATGTTCGCACCTTGATGAGCATTTACAATAAATTGGACAATAACAACAACAGCCACAACAAAATAAATACAAAATTCGTGTCAAAGCCATTTGCCTATTTTTGGCTAATTTCAGCTAAAGTCGAAATAATGAAAGTTTTCATCGTCCGCCTGCCTTGTCTTCTGGGCAACTGCAACGGCTGAGCACCGACAGCAACTATTAATGCGTTGTCGTTTGTGCCAAATTTTACCCAAAAAGGAGTTTCATGTTTGCGCGTTAGCCATTAAAGCAGAGCACAGACGGGACACTCGACGACGTTGGAAGTTGGACGTTGGATGCCTTTGCGGCGGATCTCCTTGGCGATATATCGCTGTTGCTGCACGATTTCTCGCTGACTTTATGAGGTGCAATTTATCTAAGGAATCAAATAGCGCCAACAACAATTAAATAACGAAAAATATGCACATTATGCAGCGAGTTGTGTGGGTGATTTTGAGGCTATATTATGGACGTTATGCGCCGTGTACCAAGTGTTTGTGGCCTACAATGTGTGTAAAAATTATGTTGTTGTAAGGGTCTAAACTAGCGGTATTGCATAATGTGGCGCTAGGACTACTGGCAAAATTAATTTTCAGCGGCTTAACCGGAACCAATTTTACACTAAAAGCTTTGCCAAGTATATCCTGTATGAAAATAAGTTCACCAAAAACAGTATATGTTACAAATATATGTCAACATATATAATAAATTGTATAAATAGATATATTTTCCTATCATATATATTTTGACATATATTAAAAATTTTAAAATTTGAATTTTTTTCATATATGACAACATATGCTGATTTTGGTGGATTATATATTTTCATATATAACATATGGGAATTTCCTGGGGTTTCGGACGGGACATTCATGCGCTTAAAAGTTTAATATCTCGTAGGAAAATCTCTGCAAAAAATTAGACAATTCTATACGGTAGATCAAAAGATATTAATTAAAGAGTGGTCGTTCCTCGACAAGCATTTCCGTTGCTTGTCGAGGTTCATATGAAAATGCCAAAAAGTCAGCAAATTTTGTGTATTTTTTGAATTATTTTAAAAAATAGCTGAAATCATGTGTTTTATTCGTATATTTACACTTTTTTTCTAAAGTTTATAGTTTTTTCATAATAAATCACAGAAAAATTCCGAACGGAACTTCCTTATAGAAATTATCACTGTAATTTTTATTTCTAAAAATACTTTTTGCGTACAATATATTTTTTTGAATTATCTCAGAACATAGCTGAGACAATTTATTTTACGGTTTTTTGCTAAAAAAAATAATTTTGTATCTGACAATATTAATAATCATTATTACCAAATCAAAATTCGATTTTCAGATGTTTTTATACCCTACACCTATGAGGTACAGGGTATATTGTAACGCCCCTTAGGAGGCGTGTCCGGTATGGAAAAGTATATATATTCTTGATCAGCACACTACCCGAGTCCATGTCCGTCTGTCTGTCTGTCCGTCTTGCTGTCCGAATACAGAATAACTTGAAAAATACTAATCAGAATGCGATGAAATTTCAAAGAAATTTCCAAAAGTAGGAACTGAGTTTGAAAATGAGCCAAGTCGGTCAACGGACACGCCCACCTCCCATACAAGTCACTTTTATATAACTCTTTCGGAACTAATAACTCGAAAAGTGTTCAAGGTATAGTTATAAAATTTAAAACGTTTTGTTAGAATTCTTCTAAAAATATGTGGTCCAAAAATGTTTTCATAGTGGAAATTTTATCCGTAAAGTATTAAAATGAAATCTATGAAATATTAGCCTTACAAAATTTTAAATATAGGCGTGGTCCGCCCAATTACATTTTTCAATTTTTTTTTTAGTTTTTTATACTTTATATAATTTTTTTTAATTTATGGGGATATAAGACGTAAATTTCTGATATATGAATAATATTCTGAGGGTTAATATCCCCACCAAGGGTGTAGGGTATTCCATAGTCGGGCCCGACCGATTATAAAAATCTGCCCCATGTGACCGAACTTACCCATGTGACCTAACTTTCCCAACTCGTTTTTACTATTTTTGAAAATATTTTTTTATACTGTGGTTTTAGACTTTTCAAAGTTCCAGACGGGACACAATTTAATTAGCTGTCAAAATTTTTCTGGAGTCTCTAGAAATGTATGTTTGAATTTTTTAAAAATGCCGAGAAAACTTAGATTTAGGAACGTACAATTCAACTCTTTAATATGATAATATTGTAGCGTCGGTAGTTTGTCTGGTTAGTGCGTTGGACTACGAGCGAAAAGTCGCTGGTGCGTTCGACTACGATCCGAAAAGTCCGCGGATCGATCCACAGCGACTGCCATCATCTTTTTCATAGAAGACATTTTTCTATTCGACGCTACCTTTCGGCAGTAAATGGCACACCTACGAGAGTAAAACATTGCCTATGAAAAGCTCTCATCTGCCGTTCGGATTCGGCAATAAACTGTAGGTCCCACCAATTTCAATACAAATATAACACGTACAGCTCAAATGGTGAGAGAGCTCGGCCGAAGTTCTATACAGGACTGTAGCGCCAAACAATTATTATTATTATAATATGATAATATATGTATCTTTTTGGTTCTGGGCGGGACAATAGGACGCCCTTGTACAAAAATCAAAATTTGTCCGTTATTTTAATTTCAATGATTCTTTTTAAGATTTTAAATATTTATTAATGTTGTCTATAAAAACAGAAAAGTAATTATTTGTACACAGAAAAAAAATCGTAAATATAACCAAAAATGTTTTTGCTAAAACTGCGCCGACTAAATTATTAACTGCCATAGCGTACACATCCTTCATATTATGAATCGCATTTTCTTACAACAGCTGTTTTTGCGCTGGTGGTGTGTATATTCGCTTAATTTGGTGTGTGTATTCGCTTACATTGGTGTGAAATGTAAAAAAATATATATATATATATTTTTTTTCATTATAAAGTATTATTTATTATTTCTTGAACTCACTTTGTTGTTCGAAGTTAGAACCACGTTCACACGTAACCAATAGAGCTATATATAGTGAAAGGAAATTAAACACAAATAAGAGAGAAAATATCAAAGTTGAAGTCATTCGCACAATGTGCCGAAAAATGACCCAACGAACCGAATAGGCAAGCACGCGTCCATCGAACGAATGTAAAATAATATCGGCTGCAAAGTTGTAGTTGCTTTAAAACTGTGAAGAATCTGTAAAACAGTAGTGTCTTTAAAACTGTGTAGTTGGTGAATTCGGTTGGTGTGTATGCTGTAACTACGACTGCAAATGAGTTCACTGAATTACTGAATTTTATTGCTGGACTGATTAATGACATGCAATTAATATATGTTGCTATATTTACGTCGATTCTTTTGTTCTGTGTATCTGCATGTTTTTAAAGTAAATTATTTTGGTTACTCAAAGTTCATGAACAATTGATAATTTTTCATGTTGCATAGTAACGTAACTAATATTTTTTTATACGTTACCATTAACGGAATACAATTTTCGTTTCAGATATTTTAAGATCCCAAATCCATCGTTATTTCAAAATTTGAGTATTTTGAATTTTTCGGTCGTGCATGACGTTTTTCTAGAAATGTCCATATATGAAATTTTCATCCGGTTAGGAACGTGGATTTGAAAAAGACAATTGAAACTAGTTTTGTGTAATATTGTTTGCATAAGTCCTGGCGAAAAAAACATTTAAATTTTTGTTTAATTTGCAATTCATATTAAGTGTTGGTAATCACTTTTCAGCATCAGTTAAACAATTAATGAAAAATATTGTACAATTAGTTCAACAAATAACAACATCAAGACATACTGTATACCTTGGCTCTTTCACAGCAACCTGAGCTCTGGTCGCAGCTTTAACAAGACTTTCATTCAATCGATTTATATACCAGGCAGTTAACAGTCAGACAGACTGCTAGACAGACATACCCGCAAAACAGACAGACAGCACCGTCGAGCATTCGTCTGTCTGTTGCTGTTCAATTGGTGGAACGTCAAAACCATTGTGTTGTACAATTTTTAACGTTTACCACTTTATTATTTGTCACAAACGAAGCACAGAAAATTCAGTTTAGTCAAACTTCGGTCGACCAGATCTCTAGATCCACTATTGCAATTGACTTCAGTCGCCTCGCCTGACACGCCTTTCATCGCCAAACATCGATGTTGGCTGCTTGAAATTCAAATGCCGCAAATGAAGCGATTTACTTAAGTTTGTCACAATAAAATAGTCGAATCATTTTTCTGCAACCATGTTATAGGTGTTGCAATTCGTGTTGCTGCTGGTGTTACAATTATTGCAGTTGCTGCAATACCAGCATAAGGCTGGTAAAATTACAAGGTTGTAGGGGTTCTTATCCTTCTTAGACATTACGTGCTTCTGTCAAACGCCTGGGCTCTAATAACGTATGACGATAATCGTCTAACGATATCGTTTAAACGATTAAACGATAGACATACTTCTACAAAAACGATAGCGTTTCATGAATTTCGTATCAACCACGATCGTTTTTATGTTACGTGATAAGAGCCCTGAGGATTTTTTTCAAAGGTCCCTAGATTTTTGTCAAAATGTTATATGGGATAAGAACATTATGTGAACGGAATTCGGAAATCGACGTTAGATATTTTTTAATAAAAATTTAATTCTATGTGAAATAGTATTTACTACGCCATTTTCAGATTGAATTCAGAAAGAATCAGATTAAATTCAGAATAGTCAAATTGTATTTATAAATAAGATACGAAAAAATATATTCAAAACAGTCTAATTGAATACATATCGTCACTGCCATGTCAAAGGGACAAATGTGCATTTTTAAAAATGTTGGGAAATCAAATTATCAAATAGATTTCAAATTATCAAATATATATATTTTTATTTCAATTTTTTTGATATTTTGAATTACTCATCAATATGCATAACGTATATAAAATATCTTGTGATTTGGACAACTGACTGAATTATAACAATACTGATTTTGTGTGACTATATCCTGATCAAAACGCAAATATTATTGTTTTTTTCCATATGCATCTTTGAAAAATTTTATAGTTGTGAATAGGCATTAATTGTTTGTTTTTAAAGCACCTATCGACTGCTATCATTATTTTAAAATATTTTTTTTGAATTTTTAAAAAATGTTAAAAAAAAATATTTTTAAATAATGATGCCAATCGATAGGAGCTTCAAGCACAAACAATTCATGTCTTTTTACTACTATTTTATCTTGTACCAGTAAAAAGTTATGGCAAAACAACGAAAAGATTCGCCCTTTTGGCATGACAATATTTTCAATTTTTCGAATTCGCCCTTTTGGTTTTGTCTTATGTGGCTAGTAATATCCAACAAAACTACACACGATTTGGCACAGGAATAACTACATTAAAAATTAAAAAATAAAAGCAAATCTCAAAAATTACACATTCGCTCCTTCGACGTGATATGATGTGCAGGCTAGTTAAATTCAATTCAGATATGATCACAAATAGAATTAAAAACAAAGAACATTTGTATATTTTATATAATATAATTGTTTTATTCAATTACCTGGTTTACTATTCATCTGCGCGCCTCTGAACCCTTCGTTCTTGCTCATTGAAATTAAAATTCAAATAAATAAACTTACAACGAAGGAATATTAAGGGGATTCATATCAACCGCGTACAACTCGTAATTGTGAAAATTTTTAAAATTGAAGAAATTTAAACAAAATTCGTATGAGAATATTTTACGAGTTACTTATAAATTTATTTGTCTGTTTTTATTAGGAAAACACGTAAATATACAGATTTAAATAAACATTTTATTCTATCAATTCGTTAGTTAGTTGTCAATAAAACTATTTTTATAACAAATGTTTGTTTATAAAATTGTATTGTGACCGATTTCAATTGATTTAACTAAAAATTAAAGTGCATCTTATTTATATTTAGAAACAAATAGTACACAAAAATAGTGCGTTCAAGACAAATTGCGTGAAATTACAATTTACGCTGTTGATATGAATCCCCTTATTATGTTGGAGTATAAATGGAAACATTACAGAATAGGATTCATCCAAACGGAAAACAAACGGAATTCTTTCGAAATACCGTGACGTACGATTTGACTATACGCTAACATTCTGTATATGCTATAACGGATTCCAAGTTTACGAACCGTTTGACAATAGCGAGGGACGTAGTTATGATTCTGAGTGTGATGGTAAAGAATAATAAAGAATTTCTGGTATCAAACCATCCTATTAATATAATAAATCTGTTTGTTCGTTTGTACGTTTGTACGTTTGTACGTTTGTACGTTTGTACGTTTGTACGTTTGTACGTTTGTACGTTTGTTCCGCTTCTTCGTCTGAACGGCTGATCCGATTTCCATGAAATTTTTACCACAGATGCGGTATGGTCTGGAAGGAATGATAGGCTATATATGGGCGGGATTGGACAAAGAGGCGTGGCACCTCCCATACAACCTAAACTTTCAATGCGATATAACTCGGCACTTTCACCACCTACGAACATGAAACAAAAAACTCAAATACAAAAAAAAAATAAAAACAAAAAAGCAAAAGCACAAAACAAAACAAAAGCAAAAATACAAAAACAAAAGCAATCACGTTTGTTCCGTTTCTCCGTCTAAACGGCTGATCCGATTGTCTTGAAATTTTTACCACAGATGCAGTATGGTCTGGAAGGAATGATAGGCTATATATGGGCGGGATTGGACAAAGAGGCGTGGCACCTCCCATACAACCTAAACTTTCAATGCGATATAACTCGGCACTTTCACCACCTACGAACATGAAACAAAAAACTCAAATACAAAAAAAACATTAAAAACAAAAAAGCAAAAGCACAAAACAAAACAAAAGCAAAAATACAAAAACAAAAACAAAAGCAATCACGTTTGTTCCGCTTCTCCGTCTAAACGGCTGATCCGATTTTCTTGAAATTTTTACCACAGATGCGGTATGGTCTGGAAGGAATGATAGGCTATATATGGGCGGGATTGGACAAAGAGGCGTGGCACCTCCCATACAACCTAAACTTACATACGATATAACTCGGCACTTTCACCACCTACGAACATGAAACCAAAAACTCAAATACAAAAAAAAATTAAAAGGAAAAAAGCAAAAGCACAAAACAAAACAAAAGCAAAAATACAAAAACAAAAGCAATCACTTTTGTTCCGCTTCTCCGTCTAAACGGCTGATCCGATTGTCTTGAAATTTTTACCACAGATGCAGTATGGTCTGGAAGGAATGATTGGCTATATATGGGCGGGATTGGACAAAGAGGCGTGGCACCTCCCATGCAACCTAAACACGATATAACTCGGCACTTTCACCAGCTACGAACATGAAACAAAAAACTCAAATACAAAAAAAAAATTTAAAAATAATAAAGCAAAAGCACAACACAAAACAAAAGCAAAAATACAAAAACAAAACCAATCACATAAAACCACAATCCAAACTAAATGAATACCAAAAAAAGGAAAGAAATAGAAAAACAAACTCACCACACTAAAACTAACCAAACTAAAACTCACCATACTAAAATTCACCCTTAAATTAACCACATTAAAACTCACCACACAAAAACTCACCACACTAAAACTCACCACACTAAAACTCACTACACTTAAACTCACCACACTAAAACTCACCACACTTAAACTCACCTCACAAAAATTCAACACACTAAAACTCACCACACCAAAACTCACCACACTAAAACTCACCACACTAAAACTCACCACACTAAAACTCACCACACAGAATCTCACCACACTAAAACTCACCACACTAAAACTCACCACACTAAAATTCACCACACTAAAACTCACCACACTAAAATTTCACCACATTAAAACTCACCACACTAAAACTCACCACACTAAAACTCACCACACTAAAACTCACCACACTAAAACTCACCAAACAAAATCTCACCACACTAAAACTCACCACACTAAAACTCACCACACTTAAATTCACCACACAAATATTTAACACACTAAAATTCACCACACTTAAACTCACCATACCAAAACTCTCCACACTAAAACTTACCACACTAAAACTCACCACACTAAAACTCACCACACTAAAACTCACCACACTAAAACTAACCACACAAAAATTCAACACACTAAAATTCACCACACTTAAACTCACCACACTAAAATTTCACCACACTAAAACTCACCACACTAAAACTCACTACACTAAAATTTCACCACATTAAAATTCACCACACTAAAACCCACCACACTATAATTGACCACACTAAAACTCACCACACTTAAACACACCACACTTAAACTCACCACACTCAAATTCACCACACTGAAACTCACCACACTAAAACTAACCACAATTAAACTCACCACTCCAAAATTCACCACATCTAAACTCACCACACCGAAACTTACTACATTAAAACCCACCACACTAAAACTTCTACTGGGAAAAACTCTACGGGGAAGAATTCTACGGGATAGAATTCTACCGGGAACAATTCTACCGGTAGAATTCTACGTTGAGAATTCTACGGGAAAGCGTTCTATGTGGATTTTCCGGGAAGATTTCTACTGGGAATGATTCTGCGGAGAAGCGCAATCTGAGAAAAAATTGTCTTTGAGAAAAGTTGTTTTGGCGGAGAATTATTTGGTTACCACATTTATAAAACCAAAAAAAAATTTCAACAGCTAAGCCGAGCCCCTAATATAAAAAATAAAATGTTTTTTATATTAATAAAATTGCTCCATATCTTTGAATTCAGAAAATCTTGGCACGAGTCGTGCACGGGTCCAGCTAGTCCTGAATAAAATCTACCCGATTCTGAATTCCACATTAATCTTTCTAAGAGAAATTTATCTGTTTCTGATTTAATTTGAAATCAAATTGTCGCTGAATTCAATCAAAATTTATGATAAATCATTTTTCTTTAAATAAATATGACATAAATATTACTGTACCGGAAGATCAAAAAAGTATGACCTAATATTTCTTCGAAATGGAACGTGTTGTTTAACGAAAACAACTACGGCACTTTTATAGGTTTTAACGGAATTCAAAAAATCGCAATCTAACATTTTTGTGTTTGCACAGTAATGCGTTGCTGTTTTTAGTCACAGTTGTTCCTATAATCGTTGTTGTTGCTAACATGACAAATGCTGTTGCTCGCTCATGCAGCTTTTGATTTACCCAAAAATTTTAATTTGATTTGATTAAACAAGGACATGTGTGTTTAAAGCAACAACTGCAATGCAAATAACAAGCACATTTACAACAATTCGTTTGTGCAGCAGCAGCAACTATAACAGCAACAACAACATTTGCGTCAGCAACACTTTCACTTGACTTGACTTCATTTCATTACATTTGATCGTCATCATCAGAGTCATGTTTGCTGTTGTACATTTGATGTTGTTGCTGTTGCTGCGTTTGGTGTTGTTGTTGTTGTTGTTTATGCAGTTTGTGTTGCCAAAAGCAACCAAAACAATTTATCTCAAATTTTCCTTATTATCCTGTCTGTCTGAAGGAACGCGTATTAAATTTGGTAAGACATTTGCACAAAAATCATGTTATAGTTTTTTGCATGTTGTTCACAACATTTTATGCTGTTACATCATTCGTCCAAAGTTGTTGCATTCGTTGGTTACACTTGTCCGTGACTCTGTTCAGCTCCATCGTCGTCTTCTTTTTCTTCATTGCAATGTTATTCAATCGCACTGTCAAACGCAGATTGCAAATCCTTGAGCATAATCGCACTTTATCAAAATGTGCGGCAACTATTGCTGCTGCTACTGCTACTGCTGTTGTTGCAGTAACTGGTGCCTATGGTATTTGACTGAAGTGTCACTGTCTAGTATTGTCCAATTTGCTACTGCTTTCGTGTTTTGTTTTAGGCTGAAGGGGTTGGTTTTGGATTTTAGTTTGATATTCTTGTGAAATTTACTGCTGAGAGGTTGCAGGTGCGATTAATGCTGCCACTGGCATAGTTTAATGGTCCCACATAAACACTTCCCGGGATATACGGATACCAATAATGTAGCAGGAGTTTCCTTAGTTTAGATTGCAAATGCGGAACATGGTTTAGTTTACACCAAATTTAGCACTTTTACACCAAATAATGAAGCGACCAATGCTGTATTTCTGAATTAAAAGTCACATCTTCCACACCGTGTGAATACTGCATTAAACTGTAGGTCTCTTTATTATGATACACAATATTAAATGTTGCGAGAGAACTGGGTCTAATCTGGAATATATCCTTCTAGTGTAGAGTATACAAATGGTTAGGGTACAACTAGACTTTAAACATGAAATATATAAAAACTTGTTCAGAAATTTTGTTGGACTTTTCTCAAATAATTGAAGGGTTTTGCTGGAAATTCAATAACAACTCTTAAATGTGCAAATTTGGCGATTTTTAGTTTTAAAAAAATTCTACCGTATAAAATACATAAGTATTGTGTGGTTTGCCAAGGAAAAACTAAAAAAGTATTTTAAACTGCTGGACTTGACCCTTTTTTGTCCCAAGAAACTGTTACAAAATATAGTTTTATACAAAAATAGCATTTTATCGCATGAAGATTAAATTTTTATTAAAATTCGTGGTTTTAACCTTCAGATCTTCACCTGTTGATGGTATTCTCATACCAATGACATTTGCGTGTTAAAGTAATTGGTAAAATCACATATTCATCATAGCCAAATATTTATTTTTCGACGGTAAAAAATTTTCAACTTTATTTTTATTGATTGTTAATGATGAATTTATGAAATGTCACATTGATAGTATAATTTCAATAGTTATAGGGATTCCATTAGTTTTTAATTCGGGTATATTGCGTAATTTACCTTTTAAATTGTAGTATATCATATTTTTAACATTTGCGTTTTTTATAATTTTTGCATGTAGTTTTTTCTCAAGTATATTGTACCAAAATCGTGTATGGTTTTGTTGGATATTGTTAGCCAAATAAGACAAAAAAGAACGAATTCAAAAAATTGATAATCTTGTCATGCCAAAAGGGCGAATCTTTTCGTTGTTTTGCCATAACTTTTTACTGGTATAAGATGTAATAGTGGTGTAAAGGCATTAATTGTTTGTTTTTAAAGCACCTCTCGACTGTCATCATCATTTTAACATAATTTTTATTGAATTTTTATCATTTGCAAGAAAAATGTTTGGCAATTATTTTTGAATATTGATGCCAATCGATTGAGTTAAACAAAAAAACAAAAATATTTGCGTTTTGGTTAGGATACAGCCACAAAAAATCTGTATTTATAATTCAGTCAGTTGTCCAAATCCAAAAATATTATATATGGGCCACTCCACACTAAATCGACCAAAAAAGTCAAATTTGAGATTTTACCTTTTGGATTTCAATAAAATTTGTGCAACTGATAAAGGGTATCCAGATATTAACTGACCAATTACAAAAAATTAGCCAAAAATCACTCTTGTATGGTTGTTCATATTTAAATATCTCTTAAACTAGAAATGCTAAAAACTCCATTTATGGCTCAATTGAAGGCTAATAGAACATGCTTTCAGAATTTTAAAAAGGGTCCTTTTTAAGGACATCCATTTTAAAGTGCATGGATAATTACCTCGGGCCACATGTTCAAGTTTAGAAGTTAGAACTTAATTGGAATTAAAGCTTGTTCTATTAACATTAAAATGGAGTTTCTGGTATTTCTACTTTAAGAGATATTGAAATATAAAGAACCATATAAAAATGATTTTTGACTCATTTTTTGTAAATTTGAGCCACTGTAGTGGTCTGAAAGTAGTGGGCGAAAAAATAAAACAAAAATTGATCAATGCATATCTCGATACCCTTTATCAGTTGTGCAAGAAGATGAGTTCCAACCGCTGGTCGATTTGGTGTGGAATGACCCATATACGTTATGATAATTGATGAATAAAACAAAATAACAAAAAAAATAATTTTTGAAGCAGTTTTAAATTTAAAATTTGATTTTCCAATATTTTTAAAAATGCACATTCGCCTCTTTTGCATGAAATGTCATCAAAAACTCAATTTCGAAAAAAATATGGACTGAAATGCTATAACTCACTCGATGCTGATATCATACGTGAGTATCTTCATTATCAGGAGTCAGCTTGTCTGAAATAGCTATCTCTTCCAATTTCTCAGCACCTGATTCATTTCGCAGTTGTTCCATACATGGAACATGGTGTGTTCGGTATTTTCCAGTATTGGAATAGTGTGAAAATCTGGTCTATTTTGGATTTTCTACGGCTGAAGTCGTACTGATAAGGTGAATTCAGTCTGTTAACGATAAACTTCAGTTATTGACATAGTTTGCGCGATTGAACTTTGTATATGATATACGGCAGTTGTCGCATATTGTTGGACCCACTCTTTTTGTGTATTATGCAAATTACTCTGAGATTCAAGTCGCTGGACGTATTTTCTTCTCACCATACTCTACTGATAAGCTTGTGTACTACATTCATAAGTCTGCATTTGTAAAGTTGTGGTTATATGGGAAGTACACAATAGTATCCAAATTTGGCATGGAGTAAACATTAAATATATGTTCAAAATGTCCCCTTTTTCCATATTTCCTATATCCAATATTTCTAGGAATACTTATTTTGTGCTTGCCCTTCGTAAGAAGAAAATCCTGTAAACATTGAATGCTTCTAATCTAGTAAGTCAGTCATCTGGACTTTCTATATAGTAAATTTTATTAATTTTGATTCTGCATTTTCAGTGTTTACACGTGGCCTTCTTTCCTCAAATTAAGCGTTGGCATCATTACTCATATCTGAACCAAATGTGTCTTATTTTGAGACCTCACTAAAATCTCAGTAAATCATTGCTAGCAAAAACAAGACCGTAAATCAATTAAACTTCTATAACAACAATAAGTCCTTGATATGTTTAGTTTAATCTTAACCTGCAACCAGTTACATATTTTGGCCATTAAGGTTAAAAAAATTCGAAAATTGCCTCCAAAAAAAGAATGTCATACATTTGCAAGACTCTTAATCGCCCATGAGAAGATCACTTGGAAATACAAGTGCATTACAAACAACAACATGTGGCAGACAACAGTCGATCTGCACAGTTTATATTTTTTATTCGCCAATTGCTGTGAGCCAAATATAGCGACTGCAATTCAATTAGCCGTATTTGTAAACCGGTTGGCAGTCAATGACAGTTGGCTAATTACTTTTATTTACTCGCTAATACGCTCCAATGTTTGTTGCAGGTGACATCGATGACTGCATCGTTACACCGACCGTTCAAGGACAGTTTACGCCTTTGTCCGAGGCACTCTGTGATGTCATCATGGATCTGACGTCTGAAGGACATTCGGCCACCATTGAGAATATACGCACTAAGCTCGTGCTGCGATTTCTGCATATGACACCGCCAGCGACGGAGGTTATTTACGATACCCTTGCACAGCTGATGCAGGATCAGAAGATCTACCAAACGGCCAAGGGCTATTTTATCTTCACGCCAGAGTAAGTAATGCCGTTGATTTGTTCTATTGTAACTCAAAGTAAAACTTAATTTTAGACGTCGTCGCAGTCGATCGCGTCCTCGACATTCGCGTAACGGCTACCAAGACTTTGAGGAAACGGATGAGTTGCCGCCGAACGAGGCGCGCACCGTGTTAATGACGAATGCGGAGGCTCTCCACTCACTATACGGCGAAATATCGACGGAACGCGATGGTGATTTGACGCATCAGTGCATACAAACGAATCTGGCGGACGTAATTTGTGGAGGTACGCTATAAGACTGGTTTTTTTCCTTTAGTTTATGAATTAAAATTATTATAAATATTTGCAGGTAATCCAAATGATAAAATACTCTATCCGCGTGCCGCCAAACGTCGAAGCGCCTCCTTTCCTACACCACGCAGTTTGGAGCGACGACATAGCCTACGCCTCTTCAGCTCATCGAAACGTTTACAGCGTTGCGCATCAACGCGCAGCCTTTCGAAAACATACGCCCAAACACTGACCACGGACAGCAGCAGCTCGGAGTATCAAAGCACAGATTCTTCATCACCAAGTAAGTGTTTTTGTAGCAGTCTCGACTTTCCGCAGAAATATCCGCGTTGTATAACTTTTGTTCTCTTCGCTTTATAGAAAAAGGATCTTTACTTTCCCGCCTGTTTCGACGCAGCAGTCGTGCCAAACAGCGCCAAATCGAAACATATTCCGCGCAGTTTCCTCCTGCCGAGTGGTTCAACTCCCGAGCGGTGCATCTGCATAGCGTGGGTACACAGACGGCCGATTACGTATGTATATGCTGGAGTAGTTTTAAAATTTGTCTCACGCTTCCAATTATACAGGACATGCCCGTTGCACACACGCTCTCAAACTCCACCTTCTATGATGGTTCCGAGCTAAGCCAGCGTTCGTCTACACTACCACGTCGACATCGTCGACATATGTCCAGTGATTCCACCTTCGTTATCTCTTCGCGAGACTGCTCACCGATACGACGACGCTCACCCGTCTACTGCAGTAGCTCTCTGCCTCGTTCGACACAGTCAATACCAACGACAACAACGACGACGGTCGGTGGTAATGTTACGGGAGGAACCTCCAAGGCGAATCACTCCTCTGCTACGCTGTCACGCCTTACGACGCCTAATCAAAAGTCAGCGCAGCAATCGTTCATCGCCAAACATATCTTCGGTGAATCGCCGTCGAGGTCTTCATCTTTAAAACCCGCGACAAAGTCCACGAAGCGGCCTACGGAAACCAACGTAAATGGCTACGCGACGATGGACAATCGCAACAATTATCGAAGCGTGCAAAGCGGTCCTTCCAGTCTCGAATCCGGAAAGGCTTCCTCCATGTTCACATCGGGACCGTCGAGCATCGACAGTGGCAAAGTATCGTTCACCAAAACCAGTGGTCATTCTAGTCTAGACTCTCAGTGTTCGACGAACACAGCCGTGCTGCAGCCATCTCCAGCGCGCTCAATACTCGTGTTGAACGGCTCGCCACGTGGCACACCACGCCATCAGGCAATGCGTGTTCGCGCCGCCGAACAGTCGCAACGAAATCGCACCTCAACGCAGTCCCGCATTCTGGAGGAGATCACCAACCAGCAGTCGTCGACACGTTGCGCTTCCTCGACGGGTCATATGCCGCAGTCCAATTCCAACAACTCGATAACTCTGCAGGTGACGACTTCGAATGGCAGCCAAAGTCAAATACCAACCACGAAGATCTTCGTTCAGAATTCGCCAGTAAGCAGCGTAATCACGCTCGAGAATGGCAAGCTAGTGGACAACTCTAATGTGTACATTATAAATAACGAGACGACGACAAACAGCAAGGGAGAAATCATCAAAAAGACACTTTCGCGACAACAGAGTGCACCGTCGAGAGCACAACAACAGCAGCAACATCATCATCAGACGCAGACTCAGCAGCACCACCATTGCAACTACCATCACCAGCACACGTACAAGGACAGTTTGATAAGTGAAAACGACGGAAACTCAGAGACCGGCGACTCCATCTCTTTCATCAGCGAAACATCGCCGGACCACATGGACAGCACTCCACTCAGTTCCAGTGAGGTCATCGAGCAGTCGAAGTTCACGAAGAACACAAACAACGATGCCACCATGAACAACAGTCGAAACCTAAGTCTGCAGCTGCCGCAGCACGGATCCAGCAACCTCGTCTATAAGAACAACGTGCTGAAGCAGGAGTCGCATCCGAATTCTCCGAGTGACGAAAAGACACTCGCTATGGCTGCGGCGCTGGCGCGACAGGATTTTGAAATTGCCGGCTCTGTGGGAAATCTGCGACTCTACGACAAGAACAGCAAAGAGATGCAGCCACACGAAAAGCTCATGGACTCCAATTGCGAACAGAAGAATTTTCGACACGAGTCTGTAGGAAATTTACAGCGCGCCAGCAGCAATATTCTCAACTCCAATCCGGCTATTAATGGTTCCACTGCTGACAACTTGGCGCACATGTTGCACAAGAACATCATCGCTGCAGGTAGCGAACCGAATCTAGCGCCCAAGGATAATAATTGTACGGTCACGCCTGACAAGTCCATGGACAAGCAGGGTTTGGATCGACGTTTTAGTCTCTCCAAGGAACATGCTGCAACGTTAACGTCAGCGGCAACGGCATCGACGGCGGGCAGCGCCGTCAACGAAGAGCTTTACAACTTTCCCAGTTTAACAGATCTGTCCTTTAACTTCACTTCATTGGCGGCTCAAAAGATACTGCAAGGAGTTAGTCTCAACAGTATCGACACATTGGTCGAGTTAAATTTGGCAGCAGCGGCGGCGGCAGCAGCAAATGAGAAACAGCAAAACAATCCAAAAACACCCGTGTGTACCGACTATGGCATGGTGTAGGATTTCGGAATCGCTGGAGAAAAAGGCCCCCATGCTGAGGCTGAAATTCAAATCAGCTTAAATTAAGAAACATTTCGCTGTTAGCATTTAAATTATGGTTAAATAATCAACATGTAGATATCACTAACATGGTTCGACTTCAATAGGGTCCCTCATACCAATCTATACTCTTTACTATACAATAACTTAAAAAATATATCCCGTGATAATGTAGAGTTCACAGCATGTTTATTAGATCGTCTCACGAAAAAAAATATGTTTACTGTTTAAACTTGTTGACTTCCTAAATAATTCGGTAAAAACATTTAATCGGTAGACCCGAACTATTTTGGTAATCATGAAATAAAGCAACCCGATATGCCATCCTTTCGATATCGTCAATGCGAGATGCAGGAAACATTTCAAGTTATTCGACACATTCTTCGATATCGGGAATTAAATTGGATCCATATAGTTGACAGATATCGATGCATTCTATCGGCAAGAGACATTTAAGAAAATAAATCGACATCGAAAATTAAAATAATCAAAGATAATGATTGACAGTGATGTGATGCCTATATAAATATAATTCTTATAAAATTTAAAAAGCAATAAGGTTACGAAATTTAACTATTTTACCGAAGTAAGATCGAGAATGATTTCAGTCACCGAAGGTGAACCGCAAACACGATTTTTTTTTCTTATATGGAACGTGAGACGGTCTAATGTTTATTACTTTAGTGTAGCTGGTAACCGTCCAAAATATACTTTTCTCAAGTAGAAATTCTGTTATTAAAATCGAGCTTATAGCCCCAATTTACAATAATGTCTGTCAGAGGATTAATATTTAAATCAAAAATAAAAAATTCAATTTAAAATGCGATTTATAACATTTGAACTAAAAATATCAAATAAAAATTCGGAAAATTACTTATTTTGATAAAACTAGTTCAAAATTAACTAGAATGTAATTGAATTGAGTTTTATATTATTAAACTGCCTAAAAAACACTATTTAAATATGAAAAGAATTTGGTAAAGAACAAAATATGCAATGTGCAAAAGCAATACAAAAACTCTAGAAAATTATAAGAAGTTAGGACAAGTTGCATTATAAATATTAATCGAAAAATACTTGTATTAATTTAAAAATTGAGTTAGATTTCATTTATAATTTTAATTCTATTTTAATTTTTTAAAGTGCCAAAACATTTCAAACACATTTTGTTTTCGCTATTTTATATTATGTTTAAAAATACTACTCAACTTGATTTTTTCATTGGATATACCATACATCATTTTTGTATAATTCACGGGGGCTAACTTTGACCTTTTTAAGAAAATTGCAATGAAAATTATATAATAAAGAAATACAGCATTTTAAAATACTAGTTTGTCAAAAAAAAAAAAACCTTTAACGCAATTTTTCTTTTAATTGTCTGGACTAATTTTAGAATATGAGAATCTAATAAGAAATTGATTTATGGTTACTCAGAACATAGTCCAAACTAATGATTAAAATTATTAACTCTTTCTATCTGTTCTACTTGTTCTAAAATAAACTGAGTATGATGTTAAAATCAACACCCACGAATTATATGCAAATGATATATGTGATAGCAATAGGAAGAAATCGAGATGAAGTGTGATTTGTATCGAATTAAATACATTAATGAATTGTACAGTACATATTACTTAAACCGATGGAAATGACTTTGCACAAAGCCTTAAACATCCACTTCATATACAGAGCAGGGACGATCTTATATATCGAAAAGCAACCGAAAATGTAGATATTAAAAAAATGGATCAAGTGTTTAATTTTTTTCTTCTAAAATTGTGTTTTAATATACCAACCACAAACGGATTTATTTAATCAACTTTTAAAACATTTTCTCGATCGATTTTAAATTCTTAATACAACCCTCAACATACAAAAATCCACCACACCATCCATAATGCAATTATTTTAAACAACGACAAATGCAATAGTTTAAATTTTATGTTGTACATTAATTTGTAAATTTCCATTGTTAATAAAATTATTTTGTTTTAATCTTAGTTTAGCAAAAATAATTATAATAATTACGCATAAATATGTTTTAAGCTATAATTTTATATGAACTTGTAGTAAGTAAGTGTATTGTTTCATGAATAAAATTTTATAAAATAATATCGCATTTAAATTTGGTATTTAATATTTTAGCTGTTGTCAGTTGCGATGCCACGGAATATAATCACGAACACAGTGAACAACGAAATGTTTCTCTGTAAACATATTTATATTCCAGTCATTCCAAACCATGTTTGCGTTTGAATATATTAATATTACTGTTCAGAAATAATCAGTTGCACTTTGGATTTGCTTCAAATTTTTTTATGGAAGCCCACTCCTATTTTTTTTTTTACTTTTTGTCAATAGGTTTAAAAATACAGGGTGTTAAAAAATGAAAATATGACGCATAGACCTTTTTTAAAAATAACATAACTTTGCATCTATGTATCGTATAGCATCTAGTTTACTCTCATTTTAAAGGTAATGCAATGTTCTTTATTTGCCTATACATAAATTTAATACAATTTTCATTAGCATGTATGTATTATAAGCAATTAAAATGTTGAATGATATTTTACTAAATAAGAGGAATTTTTAATTTTTTTTAATTAAGACTATAATTGTCCTCGTTAAAAGAACATTCTTTTGTTGAGTGGTCATTTGTGCACATTTATACGAAAAAAATTTACTAGAAATCATGCCAAGTGATTGGAATCTCAGTGTACTCTGCCCAATCCATAAGAAGGAGGATCCCATATGTGCCAACTACCATGGGATAAGACTCTTTAATATTGCGTATATAGAGTTATTGAGCGTATTATGTGAAAGACTGAAGCCCATCGTCAACAGTGCGAGTACAGTCCTGGAACGCCCACCCTTCACCAGATTACGACAAATCCTGGATATGATCGACACCCATATGGGATAAAAAATGCAAAGTTTGACCCCTCTACGACGCTCCGTTTAGATTCTACAGCCATTTGAAATTTGGATAAAAAGTGGAAAGTTTGACCCCTCTACGACGCTCCGTTTAGATTCTACAGCCATTTGAAACATAAGATGTTATATCTCAAATTCTACTAGGTCGATCCCTTTGAATTTTATACCACTTAATCATAATTAATATGGGATAAAAAATGCAAAGTTTGACCCCTATAGAACGCTCCGTTTCGATTCTACAGCCATTTGAATTTTGGATAATAAGTGGAAAGTTTGACCCCTCTACGACGCTCCGTTTAGATTCTACAGCCATTTGAAACAAAAGATGTTATATCTCAAATTCTACTAGGTCGATCCCTATGAATTTTATACCACTTAATCATAATTAATATGGGATAAAAAGTGCAAAGTTTGACCCCTCTAGTACGCTCCGTATAGATCCTACAGCCATTTGAAATTTGGATAAAAAGTGGAAAGTTTGACCCCTCTACGACGCTCCGTTTAGATTCTACAGCCATTTGAAACAAAAGATGCTATATCTCAAATTCTACTAGGTCGATCCCTATGAATTTTATACCACTTAAACATAATTAATATGGGATAAAAAGTGCAAAGTTTGACCCCTCTAGGACGCTCCGTTTCGATTCTACAGCCATTTGAAATTTGGATAAAAAGTGGAAAGTTTGACCCCTCTACGACGCTCCGTTTATATTCTACAGCCATTTGAAATTTGGATAAAAAGTGGAAAGTTTGACCCCTCTACGACGCTCCGTTTATATTCTACAGCCATTTGAAATTTGGATAAAAAGTGGAAAGTTTGACCTCTCTACGACGCTCCGTTTAGATTCTACGGCCATTTGAAACAAAAGATGTTATATCTCAAATTCTACTAGGTCGATCCCTATGAATTTTATACCACTTAATCATAATTAATATGGGATAAAAAGTGCAAAATTTGACCCCTCTAGGACGCTCCGTATAGATTCTACAGCCATTTGAAATTTGGATAAAAAGTGGAAAGTTTGACCCCTCTACGACGCTCCGTTTAGATTCTACAGCCATTTGAAACAAAAGATGCTATATCTCAAATTCTACTAGGTCGATCCCGATGAATTTTATACCACTTAAACATAATTAATATGGGATAAAAACTGCAAAGTTTGACCCCTCTAGGACGCTCAGTTTCGATTCTACAGCCATTTGAAATTTGGATAAAAAGTGGAAAGTTTGACCCCTCTACGACGCTCCGTTTATATTCTACAGCCATTTGAAATTTGGATAAAAAGTGGATAGTTTGACCCCTCTACGACGCTCCGTTTAGATTCTACAGCCATTTGAAACAAAAGATGTTATATCTCAAATTCTACTAGGTCGATCCCTATGAATTTTATACCACTTAATCATAATTAATATGGGATAAAAAGTGCAAAGTTTGACCCCTCTAGGACGCTCCGTTTAGATTCTACAGCCATTTGAAATTTGGATAAAAAGTGGAAAGTTTGACCCCTCTACGACGCTCCGTTTAGATTCTACAGCCATTTGAAACAAAAGATGCTATATCTCAAATTCTACTAGGTCGATCCCTATGAATTTTATACCACTTAAACATAATTAATATGGGATAAAAACTGCAAAGTTTGACCCCTCTAGGACGCTCCGTTTAGATTCTACAGCCATTTGAAATTTGGATAAAAAGTGGAAACTTTGACCCCTCTACGACGCTCCGTTTAGATTCTACAGCCATTTGAAACAAAAGATGTTATATCTCAAATTCTACTAGGTTGATCCCTATGAATTTTATACCACTTAAACATAATTAATATGGGATAAAAAGTGCAAAG